>CM025791.1:10898992-11581736 GCA_014635995.1 Sarcophaga peregrina | reverse complement strand
ATGTACATCCCACGCTCACATTGATGACATGATTTTACCATGACCCCCTAATTCATGTACAATTGCAAACTAATTTCGAAATACAACGCTTTCAGTCATACTACGCAAATATGCGAGTGAATAGATTTACAAAACAATAAGAATTTATAAATTTTCTTTAAATAAAACCAGAAAACGCCTTAAAATATAGTACGACTTAAAGAATATAAAGAAAATGACAATCGAAAGGAGAAGAGAAACGTGTAATACATGCATGTGATGACATATGATAACACATCTTAATTTAAATAGAAAATGAAATACAATGTGGAAAATATGAAAATGTAGACCTATGACCTCGCTAAAATATTAAAAAGCATTACTTTCTCTATAAGAAATGTATACCCGAACACACGCACATACATACATACATACTCATACTCAAAAATACACATTTAAACCGACGCCAACACAATTGCAGCACTCATTCTCTCTCTCTCTCTCTCTCCCTCTCTCTCTTTGAAAATAGAAATGTTTTTGTAAAAATAAAAGAACATGTTACATTATGTACGTCTATCTGTGTGTGTATGTGTGCATGTATGTATATGTGATACTTTCACCTCCTCTAAGTATGTGACATTATTGTGCACATGAACTAACAAACACATGGACAAAAAACAAAAAAAAGGAAAGGAAAGCGAAAGAATAAAACTAAGCTTGTAAACATGTCACGTGTTTAATTATTTACGTGACTTGGCTGGTGTTTTTATACTTTCTTCTGCATTTCTGTTGTTGCTGTTGCTTGTTGTTGTTGGATTTTTTAATGTGGCCAAATATGTAGTTTTCTGTTGTTTGCTGCTGCTATCGTTTGTTGATGTTCTGTCAGTCTGCGTGCAAAAGAGAGCGGGATTTTAAGTGCCACAGAAATTTTAAGTGCGGTTGTGTTATATATCTGATGGCGTATTTATCACGCCTAATTTTATGTAACTATCTCATTCAAAATGTTTTGTGTCGCCAACATTGCACACCACTAAATAAAGGGGAATTATGTCTATGTATGCGTGTATATGTGTAACACTTTTCTTTTTCTACTAATAATTCTATTATAAGTCTTAACTTTGCTCTCGTTTTTCTTTTTGGCTGTCTATCCTCCGTTCGTTCTGTTTATTTGTGTTTTTCTTTACCTGTGTACGTAATACTCTGACGGTATTTTATAAAGATTTTATGCACTGAACGAAATGGTACGTATTTTATTCAAGCATTTGTTTGCAGTCTAGTAGGTTTGGATATTAGATGTGAGGCCATGGTTCAAACCCCATGTCAGATATTTCAAACGTAACGAAAAATGAAAAAAATATATTTCTTCCGGCAACTATATCTCAGTAATTTTGTAGCAAAAACTCTGAGAGTAATTAAAATTGTCATGATCAGCTTCTAAAAAATTCGGGATCGACTTTGAGTGGCGGGACCCTTACTTATCTATCCAGACCACTTGATTAGAAGTCGCATACATAATGAAATATGCAAAAAAAATATTTCTTTCGACAACTTTTTCGCAGCAATTTTCTGACAAAAACCCGGGAGATTAAAATAAAATTGTTTTGTAAAGTTTCGCAAAACAAATCTGTCATTCGAAGTTGACTTTAAACTGTAAGGACCACCAGTTATAAATAAAATGGGGTGGTGTGATAAGTTAGGTTGTAATCCAGACTAAATGGTTGTAATGACCAACCAATCAACAAAAATATATTGGGAAAAAGCGCGTAAAAGCGTAAATAATTCCATCGAATGGTGATTATTCTGAAGCTTTTGAAGGTGGCGAATGAAATTGGGCTAGGTTGTAGGAATCCAATTGGAGTTCACTTGAAGTTCGCTATGCAGTATTGCGATGTCCTGAAATTTCGATTTCCTCATGGTATTCTTGAGAAGTAACTCTTTTCAAATCTCACAAGGTGTTCCTTTCCACCTGAGTCTAGCTAACAAGACTCCTAATCTACAACAATTCTAACAAAAAAAGAGTTTCAATCGTAATGAGTCCAGTACTTACGTCTCAGTCTTATTGATTGCTTGGGTCTCAAGGCCAAATTCCCTGCTATGGATTTTGTAAAGACGGATTTAGACATGGAAGAACTAGTATTGGCCTGGGATTCCGGTTATAACAAGTACGTTATAGCCTTACAATACACAAGATCACTTTTTGTGTGTACTAATGATCACTGTCCTCATACAGAGCGAATATAGGCAGCACATAATGCCTTCTTTTTCCTGCTCTCTATTCTCTATGCTTTGCAAAGTAACTGTGATTCTACACAGTCAAAGACTTTTTATGCTGCTCATAAAGCAAAGTTCCTTCCCCTAAAAAGTATCTACAAAAAACTATCGTCGCTCTTAATGTCTTATTTTTTCTTTAAACACCGCCACTACTAACTTGCAACGTCAAATTGTTGTCTACGCCCGGTTATGTCATGCCACTATGTCAAGCCAAAACTAAAACAAAAAAGAAACAAAAGACAACAACAGCAACAACAGCAATACAAAAATGAAAAACAATAATAGAAAAACATGGTTGGAAAACTATTTTTATTTTAGAAAAATCCTCTGCACTCTAGCTCTTTAATTCGCAAAAATTTTATGTCAGTCAGTCAGACCAACTGTAACAACGTCCCTCGGTCGTATTTTCTTTAGAAGAGCGGGTTTTTTTTCCTTAATTTTAAAGGCAAGAAATGTGAGAATAGACAGTGTGAAAGACACAAGTACTGCTTAGAAAGTGTTGAATTGTAGGTTAAGTGTAATTTTAACAACAACAACAATAACACTTGGCAACAACAAAACCAACAAACAAATGAAAAAGTTTCTTTTTTTTTAACATGACTCTTCTTCTTTTTCTTCTTCTGTAATGAAACTTTTTCATTTTCTGTGGATACGAAATTTAGAACTTTTGCCTTAATGGCTTTCTTTTTGTTTTGTTTTTTTTGCTAAGGTGTTGTTGTTTTTGTTTGCTTTTGCAACAACATTTCATGTTTATTTGTTTTAATTGTGGTGGGGGTTAAGATAATTTAAAATAAATAAAAAACAAAAATTATTTAATATTCCTCAAGTACTTTAATTTGCCGGGGGAACAAAGACCGACCGGCAAGAAATGATTTTTTTTTAAAGATTTTTTAACAAAGCCCACTAACCTCTTTTTCAACTATTGAACTCAATAGGTTGTGCAGGTTTTTCAGTATCCTGAATCCATAGATTAGAAGTCGCTGTGGTCTAGTGGGTAGTGTGTTGGCTTATTAGACGAAAGGCCCGAGTTCGAATCCCAGGTCAGACATCAAAACGAAAAATATTTCTTCAGCGACTTCCTCTCAGCAGATTTCTGGCAAAGACTCTGAGAGTAAAAAATTGCCATGAAAAGCTTCTCAAAAATCTGTCGTTCGGAGTCGACTTTAAACTGTAGGTCCCGCCGCTCATGTATAAAATTAACGCACACAACATAAGTGGTGTGAGAAGCTAGGTCGTAATCCTGACTGAAGGGTTGTAATGGCCAATTATGTATGTATTATGAATCCATAACTTTTGGCTTAAGTCAGAGGCAGTAGGCAGAATACACTCAGCGTAAGCCACTCCAGTTATCTTCAAGCGGGGATACTACATCTACACTATTGACGATGCTGTGGATGACATCTCCACGATAAGTCAATCATTAGACGACTGTTTGTAAACGGTTTCAAGAAACTTTGTAAACAATATGAGAATTCAAACTTAAACAAAAGCGTATCATTTTCAATCAACTCTGCGGTAATAACCAAGAAGAGAGTTACAAGCGATACCCAGCTTATATGCAAACGGTATTAAAGATCTTTGCAGGGAAGAGGTAGTATTCGGGATATAAAACTTGCTCTGAAGCCATAATTTAAGCCAGTGGAGAGTAGCATATAGAGGATTCCATGTCATGATCATGTGGGCTGTGGTATATGGAAGTTCTTCGGAATCCTACATAGCTTGAGGAGTATACACAAGAGCAGCAGGATGTCTCCTGCTAAAGGCACGAACTTATGGGTCATCTGAAGACTTTTGAAAAGAATCGGGGAACAAACAAACCCTATTTCCAGATTTATTATAATAAACAAAATGGTTCTTCCGATTAGAGAGGACGGCAGAGTGCATTTCAATATTATAGTGTATGAGACTAAGAGTAGCTCAGATCAAGCAAATCGATCAATCCTAAGTATCGCTAGAAGGGTAAGAATAAAAATTGTTTCGGAAAGTCTTCGAGGGGCCTGGCCATTACTAGTATATTAATTCCATGTCTAAGATAAAGCTTGAGAATACTTACAGGCTAGCATGTTTGCAATAAGCACCTGCAGTGAATAGTCAGACGCGATAATAGTACAAATACCTAGAGATAACGCTAGGTCTGGGGAATGGAAGCTACAGACTATTACAAGCATATAGGCTAGGTGAACAGTATGTGTTCATGTTGACATTATAAATATGGTCCAATTACTTTAAGTATTAAACCTGTGGTTGACAAGTATGTGATTGACAAGCTTGTGATTAACAAGCATGTAATGTATAATAAATCGACTATGAAAGAAATGTAAAATCCGGCATTTTTACTCTGTTCCCAGCTTAGATACAAGTGATTGAGAAGCCTGTGATTAACAAGCACGTAATGCACAATAAATCGATTACGAAAGAAGTGCAAAATCCGCCTATTTTTACGCTATTCCCAGCTTAAAGACAAGTAGATACAATCTGGTATAATCCAGCAAGATTTCAAAGTTTTTTAAAATATTTATTTAATAATTACAATTACAATTACAAATTATATTATAATCCTATAACGAGCTGAGTAACTTCGACCATATGCCCGGTGTAGTGTCGCAGACCAGAGACTCTGGTGGGAAATCGAACCCACGACCCTCACGCTAATAGTCTAGCACACTACCCACTAGACTACCAGTGCGCTCTTTGTAAAATAAAAAACCAGGTTAATATTGGACCTTCTAGTGTCAGAAAGAATAAAACGTATCCTATCTACAACAGGCACTTAACTAAAACGTCAAACAGTGAAAGTAAGGTTTGTACTTTAAAAGATGTTTTGAAATATTAAATTGTAATAAAGAATGTTAAAGTATGTTTTATTTTTAATAAAACCTTTTTCTTTTACTTTTTCTTCTAAACTAAGGAGGAGAAAATATGTTGAAATATCGTAGAAGAAAGTACATCATATGCAGTGACCCATTTTTGTTGGGTTTATAACACTTTCTTCTTATTTTGTTTATTTTCATGCCACTGCCACAAACATTACGGCAAGAAATTTCATATAATTTTCAATTTATTTTATATATACGAGCCCTACGCGCTCTCTCTACGTTATGCTCCTATAAACTCTCTTCGAACAAACACACAAACAACACAGCTAATAAAAAAATAAATTTCAACATAAACAAGTATTTATTTTTATAAACATACAAACACACATACATACATACACACATACATACATACATATGCTATGTCTGAATTTAACCTTCATAAACACATAAAATTGTAACAATCATACAAGCATTTCGTTATTATTGTTTCGTTTTGTATGTACAACAAAAAACGAACATTTTTAGTATAAAAATTTATTCTCTGCTATAAACAGCAACAACAACAACGAATGCATAGCAATACATGCAAAAGAAAATGTTTAAATTTGTGAATGTATGCGTTAAAACATAAACATTAAATACATGCTCAATCCTTGAAAAAATTCTTGTTTGTATGGGTTGTAAATAAATTTACAATAACAAATAACGGTGCAATAAAATGAATTGAGCAACAATAGCAACTGCAAACACTCTTTTTATCATATTAGCAGCTCTCTTTCGTTCAATCTGCATGAGTATGATGCTGTTCTTGTTCTCTTAGATTAGGATGAGGAAAAAATGTTTTAAAAATAAATTCTTGTAAAGGTTATCTATCTCTCTTGTATGTGTATGTAGTTCCATGAGTACTTACATCACTTTAAATGAGTACTAAAGGAATTATAAAATGATAACGTATCACAACTCAACAATAAGTATTGAAAAAAATTAGTATAATTGAATCATACTCATAATTTCTGATACTTATTATGGAACCTCTACTCATATTCAAAGTTTGAAGTACTCATCATATTCACGTATGATGTTGTTGAATCGACTTTCCATAACTCGAGATATAAGTATGATTCGCTAACGAACACTAAAATACTCACTGTAAATTTTGATTTCGACTTTCCATAACTCAACATATACAATGATCACTCAACTCATTTGTATGTATTATAAATACTTTTCTAAAGTTCTGAATTTTCATCTTCATGAGTAGGCTTGTGAATCAAACATGTTTCGAAGGAATTTGATATCAACTTTGTACGCATACCCTTTGCAATCTGTACTTATAAATCAACGTTGTAATGAGTACGAATGAATAGAGTAGTTAAATTTCAATATTTCAAAATTTAATGAGTACTTATGAGCAGCAAAAAAAAATATTCATATGTTTAAATGAGTACTAAAGTTCTGAATCAAAATTTTTATGAGCTGGCTTGTAAAACAAACTTACTTTGAAACATACGAGGCGTTGTACGTCTACTCAATACAATATGTACTTAAAAATCAACGTTGTAATGAGTACGAATGAATAGAGTAGTTAAATTTCAATATTGTTGACTCACTTATACTCAAAATTTAATGAGTGCTTATAAGCAGCAAAAAAAAATGATTCATATGTTTAAATGAGTATTAAAGATAGAATAAGTCGAATAAGTATTTTTTATTTGCCTATGAAATATTCTTACAGGCAAGCTAATATTACAAACTATGACATTAAATTTAAATTAAAAAAGCTGAGAATTTAAATACTTAATTGTATTATTTTTTATGACATTAATCGATAAAGAAAAATCAATCAGATTATACAAGTTATTAAATTCGCTGCATATTCTCCTTATTGGATCAACACCAGCATAGTTGGTTCTAAACAATTGTATTGATAATGGGCTAAAATGACGTGACGGACGTTGAGGAACATTAAAAGTGATAACATGGATTAAAAAACTGGAGCCAATATCACCAGTGATTAGATTGTATAAGAACGAGATATTTTACATAGTTCTGCGGCTTTTAAGTGTGGGAAGTTTGATTAATGCTAGTCTAGCAGAATAAGATGGTTAGCTCTAGTGGGATTAAAATTCAGTCCTCGTAGACAAAATATCAAAAAATGTCTTTTGTACAGATTCGATGACATCGGAATATTTTTTATATAGAGGATCCCATATTATGGATCCATACTCTAGTATAGGCCTCACAAGAGATGTGTAGAGCGATTTAGCAACATAAGGATTATTAAATTCTTTTGCCCATCGTTTTATAAAACCAAGTACGCTTCTTGCTTTATTCACGGTCATAGCAATGTGTGGAATAAAATTTAGTTTGGGATCAAGTAAAACTTCTAGATCCAGGAAGTTATCTACAAGCTCAAGATCGTATTCCATCAAAAGCATATTTTGCAGGAAACGGATTCTTCCTTACAAATCTCATGTATTTACATTTTTTTTTTTAGATTAAGCTGCATTAAGTTTATTTTACACCATAACTGAAACGAATTTAGGTCCTTTTGAAGTAGTTTCTGGTCGGAAATTCGGCGTTATTTGAGGAAAATGTTTACGTCATCAGCGTACATTAGGATGTTGGAATAGTAAGTCGTTAATAAACAATGAAAACAGAAGCGATCCAAGATGGCTACCCTGAGGTATACCAGAAAAGACATAAATACTTCTGGAGCAGCAGTTTTCAAAAAGTACGGTTTGTTTTCTGTTAGTTAAATATGAGTAAATCCATTTTAAACGAAGATCAGTAAATCCCATTAAATGAAGTTTCTTCTTCAAAAGGACATGATTAACATTATCAAAAGCCTTTCTGAAATTCGTGTAGATAACGTCTGTTTGTTGCTGAATGAAAAAACCACGATAAACAACTGTTGAAAGATGAAGCAGGTTTGTTGTAGTTGAACACTTCTTCCTGAAACCGTACTGATAAGGTGATATCAAGTTAGAAACCTGATAACATAAATCATCAGTAATAATTTTTTCAAATAGTTTTGGAATTATACTCAATTTTGCATACCATTTGTAACATCGGATTTATTTCCTGACTTGAACAAAGGAATAATGAATGAATCCTTCCAAACGTTAGGAAAACAACCACATTTAATCGATTTGTTGAATAAGTATGATAATGGAACAGCTATGGCGTCGGCGCAATTAATTAATTATAGGAGAACTTTAGATTTCTTAATTCCATAGAAAAGTCGACACCAAACGACAATATTTAAGGGACTTTTCTTGGCATTACTGTTTTACTCACGGTTAGAAAGTTGCCGAAAGGAATATCTCTTCAGAATATTATTCTATTTGAGATGTCTATGCAAAGAGTAGAACCATGATTTCATTTTCTAATAAGGCAATACACTACCTACAACTGCTATTAGTAGCCACTGCATTACTGCCATAAATTCCCATACTTATTGGAACTGTGCATGATATTAAAGCCTTCTCTACGGCTCATTTTCACAATGTTTGTTTAGTTTCTTTGCTTAAATTCAACAAAAACCTTAAAATTGCTTAAGGCCAAGCATAACCTTCTTATAAATTAAAAATAGATCCCATGACTACTGATCCCAATTTTTTTTTTTTTTTTAATGCCACAAGAGTATACCACAGCTGCCTACTACTTTACGTTAAGACGTAACCTTTTCCTGGAATCTTCCTTAAGCAACAAATCTGGTCAGAAAAAAAAAATTCAAATGAAATGCAAAACGAAATGAAACGGAACGATTACAAGTGATTTGCATATAAGAAACTGCTGCCATATTCTATAAACATACATATTGTATGGCATTGGGTCGGATGGATACTTTTATTTCATTTCGATAAACACAAAATCAATACAATTCAAATCTGTTTTGTGGCAAAAGAAAAAAAAAAAACAGAATGGAAAAATTAAGAAAACAAAAATGAATTGAAAGCAAAAAAAAAGGATCTCAACTAACAAGTTAAGAGAGCAACAAAGTGAAAGCAAATATTGGGAAAACAAAATCTACATACATTGGTGGCTATAATACGTATGTTTCCTATATCCTTATGCCTCTATGCCACTGACAATGCTCGTATTCTTTTGGCGTCCCACACATGCCTTCGCATTGAGGCGAAGCAGGAAACGAAAGAAAAAGGCCAGTAAACGAGCACCATTAAAATGTTTTCCCGTGTCTGTGTGTCCTCCTGTATACTCTTATATATTCAATGGAAAAATACTCAACTCTCTCACTACATTTATTCAAACATTTACGAGACTATATTCATACAGTCATTCATACATGAATTCCTTTATACGTTCGTTCTTTCGTTCTTTCACTTATTTTATATCTTTTATACATTTGGCTGATTTCCTACTCCCCATATCTTTTTTTCAATTCCTTTTTTTGTTTTTGTAGCTGAGCTGAGCTGCTTTCGATACTTTTTCTGTACGATTTTTATTTTTTGCAAAGGCAGACAAAAAAAGAATATCGAAACTGGAAACAGTTGAATTGGAAAACAAAGAAACAAAAGCCTTATCCTGGCTCTTACTCTCTTTATAACGCACACACTCATTCATTTATGTTTCATACACAACTACGAATCTGATATATTGGATCACATCGAAAGTAGCTTCTCTTTAATGAAAATTACTTTTTAAAAGTTTTTGTTATCATTTCCTACGTATCTTAAATTTATTGCTTAAAAACTTCCCTGATTGGAATCATTGTGTTTTCGAACAACAGATGATATCCAGTACCTTCTTTTTCTTCTGATTAAATCAGTTACCAAATATTATTAATTTTATAATGACTTCTGGATCTAACCAGAGGGCATCATTCCCCTAATGTCGTTAATGTTCAGTGTTTATTTTCTAGTTTTGTTTAAGTGGTAGTGCAAGATCGTTGATTCAGTCAAAATTCGCCATAGTCTAGTAGGCATTATGTTGGTTTATTAGATTCGAGACTAAAAATATATTTCATAGGCGACTTCCTCTCAGTAGTCTGCTGAAAAAACTTTGAAAGTAAATAAAATTGTCATGAAAATTTTTTCCAAAAATCTGTTAATATTTAGAAAATAGGTTGAGTGAGCTAATCTAGAGAAATTTCTTGTCTTTCTGTTATGCAATTTGAACTTGAACTCAAGCCTTATTTCTTACTTTTCAAGATTATAAATCTTTTATTACAAGTCTATCTAGGCGGCAATACAGAACAATATTGTCATGGCAGTAGGAAATCGAAACCATATCCTATCCCCTAGCCTATCCTATAATCGCCTTTCTATTTGAAGTCACCTTCTTAGATATGAAGTCGTCGTAGTCTAGTAGGTAGTACGTTGGCTTATTAGACGAAAGGCCCGATTTCGAATCCCAGGCCAGACATCAAAACGAAAAATATTTCTTCGGCGACTTCCTCTCAGCAGATTTCTGGCAAAAACTCAGAGTAAAAATTGCCATAAAAAGATTCTCAAAAAATTTGTTGTTCGGAGTCGACTTTAAATTGTAGGTCCCGCCACTCATGCATAAAATTAACACAAACAACATGAGTGGTGTTGAGAAGCTAGGCCGTAATCCTGACTGAAGGGCAGTAATGGCCAGTTATGTATGTTCTTTGATATGAGGCCGTGGTTAAAATCCCAAACAAAGTTTGAAAAATATTTCTTTGTAGAATAGTAAGTAGCCTCGGTAGGCCCGCACAACATGAGTGGTGTGAGAAGCTAGGTTGGCATCCTGAATTATTTCATTTTTTCAGGCAGCTGTTTAGAGTACCTCCTGTTTGGCTTAAATACTTCATCAGTTCCGAAATTTTATTAATTTCTTTAAGTAACTGGTGGTTCAGACTATGGCAGGTTATTCCAAACTACCAAGAAGTAAAAGAATAGCACTGTCGCTCCATTCAATTACAAAAATTTCGTTTATTTATTATATAAGAACGTGAGGGAACTTCTTAAATGAAATTAAGCACACTACGCCCGGGTTTATAGAGCAGTGATTGAATTCGGCTATATATTCGGCTATATATTTATTTATTTATTATAATTTACATAGCACAACAAGATATGAATCTTATAAGTGACAGTGCTATGTTAGGAATCATTAAGATTTAAAAATTAACAGTGAAACAAAAATACATTAAACAATATAAAGAAATATATCCTATATAGACCTAAAAATAAATCACAAATAGTAAAAAATTTTCCTCATGAAAATAATTTGAATAACTCCTTCTTGAACGCGTTTGCATTGCCTAGATTCTGGATGTAATTTGGTAGGGAATTCCAAAGACTAGTGGTCCTAAATCTTTGCTGAATAATGTTCCTACCGCGGTAGGATCTAGCAAATTTAATTCGACAAAATAAATATTCCGGCCGTCCCGTGTAAATTATCTTATGAAGTAGAATAAGGCATCTAATTTTCAGGAGATTATCAAATTTTACATTAAGAATCCGGCAAGCCAAATGGGAAATGTGATCACGACGCCCCTTCTGAAAGACATATCTAGCTATGTTATTGAACGCCAAGTTAAGTCTACGTTTATCATCACAATCGCAGTTTGCGAAAATTTCACACCCATACAAAAGTACCGGAATTAAGTACGTTCTGGCAAGTTGCATACGAATGACAAAAGGAGTCGAATCAATAACAGTCCACAAGTTTCTAAGCATACTATAAATTCTACCTACAACTGAATTCTCATCTTAAACTTTAAAAGTTATTTTGAATGTTTGGGAATGTACTTTTTCTTTATTTCTTTAGATAATTGTTTCACCTTCAAATCATTGTAAGCATTTTCTACAAGCGATCACCAGAAATGGAAAATATGCGTTTGACCCAATTGAATTCCTAACTGACAAAAATAAAGCCGCAAATATTTCTTATCTGACCCAATAGAATTCATGAAAAAAATTTTTACCAAAGATAAGTGGATAAACAAACAAATCTACTCTCTTATACATACACACACACATAGTCACAAAAATAAATCGCTCTTACTCCCACACATTTGTACGCTTGCTTGCTAACAAGTGTGTGTGTGTGTGTGTGTGTGTGTGTATATTTAAGTTAGTATGGCGAGGGGGTGGGTGAAAAAGGTCCTTTCAAACAAACGTTGGCTAAAAAATTTTGGCTTAATAAATTTCGCTTGAACGAGTCGAGGTTTATTATTGATTTTGCAAATATTTTCATGCCTTTCTTGCCTTTCCCTTCACTTTCTTTTTTTTCATGTTTTTTTTCTTGTTGTCATCGTTTAAAAATATTATGGAAAATGGAAAATACTTGTTGTTATTATTTCTCTCTCTACTGCCACCACCAATTTAACAAGTATTTTTTTTTTTATTTATTTCTATGGTTTTTTTAAAAAAAAAATTTTTTTTGAGAGTTTTTTTCCTCTAGTAGCTGTTGCTGTTGTTGTTGTAATTTTTTATTTTTATCCTGTTAACAAGAAATTTTTATTTGTTTATGTCCTGCTATCGCAACCAGACTTGCAACACAATATTGTGGTCTTTCCTTTCTTCTTGTTTTTTTTCCTTTTTCCTTTTTTTCTTCTCTTCATGATGTTTGATTTTCTCTCTTCAATTTTTCTTTTCTGTATTTGCCGTTTTAATATACTTGTGGTTGGTTGGTTGGGTTTTTTTTTCTTAGTATTTCTGTGTGTGTGTGTGGTTGATTTTCATATTAAATTTACTGTTCTTGCCTTGTTTTGTTTTTTGCTTTTTCTTCTATTTCCTTGTAAATGGTCTTTATTTCATCTTTATTGTGATAACTTGCTTGATATATGATATCAAAAGCATTTTATTTAGTTGTTTAAAGCGTGGGCTAGCCCAGCTCTCATTCCAGCTAGTAAATCTCTTCTAGATCTTGATAAGCAGGCAGAAAATAATGTGCGGCCTTTTAAAATTTTAATACTTTTGGAAATATAAAAATATTTTAAAAGGCTTTGAAGAGTGGGCTTAAAAATATGATGGCCATGATAATGGATAACGAGCTTAGCGTGGCATTATTTTATAAGGGATGGTGATTTTATTTTGGAGACACAAAAGCATCAAATAATCATTGTGCGCCCCATCCAATCTATGACTGGTTGTAATAGATTAAAATGATAAACCACCCTTGGTTGTCAAATTGATACAATTTTCCAAAACGATTGAATTTGGGCGTTTAATGTGAATTGAATTCATTTCGATGGAGTTCTGCAAATAGCTTTAAACTGACCTTGCAACATGTAGCCGAATATTGTAATGTGCAGATTAATATCTGAGAGCATATACATACATACATAATTGGCCATTACAACGCTTCAGTCAGGATTACGAGATTACATGAGTGGCGTGACCTACAGTTTATAGGCGACTCCGAACGACAGATTTTTGAGAAGCTTTTCATGGCAATTTTTACTCTCAGAGTCTTTGCCAGAAATCTGCTGAGAGGAAATCGCCGAAGAAATATTTTTCGTTTTTGATGTTTGACCTAGGATTCGAACCCGGGCCTTTCGTCTAATAAGCCAACACACTACCCACTAGACCACGGCGACTTCTGAGAGCATATACGGTTTTCGAAAGTATATTCCATTATTCAGTGTCTGCCCTGTTAAGGCAAGGAAATTACAACTACTTTAACTGGCATTTTGAAAAGTTGAACAGGCCTTTTGTATCACAGTTGTATTGTGTTGTAGCCTAGACGGAGAGCACCCACTTCTAATATTATTAAATTTTTGATACTCGAAAATTATTTGGACTTTAGTGCAGGCGTAGAGCTTTTGGAATGCTAATCTAATGTGGCTCATTTAACACTTAACTTTGCGAAGAAAGGTTTCTATATATGTTGCAAGTTATCTTTCTTATATTTTTAAATTTTTTCTTCCTTCATTTGCTTTGTTTTAGGTTCAGTGATAAATTTTTACCAAGTAGCTCCGTGATAAGTCTACTATAACAGATAGCAAGACTACAAGGCGGCTATTTTTTATTGTTTACATACAACTCCTCCTCGCAATTCCTTCTTTAACAGATCCTACCTACAGATCTGGCAGGGGTCTATCCCCAAATTATTGCAATAACTCTTAAAAAGCTTAGTAACCTGTTTTCGGATAGATTCATTTAAACTCAGCAGCAAGTCGGTTCTAACATGAACCTGATCGAACTTCTTTAAGTTTCTATGCGTTCTATCTGATCCATCTTTCGACAAGACTATAAAGATAACAGATTGGAGGATTCAGGGAGGACATCTGCCTTATTACTGTGTTCCAATACCCAACAGACATGTGACCAAAAGGCTTTATTAGACCCCTTGCAATAACGAACCAGTCTTAAGTTACATAAGACCTATCCACTACTTCTCAGGGCAGTCATATAAGATACTACATTAGTAAAGTCTGGTCTAGCCTCAAAATAGCAAAAATTTCGTCTTGAAAGATTATTTTCACTACAATTGACTGGAGAATCATTCTATTCATTCATTTCATTCAATTATTTTCTTAATGGTAACTTCTAGAACAGTACTGTTGATTTGTTGTTGTTTTTTCTTACTTATTGTTTTGGACAAACTTTGTTGATTTTATGTTGACTATTACACACATTGAGTAAATATGCCACAAAAATGTCAATTTTATACTAGTGAGATGAAAGGCAACGTGAAGGTCTTGCAAGCATTAATTAATAGATCGTGTTGCACCATGACATTTAGGGATTTTTTGTAGGTTATACCTGAGTGTTTGACTCAAGCTACGAGTATATCAGCATTAGCAGATTAGTAGGAAAATTAGGTACCTGGAATTTTTCAGACAAGAATTCCTTGCTGAAAAATAATTTAAATTTTAATCAACATGGTTTCTTACTCTAAACTTGTTTTTCACTATCCTAAATACTTTCTTGTTTCCCCTGAAATATGACTTCATAGTATCATAATATTGATTTTATTTACATTCTGTTATTAAATTCCGTTTTTGTATTAAAACTTCCTTTAAATTTCTAATGTGAAGTTATGTTAACTATAACAATAATTTCTACCCCTTAAGTGTGGCCTTTATTGGAGTTTCCATAACTTCTGCTGTAAGATAAAACCAAAATTAAGATTATAAAATCACAAAATTTCCAGTTAAAACTTCTAAAGTTAAAGTAACACAAGAGTTTCTTCTACTGACTTTGCTATGTTAAAAGGGGTTTGTTGAAATGCAATGAAAAGTCATACTCAAAAATTTATTTCCATTTCTATTATAGTTGGAAAATATTTTTTATTTTCTAGTTTTTTTTTTTAACCAAAATTTCAATAACATTTGGCTCAACTTCTTTTGTTAAATTGCAACAATAGAAAGAGAGAGAGAGAGAGAGAGTGAGTAGAAATATTTTGTTGAAAACTTTCTGGCAATTGATATAAGAATTATTATTAAAGAAATAAATAGAAGAAGAATAGAAATGTAATAGAAAATAAAATCGTTAGAATCATATTTAAATCCTTTAAACAATTTTGTTTAAAAAAAAAAAGTAGACAAGTAAAGTCACAGATTTTATTTTAAGCTTAAAACAGCGCAAGAGAACACCCACACATTTGCACTTATGTTAGCAGTATTAAAGTGTTACAGTAATAGAGAGAGAGAGAGAGAGTGAGTAAGAAACAAAAATATTGCATACTTTATGGGTTACTTTGCACAAAAAGAGTATAAGAACTGTATGAACGATAAAAGTTCAACAGTCAACATTTCACTTCAGTGTGTAAGTGAAGTTTTTATTATGGATTTATAGTTGGATTTTATTTTATTTAGATGTTGTTGTTGTTGTTGCCGTACTATTGTTGCTACTGCTGGAATGCCCTCTACAATTCTCTTGAACTTTACGAAACGAAGCGAAATTCACTTTCATCACTGCATGAGTATGTAGTCAACCTTTCCTTTTTTCGTATTTCTTTTCCACATTTCCCATCTCAGCTTCTTCTTCTTTATTTTATTCTATGTGCTATACCATCAAAAATCTAGCAATGATAGCAGCAACAACTACCACAATATTGCTTGTTTTGTTGCATTCTAATGCTGGCCCTTTAACGTGTCAGCCAACATTCACATGCACACACACACACACACATACACACAGCAATTGTTGTTAGTTGTGAATGCATTTGTAGCAAATAGTCGAGTGAATAGTGTGGATATGCTGTTGAAATATACTACCCTAGAGCTGAAGGCAACTAAAACTAAAATAGCAACAATAATAACAACAAAGAGCTGCTACCAATCAACAGCCAAGTAACCAACTAAAAGTTCTCTGGCCTTAAGAATCTTTTTTTTTTCTTATTTTGCAACAAAAGCAGAAAAAAGAAAAATCAACGGAATAAGAGGGGCTTCGAAAAGAAAAAAAAACTTTAATACACCGCCACTCACTGTATTTTCAGACTAGAGTTATGAGTAGAGTGTAGCGTGGTGTGGCCATTTGCATAATTGATGTTTTTCGAAGAAAAGTTCGATAATATCACGTTTGCAATGTCTGTATTAGTTCGTGTCTGGCACTGTTTTCGCTGCTAAGTACATAAGTAAGCTCAACTTGAAGTTTAGAAAGTAATTTGAATGGCTTCGTAAAGCCAATATTAAAATTAACTTGCTATTCTAGGAAGAATACTTACGGCATACGACTGTAATGGAAAAAAGGACTTATTTTTCGTATTCCAAAATAAAAGAAAATGTGAATTTGAAATTCCATAAGCTTCTTAAGAATCCTTTAAATATTCTTAGAAAATTTTTACATTAAAACTAAATTTTATCGAAAATTAGCTACGCAAATAAAGGTGTTCTTCAGTGCTATTTCAAGTATTTCTGGTTCCGCAATGATCAAGACCAAATGTTTTAATTACGGCAACTTTGTTTCAAGGCCTATATATTGCTATGTAAACGGGAGGTAACTTCAATCAAGATTATTGGCCTAGGAAAGAATATAGATTCACTTTTTAACATTCATTGCCGAAGCTACAGGAATACTACCCGCTGTGCTTGTAAATGAAAAATCAATAAATATGGTTGAAAGACCATGATTCATGTTGCATCTACCCTCGCATTTGGTATTCTTTGGTAAAAACTCAGCTGGAGTTCTATTTCCTCCTGCGTTATTGGATTTTGTATATTGAAGACGTCGCATTTCCACTGCAGAAAAAGTAGGAATACTTCTGGGAAATAGACGAGTTCTTTGCAGTTCTAGCAGTTAGTTAATCAGGTTCCTTTAATGTATCCTCAGTGCTTATGACAATGCGCAAGTATTTCTAATTCTTTTTTTTTGTGACCAATTCATCTGTGATCTAGATATCATTTCATGATGGTTAGGTAGGTGGCATCAACTAAAGGGATAGATGCACTTAGGCCAAGTATGTTTCAGATACTAAAAAGTCATTCTTTTCCTCGAAGTCATTCTTTCTCAAAAGTCATTCTTTTTCCAGTAAGTCGTGTGTTGGCTTATTAGACCTGAAGTTCAACTTCCAGTTCAGACATCTAGCACAAAGCGATTTTTTCAGCAAATATCTTGTAATTAAAATGAAATGAAAAATGTCTGTAAAGTTTGTCGCTATGTCTTGGATGAAGGGTTGTAAAAATCAATTAGGTAAGTAAGTAAATCGTTTCCTCTAGTCCTGGAATCATCTCGAGTTCTCTGGTAGATCAAAAAAAAAAATTCCTTTCGTTGTACCAGCTTTAAACAGTTTCTCGATGTAGCTTCTATCGACAACTCTTGCAGAAGTCATCTCAACCTTATGCTAAAGTGTCGTAAGCTTGAAGGTCTACAATGGAATGTTGGATGGTTACGCCATGTATGGCAAATTCATCCGCTCTGCAATTTGCCAAATTTCTGGCATCCTTATGATTTAAATATGTTTCCGTTTAACTATAACGTTGAAAGATTCACGTTAACCAAGAAACATCCAAGAGGTCGTAATGTCAGGTACTCTTTTCTAACATTAGCTTCTCTATCAGAAACTATGCCAGTGGTTTATTGAACCATAAGGGAAGTTTTCTTAAGGTTGAAGGTCCTCAATGGTATATGCAATGGATGTGCCATATGCGGTAAATTCATCCTTGACAGAATTACATCAATCGAAAAACATTCCTTGGATCATTATGTCTCAAAGAGAACCTTTACAGCCGCTTGGATATCCGCCGATAGGAAGCTGTACAGCCTATAGCGACGATGCTCATACTAAAGTCGAATACTGTGTCTTTGCAAATATCGAAAAGGAATGGATCTAAGTGAGACTAGGAATAAATGAGGATTTAAGCTGATTGTTTCAATTTTAGCTATCACACATAAAGAATTAAAGGACAATGCGTTATTAATCGATATTCAAAACATTGACCTTCAATTGTATAATTTGATGAAAGAAACGTAATAGAAATACCCTTAAAATAACAGCAAGTTTATGCACAAGGCCCTAACATTGTATGTCTTCTGGCTTAATGTCTCATGTTCTAAGAACTGCCCGATGCCATTACGTATCTAGAGTGTTCTCGAACTAGCAGAAGGCAAATAATGGATTTGAAGAAATTTCAAATTGAAATTATTACAACGCCAATGTACTTAAATAACATCACTTCACGGAACGATCATAAAGATCTGATATGAAACAAGCATATTCGATAGCGGCATCAGCATATGTAATTGCAATGCTTTTTATCACCCCAGTTTAGTTTTCCTATTGGAAACAATCATTTTCTCTACATTTTGTTTTTCTCTTGCAATTTTCCCTTGTATTTTTCGTATTTTTCGTATTTTTAGTGTAGAAGAAGAACTTTTTGACTTTTCAATAGTTGGAATTAGTTTTTATATTCCAAGTTTTTTTTTGTCTTTTTTGGTTTTATTTTTTATTACAATTGTTGCCATTGTTGTTGGGGGTCATCCTCCTCTTACAACTATTTAAAGAGCACAATGAGAGTCTGTGTTATAATTGTTTGCAAGTTCGCTTCTGTTTACTCTTCTTCGGGCTCCTTTGATAAGGCCAGGCCAGAATTTCTTTGTCTCTTGGTTGTTTCATTCTTCCTTGCTCGTTCGTTGCAGTTTGAAGCCAGTTGATGTGATACTCTTGGTTTTAATGTTTTTTAATTTTCTCATTTTCTCGTACTGTGGCATTGTTGTTGATATTTGTTGCATGAAGGGAAAAAACAACAACAACAACATGACTAGAACAAAAAGCCATTTTATGAAAGTCTTCGGAGTAGAAAATTATCCTGATTCCTTGTCCGTTCTTTTTTTCATTTTTGTTGTTTTTGTTCTTCAAGTTTTAATGCAACAGTCATATACAAGTGCTTTTAATATGAACCATTTTCAATTACAATGACCGAATGCATGTTGCATTGTATTGTTGTTTAACCCATTAACTGGAGAATAAATTGTGGGAATATAGAATACAGGAAATGGGAAATAGTTTCTAAACTATTGTATTGAACCTTACTTGTAAATCGAAGAGAATTTGTTGTATATTTAGGACTCAGATTGAGATCTCATACTTGATTTTGGTAATAATCAATTAAAGTCTTATATCCAGCAATACTTTTGCCCGAAGGACACTTCTTTATAACGGCTTAAAGCGTATTTTCCGATTCAATATTCTACTGCTCAAACCGCCTTTAGCTTTCGATATAAAAACCTTCTTTTAGTTTTTAACGCATTCCATTTAAAGATGTATTGTACTACGTTTATCGGGATCGTAATGGAGGCACACGATCATAGTGTTTGTAGAAGAGAATGGTGAGAGATATTATTAACTTTGCTTCCAAGCAAATAGTTCTTGAGAAATTCTAGTGCACAAAAATAGGCAATCACTGCATAAGATTCGGAAATTAACAAGCCTTTCAAAATATTCAGAAACAAAATCAAAAAGTGAGCTATAACATGTGAAAGTGTTCGGACTCTATGACGATTTCGTAGCTACAATCAAGCCTAAGCACCTGTCCTTATCGATCAAGCCTTACCCTATTAATTTAACAAGTTAGAAACTTGATGTCAACATCACTCTTAGCTGAATACACAGAATAAATGCCTTTCTTGAACATCATGGTGTGCTATTTCTGTTGTTACAATATTTACTCATGGGTCCATAAGGCAGTGATCAAATCATTACGTAGACTTTGACATTATTTGAGTGACTATGAATACCAAAGAAGGCCATATGAAAAGCTTCTGTGTACCTATATTCCTTTGCGATTTAAACCAATCACACATTTTTCCAAATTTTTTTTAAAACAAAGCAATCCCATACGATATTTTTCGGACGCGGACGCGGACACGCTAAAAGACTTTCTTCAAAATCTTGATGGTAGATTAGTAAATTGTTCTGCAGGGGTTACAATACCTTACATAGAGTACACATGATTCATTACCATTAGTAGGAGTCAATAAAGCAAATGAGTGTTTATCAAAAACTTACGGTGAGTGAAAAGAAAACGTGTTTGAAGATCTATTGCGTCGCTAATAGAACCTGAAGATTCCCGACGCAAACCGAAACGACGCAACACGAAAAACGATTTTCCATACATTTGTATTGATTTTCATCTAATTGGTTCCGAGATTCATAATTTTAGCTGAAAGAATAGATTTTTCATTAAAAAATATTTAATTTACTAACGGACCTATAACTTTTAACTATCAGACAACATACATGCATATACAGTTTGTCAAAAAAATCTTTGCACATAGAGAAAAATTAAGGATACTTAGGAAATTTCTTTGATTTGTAATATAAATAATCAAATTTTTAAATTTTTTCAAACAGGATTTTATTAACATATGTTTTGTTAATATAATAAATAAAAAACTTTTATAATAATGACAATATTTTAATGTAAAATATTAAAAAAACAAAAACAATTAAATTTTACTGCTGTCAAAAAAATGTTTGCACACTTGATAAAATATCACGACTTATGCAATTTTTATAAATTTATAGTGCTAATATTTTATGGGTTCAACTTGAGCATCTATTACCGCATGTGGACGCCTTCTCATGGATTGAATAAGCTTCGGAATGTCATATTCTAATGGTATTTTATACCACTCTTCTTTGATGGACTGTACCAAATCGTTTTTATTTGTGGGCGATCTTTCCCTACCTTTTTCTTTAGATGAACCCACAAATTTTCGATAGGATTAATATCAGGACTTTGGGCAAGAGTATCAATAACTTTGGTGCAGTTGTAAAGTAACCTGGAGTTACATAAATAAGATTTATTTTAAGAATCATTATCTTGATAGTACTTGTAATTAAATTCATTCGGATTAACCGTCTCAATAAAACGAAATTTCTTGAAGCTGGCGGTCAGTTCATTTTATAAAACATCAAGATGTACTTTCTTAGTCATTATTTCATTCAAACACCAACTCCCTTGCTGGATATATAGCCGAATACCATTACAGACAGTTCTCCAAACTTTACTGTAGGAATAAGATTTTTATTTTCTAGTGCTTTCAGAGGCTTACGCCAAACTCTTTGCTGTCCGGCATGATAATAATGCATTATTTTCGTCTCATTTGAGAAAATAACATCGTCCCAGTACTCCGGAGGAAGTGAATTGTATTCGGTGGCAAATCTTAATTTCTCTTCAACATTTTATGCTGACAGCAAAAGTTTTTTCCTAGTCATTCTTGAGGGATATTTGTGTTTTTGAAGAACAATTCCAATGATTTCTTAGAAAACACGTAACCCTAAGTCTTTTTAAACTTGAAGAGCAAATCATCTCACACTGGATTGCGGTCTATCATACACGGTTCTAATAATTTTTCTCTCAACTCGCTGCGTCATCTTTTTTGGACTGTCTGTAGATCTCTTTAAATCTGGTCCTCCTTCTTTCTCAGCACGGGATTTAAAATTATATACAGTCCTGATGTTTAGGGAGAACATATCGGCGATTTCCTTGGTAGATTTGCCTTTGTAGTAGTTGAAATATCCCAATTGTATAATATTTTTTGAAACTCGTTTCCCTGGCATTTTTTGTATTCAAAAATAAGGACACTTGTTACTTAAAAACGATCCCTTCATTACTAAAACGTTATTTACGCCTTTCACATTCCATCTCCTTTGTAAAAAATCCAAAATGCGCAACATTTTTGGGAAATAACGGCATATTTTTGTAATTTTTTTATTATCTTCATTCAATATGCAAAGATTTTTTTGACACTCCTTAGATTGAGTAAACTTCTTTTGTTGTTGTTATTATTGTAATGTGTGTTACTATTAAGAAACTGTTGGTGCCATATAGTCGTAGACAAGTACAGTTATAGAATGTGTCCAAAATTAAAAAAATATATAAAGATTTTGTTGTTGGAATTCTTGAATGAAGATCAAATTTTACATTTTTTTGGTCTGTGCAAAGATTTTTTTGACAAACTGTATGTATGTATGTATTTGCATTAGACTTAAACGGGAAATCCCATTTTTCTGTTTTAGCTTTGTACAAACATTTTCGTATTAACGAAGCAAATCGAAGCACTAACGGCGCTACTTCGAAACATGCGACGCAAACTGAAACAGAAACGAAGCAACTTCGAAGCAGACACAGAACGAGACGACGCCAACCGAGGGTAGTAGTGTATTAATAATATAAGACTCCAAACAGTTAATTGGGAAGACCAATTTTATACAACGGGTATCAAAACTGTTCAGCACTTTATAATTTTATGTACGGCCTCAAATAGAGGATCCTTTCTCCTTTATTAAGAGGAGATAACAAATAAATGGCAATCAAAACACTTCAAGTCAGTCCATAGCTACTCACAATCCATCAGTCCCTTGCATTTAGCCATGCATGTTCAATATGAGAATGATGAAACCTTTTACGAGTTTTTCTTTAAGAAGTTTAATAAAGATTTCTTAAATAAGGCCTCTAGAGGCTTAACAAAACTCTGAAGTTTCAAATTCAAATACATTTGTATCACACCCTTATTAAATGGGTTAAAAACTTAGAGCAGCAAAAGCAAAAAAACAATTGAAGTTCTCTATTTAAGATTTTGTAATCATCCTGTTATTTGTGTTATTTTGCTAAATGCCAGAGAAAAAGGGAAAACTACGCTCTTTCACACAGTCTCTGCTATGCATATACATACGCTCTGGTAATTGCAGTACACTTCAACGACCCACATACATATTAACAGCAAGAAAAAAAAAGGGAAATGAAAGGATTCAAACAGGAAGTGATTATTAAACATTTTTTGGTAAAAAGAGAATTGAAAGGCAAAAGAAAAAATGAATTTTTAATTTCTCTCTTTTGCTTCTGATATTAAACACATAAACTTTCTTTTAATGGGCACAAGAACACAATAAAAGTTAAACCAACGGTTTTAATTTGTAAAATGAATAAGGAATTCTTTAAATGGTACATAAAAAAATAAACGAATTATTAAATTATTTAATAAAGTTACGCAAATATTTAAGGTTTTTTCCCCTCAGAAGAGAAAGTCAGAGAGAAAGAGAGAGGGATGAAAAATAGCATAAATTCATGCATATTTTTCCCCCAATTTTTCTATGTCTGCCTAATTCGTATAGATGTCCCCCAAAAGACCTCTAAATAAAATTTGATATCAAAATATTCGCTGTGCTCTCCTACACTCTTTCTCTTTCTATCTATCTGTTTATTTGTATACAAAAAAAAGCAACAAAACAGCAACAAAAATATGCAAATAACTTTCGAATTCATACATACATTATCATATAAATACACACACACACACACCCACGCATACACAGTTGGAATATATTTGTATTTCAGTATTTGTGTATGCATGAATGTTTATTTGTGTAATGAATATACTATGTATGCATGCATTTTCTCTTCATCTATGCACAAAGGATGAAGAGCTAAAAACTCAAGAGAGTCACTATGAATTGAAGAGTTTTGAAAGTAGAAAAGTAAACAAAAATAAACACAAAATTTTCAAAGAAAATTTAAAGCAAAAAAAAAAATAAAATCCGTACTAAAGCAGAGGGTAAGAGAGAAATAAACAATAATTACTAAGAATTAAAAAGCGGTTTCATTTGGTTTATTTATTTATTTTCTAAATTACAATGCAATTGTAAATTATATTGTAATTATTTCAAGCAGAATTTGAAAAGAAAACATATGATCGGGGTGTTGTAAATTATAGAAACCGTAACCCTTACTCTGACAGACTACACTGAAGGGGTCTGGTTTTTATATTTTACATCGTCTCCAAAAGTATTTAGTTACACGCAAACAGATGTTATATTTTAGTATAGTGGTATAAAAAAGTAAATCATTCAATAAATAATACATTTGTATGTACAAACATCCATAATTGATTATTACAGGATTAAGACCTAGCCTTCCACAGCACTGTGTGCTTTTATTTTTACATGAGTGGCGGGGCCTACAGTTTTTATTCGATTCCCAATGACAAATAACTTTTTCATAACAATTTTACTTACATACATACGTATATACATACATACATACATAATTGGTCACTAAAACACTTTAGTCAGATTACGACCTAGCTTCTCACAGTACTTATGTTACATGCGTGAGTTTAAAGCGCATTCCGAATGAGAGATTTTTGAGCAGCTTTTCATGGCAATTTTAATTTTATTCTCAGAGCTTCAGCCAGAGATCTACTGGCTTAAAGTAAGAGTACTAGAAAGCGTGGGGCTCTTGATTATTCATTCACACCTGGCTACTACTGAAGCATACTACATGCCTTTGATTTCTTTGTTGAAATTTATAGAGTAGGTATTAGAGAAGTATGCACTATTGCTTGCATACAAATCAAAATTCTCTGGGCCTTTACTATTCTTCGAGAATACTAGAAGCATTGACTCTCTTACGATTAGGCTTCTAACGGGCTTAATTACCTCTCATTTTACACATACTTCTTTACTGAGGATTACTACCTAGTTTCGAGCACCACCTATATTGTGTGTATTAAATCGCCTCCGAACAACAAATTTCTGAGAATGTTATCATGGCAATTTTAATTTTCTTCTCAGAGTTTTTGTTAGAAATCTAATGAGAGAAATATTTTTTCATAATTCCTTTTAATCTCAAGAGGCCTGACCTGGGATTCGAAGCGAGACCTTTTGTTAGATAAGCCAACGCAACACTACCTACTCGATATGGCGACTATTTTTCTAGTCTAAAGTGGAATTTATATAGGAACATAGTTCACTCGTATTTGGCTTATTAAATATTTCGTTTCTAACGGGTATAATTATTGTACACTGAATTACTATTGAATGAGCTTTAACGACGAGGATGATAAAACACTCAATCAATACCTCCTTTGCGAGTCTCTCAATCTATATGCTGCTGAAAGACTTTGCTCTAAGCTATCTCTTGTCTGACTTTTCGAATATTTCAAAAAAAATTGTTATTTAAAGAGTAACAATATGGGCTACAGAGCTTCCAAATGTACTACCAAATCGGCATCTTTTTCAAAAATCCAAATATGGTCACCTAAAGGTAATTAATTTTTCAGGATTACACAACATATCACATACTGGATGTGTCATATATTCGACCACGAAATATTAAGGTCTCTCTACTATTGAAACTGAATACTAATGATATGGATATGTATATAAAGCAATCGAAGACGTTCCTAGTACTTCACATAGTTAGTTCATATAGACAGCAGCTTGGTGAGAGATATGTAGATCGAAGGATATTCCTTATCAGTCTACAGCTAATCTATCGTGCTGCTAACGACCAGGTAATATCATTCAATTATTCCATCCTATATCTGGGATATAGGATAAATCGATTGTTAGTATAAGAAAAAATTCAAAATTATTACAGAATTCTTGCATTCCGAAAATTAAATCATTTCACGTTGCAGCGTTACATTAAAATTTCACATATTTTATGCAGATGATGGAGCAAAAAACGTCAGCAAAAAAGTGAATTTAAACATATTTCTGCTCTCAGTCTCTTATTGTATGAGTAGCATTACAAAACCATACCGATATGCACATGGAGAAAAAGTTTTAATAACATTGCCGCCGCAGGTAATAGAATTGTTAAAAGTGAAGTGAAATTCTCTTCTCTTTAAATTTTTTACTTTCGTTTTGTTTAAGGAGTTTTTAAAATGTTTTTCAGTGAGTGATGTATGTGAGTGTTTGCGTATCAAAAAAAGAAAATAAAAAATAAACGGAAGGGATGAAAAATTAAAGTCATAATGCCACATTCACTGCTGCATTTATTTTGTTTTTAATTTCTTCCCTTCAAGTGTGATTTAAACACGCTACATTTGTCTGGTGCTGATTAACATTAAAGAGCACAAAAAGCGGTACTTTTTATCAGGGTTCTTATGATTCTTTCACTTTCTTTCTTTGACTTCACTTAAGCTGTTTCCCGTGTAGGCTTTCTCCTTATCGATCTGTATCTTCCCTAGTATAAGCAGGCATTTTGCCTTGTAAATTTCAATATTTTGCAGTTTGTAATGTTCAATCCAAATTAAGCTGCGCCTTCTAGTTTCCCAATGGAATGGGAAACTATAGCATCCCGCTTGAGCTTTCGTTGTGATGGAAATCTCTCAGTATTCGTCGCATGCTTCGAAGACTTGATGTGACTTCCTATACTAAGAAAACCTAAGCATTAAATTTTGTCTCCAAATCTTGCTAAATAAGCGTATATAGACCTCAAATTTATAACTCCGTTTGAGAATATTTGAGTTAAAAATCCTAAGGGATTTCTACACTTTCTTGAACAGTGACAAGGATAAAATATAAGGGAAGTGGTCATAATGTCCTCATTTTAAGGGGACTCCCCAGGAGATATTGTCAACACTAAATACTCTACGAGAAGCTTATGCTCCTCATACTTATTTGTGTTGCAAAGGCATGGACACTAATAAGCACTGATGCAGCAGCCTTGGTAGTATTGTAAAGAAAAGTCCAACGTAAGATCTTCTGTCCAATCTGAGTTGGCGATGATTTCCGCATTCGTTTTTCAAATGTATGAACTTCTCAACGATATGAACGTTATGCAGCATTTTAACATCCAGGGCATGTAGTCATGGCCATGTCCATGTTGATAGCAGCAAATAGAGAAAATCTTGCCACCTATAGGTGTGACCAATTGGCGAAATCGCTCAAAAAACTGAGCCACCTGGAAGGATTAACACAGCCGAAATCGGTTAATCGGGTTGCTAATGGGCAATTAAGTCAATGAAAAGCATAGAAATATGGTGTCGAATAGTGTGGCATACTGAATTCCATTACTAGTGATATCCATACTCTTATCAGCGGGCAAATAAAATGTGTCTCCTTTCTGGTGTTCTTTTATTCTAAAAAGATGTTACAAAATAAAATTTCTTAGAAAAAATACTTTGTTGACCCAAAATGCGACATTCTTGGGCAAAAAAAAAAACTTATTCTTTAAATCTCTGAATGACAGAAGTTTAAGCCGTAAAAATAGTGTGTCTGGAAGCCACGATATCTGCTGTAAATCACACATTTTTAAATCAAATACACATACACACTCACACTCACACACACACAATATTAAAATTGCCTAAAAATGACAAAGGGTATCTCAGATGCGACTCAATAAAATTTAATATTCTCTCTCCCATCCGTTTTGTTTACTTCCTGATAGGCCGTTTACTGTTTATAATTCTGCTGTTGTTGTCGTTGCTGTTGTCGTATATCCTTTTGCATGATATGTCTCCTGTGTATTGTCTTTTCTTATTTCCGTCAAAGAAAAAAAAAAGTGCCTCTCTCTTATGATTTCATTTTCCCATTTTGCTGACTTCTAATATCTTGTGCTCTTTTTTTTTTTGCTGTTTCTGTGTTTGTATTCCTTTTTCTATTTATTAGCAAAAGGCACTAACAACAGCAGCAGGAGCAGCAGCTATTTGAAAAGAGAAAAAATTCATCAAAGTATTGGGTCTCCCAAATGATTTGGCATTGCAAAATAAAAAAAAAAATGGAACGTCTTTTTGACAATTTGCTTGTAAAGAAACAATAAATGAGTGTGTGTGTGTGTGTGTGTGTGAAGGAGTGTGTATAAGTGTTTAAAATATTGGTTAGAAAGGGAGAAGAACAACATTTTGTTCGTTTGTCTTTTATCTCTTGTACATTTTCTTGTCTATTGTTGCTGTTTCCTGTATTTTATGCCTTTTTATTCTTCTTACCTACACACTCTATTGTTCTATACATACATACATTCATATGTATATGCATGTATATGTGTTTGTAAGTATACATTGTGTGTGTATTTAATACGATTTGACTAAGCCAATTACCATCCTGAATGGTGTGTGAATTGTGTCCAGACATTTAAGAGAACTCCCCCAAGTATTTTTGAATCTCTAATGGCAACATGTTGTTCTTGCCTTTGTTGTTGGTTGTTACTGTTTTTTGTCTCTTGTTGTTTTAAGATTTTTATCCTACTGTTGATTTCCTTTCATTCTTTTTTTTTATTTTTTTCTATTTTCTTATTTTTGTTCTTGAGATGACAATAAAAGCGAAAGGACAACAACATAAATTAGAAAAGAAGAAAAACGACAACAAATTGTTAATAATGACTGGGGAAATGAAAGAGAAATGTGAAAAATAAAGAAAAAAAATCTTAAAAAGTGATAAAAAGAAAGAAAGGAATATAAAGTTCAAAATCATACTCGTACGTACACAAACACACACTCATATATCTATACATACAGAAAATCAATTTTCTTTTCAAGACAGTGATGTTAAAAATTTAAAATCAAATACTTAAACTGTGTATAAACTTTACATTAGGTTTTACGTTCAAGTTGAATGCAGTGAGTTTGTTTCAAATGACTACGATCAGGAGGAATTAAATCCGTTTTTTTTTTTTTATACAAAATCGAATCGAATTCATATACAAGGAACAGAAATGTAAGCTCTTGAAAACAATTAGAACCCCCTAACTGTTCTTTGCTAGAAAATGGTGCTATAGGGTAACTTTTTTTTTATCTTACCGATCCTCAAGGGTATTCAACTTTTCCTTTCTTAAAAACATGAATTTTCGCATTTACTCAAACAGCCAGGCTGCTACAAAGTTCTTACAGAAGAAGGTAAATCTTATATGGATTACGGAACACAGGAATATTGTTGGTAATTGCTATGCTGATGAGCTGGTCAGGACCGGTAATAGATAGCAATTTCGGTCATATTACAGGGCCGTAGGTTTCCGATTACCTCCTTTTATGGGTAGGCTAAAACTCGTAGGTAGCAGGAAAGCACGTGCAATATTGCTGGCACTCTGTTTTTACGCGTATAGATAAGAAGAGAACAGACTCACTTCTGATCTTAAATCGCATGGTTATAAACTGCACAATAGCGATTCTTATGGGCCACTGGGCTTTTGGTAGATTTATATTGGACTCAAGATGGTTTGCCATAGGAAATGGTTGACCCCCGGTTAGAATTAAGGCACAAAGAGCCTAAGTGCTGGCCTATGTAGGACATCGTCCTTTAGAAAGGCTCGGCATTTCGACCAATGATTTCTGCAGGAGGAGGGAAAACAGCCTTCCACCTCATGTATCATATCTTGACCTTGTCATAAAGAAATTGTGCTTTGTGGCTTCTCATTTCTTGACATCTTTGAGCGAGCTCTCTAATAGAACGATTATGGCAAAAACAAGATTTATATTAGACTCAAGATGGTTTGCCATCGGAAATGATCCCCCCTGTCAGAATTGACCCCTGTTAGAATTAAGGCACAAAGAGCAGAAATGCTGGCTTATGTAGGACATCGTCCTTTAACTCTTATTAGTTTCACATACTACTTTTGTTATCAGATCTATTCATAGCAGGAATTAAAACATGAAACAAATATTTTCTGAAAGTATTCCGGTAACTCAACTATATTTTAAATTTTTGCAAGGAATATTAACTCGAAGGCACACTTTTTCCTTTCACTGTATGTGCTTTTGCCGTTGTTACTACTAATGATAACACTGATGACAGGGGCAGAACAATAATCTTCATGATAATATTCAAAGTAATAATGTTGTTCTTAGCATATCTTAAGTTTGTAGATCAAAACAAAACAAAAGCAGTATGTTAATCGTATAAAAATTAAAATTACTTTAATTGTTGATTCTTTAAAAGAAAAATATGTTTCAAATATAACGTTAGGAGAGAAGGACACTTTTCAGTTCAGGTGGTTGGTGTCATATGCATTGAGACGAACTTTGTTTCTTTTATAAGGAAAGTGACACGTCCATTGCGCCCAGTTATTTCTATTATCTTCAAGACAATGTTGAATTTTAAAGAACTGTTGCAAGTGTGATCTGAAATGTTGCCTTCCAAATACGTAATTGCTTGGCATCAACCAAAACGTCCGGTATATGCCTGATATAGGGACCTTAACACCATATATTGTGAAAAGGAGCCACATATACTTTATATATTCCAGATTTTTTCAATGTTTTCACCTTAAAACTAAGCTTTTTTAGTAAATTTTATGTTTGTAAATTTCGCTTTCAGACCCGTTCCCAAAATTCTAAATCCTTATGAGAGTATAAGCATTTAAATCTTTTTAAGGTTATAAGCTCTCAATTATGCTTAAGACCAGTTGTAAATAGAAATGTAGAGCCAACTCTACACATTTTCAACTCTTACCTTAAAAATTCCATTTTAAATCGCAAACTGGCAACTCTGCTCCACTTATCATTGCTTGTGTATCAATTTCGTTTGTTTCCTTTCCTTAAATCCTTTTTCTTTTTATTTGTTTATTCTCTGTTTATTATCTCTTTATTAGTTTATACGCATGAGGTTTTGTAATAAATTTTTATGTTTTTATTTTCTATAACAAACACAAACACAAACACATACTCAATACACCATACAAACACATGGATAATGGGAATATAAATGAATATGTGTGAGTATAAAAAAAAGGAAGAGAGAGAGAAAGTATTATCATTATAATTTATTTAGTTAATTAATTTGTTTCTCTCTTTTCTATATCTCTTGCTCTCTCTCTCTCTCTTTATGTTTGAAGAGATTATCTTTGCTGTGAAGAAAATCATTTCATAAGAAATAAAAGAATAAAAAAGAAAATAAAGAAATGAATGTTTGAGAATTTGTAAGAGATCTTTAAAAATTAATTTTTATGGTATCTTAAAAGGAATAAACTAGTTTCTAATTGAAAACATTTGTATCAGGGATGGGAAATCGGTCTTAGCAAATTGTACTAACGTTCACAAAAAATTGTACTTTTTTCAGACCGATTGTACTAAATTCACTTTTTTTCTTTTTTTAACTTTTTTTTTATTAATAAATTAATAAAAATATAAATGACAATTCATTTCATTGTGTGTAATATTAATGTAAAAGAAAGATTTTTAGTCTTTGGAAAATTATAGCAAACCAAAAAATATTTATACTTAAAACTAAGTAAACCCCCCCCCCCTATTATTCTGTCTTTGATATTCTTATAAAGATTATTTAATACTAGACGACCCGTGCGAATATTTCGCACCGGTATTGACAGAATGGGTTTTAATGCATACTATATTATGTAGAATTACATTATTATTAAGCAACCCTGTATTAGCACACTTCAACAAAAACATATTGAAACAAATCGTAGATGGCGCAGAGGACCATGAAACAAATTGGGGGATGATTTGTTTTTAAATCTCCTTTAGATCTCTTCTCTTAAAAGAGATCTATAGGAGATGTTAATTATAATTACTCGTGAGTAATCATAATTATTGTGACGCGTGTAAGAAAAAAAAGGGGAATATGCATAATTAATTTAATTGCAAGAATTAAGAGAGAGAGAGAGAGAGAAAGCTGAGATGCTTACCTTTTTTTCAAACGTTAAATAAAACCTTTTTTGGGGTTCCCTTCGATTTCAAATTTATAATATAATTGCACAATTCGCTGGTTTATTTTGGGCACAAAATTTGTTGATAAGTATAACTTTAGGTAATAAATAATTATTTTAAGGTAAGTATAATTCACAAGGTAAGTGTAATTCACAAGGTAAGTATAATTCACAAGGTAAGTATAATTCACAAGGTAAGTATAATTCAAATTATTATTAACAATTCCTTTTTTTATAATATAATTATTTCTTTTCTTTTAAAGATATATTAATTTATGTTTAATTATTGTTTTATTTATTTATTTGTTTTAATTCTTTGTATTGTTTTTCACTTTTAATTATTATTAAAATACTGATAAAAAATTGAAATGTCACTCCTTTAATGAGAAAAATTGAAGTGTGATTCTTTTAATGATAAAATTTGAAGTATGATTCTTTTAATGAGAAAAATTGAAGTGTGACTCCTTTAATGATCAAAATTGAAGTGAAGGTTTTAAGATTTTTTTTCCTTTATTAAACTTATGTTTCATCTAACAGCCGTGGTAACGGTACCTTTGGAGGCATTCCAATTGTGTACAAAAAAGCGGGAGACATTCCAGTTGTGTATAGGAAGAGGTGGAGACATTCTCTTTATGTATGGAAGCTGTTGTTATAATTGTTATATTTGGAATGCCTATAGAGTTTTATGTGTTCAAACCTCGTTTGAACATATCGCCGGGCCTGGATTTAAACACAAGATGCCCTCTCGCCCGGAGGTGTGATGCATAACACTTGTGCCAATGACTTTATGGCTTGCGCTATTATGTTGGCATTTGGAGAGGCGGGCAAAGTTGATGATGCTTCATTTGTTGGTGTTTTTCGTTGAATTGCTTTACTATTTTTTGACCTTTCAACCATCTTTCGTTGCACTACTGCCTTTCGTTTGATCTTCTCAGATATTGGATGAAGCAATGTGTGGTGAAACCTGTCGCATCTTTTACATGTGTCCAATGAAGTGCAGGATCTTAAATCGTGGCTCTTAGCCAAACAATTTTCGCAATATTGATGTTTGTCGACTATTTCCTGCCTTTTGGGAATGGACATTTTTAGGAATCGACGGCAGAACCTTAACGAGTGGAATTTCCTGCATATTTTACATTCATAGATTTCAGGATCCAGTCTTGATCTGGTATAACGAGCCTTGCCTCCAGGACGTCGGTTAGTGTTGGTTCCATCACTTAGGCGTGTTATAATAAATTTGGGATTAGTTCTAAGGAAGAAAATTTATATATTAGAGAAGGGAGAGAGGTTATGTGGGAATTAGTGATAAACTGAGTTGGTTAGGAAATGTTAGTAATTTGAGAACAGGTAAATTATGTTGAAGATTTCAATTAGAAATTATTTTGATTAGAATTTTCCTCATTGAGAAATGGAAGATGACAATGTGCAATATCCGCCTGTCCGGTGGAGCACGAGGGGGACGATATTTCCATTCATACGTGATGTATTTCCGTGCCATATCCTGGGATGCTGTCTTCACCAACACATTCACTTCACGTTCGAGTGCTTTGAGAAAAGTACGACCGTTGTTAATAACTACCCTTTGGGGTAGTCCACGCCTCCCAGCGAAAGGGGAGAATGCGGTTTGGGATTGGGATAATGTGGTTCGGGAGTGGGAGAAAGCGGCCGAGCATAGTTCCAAATGGAAAGCTTTCGTGTTGGAGTAGATGAACGTATTAGCGTAGGCTCCTGTTCTGTTTGGATTCAGTTGGGCTGGGATTTTAATTCCAATTAGGCCCGCAAAGTCAATACGTGTGACTTTATTTGGAGGTAATAGGGTACATCTCCTTCGGGAAAGTGGTGCCATTATCTTAGAACGAGGCAGTTGTGTTTTCAGTTTATCTTTTTCTGAGTATAATACGAGCTCGCGTTCTTTATTTGCGGATTGCTTTTGTCCGCTAATACCGACAATTTCAAGATGAGATGTGTGATAAGGTAGTTGAAGTCGGCTTCTAATTCCTTCTGTCAAGGATGTTGGTTGAGATCTTTGGTTAAAAAGAGCTTGAATAGTGAAGAGTTCACTTTTGTATTCTATTTGCGTTAGAGGAGTTCGCAATAGAATATTTTCATTACTCGTAGAGTAATTAGTGGGTACTTGACTTGATGTAGGGTGCTCAAATTGAAGTTCATTGGGAGTGTTCTGGGCAACATTTGTTGATTGTGGGTTAATACTGTTGTCGCTATAATCCGAGTTACGACAATTATGCGGTGGATTTTCCGTAATCTTTGTCGTGTGTAGTAAAGAATGATGGGGGTTTTCCTGTAATACCTCTGTATCGCAGCGGGGAAGTTCCATGTAGTTGTTTAAGGATTGCCATGTCAATTTTTTTATAAAATTGAAACAAATAGGGGATGTATTTTTGGAAGAAGCATGTGAATACTGAGATGGCTTGAGAATCTGTGAAGTGCAGTGGTAGTAGGCATCCTCACACGCTGCATACTTTTCCCTTGCCTCTTCTTTAAATTCTGGGGTTATAGTTTCCTTATGAGACAACATTACTTTCTCATAGGCACTATCGAGTTTTGCCCATATTGAGTCCAAGTGTTTTAACTTGGCTTCCAGAACAAATTCTGATTGTTCATCTGTGGGACGTTGTTGGAGTCGTTGGCAAAATTGGATCAACTGATCGCAATTGAATACGAAACTCTCCCTTGGAGAGCCGTTTAGTTTGCTACGAGATGAGGTGGACATAATGAGTTGAGATATAATTAAGAGTGATAGAATTTAAATATTCGATTCGTATATGTGATACGCGTTTAGAATTTGAAACCTTTGGGCTACTGGGAAGTAGAGCTAGAACTGCTATCTAGCTAAATTGAAGAGAGTGTAGTATTTAAGCGGATAGTACTGGATATTGTAATCAAACTGAAGTTAGCACTTAAGAGATTTGGGCTACTGGGAAGTAGTACTAGATACCTGTTATCTAGTAATAAAAAAGTTAAAAAACTTTAAGTGCTAATTGCTGTATGAGAATTCTTTTCTATATTCTATGAATAGGGGGTTAGGGGCTATATGGGAATAGCACTAGATACCTGTTATCTAGTTTTAAAAAGTAAAAAAATAGAATATAGAAAAGATATAGATAAATTTTGGGATTTTCAGAAAATTGCCATATGAATTTTCTTATAAAATTGTGGTTTGAATTTGAGAATGGGACATGAAAGTTAATTCATTTCATTACACAATTGGCATATTAATCAACTAATTAGATTGAGATAGATTATTGGTGACATTGAAATATTTTAGTTTCGAAAATATTAAAAAATTTCAAATTTAAAAAAAAATTTTCTTCTATTATTACAATTTATTTATTTTTCTTTTTGAAAATATTTTCAAATATTTTTTATTGAGTTGTAAATATGTATGTTGCCATTGGTGTTCAATATAATTTATTACAAAATTTTAATTTAATTTCGGGATATAATTTTTGTGTAGTGTGTGCCTTCATGGGTTAATTTGTAATGTATGTTTGTTATGTTATAGTGGACTGTATGTTTTATTTAAAGTAGGAAAGCAGTGGTATAAAAGAAATAAATCATGTATATATCATGTTTCTTTTATTTTTTTTTTTTTTGTTGTTTTAATTTATTTTCTTGAAATTTAAAATAAAACAAATGAAGATAAATAGGATAAAATTTTATTTTATTTTATTAATGTTACTAATATATTTATTTATTATTAGTATTTAACATTCGGGCAATAAAAAAAATTTTTATGAGTTGATTCCTTTAATTCTCTGTATGGTGTTTCTCCTTGTGTCTATTCCTTGTTCTTCCTTCTTCGCTTCTTCTTTGTTGTTTTAAATTTGAGTATCCCGCTATTCTCTTGTTGGAATTTTGTAACAAAGAGATTTGCTACAATTCAAGAGAAATTGCAATTGGATTCTCAAACGGGAATATAGTAAATCAAACACACTCTCTTATGTGTGACTAAGAGAGTGGTGTATTAATACACTGGATGTTTGATTTACACAGAGATTATCGGATTTGAGATCACTAGCACTTTTTATATATTTTTTTTTTTTTTAAAGGGTGTATTTTTAAATAGTGTTTTTTTTTTTTTCACTTATACAGAAAAGAAATTTCTGTATTTTATACGAAAATGGGAATTGAAACGCGGAATCGACTGACGGGATAAATATTTTATGTGTATAATATATATTTTATGTAATTAAACGGGTTGTTTAATTTTTGAGTGTATATGATATAAGTATATGTAAGTATATAATATAAGTATATGGAAAAAAAAGTATATAAGTATATGGAAAAAGAACGGGATAAATGGAACTTATACACGAGTAAAATGAGAAAAACGGGATAAAACGAGAAAACGGTACACGGATAAAGATGAGAGAAAAAACGGGATATATGTGCTTTTATAAATTTTACCGTAAGCATATGTCCATCTATATGTACATACGCTTCTTTTAACCTTTTCCGCTTTTCAAGGTTAATTTTTATCGGAACACCACTTTCTTCAGCACTCTTTAACGGGTTAAATAGTATTTAACCTATTATCATTTTTTTTCTTTTTCACTGTTTGTTTTTTCTCTCTCTTTATATTTTTGTTTTTATTTACGCGCGAAATAAATTGTATGTATGTAAAAATTATCTATCACTTACATTTTTAATTATTCCAATTTCTTATTTATGTTTATATAAAAAAAATAAGTCACTTACAGTTTGTTGTTTTTGTTGCAGTGATGAGCTTATTGTTCTCTTTACCTCATTTTGTTAGAGTTGTTGTATGTAATTGTTGTATGTAATTTTTCGCACTTGGTGTTTTTATATTAATTTGTATTTAAAGAGAGGCTTGCTGAGTAATCATCAAAAAAACTGGAGACTTTAACCATGAAACAATTCCACAGGTTGCTGAGAGTTTGCCGTGAGAAGGACCATGAAACAAATCGTAGTTGGCGAAGAGGACCATGAAACAAATTGGGGGATGATTTGTTTTTAAATCTCCTTTAGATCTCTTCTCTTAAAAGAGATCTATAGGAGATGTTAATTATAATTACTCGTGAGTAATCATAATTATTGTGACGCGTGTAAGAAAAAAAAGGGGAATATGCATAATTAATTTAATTGCAAGAATTAAGAGAGAGAGAGAGAGAGAGAGAGAGAAAGCTGAGATGCTTACCTTTTTTTCAAACGTTAAATAAAACCTTTTTTGGGGTTCCCTTCGATTTCAAATTTATAATATAATTGCACAATTCGCTGGTTTATTTTGGGCACAAAATTTGTTGATAAGTATAACTTTAGGTAATAAATAATTATTTTAAGGTAAGTATAATTCACAAGGTAAGTGTAATTCACAAGGTAAGTATAATTCACAAGGTAAGTATAATTCACAAGGTAAGTATAATTCAAATTATTATTAACAATTCCTTTTTTTATAATATAATTATTTCTTTTCTTTTAAAGATATATTAATTTATGTTTAATTATTGTTTTATTTATTTATTTGTTTTAATTCTTTGTATTGTTTTTCACTTTTAATTATTATTAAAATACTGATAAAAAATTGAAATGTCACTCCTTTAATGAGAAAAATTGAAGTGTGATTCTTTTAATGATAAAATTTGAAGTATGACTCTTTTAATGAGAAAAATTGAAGTGTGACTCCTTTAATGATCAAAATTGAAGTGAAGGTTTTAAGATTTTTTTTCCTTTATTAAACTTATGTTTCATCTAACAGCCGTGGTAACGGTACCTTTGGAGGCATTCCAATTGTGTACAAAAAAGCGGGAGACATTCCAGTTGTGTATAGGAAGAGGTGGAGACATTCTCTTTATGTATGGAAGCTGTTGTTATAATTGTTATATTTGGAATGCCTATAGAGTTTTATGTGTTCAAACCTCGTTTGAACACATATAATCACAATGACAACAGTATTATCATACAGTTCTATATAAAATATAATTTTTATCAATGAAAATATTAATTTTTCAATTTCTAATTATTTTTCACCAATAGTATTAGATATAAGCTTTAAAATGAGATATCATTCATTAAATTTGATGCGGTGGTATGGGAGATATTTGCAACCGACAAAAAAAAAGTGCTTTAGAAATAATATATATGATTTCTCCGTCTATTTTCACCTACTCTTCGATCATTTTTAATTTAAAATTTTCAGCACTTGTAAATTGTCTGTTATTTTGAATATAATCTTAGGACAAGAATGGGGAATTCATTTGGGAAAACGTTTTCAATAATATTCATATCAGGAGAGGAAGCTGGCCGCGATAAAACCTCAATAGATTGTTTACGGAACCATTCCATCCTTTGTCTGCTGACATGAATTCTGGCATTGTCCTGTTGTAAAATATATTTTTTCATTATTTTCTCTCAAGAAGGTCAGTAATCTACAGCTAAGAACAGTAATGTACTCTGTACAATACATTCGCGTAGATGGAAACTGAAATTCGAGGCAACCGCTTAAAGAAATAACCCTCCCAGCAATAAACTATATTCCCAAAATTTGAATTTCTAGGGTCACGACAGTAGTATCGATAGCCATCTGGTCTATCTAAGTTCCACTTTTTTTCATCAGAGACTATGACCTGAAGACAATTTATTGTTTGTTATTATTGAAGTGCTGGTGGTCCTATAATTATGAAAACCACTTTATAATAAGTAAACTTAACAACTTACTTTAATATTTAACTACAAAGGAATAAAAAAGTTTGAGATCTAAATTTTAAATCACTATTTATGATAAATTTTGTACCAGAAAACTATTTGTTATTTCAAAATTGTTGGAAACACTAATTAAATGACTTCAATAAATCCCCCTTGTTTGGTTTAAATTAGAGACAGTCAAAGGGAACAGTCCATTTGTCCCTTTGATTTTTATTAAATTTTGGCATGAAAGTATTCTTTCTACATTTGCAGATGAATGTGGTGGAACGGATAATATTCCTTTTATAACTCTTGATATGTCAAGTTAGCAACGAGTTGCCATATGCAAATAATACGAAAAAAAAAATTATACACTCATGAGGCAGAATATTTAAGTGATGTAATAAAGTAGGGAAAATTTTTCAATAGTGCTAAATAAGTCATTGAGGTGCTATGGTGTTTTTGACTTTCAAATAGTACTAAAAAAAGTACAATCGTACCAACTTTTCCATCCCTGATTTGTATTGAAGGTAGATGGAGTAGAAAATTTAAGAATTCTTTAAATTTCTATTTGCAGAATCTGTTGGAAAATTGGCTTCTAAGGGGATATATTTTTAAGCAATTTAAGATGAATTGTTACCTTATAAAAGCAGTTTATTTAGTTACAGAATTACCCAAGCTAGAGAGCCTAGTATCCATAGTTTTATGTAGTTATAATCGCTATAAAAAATATGTTATATATATGGTCAACAATTGTATCTCTACGTAACACTCTGACTGTACAAGGTTTTAGTTGAATAGGTAGTTTTACATAGCGTTGGTTTTGGTAAGGGGCATATCGATGTTTTAATATAGAAAGATCGTATCTCATTTTTTCTCAAAATCTGAATTTGTCCTACTACCTACTGAGTTTGTCTTGGATCGCTAGACAACTCCTGCAACTATCAGGCAAGCTGTTGGATTCAGCAGATTCTTGGATAGGATAATGTCATATATCCTTATTCCTTGTTCGACACCATTGTTCCAAGTAGATGCTACTGGAATACTAAGCCAGATAACGCTTTAAATATTCTGTAAGTGAACAGCTATTACGGGAATTTGAATGTTAAATTGGGTTACGACGTAAATATCAAGACATATTATCAAATCTTTGAAGTATACATACGCACCTACATACATAATAGGCCATTATAATCCTACAGTCAGTATTACGATCTAGGTTTACACACCACCTAAAGTTGACTCCGAACGACAGAGAAACTTTTAATGGCAATTTTATTTATTCTCGAATTTTTTGTCAAAAATCTGCAGAGAAAAGGTAGCTGAAGAAAAACTTTTTCATATTTTGTTTTGTAGAAGATGTCTGACCTGTGGTTGAACCGTGGCATAACACCTAACAAGCCAACACACTATCTACTATCTAATTCCCTTTATTTTTCGGGGCCAATATCATCCGATATGTTAATATTATTTTAATTTTTTATTTCATGAGATAAAAAAATCATTCAACAATAATATCGGAAATATCAAAAACTCAATTTAATTAGCAAGTCAAATCATTAAAAATGTATCATCATATCCATCTCTGAATAATTTTAGGAAAGTAACTGTTTTATTCGATTTGATCGTTAATATATGTGAATATATGGAATATATGTACGTCGTTGGTCTCATTTAGAAAGGCCTTAACTCACACTTTTTTCTCAATTGATTTCTTTTTTTTTTTGTGATTCCAATGCTTTTAACACAAATATAGCTTAGGGCCTTTCTACATGAAACCAACGATATGTATGTCTTGCTACAAAATGCATGTACATTTATTATATCATGAGAAATGCTAGAAATCTTTTTTAGAGGCAGTCTCCGATGAAATAGTTTTGTTAAAGATATCTAAAACATGGTTTAAACCATGGTACGTCTAAAGAGCCAACATATTATCTGCTAAACTACAGCGACAAGTGTTTGTTACCGAGAGGGTAGGATATTGTCTGAGAATATATTGATTTATCCGAACTGCTAAGGTGGCACAAAGTCATACTTAAACGACATTTCAACATTAAATTTTATTCACTAATGAAGCCTATTTCTTTGAAGTTTTCCATTAACTGAGGTTTAGGCTTATTATTTGGGAAATGACAATGAGAACGAATGGGTCAGAAAGATTACCACAACTATCACCTATATAATTTAAGCGCAAGGTAATGCTTGTTAATGGCTAGTTTAAAAGTTTTTGATAAATTTCTCTTTTTTTTATATAAAACAAGGTTTACCTGCAGAATGTAGAACAAAACAGATTATTATTCGCTCTGGACCGGATATATAATCTTTGGTTTAATTTCTTACAAAACTCTAGCATGTTATAAAATTTTTAAACGACTAAAATTAAATTTTCTAAAATACAAAGACTTTTTATAAATATCATGTAAATTTTTGATTTCATTCGATTGAAATATTGGAATTACGAAGCACAACGGGTTACTTTATTTAACAATTACTCTCTAAAATATTTTATATAACTAACGGTATATTTCCATAAAATTTATAATTTTTTTTTTTTACAAAAACAATCAGCATATAACGAAAACAAAGCATAGCCAGCAATAATCAATTTAAAGAAATAAAATTCTGCAACTCGTTCACTTGAAAGTTGACCGTTGCCATCAGAAGTCTTCTTCTCGACTCGTTTTTTTACGTTATCCCGGTACATTTTAAAACTTAACCTCTATTTTTGTGGAAAACATTAGAAAAATTTTATTTAGAAAATTTTTTAAAAAAATAAAAATAATTGTGTGTTGAGTGCACAGTCTGTGAATTGTGGACTATTTATTGAAATATTTTATAGAAAAAAGTTTTTTTGGATTTTGAATTTTTTTGCTTGAAAGAAGAACGTTTAGTGTGACTGCCTTCTAGTGTCAAGTGTTGAACGTAAAAAATTAAAATATTTTTGTATGAAAAAAATATTTAAAAAAAATAAAACAATTCTCTTTATATTGTTGAATATAAAAAAATATAAACTTTTAAAAACTTTGCCGTTTTAATTGTAAAAATTAAAAACAAAAAATAATTGTGTTATTATTTATTAAATTAAAAAAAAAAACGTTTGTTGAACCTTTTTAAACGACGAGGTTAATTATTCATAGAAATAACGAGAAGAGACTAGGAAAGAAAAACTTACAAACATGTTTCGAACTGAAGCAGCTGGATTTTTGGGAAATCGCCGTTTGATTTTCGATTATGCACCAAAATCTGATCTCTTTATCGAGTAAGTAAAGACTAGATAAACTTTTTTCTCTTATGATATAAAAAATGTACATATATTTTGTAGCAAGATATAGAAATGTATATCTATATGCAAATATATTTTGACACAAGCTTAACGAATTAAATCAAAAACAGTTATGATGTTAAGATTATTCAGAGATGGATAAAATGATCAGTTTTTTTTTTTTTAAATATTTTACTTGCTAGTTAAAGAAACTTCTTAATTTTTTTTTTTGGTATTATTGTTGACTAATTTTGGATATGTTAGAAATAGTTCTTGCTCTGTGTTAATAAAATCAAATAATTAAAATAATATTTTGTATTTTCTCGGGCACGAAAAATAAAGCGAATAAAAGATAAACTCACTGTAGTCTAGCATCTACTTGCAATAACGGTGTCTAACAAGGAATAAGGGTGTATGCCTCTCTTTTTTTTTGTTCAAGAACTTGCTTAAGCTTGTTTATCGATCTAAAAAAAACTCAGTTGAAAACTAATTCAGCAAGTACTCTGGTGCCTAGCTTAATGTCTTTCTAGGAGCAGGAGTACATATAATATCTGCTTATGTTTTCACGTCGCCTGTTATATTGTTATTGCAATGTCTCGCTGTAGCTATTTATCAAATAGATGCTATGAAAAGCATTATTGATTAAACTAGTGTCTTGTACATCCAGGATGTCGCTAAGAAATGCCATCTTTTATTAAAGGTATCTTTATAGGCCCCAAAAGAGCGATATTTGTCTACAACAAACTATGGGCGCTTCTTAAATTTATCACAGGTTTTTCTATAGCTACCCTTAGGGTATATCGTTAAGCCGAAAATAATATGAATAATAATGCATCATTTCTTAGGGAAATAGTCGATATTAGTGTTAAAGCACTTTGTGACACCTTAGCAGTTCAGGTACATCAATTGTATTTTCACAGCATAATCTACTTCTGAATTTAATAGCCCTGACGATAACAATGACTTCCGCTCGAAACGTACTGCACAGATCTGATGGTATGTGTCAAAATATACACTAAATGAAGTTGTCGTAGTCTAGCAGGTAGAGTGAATATGAGGATATGGTTCAAACCACAGTTCAGATTTCTACTAAAAAGTCTGAGAGTAAAATAAAATTGCCATGAAAAGTTTCTCAAAACTCTGTCGTTCAAAATCGACTTTAAACTGTATGTCCCGCCACTTATGTATAAATTACGTAATTGGTGTGAGAAACTAGGCCGTAGTCCTGACTGAATGGGTATAATGACCAATTGATATATTGCCTTTGCATCGAGCCAAATGCGAAATATAAAGTGTGCTCCTGTATTTCATGGTGCAAAGTAATTTTTTTTCTTGTCTGAATCCTAAATAAATCGGCTTCATAAATTGATTTTTAACTGTCAAGTTATATGGAAAATTAATTACTGACAGAAAGGCAAGGGTGGGCCAATATGCCCTCGATTTTTTTAGTTAAAGATTAGATTTTACGTTTCGGTTGCAGAGGACATCTGGAATGTTAAGTATTTTCAGTATTTATTGCAATATTGGTATTTATTAAGCTTAGCCTACATGTATAGGTTTAGGATTGAAATGAAATTTTTTAAAAAACAAAGTAGAATCCAATTAAATTTGTTTTCTTCAATTGTTATTAATTCATCGAACAAAATTTCATTTTCATTAAAAACTAAACAGCCTAGGCCGCTGTTTGAACTAAAAAACATATGCCAGCTGATAATCTAATTAATTAAATTATACAAATAAAACAACAATAAAAAAAAAATAAACCTGAAAGGAAAGTTGAAAAGCAATTTGATACAAACTGGACAATTAAATTAATTATCAAACAGCAGAACAGAAATTGTGCAAAAGAAATACAAAAAATTAAAAGAAAACATTGCTTTTGATGAGGGAAAAAAATTCCAGTAGCAAATTGTCTGCACTATACTGTACTATCTTTCTCTCTCAATCTCTTTTTGATTTAAACAATGACAATGACCAAAACAACAACAACGACAACAACCAATGGTTACTAAAGCAACAACGGTAATAATGATGGCAATAATGGTAAAAGACAATAATGAAGAGCATAATGAAGAATATGATAGAGAGAGTATTGATAAGAGAACATACCCAGAAAAACAAAAATAGAAAAGGTGAAGAAAATGAAACAGAAAACAAAGACCCCTCTGGGCAATGGTAGTCAAGTCACCAAGTCCTTTTCATTCCTTGCTTAACAAAAGATAATCGAAATTAAATTGAAAGGAAATGATAACTTAAAATTGATTAATTTTTTCCATACAATTCATTTCATTTCACTTTATTTTTTCCTATTTTCTCCATTTATTCGTTGGAAAATTTCTTAAACTTCAATTAAAAATCATCATCCATATGGATACAGGTACAGTAAGCTTGTATTCCTTCCTTTGTTTTCTGATACAATTCAATTAGACAAGGAGGATGATATTGTATCTGGGAATGGATGCTGGCCATTCATACGTATGCATACGTATATATCTTTAGCATATCATCACATCATCCATATTACAGATCTCAAAAAAAGAAAATATAGGCGATAAATGAAAAGAAGGAGTATTATTGATAATCTATTTATGCCTTGTATGTATAAATAAATAACAAAAATATACATTAACAGGCTTTAATGGCATTTTATTGTATAAAAACAAATTGGCTTCTTTTCTCGACTACATTTAAAATATTTAAAGGGCAGGTTTGTTTCGTTTTCTATTCTTATTTCTTCATCACAGCTTCTCACCATGATTTTTCAATGTTTCTGCAAGTAACAACCAGTGTTGCCAACTTCAAGATTAAAAATAATTTGAAATTATTTTCAAAAGTTTGAGTATTTTACTTTAAATAGAAAAGAGTATGAAGACTTCTCTCAACCTCAGAACTAATGACGTTGAACTAATGTTAGTCCGACATGTTGTCTATCAAGCAGAGTTGGTGAACATTTGAGTGGTTCGATCTTACCACGTTTAGGTTCAAAGCATTCTAGATAATGAAAGCCGTAGTTTTGAGATTTATATAGTTCCTGAATAAACCTAAACTCGAAAGTGAAATCCACGTAGTTCTCGAGAATGTCAGCAGTTATGCCTGAGAAAATTGACGAGTCATGAAATAGAAAACATGCACCTTGAAGGTGTTGTTAGAACTCATGCCTTTTTTTTTTGAAAAGTCCTGATTGCATTATACATGAATCACGGGACCTACAGTTTAAAGTCGATTCCGACCGACAGATTTTTAAAAAACTTACCACGGGAATTTTATTTACTCCTATAAGTTTTTGGCAAAACACTGCTGAAAGGAATTTGCCGAAGAAATTTTGCGTTTTGTTGGAGATGTTTGACCTGGGGTTTGAACTAGGAATGCCAATCGGAAAATTCGGAATTCACAAAAAATTAGTCCCGGGATTTTCGGAATTGTGAACTTATATGTATTTTGACCCTACAAAAGGTCTTGAAAAAATAATTCTATATCACTTGACTTCGATAATAGCATCTCAGATGAGGAAAACCCTACTTCCAGTGATAAAAATTATTTGATGGCATCGAAGAATGCAAAAGCCCTATAAAACGAATTAAAAGGGCAACTGATTTTGATACACAACTGTCCAAAAAAATAGATTTATTTACATCAAGAGGTAGTAGAAGTGAATATTTACAAGCTGCATACAAGTATCTTGGAACTATTTCACCAACAAATGTTGATTGCAAGATGTGTTTTTCAACAGCAGGTTATGTTGATAACAAAAATCGTTTAAGCCTATCACATCACATATTAAATGCTTTAATCTTTTTATTGGAATCCAAAAAATTTTCTTAAAACTAATGCATTTGCATACGTATTAATAATTATTTTTTGTTACTTTTTGTCATGCTGTTTTTATATTTTATTTTTAATGATATAAAATTCTGATATAGATAATTGGAATACAAATGATTTTGTTAACAAAATATTTTTATTATTAAGAGAAAAATGTGATTTTTTCCGTAATTTTTCGGGATTTTTGGATCCCGAGAGATTTTGGGATTTACAAAATCCCGCATCCCGGTTTGAATTCCTAGTTTGAACCTTGACCTCACATCTAATAAGCCTACCTACTAGACTACGACTACTTACTTGCTTACGTTCTTGCATTCAACGTTTTCTAACTTCAATACTGTCAAAATTTGGTTAAGATGCCCCCATCCGTTTCGAAATTATAGGGAAAAATCTCTTTAGAATACACATTATATGTGTCGTATGTCGCGTGAAACCTTTGAGAGCTCATAACTTAAAACACACTTTTTTGATTTAGAATGTTATAGAACGGAGGCGTCAATATACTTTTGACAACATAAAAGTCATGGTCGTATTCTGCTCCTGCACAAACTTTTAAACAATCAGATTACATGGAGGTTGTCAACACTTATTCCCAATTTTATTTTATGTCTTCCTCTTTGTATTTATTTTTTGGTTAATGTATGATAAATACTCTTTACACCACCTTCTCAGCCGAACAGACAGACAGTAGATAGTCAACCAAACATATGCATGCATCCATGCAAACAACAGTAGATTTCCATTATTTTAAAAACATCTTCTCTTACTACGTATGTCTCTCTCTCTATGTAACTCAAACGCTCATATAAATTTTTTCGCTTCTTTTCTCTTTATTTTCAGTGCATTTGGTATGAGTGATAAAAGTAGTACAACCAATAGCCTACCGAATAGTCCTATACATAGTAACAACAATTCATTGTTGAATAACAACAATACCAGCCTTTGCAATCACAACATACCCAATAGCAACAACAATAACAATAATAATGTCACCAGCAATAACAACAATATTAATACGAATCCCAATAACAATAATAACAATACATGCAGTGCCAATCGTAATGTTGTCGACGATGATTCTTGTTTTCGCATGGACGCCGATACACCATTCGGTGAAAAGGAACCTGATCCAGACAATATTAAAATGTTCGTTGGCCAGGTGCCAAAATCTATGGATGAGGCTCAACTACGCGAAATGTTTGAAGAGTATGGACCGGTGCATTCAATAAATGTTTTACGCGATAAAGCCACCGGTATCAGTAAAGGTAAGTTTGAAAAAAAAAAAAGATTTTTTTTTTTGTTTTTTTATATCTACTATCTACTATACATACTCCGGTAGACATACTCGTAGTACATATATTCTCACTCTCTTAAACATCAAATGTTATTGTAAATTTGTTTATGGGTGAGAAGCGGTGAATGGGGAAAGGGAGGAGGAGGGTAGTATATGGAGTGAAAATTGTTATAAATAAATAACACACAGCAAATAAAGAGAAAAAAAGATGAAGAAGAAGAGTAACAACATCAGGACTGCTTGTGTTTGTGTTTTTTCTTTTTTTTGATGAGTAACCCTGTCAAGAGGTCGTGTGAGGGGGAGGGAAGGGAAAGTGTTTGTAAATTGTAATTTATTGTAAATTACTTTTATATGAAATCAGAAAACGAAAATTACATTCAAGAGAGGACGATAGTGTGTAGCAACAAAAGCTGAACAAACAAAAGAGAGAAAAGCAATGAAAACCGTTGGAATAACAAAATTACGCTCGCGAAATAAATGAAAATATTAAATCAACGTTAATATTTGGTTTTTAATTACAAAAAAAAAACAAATCTAATTAAGCAATTAAACAAACGCATGCTTTAGGCAGGGGTTGTAAAAGATGTGGAGTACAAATAAATGATAGAACAAGTTACCATACGATGAAAATCTCTCGCCAACGAATTAACAATCAAAAAAATCTTCCAGTTATGATCCCAGGTCAGACATCAAAACGAAAATATGAAAATATTTCTTCGGCGACTTCCACTCAGCAGATTTCTGACAAAAACTCTGATAGTAAAAATTGCCATGAAAAAGCTTCCCCAAAAAATCTGTTGTTGGGAGTTGACTCATGCATAAAATTTAACGTAAACAACACGAGTGGTGTGAGAAGCTAGGACGTTGTACAATGGGTCAGTTCGACCTCCGAGTACTTGACAGTACACGTCTTCTAACCTAACCTAACCTAAGATTCTATTTTCTATTTTGTAGCGTTTTCTTTTACTTAAACAAACGTATATTTAAAACCTTTGAATGATGTTATCCTACTCTAAAGAAATTTACGAAATTTTTTTAAACAAATCTGTCATCAAATTTGGTAAATTTTAAAATCAATCGACAGTTTTTTACAAAATGTAGAATTGCATTCAGTTCCATATTTAAAGTCAATGGTTTGCAATGCTAGTTGTGCAATTTGTGGTAGGGAAAACTCTTAATTTTTGGCAGAGTTTTTTAACATCAAGCTCATAATTTGAAAGGTTATTTATCACTTTTATTGGAAAGTGAACTAGCAAATGACAAAAGTCGATACTGTGGCGTTATTACGGCAATGTGAAAAATGCAAGGGTTCCTCTTTTTAATGTTCGAATGGAAATGAGCCTAAAGCCTTTACTTTTCATTAAATTCTTCATGTATTGCTTGCAACAACAACTAAATCTTTGCGAATTCCACCCATTTGATAAATATTATATTTACTTATATTACTTTATGTCTGGTGGCCCTGGCGATGCTTGTCATTTTAGTTAATTGCATATTGCTTTAGATACAGAAAAATGCGGGCATTAGATTGTTTTCACTTTTAAATTACCTACAGGGTTCTGAGGTAATGTTAGATCTTATTCTGACATTTCTAAAACCGAATCTGCTAGTTGAACTTGAAAACCGTAAAGTCCTTTACTATTGATAATTATGTCTTTACAAAACTTTCTTATTATTTATGGACAAGTCGCTGTATTTTATAAAAAAATTGATGCATTGTTTCGTTAAAGTATTTTAAAAATAATGTATTCATAATTAAAATGTTTTGAGAGTTATCACACTTTCTTTAATTGTCTTATGGAAATGAGTCTAAATATTTATATAACAAAATTGATTGTATTAATGCTTACATGGTATTAAAAAGCGTTAGTATATGTGCATGCCTGTCTGCATATTTTTTTGTATGAGTTGTGTGTGTACATATACTGTCTATTGTATGGAGCGTATGTCATTATTGTGTCTGTGTGCATTGAGTCAAACACGTACAGGAAACGAATTAATCGAACTTAAATAAATCAGTATCCCTTGACTTAAACTTATAAGAGAAGATAACAAAATACAACATGGCATACAGCAGCTACGTATGTATGGACGTGTATAACAACAACGAGAATAACAAAAGCGGTAATGGCAGCTTCAGAAGCAACAGACAATGGCAAGGCAAGGCTGGCAAAGAGAAAAAAAAAATAAATGAACAAAATCGAAGAGTAATAGTTTTACCCACAGCTAGACTAAATGGACAGAGAGACAGACAGGCAAAGATAAATGGATCGGCTGAAGGGCAGAGTTTGGTAAATATTTAGATATCCACGTAAGCACTGCATAAATCCTAGTTTGAAGGATCATAATCATGTTATGTGTGAAGTCTGGTAAGCATGAGGCACATGTACATACAAACATACTGATGCTGGTGCAGAGAAGCAAAAAATAACATCCTGTCGAGATATCGTACATGATGTCTTAGGATTCTTTTAAATAAATAAAGAAAATTATAGTGAAATGGACAAAAGAAATACTAGGAATAATAGTGACAGAATAGAAATGTAAACACAGGAAACTACTAGAGTGGTTTCTTCTTACATTTCAACTTTCAATGCATTTGACTAGTAACAAGATCAATGCAATCTGTATACAGAGATGTATCCTTATACTTCTCTTTATTCGAGAACGCTGTAGTTTTACTGAGAATATGGAGATATGTTCTTCTAATTCAAAAAATAAAGCTTGACCCTAAATTCTGTGTTTAAATTTGTTTCATGTCTTTTGAAACTAATAATTTCTCTCTTATCTCGAAAACTTTATTAAAAATTCTCTACGTTTCATTCGTTTGTTTCTATGTTTCATTTTCATACACTTTTATCCCAGCTCTTTTACTGTTTAATTTTCACAACAGTAATGCCTCCAGTTTGACACAGTCGAACCTATAATACAGACATTTGCTGCATAAGTTAAGCGAAAGAATTAAATTTTCCCATCCCTGGCAACATGCTATTCGCCATCATGCAAACTATAAATGACAACAACATAATAAACTGTTATAATACAATGGCTGCATTATGTAGCCTTCAGATTCATGCATCATATGTATGCGTTAGTATATGTGCATGCCTGTCTGCATATTTTTTTGTATGAGTTGTGTGTGTACATATACTGTCTATTGTATGGAGCGTATGTCATTAATGTGTCTGTGTGCATTGAGTCAAACACGTACAGGAAACGAATTAATCGAACTTAAATAAATCAGTATCCCTTGACTTAAACTTATAAGAGAAGATAACAAAATACAACATGGCATACAGCAGCTACGTATGTATGGACGTGTATAACAACAACGAGAATAACAAAAGCGGTAATAGCAGCTTCAGAAGCAACAGACAATGGCAAGGCAAGGCTGGCAAAGAGAAAAAAAAAATAAAATAAACAAAATCGACGAGTAATAGTTTTACCCACAGCTAGACTAAATGGACAGACAGACAGACAGACAGGCAAAGATAAATGGATCGGCTGAAGGGCAGAGTTTGGTAAATATTTAGATATCCACGTAAGCACTGCATAAATCCTAGTTTGAAGGATCATAATCATGTTATGTGTGAAGTCTGGTAAGCATGAGGCACATGTACATACAAACATACTGATGTTGCTGGTGCAGAGAAAAATATGGAAGCAAAAAATAACATCCTGTCGAGATATAGTACATGATGTCTTAGAATTCTTTTAAATAAATAAAGAAAATGATAGTGAAATGGACAAAAGAAATACTAGGAATAATAGTGACAGAATAGAAATGTAAACACAGGAAACTACGAGAGTGGTTTCTTCTTACATTTCAACTTTCAATGCATTTGACTACAACTGATAATAAATTTTATTTGGATTAGAAAAACTATCTTGACAGACTTACACAAACCACCGCATCATTAATCTGTTTGAAGAAGACGTTTAATAGGAATTAAATACAAAAAAGTAAAAATGACAACACCATTTGTTAAGATTTAGAAAAAATTAGGTATGTTAAACATAAAAAAAATTAACATGAACAAGATCTTATGAAACAGAGAAGTAATGATGAAGAATGGACATATCATACTAAAGAAATGAAAAGAAATTGTAGATTGGCACAATAGACGGAAAATAATTACATAGACTGAAAAAACAAAACAACACCAACAATTTGTTACTACGGGAAGAAATAAAATCTTAGACTCTTAAACTTTGTAAGATTTATAAACAACAGCAACAACAATTTTTTTTTCCATTGCTTCCTTCTTCTTCCTTTTTGGTTAGTTGTCTATCTTATACTCATTGCGTTAGATTAATGCAAGTTGAAATAATAAAACAGAACAAGAACAACAACAGCAATACAGTGAACAGCAGATGCTACAATCAATGAAAAGAAAGTTACAGGAGTATGAGGGTTTTGAGTGTTGATTGTGCGTTTTTTAACAGCCCCTCCCTAAATTGTGTACGGAAAAATTTGGAAAAACTGAACAACAACGAGCGACAGGCATGATAAAAACCAATACTGAAACATGATGCCAAAACGTGGCATATTGTTGCAAATTTATGCATAACGTGTTTGTTGCAATACAACGATAGATCGTAACATAGAACCGGAGATGGATTTTTGTTTCATAAATTTTTACAATTCATCTAGCAGGAGAAGAAATCGCGTGTAGTGGTAGTTATGCTATAGCGAAAGCCCGGTCGTATCCAGTCAGGCAAACGAAAAATATTCTTCGGCGACTTCCTCTCAGCAGATTTCTGGCAAAGACTCTGAGAGTAAAAATTGCCATGAAAAGCTTCTCAAAAATCTGTCGTTCGGAGTCGACGTTAAACTGTAGGTCCCGTCACTCATGCATAAAATTAACGCACACAACATTAGTGGTGTGAGAAGCTAGGTCGTAAACCTGACTGAAGGGTTGTAATGGCCAATTATGTATGTATGATCTAAGCAGGAAGATGGAGAAGATCTTGCTAATAATTACGTGTTTTGCCTCGAATTTGTTCGACTTCATTTTGGTGGTAATTTTATGAGACCAGTAAATGAAAACGCCTGTAAATTATTGGTCTAATTAGAATAAATTAGACTAGATTGTCAAAAAAAAAGATAGAATAGTTGTTTTCAAGCTTTGGATATTGAAATAAAAAATTTTTGGTCCAATATAGTCTGAACCAGATATCAGCAATGGATCGTTTTTTCGCTACTCATAAGGACTCATGAAATTTTGAATATAAGTGAGCTAACAATATTGAAATTTAACTATTCTGAGTTACACATACTCACTATAACGTTGATTTATAAGCACAGATTGCAATTAGTATGCGTAAAACGTTGACGTCAAACTAATACCATTCGAAATAAGTTTGATTCATAAGACTACTCATTTAGATTCATAACATATTAATGACTCGACTGACTCGAAATTTACAGTCTTAGTTGTTGTTGCATTTAAAAAAAAAAGACACCTAAGCAAAAAAGGCAGAGAAGCAAGCAAACTCTCAACCTTCTAGTGAGTATTTTAGTATGCGTAAGCGATTCATACTTATTTCGTGATTCGTGTATATGTTGAGTTCAAACAAACTTTGAATATGAGAAGAGCTTCAATGATATTAAAATAAGTATGAGTGCGTATATATATATATACACATAAATAATTGGCCATTACAACCCTTCGACCTAACTTCTCACACCACTTATGTCGTGTACGTTAATCTTATACGTGAGTGGCGGTAACTACTGCGTAACGTTCACTCCGAATGAAAGAATTCTTAAGAAAGTTTTTCATAAGAGGTTCTATTTACTCTCAGAGGTTTTGCTGGGAGAGGAAATCGCCGAAGAAATATATTTTTTTTTCTTATATCGTTTTGATGACTGAACTGGGATACAAACTCGGGCTTTTACGTCTAATAAGCCAACACACAACCTACTAGATCACAGCGACTTCAGGAGTGCGTATAACAATTAGAAGTTATGAGTATGATTTGATTCTACTCACTTTTTTGAATACTCTTTGCTGATATCTGTTCTAAACTTGTATACGTTCATTAGCCCACTGTATTTCCCATAGACATAAAAACTAAATTGAATTTTTATGCTTTTCCTTAACCAATCGAACGAAGCCATTGTGTTCATATCTATGACTACGCTTTTGAACATCCAAAATGACAAAAACCAAAAAAAAAAGAAAAGAAAACTTAAAAGAAAAAACAGACAAAACAACACAAGTGTAACAGGAAAATAATAACAAAAAGCAGAAAAAAAAGGACTCGTATTATTATGCATGAATAACTACCAAGAAATACAATAAAATGTCAAGCCAAATGGCATTTAAGATTAACGCTCAACACCCACCATTGATTATCGTTGGCAGAAGTACAAAAAAGCCAACAAAAAAAAAGTTATTTCGAACGAAAAACAATCTAACAAAAGCAGAGTATAAGCGTTACGATTTTAATGTCAACAGTTAAACTACGTTTTAGACCTTTGAGACAATTTTGCATTCGTATATTGCCTTACTTTTTATGGCCAAATCCATAAATCAAGTCATGGAACAGAAGAAGAATAAATTTTATCATTTCCGGTTCATTTTAATAAAAATTAGTTTTTAAGTAGTTTCACCAATATTTGGTAATGTTTTCTAATAGATTTTTTTTTTTTGGGTGAGTTATGTCAAGACATAATTCTGAATTGGTTTTGTGCAAATAAACACAACTAAGCTTGGTATGACAAAGTCAGTGTAGTCTAGGGGGTAGTGTGTTGGCCTTTTCGACGTGAAGCCTTTGTTCAAACCCCAGGTCAGGTATCAAAACGGAAAATATTTCTTCGTTGACTTCTTCTCAGCAGATTTTTGCCAAAACTCTGAGAGTTTAAATAAAATTGCCATGAAAAGTTTCTCCAAAATCTATCGCTAAACTGTAGGTCCCGCCACTCATGTATAAAATTAACACACACAGCATTAATGTTGTGAGAAACTAGATTATAATCCAAACTAAATTGTTGCAATGACCAATTATGAATGTATGTGTGTGGTTTTCTGAATGGGCTGACAATGTACAATTAAGTACGATCGTTTTATAAACTTGGTAGTTCCCACACTTTTCAACGTTTAGCAACATATTGACTCGCGGCAAAGTTTTAACTTCCTCTAGTATATAGAAATAGAAATATTACAAACATCCTTTCTCTCAGGAAAGCCACTTGAGAACTTCTGACCTATCGTTTGCACATGGCTGGTGTCGCTTAAGCAACATCCTCCCAGGCGACCTGTAGTGATTATAATTGTTTAGTTTGTGGCGAACATTGTCTGAAAAACACCCAATTATGCAATCAGACTTGAAGTTGAGAGATTCCAATATCACAACGCTAAGTTTGAGAAGTTTTGCCTTTACTGCTTTGTGGTTAGGAGCCAAGACACGCCTAAGCTACAAGATTTAATGTGTAATGTGAGCGATACGGTATACTGTAATACCCTGTAATACTCACTTCAATAGTCTGTAATTTATACATTTTTTTGATCTCGCATTTTGTTTCTTTATATAAAGGGTATTGATTTAATAGAGTATTGGCTTATTGAGCGCAATACCGCGGTTCATATCTAACCTTAGATATCTGCAATGAAGCAAAATATTAAAAAAATATTTCTTCGACAAGTTTTCTATTAAAAAATCTGAGAGTAAATAAAATTGCCATGAAAAACTTCTCAAAAAATCTGCTATTCGGGATCGACTTCAAATTGTAAATCCCGCTATTCATGGATAAAATTAACTTGCACTGGTGGATGGTGTGAAAAACTAGATTGTAATCCCGACTAAAAAGTTGTAACTGGCCTATTAAGTATGTAATTTGGCCATTTCGGATATCTGATTCTGAAGTAAAGAATATCGATCGTAATAAGCGAATAGTCGGACTTTGCAGTCCTTTACTTTTAACTAATTATCAAATAGTCCTACAACATGTCTTTAAGTACTGTCACAAATTCATGTCCAATTATATATTCCAGGTCCTTACTATCTAGTCAGGCTTTAAAGCAATTTTTTTTTCTTCTCGTTAGCTTTTCACTATTGTATTACTTCCTCCTATGAAACTCTGTGTCACACAATAATTTTTCTTGCAATTAAAATATTTTTATTTTAAAATCTTAATTGTCCACCAACACAATGTTTTTAAATTGTCCTTTAATATCGCCCTCAAAACAAAGAAAAAAAACTCATAAATTCTTAAGAAATTTGTTGTGTTTGTGACAATAATATTCATTAAAAATTAATAATGAGCAGATAGATAACACAACAACAATAACAATGCTTTCTTTTTTTTCACAGTCATTCAAAGTAGCAGACAGATACCATGCCTGCCACTTCAAGCAGAAGTTTTCTTGGGTGGGTGGATGGTCATTCTTCAATAATAAATTACTTTTTGAATGACCATAACGACATGAGATATGGAGTTGTAGTGACAGTTGTTCTGTGTATTATTCTGCAAGAATTGTATCAAAATCACACCCATCAACTCATTTCATACACTCGTAGCATGAAATGTCCTCTCTGATAAGAGGATAATTTATTTGTTTGTAAATAGAGGCTAAAGGAACGCCTTTTCATTTGTATTTTTTATTTGTTTTTTTTTTCTCTAAAATTTTATTCGTTTATTTATGTCACCCATACTGAGTATGTTTTTTTTTTGTGATTGCCTTGGCAAAACAATTAATTAAATTTTCTTTTTTTTATTATTATTAATTGTATGTGTAACGTAATATGTTTGTATTTGTTTTTCATTTTTTTTTCTCCAAATTTGTTTGTTTAAGACATGATACATGACATGATATAGACTGAGAAAGAATTTCTTTAATATGAGTCTTTTTGTTTTACTTTAATAGTGATTGACGGTATATAATATGGAATCATTTAAATATTAAATAAATATTAAATTATTGTTTAAAATACAATAAAAAATATTAATTGGCAGAAGGCTTAAGAGCTTTATAAAATTCTAAACTTAATTTACGGAGCTCCAAGAAAATATTTAAATTTCAGTCACATATTCTACTCATTGCAATACAATAAATGGCTACATATCCTCAATACATACATAATTGGTAATAAGAACTTTACAGTCAGGATTACGGCCTAGTTTCTCACACCACTTATGTTGTGTGCGTTAAATTTATACATAAGTGGCGGGACCTACAGTTTAAAGTCGACTCCGAACGACAGATTTTTTGAGAAGCAATTTTATTTACTCTCAGAGTTTTTGCCAGAAATCTGTTGAGAGGAAATCGCCAAAGAAACACCTATTGTATTTTGTTTCGACTTCTGGCTTGGGGCTCGTACCCTGACTTTACGTCTAATAAGCCAACGCACTACCCACTAGACTACGGCGACTTCACATCGCCAATATAAGCTTTATATTAAAAACCTTCTCCTTTTATGCCCTTTGAATATTAACAAGACCGTGTAAAAGATTTAAAAAATAAACATTTTGTCCCACAAAATAAAAAAATACACGAGAAGGACTACCACTATTGAAACCAGCTTTGTGCAATTTGATTACCTTCTTAGGTTGTAGATGTTACTGCTCTTCCTCATTCCAGAATATTGTTGAAAGTAAAAGCGACCATTTGCTCTTAGTGTGCTATTGATCAAGCTTTATATTATAAAGCTCGGTCAAAGATGTTAGAAAGTGTTTAGTTATGACAATAGCAGGGCATTGACACACGGAAGATAATCCCTTCATTCTCCTCAGAACCACAGCTGCTGCAAAAGCACCTTTCATCATTCTTACCAAACACAATAAGAATCGCTATTGTGTGTTTGATATCCATGCGATTTAAAGATAAAAGTAAGTTAGTTCCCTTCCTACCTATACCATATGGCACCAGAGCCAGAGGGTCCGGCTGTTAATGAAATGGACCTATCCTGTAATAAGTGTGGATAATATCCAAGTTACCTGAAGCAATCGGTATGCTGTGTAACACGATAGAAGCTCATTAGTAATGGAATTTCTAAATATAACTGTATATCCCGGCATCCGAATAAGATCTAAAATTACACCGAATAATCCTCTCGGCATTGATGGACAAGGACAGACGTAGAAATTACGTTCACTACGGACTTAATAAATTTTCAGGGAATATCCCGTAACTTACCAAATATTGCGATGCTTTCAAAATTGTAATGACCTCGCCTTGGAAAACACTGCAGTGGTCAGGCAGGCAATAAGAAAGTTTACTAACAGAACTCGTTAATAAATATACCATAGCCCTGTTACTTGTCTTTGAGCCCTCAGACGGATCTTTAGACCAAAAGCCCCCGGAATTCTTAAATCAAATGCTCTATTTAGAAAGTTGTAAGTAATCATATAATCGACCCTGATTGCTGAATGTTATTCCAGGATAACAGCATGCACGTAGTCTAGATTGGTTCAGGATTTGACTGCATTGAGTCTTACTGCCATTAACTCAGACTTCTTCTGCGATATGGTGGAATTGATTTCTTTTAACTATTTGACGCCGCAAGGAATGACTTGGTCATTTCATGCTGCGATAACTTTGGACATTCAAGTCCATATTATAGCAGGTTATGTTAGTAAATAGTCTTCATAGTACTTCACAATAGTACCTAATCCTAATTCGATAATCACGTGGTACTCGAGCTTCTCACAGAGCACATCCTTTTGTGGTTGATTGTTCAGTTAACCGCACAATGCATTACAGGGAGAATTCATTTTTTGCCCGCACTGCTCGCTTGTGGAATGATCTTCCTGCGAGAGTTTTTCCCGTCAATTACGATATCGGTGAATTTAAATCGAATGTCTATAAACACTACTCCCTCTTTCCTCCTTTCTATAACCTATTTTAACCTATTTACCATAACCATTAAACATTACTTCCCTGTTTATATGTGCATATACTCCAAAGCGTTTATAGATTATTAAAAGTAATTTCTTTTGTTTACATTTAAGTTCACTTCTGACATTTTCCATTTCCATTTCAAATTTTTTTTTTGGCATTTTGTTTTGCTTAAAACGTGAGACGAATTTGAATTTCAATGGCTGACTACCGTCATATTTATACGTTCGCCTAAACTGTTTCCGGTTGATGAAGACGACAAACAAAATGAAAAAAAATTTAGCGAAAATATTAAAATGGAAGAAGCTGAAATGAGTGAAACTCAAATGCAATTTATTAGATGGCCTGAGAACTTTAACAATGTTATTAAGAAGGAAGTATTTAACAGGGCTTCGCCACAGTAACTGGCCTTCTTTTGTTTCATTAAAATCATAAAAAATAAGAACGAAAGAAAGAAAATTTAATGAAAAGAAATTTTGAATTTAAATTCGGTTTTGTTATTGTAACGTAAAACAGAAAAACTCGAGAACTCGAGAATTTATATGATTTTAACGTTCCTGGCAAATGTAATAATTCGGTTTTATTACCAGTTTTAAATGTGTAATCAGCCAGCCCGCCAGCCAGCTCGTACGTATAATAACTTGGTTGACTTTTTATTTAACTTTTAGCGAATACAATTCTTTTTATAACCATTTCATTAAGTTGAATATTTTTTTTTTATATTGTTGTTGTTGTTTTTATTCTTTTTTGCAGGTTGTTGTTTTGTGACATTTTATACCCGCCGTGCTGCCTTAAAAGCTCAAGATGCCCTGCACAATGTTAAAACCTTAAATGGGGTAAGTTTGTACATTTAAACAAAACTTTTTAATATTTTTTGTTCACTTTTTTATTTATTTATTTCGTCTTTCGATAAGGTTTCATTCCCTACAACAGTTTTTCTTTTTGTTTGTTTTTTATTGTGCAACATTTTGTTGCCTTCTCCCATAACCAAAACAAAAGAAAGCAAAAACCAAAAAAAAAGTCGAAAATTGTTGACTGTAAACCTCATAACACTGTTTATGTATTTTATTTTTGTTGCTGTTGTTATTGTGGGTTCATATTGTTGGCAATTTAGTCAACAATTTACGAAATTTATGTTCTCGGATTTTAAGTTTTCTTTTTTTGCATGTTTTTTTTTCTTCCGGTGTACTGTGCTGAATTTTGTAAGAAAATATTATAAATGGCATGGATTTAAGAGTCCTTTTTCCCCATATTTTTTATTTTAATTTGTTTTTTTTTATAAATTATTACTAATTAGGTTTTATTTTATTATCTTCTTTTTATTTTGGAGTAAAACGCAAACTCTGTCAAATAGGCAAAATTGTTCTTACACTCAAAGAAATGGCAAGTATTTGAATAACATATCAGTGTCCTATAAAAGATTTCGTGGTATGTTGCAATGCCATTTCATCATAAATAGACTAATAAAACATAGGACAATTTTTTTTATCAATATTCGAGAACGGCGAGAAATATCTTTCTATTAAAAAGTGATCTATCTTTAGCGATGAAGCCAAGTTTTTGCTCAATCGACAAGCTCAATCTTTATTTTGCAAATTTAATGTGAAGAGCAGCTAAACAAAATTTAACACTATAAGGCACACGATTTCATCGATCAATTTGTAGAGCTACGTGATGTTTATTAGTTACAGGGACAGCTTAAAAATAATACCATCATTGGAAGACAACTATACCTCCGTTAATACTTTATGTAAATATGGATGTCGATACAAAAGACAAGAAAAATTTCCAAACACTCTTAAATGTGTTACGAATATTGGATATTTTTAGCTGCTTGTGCAAATATCCTAATGCGTTTCGATACTATGACAGCACGGACTATAGCAGTCCACAACTTATGTATAAAATTAATACACACAACATAAGTAGTGTGAGAAACTAAGTTAATAATCCTCACTGAAGTGTTGTAATGACCAATTATGCATGTATGTATGTATTTCGTATGCCATATATATCGACAGTAGCAGTAGAGAATGCAGCTCCTTAGAGAATGCATAGACCACATCTAAAATTGTCCAAGAATGGGGGGTCTCTGGTCCACTTATGTATAAAATTCATACACACAACATAGGTGGTGTGAGCAACTAGGTCAATAATCCTGGCTGAAGGAAGGAAGAATGGCCAATTATGTATGTGTAATTCTACTGTTAGGATAAAGATACCGAAAAGATTTAAAGGAGATCAAAGGCATCATTAAGAAAACGTAACTGATGTATAAACCTACCACAGTGGGTAAAACTCACTGAACTTATTGTTCATTATACTACTAAACTGTACTGGTTTCCATGGTATTACGTCATTGCCAAGCTGCTAAGGCCCAGTAAGAAGCGTTTTAAATCGGAATCATTTATGAGCCTTGGTTGGGAGTCTCTTCATTGGATGTCTGGGCTTTGTTTAGCGCTTTGTGAAATGTAAATAAATCTGAGAGTATTCAACACATCTTGTCAGGTTTTTGGGCCAGATATTAGTGAGATTGCTTCTACTGGCATTTCTACAGTAAGGAGTTTCATTTCAGGGACCATCAGACAAATGAAATTACTCCATTTCTCTTTACCTTCACTTTCGCTTTCCATCTTTTAGACTTCTTAAACCTTTACAATGAAATCATTGAAAACTATTACTGGCTCTTGCACGTGAAAGACCGGAAGACCCAGGAAGATTAACCAAAATCAAAAGTAGACCAACTACAGAAATATCGAGAAAGCAATAGTCCAACCGTAATTACGGAGTAAACCGCAACGTAATTTATCGCCCAGCTTTTACGCTGTAATGAGCAACCGAAATAAAAGCGTCGACGTTGTACCAAGAACAGTAATGTGAACTTACCATGTTAAATAAAAATGCTAAATGAAAATAATAAATAGAGATAAAATAGCAAAATTGAACTGAAAGCAGCTAACATGTCATTACTTAACAATGACAAACTTGTTTTACAACAAACTTTACTGCTTTACCGCTCTGTCAAAATTGGATTTTCCAATTGCAAAGCGTTAACGCCGCCCAATTATGGTTGAACTCATACATTTTATATGGGCATGAGAAATTTTGACATTTATTTTGCGCTTTACGCCGTAATTTAGATTGGGCTGTAACAATAAATAGCGACACTAAAACACACAAAAGTGGTAGGGTCAACAGAGCAAGAGTGTTGTATTCGGACGATTGCAATCGGATAAAATTTGTGCAAAGTTTCTTGACTAACCAGGTATCCGCAATACAACAAAATTAACGCAGATAGATTTGGTTTCATAATGTCCCTCAAGGAGATCAAAAGTATTCGTTTAAATAACAACTATGAAACACTGAGAGAAAGGTACGTAAATATGTAAACAGGAAGATATCAACAGCGTTTTGTATATGATATGTTATAATGATCATACCTGTGGCTGAGTATTGACGCTGGTATTATTGGTAATTGATTAGTGTTATAGAAGATTCCAACCAATCTTTTGGACAACCAGAAACTGGAATGCAATCGCATACTAAATTCAAACTCAATGCAAACAATTATAAGCGAGCAGTGAAGATTTTTTTCTATGAACTAAAAATAATTTTCTCCAAAATAGTTTCTAATACAAACATTTCTCAGAATCGTTAAAAATCTATGAAAACAAAACACAAAATTTAAAGAAAAACGCTCACTAAAGAATATTTTCGTAATAAAATTATAAAAAAAAAATTAACTAAAAAAGTTCTTTCGTTTAAGAAATGGCATAGAACAGTGTAATTGCCACTTGAAATTCAGATTTTTTGGTGAAAAATCAACGGAAGTTTATTTTGTTGTTCAAGCAACAGATTATATTCTTTGTACGTGGTCACTCTTTTTATTTGACTTCTTTTCCCAATGTCCCGTTGTCCTTTTCTCAAAGGATTTGTTTTTAGAAAATCTTGTAATTAAAATCAGCTTAAAATGAAGAATAGCGTAAAGCGATGCATAAAAGATAATAAAATTGTTATATTGTTTTGTATGTATTGTAAGATTATAGGGTTGCCAAATGTATGTATGTTAAATATTCTTATTATATTCCTTTGTACAGGATTAAAGCTTGCAGTACAATAATACTCCCATATTTCGTAAGTGTTTCAGTATTCGACCTTGAGTTTGTTTTATAATTTTTTTGCAAAACTTTCTCCTTTAAAAGAATTCCTAATACCTACTGTACTTCGTTACACAAATTGTGCACATAATTTAGAATTTTTATTCGTTTTTGGCGCATTTAAAGCGCAACGTAAATAAATGTTACCTCACGCGACTAACAAACAAATTTTGTTGACCTTTTTTCTGCAAATTTAATTTAAATACTCCATGTGCCACATACAACTACTACTACCCTTGCAGGCATAACAAATTTTGTTAACAAATTATATCGTTTGTATACTCGATATACGAAACAAATTTATCTGGCTACACTGTTGTAAACACACACACTGATACAGATACCCTAGCTTAAAACAATACGAAGTAAATATTAAAGTCATGGTGAAAGTGAAGAAAGTGAAAGAGAGGAAATGAAAAACGTTGTTGTATACGTACGCAGCGTTTTTTTTTCATTTTGTTTGTTTGTTTGTTTGTTGCAGTGATTTATTGACATTGCAGTCCATTTTTAAAGCGCCGGAAATGCAATGTTATAAGTCACGTTGAAGCGCGCTTAAAAACTTCGAATAATGGAATGGTGAAGCACAAAATAGAAAAGAAGCAAAAAAAAAAAACTGTTTGAAAAGAGAATAGAGAAGGAAGAAAAAAAATTATACTCGTAATGTGAACAGTAAGAATTGTGTTTGTAAATTGGGTAGATGGAACATTCGAATGCCCAGTAGGCAATGGGTACAAACGTAAACTGCAAGATTTTGTAAAAGAAGAAAGGAAAAAGAAAGGCAACTAAAATAAATACTTAGTGTGCTGATTTCATGTTCTTCAAAATAGGCCGTGTAGAGAAAATTGCCTGAATATTTCTAGTTTGGATTACGATTTAAAATTTTCTTTCATTTGGATTATCTATTCAATTAGAAGAGACATACATTGTAAGCATATAAAATCGCTTCTTTTGAATCCGATTTTGTGAAAATTCAATTTTTTGTGAAAATTCAATTCAAAATTGAAACAATTTTGTATAACAAAAACCCGAAATCTTATTTTAAGTTAAGTGAATACACATTATGTTTCGAATCTCCTTTCGAGTTCGATTTCTGTTGCTAATTTTCGACTTCTCCGTGAATTAGGCCTAGTCGAAAAATTAGCTGGTTAATAGAGTTTGACGTATAATTTCTTGCAATTTGAACTGTAGTAGCCGATTTATTATTCGTTGGCAGTAATATTTCGGTGGAAAAGGAACTTCCTCTTGTTATTTTTCAATAGTCTTTGTGCATTAACCCGTATGGTGTTGAGCAATGAATTCTGTTGCTTGCAGACTTTTTCATATTACTGCATGACTGCCTTTCAATAATTTTTAAAATTCTTTTTGAAGTGAATTACAGTCTTCATAAAATAACTTTGCCTTTGCCTTTATAGCCAATATCGCATCCACTAAAACAAATTTTCTTCTTCAATTCGAAATCAATCAATAAATTCTCTTAATCAAGTTTTTCCAGCTAAGCGACCTTTGTAGTAACAAATTTCCGAAATAAATTTTTCTTTGTTGAGAATTGTAAATAAAAAAGAGGATAAGAGGAGGAGGTATCGGTAATTCGAAAATACACAAAATTATAGAAATCGAAAAGGTCGCTTTACGTCCATTTACACGGACTGATTTGTGGCAAAACTCTGAATCACCAGGAAGCCTTTATTTATCTGCAAAAATAATCTTCTTGATGTTGAGTCGGGTATATCTGCCAGATGTAGAAACAAGAGCTGTTGGATAAGCCCGTACAAATCCCTTTTCGTAAATATTCCTCTAGGATAAATCTTTCTACAATTCATTGACGGGTATATAGTAAAACAGCAGGTGCTAGGATTATAAAGTTTATATCTTTATTGTCTCCATTCTTGAGTTCTATTCAAGAAATAGCACTGTTCAACCCCTTTAAGGTTAAGCTCAGAGAGCTTTAATGGATATATCATATGAAAGTCTATTGTAGTCGCCGTAGTCTAGTAGGTAGTTTGTTGACATCTAAACGAAACATAAAAATATTTCTTCGGCGACTGCCTCTCAGAAGATTTCTGGCAAAAACTCAGAGAGTAAATAAAATTGCTATGAAGAGCTTCTCAAAAAATCTGTTGTTCGGAGTCGACTTTAAACTGTAGGTCCCGCCATTCAGATATACAAATTAACGCACACAACATAAGTGGTGTCAGAAACTAGGTTGAAATTCTGACTGAAGGGTTGTAATAGCCAATTGTGTATGTATGCATGTAAGTCTCTTAATTTTAAAATTTAAAACGCCTCACAGCGTGCTGGATAAGATATTGGAAGACCATTAAAAAATAATTTATGTTGTTGATCAATTTTTTTACACCCGAATGAATGCCCATTGATACATATTTCTAAACGAATGTGATGCGTTTAATGCGTTCTTGGATTTAAAAATCAATATTACTCTTGCACGCAAGTCCTGTGTTGTAATAAAGACGGGAAAAGCTTAAATCTAACGATAACCAATTGTTGGAGTACCTTTACTGAACCATATATTCTACTAATATTTTACAATAATTGCCAAAATTTCATAATAAACTGGCTTCCTCAATATAGCTTCTTTACGTTTAAATGATTTCAACGAATTTAGCTGACTGTGTCTATTATTACATGACACAATACTTCATTATAATTTAATACACTTGCACAGACGACAATGGTTCCAACTGAGCACCATATGATTCATGTACTGATGACTCAGTGTAATATTTGAGTGAATTTTTGCTTTAAAGACTAATATTCTGCATTATTTCCCTTCCCTCTCCCTTCCTCTCCTTTCCTAACACCCATGAAACCTTTAATTTTTATTGTGTGGCTGTTCTGCGGAAATGTTAGAATGCGGATTTTGGTGTCTACCACTTTAAATTTCTATGAAACAGGCGAACGAACACAAATATATGCACGTACGTACGTATGTACGCATTCATAAGAGTTAACAAACAATTTTTTTTATTTACAACACATACGCACTAACACTTCTATATACACATACGCACATACACTCAAACATATTTAGCGCGTATGAAAGGTTATGTTTGTAACGCCTTTTTCTATCCTTTTTTTTTTTGGAATTAACAGGCGAGTAACAATTTTATATGATTGTGTGTGTGACAAATTGTAGAATTTTTTTTTTTAGTTTTTATGTGTGCGTATGTGTGAGTGTGTGTGTGTGTATTTTTCAAATATGATGAAAATTTTATGAATATTTGCGTTAATGGTTCTTTTTAGCGGCGTTTATTATCACAGTTTATAAGCATATGAGCCAATGAGAGAATGTACAACAAAACCAACAAAAAAGAAAAAGGACAACGATGAACAAAATTATTATAAAATTTCATTAGTTAAGCACCATCAAAGCAACAACAACGAACAAATCAACGTTGAGGGGTCGAGCAAGGCATCAGGAGGAGAGATATTGTATTTAAAAGAATTAAGTTGGCTGGTTAGTTATACGGTCGGTTCGTTGGCTGAATGTCTGGCTTTACTTTCTGCTGATAATTCATTCATAATTTTTCTTTTTATGTTCCTTTGCCGGTCATAAAAATTTAAGTGAGAATGCCGTTAAACTCGCAGATAAATAAAGAATGTTTAGAGAGAGAGAGAGAGAGACTACCGTCGTCGTCGACGCCGTTGTTGTGCGTGCGTACGTTGTGTTTGGAATTAGAGAGAGATTAGCATTTCAAATAAATTTCTTTAACACCAAATTACTTTAAATATGAATTATGACGCTGACGTCTATGGTAGTATTTTATATAAAATAGTTTTAGAGAAGGATTAATTAATGGTTGGTTAGCTGGGCAATGTTAGATTAGTTATAATTAAATAGAATTAAACGGAATTAAAAAAATATTTGTAGGCATTGCGGATTTTTGGTATTAAAAGAGAGAAGTAGGGAAGGGATTTTATAAGATTGGAGAGGAGTTACATTAGTCTGAGGTTTTTAACACATTGACTGACAACTGCGAGATAACTCGTACATAGCATTCCCTTCTAGGGCGTAAAATACGAGTTATCTCGTACTCACTAGACCTAAACTAAACAAAATGGTTATTTTTGGCATGTTTTCTAAAAATTGCAGTGGCAGTCAACGTGTTAAGAAGAAAAGCTTTGTCCTCAGCGAAACCTCATAAGTTGGCTGTATCAGTTTTCAGGAGCTGTGAAAAGGTAGTAGTAGGACCCTTTAATACTAAACTATGATTTATTTAATATGAATTCAATAGTGTGTTTGTTTATTAGACGTAAGGCCACGGTTCAAACTCCAGGTCAGACATTAAAATGAAAATATGAGAAATATTTATTTTATTTTGTATCAGAAATCTAATAATAATAATTTACCAGAGTAAAATCCTATTTGAAGTCGCCGTAGTCTAAAAAATTTTCTCTTTCAGCAGATTTCTGGCAAAAATTTGAGAGTAAATAAAATTGCCATTAAAAGTTTCTCAAAAATCTATCGTTCGGAGTCGTCTTCAAAACTGTAGGTCGCGCTACTCATGTATGAATTAACACACGCAACAGAAATGGTGTAAGTAGCTAGGTAGTAATCCTGACTGAAGAGAAGGCAATGCGGTATTGAACCTTAATGTCACAGCATTGTGTCTGATTTAGAAATTCGTATTTCTAATCCTTTTTAACCAATCGTAACCTAAACTTATAAAACAATTTTTCTTTTTCCTCTTTCTTTTGCAGATGTATCATCCCATACAAATGAAACCCGCCGATAGTGAAAATCGTAATGGTAAGTAAATCCAAAAGCTTTTGTTTTTCGTTTCTCTATTTCTCACACTGAAATAATATCCTGCCAAAAGCAAAAAACTCTGTCTACTGCTTTTAAAGTTTATGGTCTTTGGAAAAACATCAGAAAAAAAGAAAAAAAATAATGGAAAAAAATCACCAAAAACTTGTAACTTTAGATGGGGCAACGAAAAAACTAGAACTGGACCAGCATAGCAAACGTTCATTTATCTTTGCCAACCAAAAATGGATTGTGAACATAAACAACAACAACAAAAAATAAATAAATTAAATTGACCTAAAGAATGAAGGAACAAAAAAAAACCCACTAAAACAAAACACAACAACAGAGCAAAACAATAGAAACAGAGAGGAGGGAGTGTAAGGAAAAAAAAAGAAATCAATGACTAGACCTTTGGTTTCAGAAACAAAAATAGTAACAAAAATCAACAATAACAGCAACAACAACAATAACAATGTAAATAAAAATTGTGGGTTTAGCAACAAACATAGCAACAACAATTAAAAAAAACATTGAAAGGGAATTACTAGCATCAGTTGGTCATGTGCGAATATTAGCTGCCCTAGGAATTTTTGTCTTTTTAATGCCACAAAAAATTGGGGAAAAACTCTAAAACATCCAGGTCATTGGTTTGGAACTAAGAAAATAGGTTGTAGGATGGGAATTTTATTTACAAATATTCTGGTAACAAAATTATTATCTCTAGACAATCCAAAGCTTAGTTATCCATGTTTTAGACAAGTTTTCTAAGGGAAATCAACCCCGGCCGGTGGGGTTGATTGAAGTGACGGAAGTCTAATTGATATTGTGTTGTCTTGTTAAATGAAAAGCCATGATTCAAATCACAGTTCAGATACATATCGAACTAAACGCAACATAAAATATTTCCAGGGGGACATCCTATCATCGCTCTTGTGGCAAAAACTTTGAGAGAAAAATGAAATTCCAATGAAAAGATTCTTAAAAATCTGTCATTTAGAGTCGACTTTAAATTGTACTTTCCGCCATTTATGTTGAAAAAGAAATCAAATCACATAACATGGGTGGTGTGAGAAGCTAGTTTGTTAACCTGACTAAAGGGTTGCAGTGAAAAATTAAGTACTTATGTGGCCACTAGCTCTAGATATAGGCTCACTTTGGGGTTTGAATGGTGTTTCACCATTAGTTTGAAGGAAAATCATAATCTCACGAATGTCATCGAATTCCCCTACAAATTTTGAATTGAATTTCCAATGCAGCTCATGAATAGTGGAGCATAAATTCAAACTGAAACAAATTTTCAAGCGTTTGGTGCAATAAAAAAAAAAAATGCTGGACAGTCTGTGATCTTCAGTTTTCACTTAATTCCAGTGTAGTGTACAACAAATAGAGAACAACATGGCAATTTTGTTACGAGAAAAAAAAAACCTTATAAAAGTATGTCTACTTGTACTTGTTATTGTTTATGTTGGTTTCCTCTTCTACACACACATTTACAAGAGAGATGACCACAGTTTTCAAAAGTTTTTATAGGGGCATGTCAGTGTGTGTGTATATGTGTGTGCGTGTGTGTTTTAGTATAACTGAGTTTATGTTGAAAGGATCTCATAAACAATTTCAATCTTGTAACGAAAAAGAACGATAGAGCAGCGCCATCATTGCGAAACACTTGACAAACTCTCACATTATTTTGAACTTTTGCTATGACTATCTCATAAACATTGTGACATACATACATACGTATGTATGTATGTATGGCATAATTGTAAATGTACAAAGGATAGAACGTACGTATTTCCTTAGGCAAAGAAAAAACAAAAAGCATTCAAACAAAACACTTCAACACTTGTGTGACAATCAACGAGCCTGTAAATCATTTAAAGTGCTTTTGTGGGGTCAACAACATGAGAGTGTGTTTTTTTTATTATATTTCGGATTTCAATTTTTGCATTTCAAATTTCGATGGTTTTTGCGGTTGTTCTTAGTTTTTTCTCTTGCATATTTCGTTTAATGAAGTACAAAATGTAACAAATTTTAATGGAATCGTACTTTCGAGTTGAAGCAAAATTTAACTCCTGTATTCTGCAACTCTTCTAATAGTAAGTGACAATTACTCAGAAGAAAATCAATGCAAATTTCCATAGAATCCCTAATTACGGACTAGGATTTGATTTCCCTACAGAAAAATGTGGTTTGCTATGTGCAATGTCTTCTATTCTTTGTATAGTGACTACCATGTCCATGATGACCCCGTTCAGACCTAACAAAATTTGTTACGAAATTCGAGTTACAGATCATAATTATTAATTAACAATTGTCTCTGTTATGTTACCCTGGCTGGGGTATTAAATGTTTAAATGTTTGCCGTAATTAACACGTTCACATTCGACAATAAAAATAACTTTTTTACAAGTAATTGCCAGTAATTGTAATTGTTATTGGCAATAATTCAGTTGTCTGTCTGTCTGTCTGTCTATTCAGTTATTAGAAGGAAAATTAAATAAAAAACAACAAATAATAGCTAGCAACCGCAAGATGTTAAGCATTTTGCACAATTTTGATAATGAATTAAAAAAAAAAAACGAAAACGAAACAAAACCCAAGACTTATTACTATTAAATAAAAAGTAGAAGTCGATTCCAATACCAATAAACAAATCAGATCATTTTCCGAAATCTGTATATGAAAAAATATTGTTGTAAACAATTATAATCTAATGAATAAGGGGACAGGCGTATGAAAACGTATAAATTAGTTCACTGAAGAATACTAATGTAGAAAACGTTGTGTTAAATTTACATGCTTTTAGAATTTTTTTTTTATATAATTACAGGGGAAGTATGCCATAATACATAAGTGGCCATAAATTGCTATTTACAGGCAGTAGTTATAATTTTATAAACAAAAATATCGTCAAATTTCTGGTAATTAGTTTGTAGCTTCTAACATTCTATGTATTTGTACGTACAGTAAGCGTTAAAAGAAACTATACTTTAAAAAATTTTGTGTATACATTAATAAATTGCTGTTATTTTTTATTTTAAAATTGTTTCATTGCCAGTTATTAAAATTGATAAAAAAAAAAAAATAAAAATAAAATTGAAAATATTAACAAATTTTTTCGGGCACTCTCCTTAATTGATACAAATTGAGTGATTGTTAGAATTATATCCATAGTGTACAGTTTCTTTTGGTGCTCACTGTACATCTAATGGATCTTACAAGGTGAATTCTCTCAGTTCCAACAAATTCCTAGTGATGTTGAGGAATTTGATTTCATTTCCCTTTTGTAATTTTATCCTGCTGGAGGTATGGTTAATAAAGCATTGAAGATATGTGGTTCTAGGGTTCACGTAGAGTATTTTCTGCGTATAATAAAATATAAAAGTTTCAAAATTAAACTCTGAAACATTTATAGATGAATACAAGAAGATTTTTGTATGATTATATTCCGTACATCAGAGGTAGACGACGTTGCACATGAATTGATTGTTTTAAACTTAATTTGTCTGGATATTTCAGAATTGAGGCGAGAATCATCCCAAGTACATTCTTGTGTGCATATCTTTCCAATAAGGTTGCTGATTGGACCAATTACCTTCTTATCAGACTTCTTGCATTAGCTTATAAATACTTCGTAAAATGCTGTGCTCATCCTTTGAATTTGAAAGGCATTTTTAGACTCAAGAGTACAAATCTTCTGAATTCTGGTCATCACGAATTCATCACATAAATTCTCTAACGATGGGAACGAATTAGCGGAACATATTGTAGGAATCTGTAGGATATTTATGCATTCCAAAAGTAAACACCTGAATGCATACTAGCTTCTAGGTTGAGAATTGTCGTTGTTTACACCGAACAGCATCCTTACTTCTGTCAAAGCAATTGGCTTAGAGGAGGGATTATAAGGATACTCTATAAAGTATGAGGGACGTTTAATAGATTTTATTTTCACAGTACAGAGGTACCCGTTTTGTGGCAATAATAAAAAGTATGACGTTCTTAATCGCATTTTGTGCCTTTCAACTAGTACTATCCAATCGTCATTACCTTTCGCGGCGACTTAATCGATCTGTCGAGCAGACTGTCATGCGCCAGAGTTTTTTGAGAGTAAAAACATCAACCTTTGGTGCTTATGATCGAGCAACCAATTTGATTTTCTATTACCAGGTGCTTAAGTGATCTTGTAAATATTTCTGTAAGCGATTCCCATTTTCGCAAACATGGAAAGGCGATTTGCTTAAGAGCCAGAAGGCGTGTCAAAATAAATCGTCCATTGAGATAGATACTAAATACGCTACGATCATTCACTAATAAGTTGATCAGTAATATTTCTTATTGTATTCTTATCATGCTAAGCAGAATCTGGGGGAATCTTAAAACTGAAAATAACTTGGGAGAGTTATCCCTTACCCATTACCATATGGTAAAAACTAACTTCTGTTTCTTCGTATACCTTCTCCTACAAAGAAATCAAGTAGACACCTTCTAACTACAAATAAAACGTAATAAACTAACTTGTACTTAAAGATGTACTTAAATGTGCTCATAAAAGCGTAAAGATTTTATGAATATTAGCAATTGCTAAAACACAACACAACACAACAAAACAATAACAAGTTGAATTAACACTTTACATTGAAAATTCATATCTCAGTTGCTGTGTCTGTATGTATGTACATAGCAAAAGATGTAATTGTGTAAATACATTTACAATTCATTCATATTTATGGCAGCAATGCAGTATAAGTAGCTAGTTTTGTATGTAAAGGTGTGTTAGATGAATTCATCCGTCCATCCATTCATCCATCCATCCATTTGTCAGTCTCTGCCGTTTCAACTGATTCTCTATACAATTGCAATCGGATCTTAGCAGCAATATGCCACAGCAACAATAACAACTAAAAATGTTGGTTTTTTTTTTTGTTGTTATTTTTCTCGCATTTTACATTTCGAGATATCAACCGCAGATAGAGATTTGTTGTGATATCAGTTGCACCTAAAGCATCAATCAGTTACAACAAATTTACACCACATGCCACATGCTGCATTAGTGGTGGCCAGATAATAAAACCGAAAGCAAAATAACAACAAAAAAAAAAAAACAACAACAAAAAAAACAACAAAAACAGAAGCAGAAAAATAACAGAAAAACTGTTTTAAAGTGGAAATACATTTTAACAGAAATAATTTGTAAAAGAAAAAAATTTAAATCGTTCAGCTGGAAGTCTTGCAATTTATTGCCTCCACTACTCAGCCCATAAATATTGTTAAACGTTGCTGTTCTTCATTACAATTCCTTGCGATAGAATTTTCTAAAAAGAAATTCGAGTGTAAAAAAGAAAATCAGAAATCAAATTCAAAGAAGAATTTCTAAAAAAAAAAAATTTTAAATTTTATTTCTTCTGCTTAAATGTCGTAGCGACAGACAATTGCCGTGTCTAAGAGTTCTAGTGCAACGTTCTAAATAATAGTACCTCCTCCGGATTTTATTGTGTGCGTATGTGTTTGTGTTTTCAAATTGTTTTATTGTTTTATTGAAACAAAAAGAATAAAATTTAAATAAAAAAAGAATTAATCGATCATTGAAATTTAAATGTGTCTGAACAATTAAAAGTGCGTATTTTTAGATTCTAAGTGATTGGCTTTTGTTGTTCAGAAAAAGAAAAAATCAAAAATACAGGGTGTTAAACATTCTCCGTATCAGCTTTAATTAAAAAGGATTTTCTCTTTGAAGCAAATGGTTTAAAAGTGAGTAAAAGATTATCTCCTCATTATCATCCATGAACATTCAACTAAAACCTTTGAACCTAGAAACTTGGCATTTTAACAATGAGTTCACTTGATAGTTTCTTGAGTTCTTCATAAAGTTGGCCTACAAACTGGCAGTAGTTGACTATAAAATGTAACATCCTTGCTATTATATTTGTACCGATTTAAAAGTCGATAGAGTTTTATATCCATTTTATTAGAAGCACATTATTCGGTGCAAAAGAAATTCAAATAAAATTTTCTGTGGTATTTTTCATTTCTACCATAACATGGGACAGGAAATACGACGTTTACGATTATGAAACTGTAACTAAAAAAATAACAGAGGACTTTAGTTTCTTTTCTGATTTCTTTGATGGTAAAAATGAATCGCCTTTGGCATATCAAACCCTGAAAAGTCAATAAAATCATGAAAATTATTGAATTGTGGAATACCGGCAAAAAGGATATTGTTAGAGAGCAAGAAACTAGGCATTCATTACTATTCATTATCAACCATTTGATGTGAATGATAATGGGGGACAACAAGAATCGTGTTTGAAGAAGGGAAATAGACTAGGTTACGGAATATATTTTAAAATGTTCGTGGTATAAATTAATGCCAGTGTCTCGAAAACGAGAGAGAGGGGATGAAATTTTAGGAAAAAAGATTGCATTGGACAAAAAGGAATGAACAGTTATAGTTTGATGATAACTACATACATACATAATTGGTCATTACAACCCTTCAGTCAGGATTATTCACCTAATATCTCTCACCACTTATGTTGTGTGTGTTAATTTTTTATACATAAGTAGTGGGACCTACAATTTAAAGCCAACTCCGAACGACAGATTTTTGAGAAACTTTTCATGGCAATTTTTATTTACTCTCAGAGTTTTTGCCAGAAATCTGCTGAGGGGAAATCGCCGATGTCTGACCTGGGACTCGAACCCTGGCTTTACGTCTAATAAGCCAATACACTACCTACCAGACTACGGCGACTTCAGTTTTATGATAACAATGCACATTTTTCCAAAGAAATTATTGCGAAATCCAAAATCAAAATAATGAAATTCCAATGGCTTTATTGTCGGATTAAACATTCTTGTATCTATTTCTAAGCTTGAAAAAAAAATGACTGAGTGGTAAAGGATTAGAAACTATTCCCTGTAGTACAGATGGTAGTGTACCATTTATATTAAACATTTCGGCTTCAATCTCTGCATACATACATACATACATTTGTCATTTCAAGCAGGATTACAATCTAGTTTTTCACACCATTTATGTTGTGTACGTTTATTTTGATTGGTCGGACCTACATCCTCCTTGCGACCGACTTGTCAAAAGCTTGTCAGTGCAATTTAATTGTACTCTCAGGTTTTTTTTTTGCCAGAAATCAAGTAAGCGGAAGTCACCAATGAAATATTTTTTTATTCTTCTTTTTCTTGGATATGTCTGATCCGATATTTAATCAGGGGCCTCATGTCTAATTAGCCTACACGGTTCCTACTAGACTACGGCGTTTTCAATCTCTAAAAGGTTCTATTTATGGTCAATGGGCATTGAATGTCAAAAACCTATTCTCAAATCGATAGAAGAGCAGCATTGCTTTCCAATTTTTTGAAGGATAAAAAGAAGCTAATTTATATTTTCGCCAACCTTTATATTTCTTGTAGAGTATAAAATTTAAATTTGTTCGTCTTATTTCACAATTTTTATTATGGTTACAAGTATCATAAACAATCTACACGGTATTTTTTATTTTATTGTCTAACTATCTGACTGATCTACTGCAGCATTTGCTAGGATGCATCTGTGGGAGCCTAAAAATATTTATTGAATTCATATGTTAGATAGGGAACCTCGCTCATTGAGTCTTGTCTTTTTTGGCGAAGACTCACTGTCTTAGTATATAAATATTATCTGGTCTGAAATTCTTTACTTTCTGCTGTAATCGAACCTAGAATAGTTGGGTTTTTCGTCATATTGTTGATTATATATACCAGTTGTTCTAGTAATTCTTCTACGAACTTCCTTGAATTTTTGTGTAATTTTTGTTAATAAAATATTTATTAAGTTTTTTAAAACTCAATCAATTTCAATTAAAAAATTTTTTAATTGACACTTTTCTCCGTACCATTAAAAAGTTCGTGCAACTAAAAACATTTCCTTCTAATTTTCATTAAAATAAAAACCATTTAAAAGCAATCACTGTAATGAAAAAGTTACATAGATTTCATTACAATGAAGCTACATAGGTTTCATTACAATGATGGCTTTTAAATTGTTCTCATTTTAATGAAAATTAGAAGGAAATGTTTTTAGTTGCACACCCTTTATTGATTAGCTATGAAATTAAAATAAAAAAAAATACATTTTAAAATAAAAAGTGTCAATTAAATGTTGTCATTTGAAATTAAAACAGAAACAAATAAAATTTGCCAGATTCATTTGCTCATTAAATACAAAGCAGGCTAGGCTGTGTTCCTTTTGCTCTTTTTTTTTGTCTGCTGTCATTGTTTATTTGCATACGATGATGATGGTGTAGATGGGTATGAAATTAAATTCAAATGAAATGAAATCTGCACTTTGTTGTCACTCAGAGGATACTAACAAAAAAAAAAAATTTACAAAAAATTTAGTATTTTTAGATTGATAAAAATGCAAATAGTCAACAATCAATACAAAAATTTTATATATGCACATATATACATACATACATATGTATGTATATATCAAATAGAAAAAATAAAAAAAAAATAGAAGAGATTGATTGAATTGAAAATCTAAAATTGGCAATCATTTGATGAGATATAAACGAACTGATTAAATGGCAACAGGCAACATTTACAAATAAATAATGCAACGTTTAACACAAACAAGTGCAAATTGAAGAAAATTTATTAAAAAAATACAATACTTTTCTATATTCTATACTGTTTTTATTCTTTATTTCATTCTATACGTGTTAATTGTTAAACGTTTAAATTTATAAATATTTCACAAATTTGTTAAAAGTACAAAACAACAACAAAATATACTACATACGTTCAACAAAAATTAAAAAATATTAAAAAAAAAAATAGATTCCTGTAAATAATAACAAGAAAAAAAAAATTTTTTTTAATAATTATAAAATAAAATAAAATAAAACCAAAACAAAACAAAAAAAGTAACGAAACGAAATTTAATACATGGAACTGAAATCAAACAATGTAAATTTATTTGTTGAAATCCATTTATTTCTTTATATTACCACCAAAAAAGCAAAAAAAAATAATAAAAATTACAAAAATATACGGAAAAAAATTAAATGTTTTCTCTCTTTTTATATAATATTCATATGTGTATGTGTGTATATACAATATATATATATGTGTGTGTATATATTTTATTTTATTAAAACTTTTTTTTTTCCTTTTAACATTTCCAATAATTTATTATGCAAAACGATACCAAACAATAATTTGTTTTTGAATTAAAAAAAAAAAAAGTAATAAAACAATAAATATAAAATAACAACAATAAAAATAATATAACAGTAGCAATATAATGATTAATTTGTTAAATATTGCCTAACAGAAAATTATATTATTTTTTTTTTATATTAAAATATTAGCAATTTATTTATGAAACAAAAAACCTCTGTTTATTTGTGGCTAAACTTATTTGTTTAAATTGAACTACTTTTCTATGTACAAACAATAGTGGAAAAATAATTAATTTTTATTTCATCTCAATAGTTTTGTAAATAAACTTATGTGTGTGTGTTTGTAAATTTTTAAGAGAAAATCTGTAAATCGTCACTGTGGTATTGATAATTAAAAAATATACTTTTTTTCCGAATTACCCACATGCGGCAATTTTGACTTTGAAAAATGAACCACTTTTGGCAACAAAATTTTCTTCGAAAAAACAATATAAGCCTGCTGCTCTAACACTTAAGCCTCATTCATAAGCAGCGGCATAGTGATTGATCAACCAGTTTTAATTGTTGAGCAAGTTAGACATCAAATAGTACAAATCCAAATGACATAATTAGCCGTGGAATACTCGGAATACTTGCTGAAAATGCCGTGGAATTAAAAAATTCATATTGTCCGTCTATACCTGTTCTGAGCACATTTCCAAGGCTTTTTATCTCTATAAAATCTTTGTTATATCATGGGTATATTGTGGCAACCCTTATCATCCAATAAATGTTTCAAATTGATCATATTTGTATTAAAACTTCTGCTGTAACATTTAAGATTTTTTAACGTTGGCAGTATTGTCAGATTGATGGTTTTGAAATTACAAAATAACAGCTGAGAAAAGCTTACGATTTAAAACAATATTTTATAAAACAAAACCAAGTGTTGGCTTCTGAGCGCAAGCTGCAGTCCTACATCATAATTGGTGATCGCATCCCTTTTGTGAGGACTACGACCTAGCTTCCCACACCACTTATATGGTTTTCGTTAAACCGTGTTTAAACCGTGGCCTTACGACACACTGCCTACCAGACTACATCGAATTCTTCACTAAATTATTTATATGTTGTTTGGACATTTTTTTTGAATTTTTTATATAGACACGGTATTTGACGTAGTACCACAAAAGAGTCTAACAAACTCAAATCGTTTAAATTTGGTGGCCAGTTGTCATTTTAAAAGCTTAAAATTTTCTTAGGCAAGACTATCATAACGCTTGTATTACATACGACACAATTTACAATCTATTTAGGCTTGCTTTGATGTAACCACTTATTGAGGAGTGAGAGTCTTCTATGAAAACATTGGTGCGCCAGCAGCCAGTCAGCATATCTATGACTGCCTTATTTCGTTTAACTTTGAGATTTTTTACACGAAGACTGCTGAAAGGAAGTAGCCCAAAGAAAAATTTTTTCTTACTTCTTATTGTTTGAACTGTATTTCTGACTCATGGACGAACGACTATGGCGATGTCTTAATACTAATAAAGTTACTTTATTTCACGATCATTATTATTTCATGATCTTGAATTGTTGTCTTTACATTTAAGCAGTTCGGATACTTATTTAGCTATCCTGTAGATTATTCAGATTTGTATCTTAAATTTGATTTGTTCAAATTGTAATCATAGTACTCCACCCCATGCAATCTTCATGGAAATAAATGGAAATTAATCGGTTAAATTCCTTCTTGCCAATAATAAATGTATACATATTAATACAATACATTAGATCAGGTTTAGAAAAATCCATAACTATTACCGCAGTTAACGTTTCATGTTGTATTAACTAAACACTCTGTGTTTTAAATATTTTTTACTTTAATTTTCCTGTTTTCTCTCCTATTCTATTGAAAACTTCAATCTCGATTTGTTATTATTTTTGTTTTAATTTGATGTACAATATCTTCTGTTTAAATCTACAATATATACTCATATATGTACTATGTATGTATATATGTATGTACACATATGTATATAATAAATAAATATTATTTGTAACAAAAATGATTTATTGTGTATGTGTAAATTAAAAGAAAAATAACCGAAATTGTTACGTATGGTATTGGATTTTCTTTTTTATTTTTAATAAATTTAAACAAAAACTTGAAAAAAGAAACAAATTTTTTAAAAAATTTTTGTTTTCTTGTAAAACTACATGTGTGAGTTTGTATATAAAAACTTCGTGTTAACCGATACAATCAAAAAGTTGTTTTTAAACGTAAATAAAAGGACATAAAACACGCAACTGTTAATTGTTCCAAAAATAAAATCCACAAAAATCAGACGAAAATACAACACAATTCTATGCTTTTGATTTCTTCTTTTATGTTATGATACGATGCTCGTTGCTCGTTGCTCTCTGATTCGTATAATATAAAACGACATGTTAAATAATACAACAACGCCTACAACAACTCCAATATTGACATCAACATCATCCTTAATGACATGCCCCTCTTCGAACGCTTTAATGGCTGCAACAATGATGGTTTATGCAAATAATAGAAATACTTGTGGCAGTGGCAACAATTGTAATGTTAATAACAGTAGCAGTAATAGTTGCAGTAGCAACATAACAACCATACTTGGCAATAGTAACAACAATATAAGCAACATAAACGATTTATGCAACAGAAACAGGCAATTACCGTCGGTAATTGAGAATTTATCCAATAATAATAATTTGAATACTAGTAGTGGTAGTGGTAGTTGTAGTGGTGGTGGTGGTGGTGGTAGTTGTATCGGTATCGGTATAGGCACATGGCCTGCCATTGAAGCCAATATAGCATTCAGCAGCAACAACAACAACAACAACAGCAATATTGCATTTTCAACATTAACAAACTCACTAACAACAACTGCCAATAACATTCAACGGCAGCAACAGCAACAACTTGCATTGCAATCATCTTTTGCCTCAACATTATCTCCATTAAAAACAGTTGTTGGCGGTGGTACTACAGCTGGTGTTGCTACTGGCGGTTCTTCTTCATCACTATTAAACTCTTCGTTGACATTTAAAGCATATCCGTCTATAAATTCTGCGTATTGGCAACCATCACCACATCCTTCGCCATATGCCATACCAGGTATGTCTGCAAACTGTCACACGTATAGTCCTCTTTCATTCGATCTCACTCTCTCTTTTTTTCTTTGTATGTGTGTTTTAGTATGTGCATGTGTTGTGTTCCTTTATCGTAGCATTATATTGGCGCAAATTTCTTTTTAAACGTTTCAATATGATATTGTCCGTGGTTGGCACTATTGCCTGCCTGCCTGCCTGCTTGTTGTTGCCTGATGATGCCTTTTACTTACTTTTCAATGGCGATGGCCTATTTTTATACAACGATATTCATTCCTCTTTGCATTTTAAACCGTTTAGAGTACACTATAGTTGGCACAATGAGATTTCAATCAAATGTGATTAATGCGTGGGGAAGATAAAATAAGGCACGGTTAATTCATAAACTTTGGGTGATAGTAAACTGAAGGTGTCTAGGCTCTAATTATGGGCAGATTTGGTAAATTTTTTAATTAAATTTTAATCCAGTAGGTACTTGCAATAATTATTGGTATCATTTTGAAAATTTCAAAGCATAAGAAAACATTTATGTATCAAATACTAGGGGGAACTTCTAGGGATACCCTATATAACATGATATCAACAGATCGTATGTTTGCAGATTTAGGTGCGTTTACAGGACAATAACAATGTATTTCTTCCGTTGTATTATTATTTCTTAGCTCTCCATTTCACTTTCATTAATTAAGTTTTACTGTAACAGTTTCTAGTATGCTAGGGTTGCCATCTATAGTTAGCTTAAGTGTTTTAAAGTAAATTGTAAAAATTATTTTATGTGAAATACCTCGCTTTTCCCTTGTTAAACACTTATTTTGTGTGTTTACAGACAAACAGCCACGCCACGATACAATATTGTAAAAATCTATCGCAATATGATCGTTTAAAAGAAAGCAAGGTTTTTATAAATCGATAAGCAGACTTCATTAAAAAAGCAACAAAATTTTAATAAGGCTTTCTATCCTTTAGATTTGACAACACTTAACCGGAAATATGTCCATTTAAAGGAATATAAACTACTGCTTGTAGTATCAGTGTAGACATGAAGCACTGACCTTTCTTTCCCTACCTTGTATTTTATTTTCGGTCTTCTAAGGCTAATAGAATAACTCTCGCGAAGGACTATACTTAAAAATTTTAGATCGATGGAGTAGTGAACTAAAATTCCGTGCCTAAAACATCAAGAGCTTTCGATTTTCCTATAACATCCAGTTATACATAAATTTTTATAATTAGTGTTGCTTGCATGAATGAACCCTTTCTCGCCTTTTAATATTATGGCTTGGCAATCCTAAATGTGTTTTCTAAACAATTCTTTTCGTTCAATTCAAAATAATTCGTAAGGCATTATAATTTCTGTATTGACCCATTGCATCCGTGTGTTATCTTGCAACACAGTTCATTTTCTTAATTTGTCGCATATTTTCTCTTAAAATAAAATGCAATAAAAAAGAAGAAGAAAAAAAAATGTACTGAACAGGTAATGTCTTTGAATACTTATTTTATCTCGATAATGTCTGCCAAATTGATGGACAGTTTCATTCAATATGAACAATTTCTCTTTCTTTTTTCCCCGTTTTTTTCTTTTCATTTCATTTCTTTTGGCCGTTGCATGAGCAACGAGAAAATGGTATTAATTTGAAGGAATTAAAGATTTCGTGTTAAAAAGAATGAAAATTAAATGAAAGGAAATCTTATAAGATACCTTCTTACTTCCTTTGGTGCCTTGTTCTTATCAAGAGATTTCCGGAAATTAATTTGAATTTTTTTTAATATTTTCGGTTGTAGTTTTTAAACAAATTGAAATCATAAATAAAATTATGATGAGGATACAAATTTAGCTGGTTTTCTGTTCTATAATGTTCTGGGGATTTCAATACTTTTTTAAAAATTAATACTTTTACAGGTCTGTCACAATAGCTTCCATTTTTTGTCTTGTTACTCTTTTATGTTGCAATGTATTGACAACGCTGTGTTGGTAATACTTTGTAGCATGAGAGTGATAAAGTCAATTTCTCCCGGCATCTGTTCGGTGCAGTCGTTAATATTGTATAAGTGTATACGCTCATCGTTAATGTAAAGAATTTGCCAAAAAGAAAACGTAATTTAAAGAGGAAACGTGTACGTGGATCCTTTTAAAAAGATTTTTAATTTATCTCTTATTAATGAAGATTTAAAAGCATTGTTTCCTTTCACATTAATTTTTTTTTTAGGAAAATAAAAACAGAAAAGACAATACAAATTAACAATAAAACATTGAGAGATTATCAAAAAGACCAGGGTTGCATTTAGGGTGGTCAATTGGTTATTCTTCTTTCAAATTAATTAAGAAATATTTTGATTCAAAGAAAACTCAGATGATAACAAACAATTGGCATGAACGAAACAGTTCTCATGGACATCAGATTTAAATGGGTTGAAATTTCAAGAGATTTAAGCGGGAAGGAGGTATACTCTATCGTCACACTTTGTGTAGTACTTTGGCCAAACGACTATTACTGAACGTGAATACTACACAGCAAACAAAAAATTGTGTTTATGTTCTTAAAGCAGAGGTTTCTGCTCTTACTTCACAACCCATTGTTCCATTGCTATTCAGATAAGAAAATAATATAGAACAGTAAACAGAGCCAAATGTTGGTAGAGAATGGAAGTGAGAAAACTAATGAAAGAGAAAAAGTGAAAAGGGAGATTTCTCCTAACCTTTCAACCACAAGGTTACATAATGGCTACACTATAGGTTTTTTCTATCCAGGTAATACCAGTTACGATCCGATTAGATCCTCATAGTTTATACTTCTTTAGTTCCTCAAACTAACAAACTTCCTAACCATTTCTTTCTAACATTTGCATACTAGGGCAGGGACAAAAAATATAATTCTTTTATCTTCTTGACATAGCCTACAGAAATCAGAGATATTTCTGTTTTATTTGCTGTTAAAGGGCACTGCTCTGTTAAGATTCCTACAATGGCGCCCAACTCTCTCCTACTCATACTTTAAATTAGCTTCCCATACAAGCACTCGACATTGGCTCCATAGACTAAGAAATGTGCTTCTGTGTCCATCTACATTTTAAAACTATTTGTGAAGATAGCTCAGCCACCAAAGAACTTATCTGAGGCTATATAGAGACTCCTTCCAGTCGGTCCTCATTTTAAACCAATCTGTACGGATAGATCAGCCACCGAAGAACTTATCTGAGACTATATAGAGTATCTTATCAAGAATTATTATTATCATATAGGCATATCAGCTGTCGAAGCTAAGTCGTCGTAGTTTCGTAGGTAGCATGTTGGCTTACTAGACGTAAGGCCAGGGTTCAAGCTCCAGGTCAGACATCTCGAATATAATGAAATATGAAAAATTATTTCTTCAGCAGCTTTCTCCCAGTAGATTTCTGGCAAAAACTTTGAGTGTAAATAAAATTGCCATCTGTCTTTCAGAGTCGATTTTAAAGATCGGGACCCACCATTCATGTATAAAATAAACGCACACAACATAAGTGCTGTGAGAACTAGATAGTAATCCCGATAAAAAAGGCTAAGGCTGATTTTCTAGTTACAAACAAAACCGTGATCTTACCTCTTGTATATGTTGCCGTTTCATATTTTTTGGACATAATTTTTCCAATGCAGTCATTGTCGCTCAGTCATGACATTCATGACATTCAAGCCGAAACATTGCTAAGCACTCAACGAAAACAGTTTCCGCAGCTCCTTTTATTCCATTTGAATCAAACACGGTGCACCCACGTTGTATTAAGTATCATCGACTTGTTGACCAATATCCATTGTATTACACTTCTTAAAATGCTTGTGTTATTAGCTACGGCACCTAACTGCAGTAGGTTTTGCACCCAACTGTGTATTTTGTTTTCGAACCCAGCAAGCTCAAACCCTGTTGAACGTTTTTAATCATACCCTACGCTTTATACATACCCTACGCATTATAACATTCAGGACGTTTAAATTAATATTTAACGAATGGATTTAAAATGTTGAACTCTTTTCAAGCGTTTATTTATTTAAACACTCTTTATTCCACGCCAGTAAATTTCAATTAAATGTTATTAAATTAAGTTTTTTTTTTTGTTGTTATTTTTTATTTTTCCTTTTACATTTTTATGTTAAATAAATAACGAATGAAAATTGTTATTCCGCTATTTAAATAATATTAAATTGTTTTTTTTTTTTTATTATATTTTACTTTCATGAAATAAATAAAATTATATTCTGTAAATACGTATAGTTCGTTTTTTGTTTTTAATTTTATGACTTAAATGTTTATTTTAACAGTTAATTTTCATTCACTTTCACGCATTTCAACAACTCAACTTAATTAAAATTGATGAAATTATACCTGATGATCCTTTATCCTATCCATCCAGCGTTTTCATCATCCGTATCATACTTTTTTTTTTTGTCATCATCATCACCATCATCATCCTCATCATCATCATCGTTATTGTTATCGACAGCCAGAGTATATCTAGTAGTATCGATGGCTTTAGTATCTTTTGTGTTTTTTTTTTATTTTGTTTCCCCCCCTTTCAACCCCTTTGGTTATTTAAATATAAATTAAAATTTACATTATAAGTTTATTAAACAAAAATTTTTATGCCATTTTACTCCTCTTTATTAACGATAACGATGACATTCATTCATTCAACCCATATTAACTTTATTAATATGTCCAAAAAAAAAAAACAAAAAAAAAAGAGAGAGAGAGAGAGAGAAATCAAAAAAAAGTGAAAAACAAATTGACAAAATAATAACAAAAATGAATATTTATGCGACATATTTCACATAGTTATCCAAGGGCATAGGGCATAAGGTTAATGAGAAGCTTAAGCTATTAAGAAAGCTACGAAAAAAGCGTTGATGAGCCTTGTTTACCAATACCTAACTGAATACAACTCTGAAATGCAACAGAGCTTCCACCGATTTAGGCTCTGAATTATAGAAATAGTTGAATAAAATAGCGAAAAGGGTCACTCTAAAAAAACTCTTAAAAAAGTTTTTCAGCAGGCCTTATAAACAAATGCTTCTGGAAGTGCCCTTCTATTCTAAACGCACCATAATGGAATGGTGATCATGATAAATATTAAAACTGTCAACCAGTCGGCGTCCAGAGGTCAGAGTACAAGAGAGGTTTTAAGGCAGAGCGCTTATCGTGTTTGTCACCGTGGTCTAGTAGGTAGTGTGTTGGCTTATTAGACGAAAGGCCCGGGTTCGTATCCCAGCTCAGACATCAAAAAGAAAAATATTTCTTCGGCGACTTCCTCTCAGCAGATTTCTGGCAAAGACTCTGAGAGTAAAAATTGCCATGAAAAGCTTCTCAAAAATCTGTCGTTCGGAGTCGACTTTAAACTGTAGGTCCCGCCACTCATGTATAAAATTAACGCACACAATATAAGTGGTGTGAGAAGCTAGGTCGTAATCCTGACTGAAGGGTTGTAATGGCCAATTATGTATGTATGCTTATCGTGTTGTCACTGAAAAACTTCTCAAATCTGCCACCTGCATTCAATGTTAAACCATAGTGATGCGAAAATGTAGATCATAATCATGACTCCTCATTCAAATAGGCTTTCTTGTTGAATTTTTTATATGTCACACCTGTTTCAGACTATGGCTATTTCGAAATAGAAATCCGTTTGTATTGAAGAATCGAAAATCAAAGGACTTGAATTTGGATTGCCCTCTCATATTAACCGCATTAGCCGCGAGTTTTTAATAATCACGTAGATTAGATGGAAACATTAAATCATAATTTATCGAAATTCTTTCAGAAAGTCTGCGGCTTAATAACATTTAGTTCCTAGAAGGCCCATAGAACAGTAAAAGACGTACATCATCATCATGCTTTCTTCATTGCCTTCTTAACATGACTGCTGCCAGTGAGAGCTGCAAGCCCTCGTTTATTACAGCTTTAGAGGAATAAGTTCAAGGGAATAGTTTCTAGAAAAAGTAACCAATCTAGTTCCATATTCCTTTTGGTACTTAATTGAAATTGTTTGTCGCTGAGATAGTCTTAAGTCACAAGAATATTTTTGAAATTCTTCTCAATTATCTATTCATATGCCACTGCAACGTATTTATTTAGCACATTGATATACTCGTATATACTGTATTTCAGATTTCGTATCCAAATAGTATAATTGCGCTTAAGATTTTGGTTTGGACCTCCATTAAGGCGATCAAACGCTGGGTTTATATTCCGTTTGCTTTGTCCGCATTGGACTTTTATATTTTGTTGAATAAGTGCCAACCTTTTTAAGTAACGGTTTTCTTTGTCCTATGTCGTTATATTTTCTACTACCGATCGTTTTTCTATTCCGCTCGTTCTTCTAGAGGCTTTTTTACTTTGTTTTTAGTTTTTCACAATTATTTTCTGGTCATATGGCTCACTATACTATGCTATATACAAGACATTATTGAGACTCAACATGATGTGAATTCAAAGTGGAAACGATAAGATTAATATGAATCAAACAATGCGAAACATTGTCCTTTAATTCCTTTAAGAAACGTTGGCTTCTTTGCGCTATTTCAGCGCAAATAGGCCAAATCAGGCCCTACGGTAACTAGTTACCCGAAAATAAGCCACTATCAGTCATCAAATAAATTCAAATAAGCGCTTATTAACTTTAAATAGTTCTTCAAATAGCAGAATTTTAATGCAGTAAAGTTTTATTTCACTTTGAATGGTTTTTTACGTTAAATTTTATTCTTGAGTGTTTAAAAGCGTAAAAAAATAATTTAAATTCTCTAAAATCTCATTGACTTTAAAGGAATACAACTCCATTAGAATATTACTTCACAGTTTATCAACTCGTAATGTTTAAACAAACTCTCACTGTTGGTGGTCTGCAAAAATGGAAATCTTTTAAAAACAATATTCTCTGGTTGTGTAGAGTACTCTTACTTGCATTTTGAAAAGTGAATATTCTATGAACTAGATTTTACCATAATATTTCTCTTCTTCTTTCAGTTTTTATTTGTGCTTATTTTTGTTGTTGTTTTTCGTGTCCCCACGAAGCACAGCCATACACACACACACACAGAATAGCACAAGTCCTTTTAATGCAATATCTGTGAGCGACTAAATACTGGCTGGCTAGCTGACTATACATATGCCCCACAGTATTTGCAGTTATTTTATGTGCCACTTTAGAATTAGGAGTAGTTTAGATTGGAGGTTTGTGTAAATATCTCACTTGTACTCTCTCTATCCCTTTCTCTCTCTCTCGCCTGTCTCCTTTTTCTCTCTTCTGTTGACTACTGACACTGTTAGTTTAATTTGCATAAAATCCTACAATTTAAAATATCCCCATACCCACCACGTTGCTCACGTTTATAGTTTATCTCGACACGTTAAAAGGTAAAGCTGCACATTGCTGGGTACACATATACATATACAATTACCCATACATATACACATTTGCATTAAGACTTAACACATAGCATTGCTGAACACCCATTTTAAGGAAGAAAAGAAAAAAAAAAGACGACCACAAAAATACATGGTAAACCGAACCCATAGTGTTTTCGGGTAAAACTAAACAACAGCAACTGGGAGAGCTGATGATGATGACGACGACGACGATGACGATGACGACAACAACTATGTGAACGGTTGACGTTAATAGTGCCTACATAAGTTAAACTGTTTCCATGTTTACAAAAGAAAAATAAAGAATTTCAGGCTGTAGTAACAGGACATAGGCCGTAAATAGGCCTTTTAGTCTTAAACAGAGACGTGGTTATGACCTTCGGAACATGGGGAATATTTAGAATGTTTTATTAGTTTTCAATCTTGCTTTGGACCTTGTAAGTATATTTTGTGACAGATTTAAACTCATCCTGTGTATTGAGTTTTTTATAAGAGAATATATTACGAGAGGATTGAGGTAGCAGTACTGTCTACATGATAAATTCGGAACGAAAATAATAAAATATTTCCCCGGTATATTTTTCTCAGCAGATTTCTAGCATAAACTCAGAGATTGAATAAATTTTCCATGGAAAGTTTTCTCAAAAATCTGTCGTTCGGATTCGGCCATGCCACTTATGTATAAAATTAACAAACATAAGTTGTATGAGAAGTTAGGCCTTAATCCTGACTAAAGGGTTGTAATTACTAGTTATGTATGGTTCGCCACTTGTTAATATATTTTATAAGGGATTTGAAATTATGCTGTGCTCAGTATTGGTTATTGAAGGGAATTTTAATTAAAAACTTATTAACTTTACAGATAGCCCATGTGACTTTGGAATGTGAGACGATCGTCAAACATTACATTCAAATATTTGATGATAGGTTATGAGAATTGCTTGTTTTGGAATTCGAAATACATATTCTAAGTATTTTATCAAGCAAAAGTTACGACGAACTCTTGCGGATTTTTTAAAGCAAACTCACTAACATGCGCTCAATTATAGGGATATGTTAACTCCTCTGTTATTTCCTCTGATCAGATTCCCCTCCCTAGTTCGGAATTTCCACTTCAGCTTTCAAAGAAAACATACAAATTTATTAACTTTTGTTGAGCTGATGGCCCAAGTAGCTAATGCTCTTAATTGTATTTAATTTCAGAATTGATTCTGTAGATTAAATTTAATAAATAAATAAATTCATTATTAACTTTTGAATTCTCATTGGAAACAGTGTAATTTTAAGTGTATCTGGTCGTAATAATAACGTTAAACTACTACAAATGCAAACGCAATAAATGAATTAAAAATAGGAGAACGTTGGAAAATCGAGGTGCATTTTGTGTCCTAACCTTTTCAACATTTTCTTTTTTTTTTGTTACTGTTGTTGTCGTTGTTGCTGTTGGTTTTTTGTCATTGTTCAATGGTGCTGCTGTTGTTGATATTGTTTTTGTTTATTTGCTGCAAATAATAGGGACATTAAACTATTTTATAAATGGGGCTACTAGAACATTGTATAAGTGAAAGTTTAAATAAACATTTATTGAATTTAAACTATACACACACACACACACACACATTTATGCATACATACATATGTATGTATTTGTATCTATGTATGTTATGAAATCTATGGCAGAGAAAAAATTTGTTGAGAACAAATAGCTTAGTGAGGGAGGTGCAAAAGAAAAAAAAATACAACAATTTTATGAATTTTACAAGAGAAAATTTCTAGGTGGACGGCTATTTTTTTTGTTTTTTTTTGCTATTTTCAGTGGTCAAACTCAAATAGAATTTATAACGAGATTTCGTAAAACGTAAAATTGCATAAGAAAAAATACTCCGGCATTTTAATGTTAGTTTGTGGGAGAGAGATTGGGAAATGAAATGAAAAAGAGACAAGAAATTAATGTAAATTTCCATTTAAGCTTTTTGAGGTCAATAGAAATGAATGGATTTATAATTCTCGCTTAATTGCAGTTTAAAATTAATGAGCTAGAGGTCAGAAAGAAAAAAAAATGGGAGTTTTTACGTTTTCTTTCTCTTTGTAATTTGGTAACGATTGAAAGCGTATTTAAAAACAGAAGTCCTTCAAAAAACGGGTGTTGATAAAAAAACTTGACTTCTATTAGAAAAAAACATTGTGCTTTTATTATGGAAATTGATTCGGGACTGATTTATGTTTCCATTTTTTGTTTTGTTTTGAAGGGAATTAAGGTTCACGCTTATGGTATTCTTTATAGTGTTTATCAGTTGTTAAAACTGGAAAGTTACAAGGATATTTACTCATCAGCTTCAAACTTATGTCAACCGATGTCTTAGGAGAAAATATCGAATATGTTTTTGCTGAAAGGAATTGTCATTCACGCTTGTGGATCCATCAAGATCGTCTAATGGCATTCTCCATGACAAAACAATTGCTGTACAACAGTTGTATAAACGGGAAAGTTTCCACGATCATCACTCAACAGTTTCATACTTACGTCAACCGGTGCCTTATAAGATTACATCGAATATTTCGGGCTAATACCATTTTAAGGAACGAGCTGCGTACAAAAGAAAGCTAAATAAGTACTGTTGGCTCCGCTGATTTATTAAAGGAAGGAGGCAATGAATAGACAAAACTCTGCAGTCTACAACAAAACGATAATACTGCTGCCAAACAGGAACTTGGATGGATGAATAGGAAATGGAATGAAAAAATCAACAAAAAATGGAATGAAATTAAGATATAAAACCAAATATCACATCAGTTGAAAAGGTAAAGCCAATCGGCTTCTACGATAGGACAATGGGTTCTTTTCGTTGATAGAACATATTCCACCATAAGGTTGTAACTAGTGATTGACATTTCTCAACCAGACAAGTTCTGTCAATAAATTCTGGATGCTCAAGGATACTTTCTTAGAGTTTCCAAGGACAATGGCAGGGGAGATATGGCTTTTCTTCGTTGCCATACTAGCTTTCACAGAATTTTTAAGGGGTATTTCCAACCTTCTAGTGAGTGTATGCCAGGCAGGCTCTGCTTAATTTTTACGACAGTTTTCTGCATATTTCTATAAGGGGCTAGATTTATCTGGTGGGTACATTATCATATCCTTATATCCAAATGAATAAAGTTTGTGCGAAAATATTGTTTGCTACTCTACAGAGGAATGCCAATGTCACACATGATTTTATTTGCTTGTTGAGCGCCCTGGTAGTCTAGTGGGTAGTGTGCTAGACTATTAGCGTGAGGGTCGTGGGTTACATTCCCACCAGAGGCTCTGGTCTGTGACACTACACCGGGCATATGGTCGAAGTTACTCAGCTCTTATATGATTATAATATAATTTGTAATTGTATTGTAATTAATATTAAATAAATAAATAAATAAAATATTTGCTTGTTATACATACCAGCCTTGACAAGAGCTCCCTCTCCCATACGAGGCTAGCGGTCTAATGTCGATTGATCACTGTAACTTATTCGTTTGATTTTTCTCGTTTGGCTTATGCCACTAATAACTTGTCGGGAAGTTTAGAGGATAAACCATGTGTGAGTAGAAATTGGTTGCAAACTGGTAAAACTTCTACGAAAGACGAATACTGTGCGGGTTGATACAAAAAGTTCTGATGTGACGACTTGGCTGCATTTGTCTATAAATATTGCTGCTCAATGCAAGAACAACCTTCAATCACAAACAATCTTCAATCACAATCACTACAAGAAGTTACTACAGCTGTAATTTCAATCCAAAATGGCATGCAATTTTTCCCCTATCCTCAGTAATGTTCTTCTTCTTATAGTTAATCCATGTTAGTTTAAAAATTCGCTAACAAATATTTCACGTTTAAAAGGCTCTCTTCAGCAATTTCTTCACTTTTTTGATTTTTTTTTAATAATTTTCTGACGTTTGGGGCATTTTATACATTTTAAAGTGTGAATTGAATTTTTGGAAAATTACCAAAGTTTATTTAAAATCTTGGTGTTAATTAAAACTCACCCTTAAACTATTTACTTACAATGTATCCATAAGTGTATTTTTCCCTTTAAAACCCCCCTATAAACATACTACAATTACTTTAACAGAAATTCTTACATTGTCAAAAACTTTATTGCAAATATTTTAAAGTCACTATTTGTTAAATATTTTCATGTCATAAATAAAAATAAAAAAAAAATTAAAAAAAAACGTTGTGCAACCAAATGCATGTATAAGCGTTTAGGTTGTGCACTGTTTTGAACCTGCCACAACATTGTATTGATAGTGTAACAACGGATATAACAGCCATGCTAGTGGCAGCAGCAACAGCAGTGGCAGTCACTATAAATATACGTACACACACATGTAATATTTGTGTCACAAATATGCCTGGTTGCACCCGTCGGTTGCATTTAACAATTTTCAATAAAAATTCCATATTTTTTTACGTTCTACGCTCTCTCTTTCTCTTTCTATCTCTATCTCTGTCTCTGTTCCTCTTTTCCATTTACCTAACGTTCTTTATATTATTTTTCATAGCTTGTAGTCTTGTTATAAACATGTCCATGCATGCATGATATTCTTGCATTTGTTATATACAGTAGGGGACAAAATTTGTTACCTAATTTGCAATTTTTCTAATGACCAGAAATTATCCCCATCTGTGGTAATTATAATTGATGCTTTGGAGTACTTTATCTTTTGTAAAGCTTAAATCATGATTACGATGGGTTTTTGAGGGCATTATCAAAAGCCGTCAATTCTACTTAACTTTCTAACAGAGATTCTTATCATCAAAATATCACTTCTTGGGTCAGTTATTTTCCTCAACGCCTTGGAGATTGTGTTTCTTTAAGCTCGTTCCGTAGTTGTTATCCATTTCTTAGTACTACATTCAATTTAACTATGAAGCCTTTTGTATGATCTCGGTCGTCCTCATTTTCTGCTGACAGGCAGTGGCTTATGCACTCCTCCTCAGAATGCTGACATACGTACAAATCCATGCTCCATTTGTCCCCCCCCCCCCCTTTTTATGGTCAGGCTATACACTTCTTACCAGTTTTCAAGTAGAAATAGAGTCCGGTTAATTGATCATTCTAACCCTTTAGTCAGGATTAGAGCCTAGTTTCTCACGACACCTATGTTATGTGTTCTAACTTTATCTATCTTTTTTTTATTCTATTTAATCTCTACTTAGAACTTAAGATTTGACAAACTTTTCATGGCATTTTTATTAAACTCTCAGAGTTTTTCCCAGAAGACTACTAAGAAGATGCCGTCATAAGAAATATTTTTCCCGGGCTGCCGTTTAATAAGCCAATACAATACCAATTAGACTACGGACACTGATTTACCCAACAATCTCCAGTAGAAAACAATTTGTCTTGATAGTTTTATTTCATTGTATCGTACTTTGGCCCCAAGTTGACTTTCAAAGTTGTTTGTGATTATACTTTTGCATCCCACTGTATGTACAGAGGGTTGTAATACACATTTATACATATGGCTGGCTGCCTGTCTATCTTTATTTCTGTAGTTTTTCTAAGAGTGGAATACTTTCATAGTGAATTTTTCCAAAGGTCGCGTGCATGAATACATTTCAGAGCTTTTCGCTTTTCCTTTTTTTTTTCGTTGTCTTTTTTTGTTTTCTTCATCAATTACAACTATTTCAATGATTGAAAAGTGAACTTTGTGCACTTTGCAATAGAGGTCTAAACGTGTTTCTGTTACCTTTGTTGTTGGCTTTAAAGAACATTGCCAGATGGGCAAAAGATGAAAGTCTTTTTGCCGAAAGGATTGTTTACTACTCGCCAATATAAAGTCTCAATTTAATGTTTTAATTCCTTTAAATTCATGGCATATGTAGACTTTTAAACTGATTACTTGTGACTTTCTTGTGTGGCATAGAGCGAAATGGGTGTTGAAAAATGTCTGTGGTTTTTTATTTATTTATTTTTGTTTGAAACTATGTTTGTATGTAATATGTAATACGTACACTCACCCATATAGTGGAATGAATGTATGCCACTATAACTATTATTTTTCATGGCATTTTTTTTATAGAAAATATTCGCTCTTTCTTGTGCATTGGGTTATACGCAGCGCTACCATAAAATCTAATCAAAATTCTGTAACGTCATATGAATTTAAATGAACTTTTCTGAGGATCTCCGCGCGGTCTCTGGACGTTCCTTTAGCCCGGTATGTCGATAAGAGAAAGGGTCCGCATTGTTGTATATCAGAAAAATAGGAAATGCAGTGAAAAGAATTAAAATAAATATTATGTTCGAGTGTTGTTGGTTGTGTTGCACGTAACCCGTTGCATGTTGCAAATATTATGTCGTTAAATACAGACATTGTATGGTGAAAATAAAAACATTTTTTTTTTTATACAATTTAATTCTGATAACGTTTATATTGTTATTATGAAATTGAATGGCTTATTAAATAATTTTAAGTTTAGAATTGATTTTGAAGAAAAGTTGAGTTTGCTTTCCATTTTTAAAACAGAGAAGAATTGGTTAAGAAATGGCGATTTGCTATAATAGAAGCATTGAGACTTTGTAACGTTTCAAATATTTATATCAACTATAAATTGAGTTTTTATTAAGGCTTAGAGCCTCATTTTCCCTTTTGGCTCCATTATTGTCTTGTTATTTGACTTCCATTCCATTCCAATATCCAATAATATAAGACGCTTGCAATAAATCAGAGTAGGTTTTATATTGTTGCACTACACGACTGATCCATTTATTTACCCTCTTTATCCAATTGCCCTTCGTATGCTTGTTCTAGTTTTTCAACTCGTCTATGGCCTCTGTAACTACAGTGGGAAATGTAAGCAAGTTTTTGTAAAATTACAGAGTGTGATCTATACAGCTCCATTTAATTCTGTGGAGCAACGTTCTAATCCGCCTCATTACAAAGATATTCGCAATATGCTGCAGATATCCTATGTCAAATGACTAGACGATACCAACCTCTTTTAATGGGAGTTTTCATTTCCTATGTATGAGGCATAAATTTAAGATTACTGACCTTCCTTAGATTATCCTACGAGTACCCTACCTAAACTTAACATTACTGAATATTTACGTTTTAAATCCAGTGAAGAGTTGAAAGGAACTTCCCTTATCGTTAGATTATCCTACAAGTGCCCTACCTTCTGGATTATGATTTTTATATTCTGGAAGGAACGATCCTATTTCGAAATTACAAAACTGAGGTGTTTAAATGTCGATACTTTTTCAAGTAAATTATGAATAGGAAAAAGGATTACAAGTTATTTTCCTTTTCTTAGAAAATCAACTCTCAACTCCAACTTAGCAGATGTCAACTATACATTCCTTCTGCATGTGTAGAAGCTTACACGCTTCTAGTAATCAAACGAATGCCGATATTAAGGTGAACTGCTCTTCCTATAGTGTTTTACAAGGCAACATTTAATATTAGAGGCGATGTACATATGATACACTTTGCAACAGCCACCTTTATCTGGGAGCTGGAACGTGCTAGTAAAGGCTCTATAGTCAATCGGTTTCGGAAGTATTTAAATTCTCGAATTTGAGGCCAAAAAATGCATTCGGCGCTGGTTCATCTTTTAGCGATTGACTTAACAATTTCACATTTGGTTCGTAAGGATATCAGGACGGAGGAACTTACTAACTCTCCTTACGTGTTCCAAATGGTTAGTGTACTTTTGCAAACTTAAACGTGATATTCCGCAGGTTGAGAATTTTTTTTTTTTTTGCGGGAAGGTAGGGAAATACTTTATGCAGTCATGAAGGTCGTCATCACACATGGTATGTCGGACTCTCTCACTGGGTATACCGACTAAAAAACCGCCTTAGCTCCCCATCGGGGCCTTTTTGGCACCTGTGCCAGTTTCATCATTGTCAGTCAGCCTTCGTGCAGGCTCCGCTTTTCCATTATTCTACTGCATCCAGGTCATATTTTTCCCTTCGCAGGACATAGTGCACAAATTGTTTTACTGCGTTCCAGTTTTTTCTGCTGTTTAACATTTTCGGCACGTCGTTAGTGACACTAACATTGCCGATTTCAGCCTCGAGACCTTGACGTCTTTCGTCCCAGCGACTGCAGTCGAAGAAAGTGTGTTCGGCATCGTCTAACATTTCCTCCTCCTCGTGGATGCAGGATGGCGAGCGACATTTTCCCATGCGATGCAGGTTCTCTCTGAAATATCCATGACCTGGGTTATATAGTAGTCCACTTTGCCACAAGCTGAGAATGGAAGGATAAGTGTGTGGCTGCCGTATAATCATGCAATTGTTCTCGTTTGAGAACATAGGAACCTGAACTTATTTTTAGATTACCTGTGTTTGTCGCATATAAAGACAATTGTAATGCTTGGTTGTAGAGTCACAACTTCGGATAAGCCCATGAGGATGAGAGTGTGGAACTCGTACTATGCATTAAACTTTGCTCGCAGATAAATATCTGATTTAAAGGTGCTCTGCCTGGTGTCTTAAATTTTAAACTTGCAACTGTTGGGAATTCATTTTATGTTTTGAAAGGAGCACAGTTACTATATTCAAGGGTGGAGACTGTTTTTTATTGAGGGTCTAATGAATGGTATCACAACAAACTTAATGAATTGTGTTGGCTGTCATTCGTTGCTAAGCTAATTTATTATACCGTCAAACTTCAATGTATTCTTACTTACCGTATACTCTGCCTATTTAGTTCTAATCATATTGTAGGGAATTCCTTAATTGCCTCATATTGTCTTATTAAGGGCTATTATTACAACTTGCCGTTAAGTAAAGGGAGGATTTTAACGCAGAGATAAATTGTTTTTCATTATTACGAGTACGCTATAAAATAGAAGTGAGCGTTAAGCTAAAGGGAAGATCATCCTGCCTTTAACATTTAAAGGTCATTCCGATATACATATTTCAAGTTCAAATATTTTGTTTCTCTTAAGTTTTAAAAAGTGAGTTTATTAAGATAAACAAAATCCCATCATAATTACTATTCGTTTACATTTATTATTCATTAACGTTAATGAAACTTAAGTCATGTATGAAGATATCTTAACATTAAACTTGATTTTAATGCTTCTGTTGAGATTTCTAAAAACTAAACAATGTTCGAAGGCAATGCCAGCTGCAACAATGTCAGTTCTGACAACAATTTTTAAACACTCATGGCAATAATAACAAGAAAATCTTAATTTTTAATACAAAATTCTTATGCATACACTCACATATGTATGTTGCATTGATTCTTTACATTTTAGATTATCTTCAAAGTATTTAACTGCCATCTTTAGCTGAGTGTGTGCAGTTTCATTAAATAGTTACACAATTGCCATAATGATGGCAGCCGAAACAGAGACCGACCTTCACAATGGCATTAAAATTTATTTTTTTTTTTCATATTTAGCTGCTGTTACATATGCCGACCAAGTCCATTGTTTAACATTGAAAACTTCCTTAATGCATGACTTATTTTACAGATTTTTTTTTGTTATTTTTCTTGAATAAAAATTAAAATTCAATTATAAAATGAAGCTCAAATATGAACAAAAATGTACGCATTAATTTTTTAAATCATCATCACTTTATGAGTTCTAGAAACAATTGAAAACGAAACAAAACAAGACAGAAAAAAAGCATCAGCAGCAGCCAAGCAAGTAAGAGTACCAGCACTTCAGTTTGGTTTGCATTTGCCTGCGTTTAAGTAAGAATTTTTTCATGAATATTGCAAAAGAATTTTATTTTTTAATGGAAATGAAAGAAAAAAAAAATAGGTTTTAAGCGTTAAGAAAAAATCCCTAAAGCGTTACAGTTTTTTTGTTTTTGTTTTTATTTTCGCCCTCAAATCGTGTTGAAAGTGAGAAGAAAAATAAACACTAAAGCTGAGTAAAGCTTCAATGCCTGGCTTTATTACACATCAGATAAACGGAAATGAGATTGAGGGGGGTAGAGAGTAAAAAGGAAAATTTTTTATTTCTTCCTTTTGTGTTTAATATAAAAATTATTATAATAAAATTTACATTTCAGCTTATTTTTTTAAGATTATAATACAATATTACCAAGAAGAAAAAAAAAAGACGATATGCAGCAGATAAAGGCATCTTTTATGCAAAGTAACATATTCTTAGGACTCTTCTTCTCCTATTTTCAATATGTTTTAACTAAAGCCACTTGTTACTGAATAATGATCCTTCATTTCATGTTGCAGCAATCAGCTGGGATTAGATAAATTATAGTTCGCATCAGTTAAAGCTTAAGTCCTTAGACAACAAGCAATAAAAATGTGTATAGACTGCGTCAGATCCAAACCAATACAACAACGAAATACTCGTACATTATCATTATTATAGGATTTTGTACATCAATTACCTGCTTAACATAAGAAATATGATTAAAGGAATTCAATATAAAAGAATTGATGAAGAAAATCATATAAAAAGACAAATTGATTGCTTTCTAACTGGATCGGTAACCACCATATAGGCAGATAGAGGGAATGCTTTTTGACTCTTTTTGTTGTATTGCCACATCTGAGTGTCTTCTTCTACAATGCCTTAACGTGCACACTAGGGATGCCAAACGGGATCGATTTTGAAAAATCCCGGGATATTTCGGGATAATTCGGGATTTAAAAATCACGGGAAAAATCGCGATTTTCTCTTAATAATAAAAATATTTTGTTAACAAAATCATTTGTATTCCAATTATGTATAGTAGAATTATGTCATCAAAAATAAAATATAAAAATAGCAAGACAAAATGTAACAAAGAAGCGTAAATTAACAAAAATAAAAATTATTCATACATATGCCTATGCATTATTTGGATTCCAACAAAAAGATTAAAGCATCTAACGTGTGATCTGATAGTCTTAAATGAGTTTTATTGTCAACATACGCTCCCTTTGAAAACCACTTCTCGCAATCAACATTTGTTGGTAAAATAGTTCCAAGATAGCTGCATGCAGCTTTTAAATATTCACTTCTACCACCTCCTGATGTAAATAAATCTATTTCTTTGGACAGTTGATTATCTAAATTAGATACCCTTTTAATTCGTTTTATAGGGCTTTTGCAGTCTTCGATGTCATCAAATAATTTTTTTTATCACTGGAAGTATGGTTTTCCTCATCTGAGATGCTATTATTGAAGTCAAGTGATATAGAATTTTTTTTTCATGACCTTTTGTAGGGTCAAAATACATATGAATTCACAATCCCGAAAATCCCGAAAAATCCCGGGACAAGTTTTTAAAAATTCCGGGATTCGGGATTTTATGAATCCCGAAAATCCCGGGATTTTGGGATTCGGGATTTCCCGATTGGCATCCCTAGTGCACACAGTATATGTTCCGATGATTCATTGGAGTTGAAACGATTATTATTTGGAACCACTGATTTTTAAGCAATAGTCCATTTAATAACTTCAGTTTGCCCCTAACTAGTCTTTTATGTCTAACGATAGCTAAGATTCTCTCAAAACCCATATGTGCTCAAACTCCACTGGGATCTGTTTTGTTCTAAACAGCTTAACTTTGTTCTTCTTCAGTTCACAATACCACACCACGGTTGTGACTCTTAAGTCTTTATGTTATACATTTTCTCTACTTGTACAGGAGATCCGACTCAGAAACTTATTAGGCGAGACTCGTTCGAGTGAGAGCGTACCGCGTTATATGGAAACCCCGTTATAAGAAATTCGGATTTCAGGTATATACCAGACTAATTCGTAGCGCGTTCGTTGGAAACCGTCTACCGCGTTGTATGGAAACCGTGCTATAAGAAATACAAAATTAGTACAAATCACATCATTCGTACCACGTTATATGGAGACCAAGAAACACAAAAGACAAAATAAGTTATAAATTATTTTTATTGAATTCAAGAGTTCATATAAGGATTGAAAAAAAAAAATTAAATAAAAACGGAACTAAAATACTGGTTTCCAACAAAATTAAGAAAGATTTGTAAAATAAAGCAATTTTTTAATATTTACCCTCACTTGGTTTATCCTCATTCATTGTTTTTTAAATTGAAAATCAAATTGCTAGTATTTTGCACGGTACTGTATCTCGGCTGAGCTTTTGCATCGAAAATTGAACTAATATTAAGCCCTCTTATCTAGTTAGTATTCATTTATAGGCTGCGCGGAAGGAACTTATGGGATGAAGTGGAACGCAAACCGCGCTATAAGAGTACCGCATTATAGGAGGGCTGTCGGAATTTCAGCCTCGCGTTATGTGGAAACCGCGTTTTGGGAGTACCGCGTTATAGGAGGGTTGACTATACTCTATAATTCGAATTCTCATCTAAAAATATTCATTTGTATCTCAGATAGTGAAAACAAATATCCGCAGCTGTTTTAAATATTTTCAGTTTCTGTTTTTTAGATTTTCTTTCATGCACTCGTTATTGTATTATTTCTTGTTTATTTTTTTTGTTGTTGAAAACGTAAATTTTTCTGGAAATTATCCCAGCATTACTGAATTAAATTTAATAATGAATGAGTTTCATTAGGTTTCTGTTTTCTTTCCATTGCCTGTATTCGTTATGGCGTTTTATTAATTTTTTTTTATTCATTTTTAACTGCTGCTACAGATTTCAGTAAATTGTCGGAAAAAACTGTGTTGTGGCCTTCGCTTAGATTTTAAGGAGAAGGGAATATGAATTTAATTTTTTTAGGATTTTAGAAATTTAATTTGATTAAAAAATTTTTTAAATGGTTAATCTCGTTGGTAAATAAATTATTTATGGAAGAATTGAAAAACAAAAAATAATAATTGAAATCAAACATATTTTTTTGTTCTATTATTTGAATAACAAGTTACGAGTGAGTGAATTTTAAATTACAATAAATAGTAGACTTAGTTGGAGTAACAAGTACATATTATAACCTCTAAATATCTCATCTAATAATCTAATTTAATTCCTTTTTTTTATTTTCAGAACGTAAACTATTTGTTGGTATGCTAAATAAGAAACTGAACGAGAACGACGTAAGAAAACTATTTGAAGTGCACGGTGCAATTGAAGAGTGTACGGTGTTACGTGATCAAAACGGCCAAAGTAAAGGGTGTGCATTTGTGACGTTTGCCACAAAACACGCAGCGATATCAGCAATAAAAGTAGTAAATTTCAATCCAAATTTAGTTCATTTTTTTTTTTTTTTGCTTTTGCTTTATTGATTTTACACTAAAACTATAAAAAATTAATTAATTTCATATAAAACAACATTTACGAAGGTAATGCATGGACTACATGGGCTAAAGAATTCAAAAGGTATCATTTGGGACAACGCGACAATTTAGTAAACGACACAATTTCGTATAGTTTGCTTGAATCAAATATGAAATTTTTTGGACCAAAGGTTTGAATAAAAAGCGTTTATTTATAAAGTGTACTCCAACGGTTGGAGTCGCCGTCGTATAGTAGGTAGTGTGTTGGCTTATTGGACGTAAGGCCCGAGTTCAAATTCCAGGTCAAACATCAAAACGAAAATTTGAAAATATTTCTTCGGCAACAAAAACTCTGAGAGTAAATAAAAACGCCTCTCAAAAATCTGTCGTTCAGAGTAGACTTTAAACTGTAGGTCCAGCTACTCATATATACAAATTAACGCATACAACATAAGTGGTGAAGGCTTTTCATGTCCAATTACGTACGTACTCCAACGGTCTCTAATGCTTCTTGTGATTAAATCTTAATAGCTGGTCTATAGAGGTCCTTGGTATGGTGATATTAGGAACTTTTAAAGAATAAATATCGCACATAAGCAGACGTTTAGTTACTATTTTATCGAGCCCTGTAGATTTCAAAAACTTTTGTCAGTGAAAGGAATGAGGATGCCAAATCGCCAGACCAGATACTTAGAAACATTGACATATACGACCAGTACTAAGCAGAAAGTTCACTTACTGCTACCTGAGATCAGAGCAATAGGATTTCATAGATATTAGTTGGATACCCTTACTAAGAGGAATTTACAATGGGTCATTTCAATTTCTGGGTACTGTACTTGCCTCACTGGCAAGTACACGTCCTCAAACCTAACCTAACTTAGTTGAATACCCTAAGTAAATTGAGGGTACTAATGTGGATTATTTATCTCCAGGATTTTAACAATTCAGTGCTCTTTAAATATTTATAAGCTAATGGCTAAGATATTATCGGAAAAATATTTGAATCAACTTGACAGCATCGAAAGCTTACAATGAACTGCTAAATAACATCTGTTCTAGAGGATTGTTATAAATTTAAGAAATTTAAAAATAAAAAATTCAGTCTACTTTAGCTACTGTTTAGTTGCATCTTGTATTCAATCGATATCCCAATTAGGACTGAATATGTAACCAAGGAAACCTGTTTCCGATATGGAATGATATCCACAAGAAATTTGCTGTGCCTAACAGAATTTTCGAAAACAAACTATGCACAGTTGTGTTGATTATTGGTCACTTCCCAAAAGAAAAACAAGGGGAAAGACTTGAAACGGTGTAAAATAGGATGCAAATATTAATCCCATCCACTATCATTGACTAGTGTAGTGTGATGTGAAAAGTATTTTTGTAGAAATTTTCTTCAAGAATTTAAAGAACGAAAAAAAAAATGTCATCATAATAGAAGTAGGGACGTAAATATAGTCAGACAGGTTTACTTGCCCAATTGGCCATTCGAATATCAATCGACCACAGATGAAGTGTTGTGCACGTGATAAATGTCATGGGACTTTTATCGTTACTGTGATGGGCTTTTATACTTTGATGGGCTTTTATTGTTACTACTATCGACAATGATAGTCGCCGTAGTCTAGTGGGTAGTGTGTTGGCTTATTAGACGAAAGGCCCGGGTTCGAATCCCAGGTCAGACATCAAAAACGAAAAATATTTCTTCGGCGACTTCCTCTCAGCAGATTTCTGGCATAGACTCTGAGAGTAAAAATTGCCATGAAAAACTTCTCAAAAATCTGTCGTTCGGAGTCGACTTTAAGCTATAGGTCCCGCTACTCATGTATAAAATTAACGCACACAACATAAGTGGTGTGAGAAACTAGGTCGTAATCCTGACTGAAGGGCAGTAAAGGCCAGTTATGTATGTATGTACTATCGACAATGATTTCATATAAATCTTTTAGAATTAAACATAGTTGATGTTGGTCAACAGTGCATTTAGTTTAGTTAGTTTTGGTCTTGGATTCGGATATCACAGTTATAGTATTATCTCCCTTCTATCGAATCTAATCTACCTTGCCCTGCAATAATAGTTGCAATTTCATTAATGAAGTTTAGAAAGTCCGGCTCGTTGAAAACCTTCTCTCATTTGTATGCTTTCTTACCCAAAATGAACTTTTTGTGGGTGAACAAACAAGAACAGAAATTTTTAAATGTCGAAAGGATTCTAAAAATTCAAAATTGCATTTTACAAACTGTTAACTGCTAGAATTTTATTTCCAGAATTAATTTTTTCTCACTAACAAATGCAAACTATAGAATAACCATACTTAACTGAATTTTTTTTTTTAACAAAACAACATCATAATGCCACTGCCAAACATTAAGCATTCATGTTGATTTTGTATTATTTTTTATGTACTTCAGGATTTTTAATGTTTTTTTTTCTTCTTATTTTCTAGACTTTAAATCAAAACAAAACTATGGAGGGCTGTACTTCACCGCTGGTAGTGAAATTCGCTGATACCCAAAAGGAAAAGGAACAAAAGAAAATCCAACAAATCCAAGCGAATCTATGGAATTTGGCGACAAATATTAATATACCCTTGGGTCAGACAGCAACAACGGTTTCGACGCCTATGCTACCCAATCCACCCCAACAGGCAAGTCCTGTTTTGGGGGCCGATGCCATAACACCGGCATCATTGCAACTGTTGCAACAATTGCAGGCCGTTGGTTTGCAACAGCAACTATTACAAGGTATGTGTAGGTGTAGGCGATGGTGGCCATGTAAAATTTAAAACTTTGGGATTGAAATTCAATTTTATTCTTTCGTTTAAGGTTTGGGTGCCCAGACAAATACAGCTGATACTGCAGCGGCTACAGCTGCTGCCGCAGCCGCTGGTCTTCTACCTCCAATGACTGTACAAAATTTAGCTGCCTTAGCAGCTATGACTCAACCCTCCTTGACAAATGCTGCCACTAATCCGGGCAGTGCCCAGTTGACAAATACAGCCGCCTTATTGTGTAAGTTATAACATAAAATTCTCCGCTTTCTTATTTATTTATTATAATGATTAGGATTATGTTTTTAAGTCTTAAGTGGTTGATATTATAGCTTTCAACAGTTACTTAGACTATGTATTATGCACATATGAATACTACGTATGTATGTATGTATGGATGTGGAAAGGATAATTGATTCCTTGTTAAAAATATTTTTTCGACCACATGACAATTAACACGCTTTAACAAAAAGTTAATCCTTGTTGAAACACATTACATGACTGCTGGCAAAAGTGTTGGGACGTGGAAAGGGGGGGCGTGGGCAACTGTGATAAAGGAAACTTTATTTTATTTAATTTCATGCATATTTCATATGCATTTTATATACACACACATACACAAAGCCATACACTATCTATATAATATTACAATAAAATGATTTAAGTATGTATGTGTGTAAAGTTTTTAATCCGCTTTGATATTGTACGAGTGTGTGTGTGTGTATCCATTAAAAACAAATAAAGAAAATAAGCCAACACACATATGATGTATTACTTTACAGTCTTTACTTAAACACACACACACACTCTCCTACTATTAGCATCATAAAATGTGTGTGTTTTTAATTTTTCCCTGCCATGTTGGCTTACATACACGAATAGATATCCTTCTGACCGTACATACATACACACATACGTATACACATCATTGGCTGTTGATTGCCGGATATTGTAAATACAATAATTATAATCCCTCAGACCACAAAACATTGTGTGATATGTTGCTGGTGTTTGTTAGTCTGTCCGCCTGACTTTTTCCACCTTCACATTTAATAAATGGTATGAAGCATTACCAGTAGTGTGGTGTAAAGGAGAGAGAGAGAGAAAGAGAGAGTATTTATAATGGTAATAGTGTTAATTGCTGTAGAATTTAAAAATCTCTTAAATTGAAATATTGCAGATTAATATGCTCAAATAGCGCTTGTAATCACAAAAATAAATTTTACAGTATGTAACAGAAGTTGATACGCTTGATGTGGTAACAACACACTCATTGCATATAAACGATTAGATTAAGATGGATTATGGATCAAATTATTAAACCCACTTTGGTATTGGTAAATACCATAGGAACCCTGCCTGTACTTTAATTCATCAGACATTACCGGCAGATAGCATGTACCCCTCTATTGTTTTTGACAGCTTCACTGTAAGTTCATCTTTTAATGCCTATTGCCTTACAATATAATTGAGTCTTTGGTCACAAATGGGTTTAAGAATTTATGTACATTTCATTTAATTTTCTTGCCTATCCTAAATATCTGTTATTTAGGTACTATACTGTTGAGTAATCCTATACCTACTCCAGGTATAGATTTTCAGAAGCTAATAATCGATTATCCATTTCGTGGTTTCAAAAGTAAACGTAAATAAAACGTATATAAATTAGTTTTTTCATGATATTTCTTTTTTATTGTAAAGTTTGAACGTTGACATTATGTTGTGAAACACTACATCAGTTAATTGATTCTTTTGAAGTAATTTTCGACCACTTCTCGACACATATTGGACGGTACCTCAGCCATAACTTGACAAATGTGCTTAAGAGTTGAACGTTTATCTGCATAAATACGAACTTTCGCGTAGCCCCACAAAAAAGTCTAATGGTGTCAAATCGCATGATCTTGGTGGCCAGCTGATATCGCCACGACGAGAAATTACGCGGCCAGGAAATGTCTCTTGCAATAAAGCCATATTCGCTTGAGTTGTGTGGCATGTGACACGATCTTGTTGAAACCACATATTCTCCAAGTCGTATTCTTTAACAGCAGGCAAAAAAAGTCGGTTATCATAAGACCATAACGCTCCGAATTGACAGTGACAGTCGTTCCATCGTAATTTTTGACGAAGTAAGGTCCAATCACGGCTTTTGAATAAAGAGCGCACCAAACAGTGACTTTTTTGGCCTTTCTTCAATTCTCATGTGAATTCTCGAGTGTGAAATGTGTTTTATCGCTGAAGAAAATTTTGTTCGAAAAATTGCTGATATATGACTGTAGCAGAATCACCATTTTTGTAGTAGGATTTGATAATTTTTATGTGTTGTGTGATAAGATAATCTCAGGTCAGACATCAAAACGAAAAATATTTCTTCGGCGACTTTCTCTCAGCAGATTTCTGGCAAAGAATCTGAGAGTAAAAATTGCCATGAAAAGCTTCTCAAATATCTGTCGTTCGGAGTCGACTTTAAACTGTAGGTGCCGTCACTCATGTATAAAATTAACGCACACAACACAAGTGGTGTGAGAAGCTAGGTCGTAATCCTGACTGAAGGGTTGTAATGGCCAATTATGTATGTATGTAGTGATAGATAAGCAATCCATTTTCGTCAATATCAGACTTTCAGCTGAAAAGAAAAAAACTGGTTTTACAACACAGTTTGACAGTTGCCGAATTCCAGTCCCATACTTTTGAAACCACGAAATGGATAGTCCTTTACAATTACTTCTCCCATACCAATTTAGCCCATGTAAAGACAATAATTGACAATTACCATAAATGCAGATAGTTTCTAAAGAACAATTTTTCAATATTTTCCGAAAGAGAAAGAAGTTAACAGAGATTGTTTATGTATACTAATCTCCTTTGCTTGCTCATTATGGCAGCTTCTGTAGAAGTCATTAAAGAGAAGATCTATTAATCTGATGAAATATTGGTCACTGTAGATCATCTTTTGGGTTGGTATTAGAGTCAAATGAACAATGTCTAGGCGCAGGCAGTTCAGTTATTGCAGCATCATTTAAGTCATTTAAGTAGCCCTTAGAGCAAAAACAAACCTCAATCTCAGCTGAGCTGTTTACATTTAAAACCTGCAAACAAAATTCCTCTATAATAAAAACACAACAATTAAAGCTGGAATTACTCTTACATACATATTTTTATAATTATCATTTTAATAACTATAATACTATATTATAATAATAATAATAATTTATAATAATAATTTATAATAACAATAATTTATTTAAATTTTTATTAAACACTTCTTTCTTAATTCTCCATGCAACACTTAACGAAGCAGGTCTATTAGGAAAAACTGCCAGTACAGGTGAGAGATGTTTTGTAAATTTTTTTCAGTTTTTTTTTTTATAAAAAAAAAATTTGTAAACTTCTCTGTCCATATGTTTTGTGTTTTCTTTACGTGTGTCTCATTTTATTTCATTTAAAAATTCTATGTTTTCTATGTTTTCATTACTACTTTTAAAGAAGAATTCAAACGAATTGATTGTTTATAATTTCTGTATTCTTAAAAAGAAGCAAATATGTTAGCATGATTACAAAGCGAATAGTAAACTGGTACCTTACACAGTGTATTCTGTAGTGTAAGGAAGGATCAATCTTTAAATCTTTTCTTTGCATTCAAAAATAGTTTGTCTTTATCTCTTCGACTAGATATAACAAAAGCTCTAATTCCCCCTGGCAAAGCAATACAAGTCTAATGAAGTTATATTGCGACAAACAAAATAATTCGCCGCAGACTTGAAAAAGTCTAGGTCTAGGTCCTGGTTAAACCGTTCGACTTCAAATACAAGGAATTTAAGTTGGTATAAGGCCAGAAAAAAGAATTTTCATCATTTTTTTTTTAATGACCATCACTTTAACTAAATATCACATAAACTCTAATCCCTATTGATACAGAATAATTCGCTGCAGATCTAGATCCAGAAGGAAGAATTTTCATCATTTTAAAAACTAGAAGACCTTAATGCCCTATGGAATCAGCAAAGTTCCTTACTTCTCCATACATAACATGGTTAAAGAGAGAGAGAAAGAGTTCTTTGTGACTAAAGCAGAATGGAATACGAATATGGCAGAAAGTGAATTAATCTTCGTTTTCATAGTTTTAGAGTTTTAAAAACTTCCATTAATCCACTTACTACACCCATGGCACTAATGCCAGTCCGCGCCACCTCTTTATAAATCAAAGTATTCAATGAAGAACGTTTCTTACTGCCACACAGAATACAAACTTTCAAAAAATATTTGTGGTCAAAAGAGGAACCAATAGAGTAATTCCTTATCATCCTAGGCTTTACTTTAGGTTTTACTATTAATTGTATGCGTAGCCACAAAAATTAAGAAATGATAAAGACTCTGAAAATATATTCTGTGAGAGGAGAGAAGTAAACGTGATAAAAAGTATATCCCTTCTAACAATATATTCAGGAAGCTTTTAGCCTGTTACCACTTTAAAGAGGACAACACGAACAGCGAATATCATATGAATTTCAGATAGCGCTTGACACGCTAGAAAGCGGACATTATAGCCAACTTAAGATAGCAACCATGTCATTCTAGGAGTACACGAATCACTTGCCTAGCTGGAAAGCAAAAGAATGATAAGATGTGTGAGATGCTTGTAAACTCCCACGCAAACTTTTGAGGCTTCAAATGGCTTAATATCTGTCTCGTTTCTGTTACGCCATAGCAGTGTTTTATTTGGATGTAAGAGTTTGGCTTTAGGCGATATTACTTGAGGCCCATGCATACGTACGTACGTACATAATTGGTCATCAAAACCCTTCAGTTAGCTTCTCACACCACATACGTTAAGTTTGTTAATTTTATCCATGAGTCAACCCCGAACGATAGATTTTCCAGAAACTGTTCATGTCTAGCTGGAAAGCAAAAGAATAATAAGATGTGTGAGTTGCTTGTCAACTCCCTCCCAAACTATTGAAACTTCAAATGGCTTAATATTTGCCTCATTTCTGCTATGTATTCGTATGCCAAGCGGTGTGTTATTTGGATGAATGAGTTTGGCTTTAGATGATATTATTTTAAACCCATACATACATACGTACGTACATAATTAGTCATCGAAATCCTTCAGTTAGGATTACAGCCTAGCTTCTCACACCACATACGTTAAGTTTGTTTTGCTGCCTCACGTCTAATAAGCCAACACACTACCTATCTTGACTTTAATTCTGGATCCAAACATCAGCCTACTGCTTTTCGCTTGCAAGCTCATTTGGTGTGCTTATGGGAACGATACATTTTTACTAATTGCTAATTCAAAACGATTGAGATTACGTGATTTGCTTATCAAAATTGTGTACATATTCGATTAGTTTTTTTTACATTATCGAATGTGAGATGCACATTGTGATCCTATTTTTACAGGATTTACCAAACAATATAATACCGGACTCCTTGGTGACTTTACATGGCATTGTACTGAGGAAAAAATTTCAAGTCACATAAAAAAAATTAATAAAATTCAAACGCGTACTTATGCAGCATTCAAATAAATTCCTTTATCTTCAGCTGCTTATGTTTTTCTTTGCCAAATTCCCTTGTTTGGCAGAGAGTTTTTAAAAATTTTAATTTGAAAAAATATCGTTTAGCAACGCATATTGAATTCCTTGGAAGAATATTCCCTTTCTAACGACATGGATTATAAAATATAAAAGAAAAAAGGAGGCCACTTTAACCTTTTTTTTATTAATTTCAAAAAAGCATAATTTAAATATATTTTTCCCGGCAGTAAAGTAAAATTCCCATTTGACCTTAATAAGTAGGAAAATTTTTTCGGATAAACAAACGAAAATACTCTACGAAATCCTCTTTAAATTTGTATTCATTTTCAATAGCAAACATTCCTTAGTAGAATTTATAATCAAATTCCTTGTATGTACGTACTACTTATTCTTTTCAATATCATAATCGTTTTTAAGGTTCTCCTTACCATTCGGTTCGGTTTGGTCATTGTCTCAAGCATGAAAAACATAAATTTTATAATCTCCTTGAATATCAGTGATGGCGGCACACAAACACACAGAGTACCGAAAGGAAAAGACAATTCTCACAGGAAAGAATGAAAACAGAAAAAACCAAACAAACCTATGCTAGCGAAAGTTTTTCTGTGAATTCTTTTCAAAAGAATTATTATCGCAAAATGGCAAAAAACCAAAAAAAAAAAACAAAAAAATTTTTTTTGGAAAAGTAAGGAATGAAAAGAACGCCTGTTTTACAATGAGAAATAACCAACGGCTGTTGGGTTGGCTTTGAAAAAAAAAAATTTTTTTTTTTGGGTTTGTTTTTCGATGCTTAAAAATATTTTTATTCGCAAGCATTGAAAATAGTAAAAATTTAATGCGTCTAACAGTTAAGGGCACAGTGGTGTAAGGATTTCAAGAAAGTGCCCTCCTTTTTTCACATTATGAAAGTTATTCAGATTTTAAGAAACCATACCTTAAACTGGCAAAGAGATACTAACGTCCAACGCCACCTTTGGACAAAGAGAAGAATTCAATGTGCAAGTATATCGCCTCTATACTGAGTTAAGCAAGGTTAAGGTTTTTAAGAAAATTTTCATGGTACTTTGATTTGCTTTCAGAGTAAGTAAGGACATAACCTAACCTAACCTAATCTAACCCTTCAGTCAGGATTATTGACCTAGTTTCTCACACCACTTCTATTGTGTGCGTTAGTTTTACACATGAGTAGCGGGACCTACAGCTTAAAGTCGACTCCGAACGTCAGATTTTTGAGAAACTTTTCATGGCAATTTTATTTACTCTCAAAGTTTTTGCCAGAAATCTGCTGAGAGGAAATCGCCGAAGAAATACTTTTTGTATTTCGTTTTCATGCCTGGCCTGGGGCTCGAACCCTGGCTTTACGTTTAATAAGCCGACACACTACCTACTAGACTACGGCGACTTCAATTTTATGCAAATTAAATAACGCTTCGTGTATTATACGCATTCATATGTACATAGTTGGTCAGCCAGGATTACGATCTAGTTTCTCACATCACTTATGTTGTGTTTGGTAATTTTATCTATGAGTTGCGGAGGACCTACAATGTCATCTCAACCCCAGACGGCAGGTTTTTGAGAAACTTTTCTTGGTAATTTTATTTATTATCAGAAGTTTTGCCAGAAAACTGATGAGAAGAAGACGCCAAATGCTTGAGACATTTTTGAGCCAGGGGTTGAACAATATGCTCTCGTCTACTAAGCTAGCACACCAACTACTAGTCTACTTAGTCTCTGCTTTGCACAAACATTGCAAACTTATTGGTTCACTTTGTAAAATTTATAATTTTTAAGCTTTTTTTCCAAAGCAATTCCCTCCACTGTGTCACATACAATGCGACATTAGTAACAGAAATAATGTTACTGTGTGTAATCAAATCGAATAAAAGAACGAAAAAAATGGAAATAAAATTTCTTTCACTGAACAAAAGACTGAAAAAAACACTGAAATGAACGCAAGAATGAATGGAATGAAATGGATGCACAGGCATATGGCCATAATAGGCATGTCACTGTTTGGAAAATAAGGAAAAAAAAATTCGAAAAGAATTATTGCTGCAATCGGTTTGAAGACAATATGGTTGTGAAAAAAGGCAAAAAAAAAAGAATGAGAAATTATTAAAATTTAAATTGAATTGTTTTCATAAGAGATTTTCCATAAAACTTAATATAGAGGATTATAAATGAATTTAAATTTTTTCGAACATTATTTTTCAACATAAAAATACTCTACATTTGCAAATAATCAACATATTTTTTGGTTTGAATGTTCCAAATTCTTCGTATAGGACTCATGACCTAATATGGCACTCAAGACAAAAGTTCCCTACTTAATCGTTTAAAAAAATTTTTGTTTTAAGGCGCACTCAGCCAGTGTCACTGTGTACGATCCAATACTTGTGAGTGCTAAGATATCTCTGTATTTTGTAATAAATAGTGCAGAACCTTCTTCCCTGCAGCAGACTTTTACTTTTACATGATTGCGAGGATTATTTACATACATACATACATAATTGGCCATTACAACCCTTCAATCAGGATTACGGCCTAGCTTCTCACACCACTTATGTTGTGTGTGTTAATTTTACACATGAGTGGCGGGACCTACAGTTTAAAGTCGACTCCGAACGACAGATTTTTGAGAAGCTTTTCAGGGCAATTTTTACTCTCAGAGTCTTTGCCAGAAATCTGCTGAGAGGAAGTCGCCGAAGAAATATTTTTTTGTTTCGATGTCTGACCTGAGATTCGAACCCGGGCCTTTTGTCTAATAAGCCAACACACTACCCACTAGACCACGGCGACTTCCAAGGATTATTTGAAGGGTTAAAAATCTGATAATAACTGATTTTCATACATTTGATGGAATATTGCACCGCGCGATTCCCAGTCTCTTCAGGTAATCGTTAACAAATGCCTGCATAGAATCATGCGTGTGTACTGGCCTTCTGTAATATCCAATGCCCAACTCTGGTCAGATACAGACCAGCAACTAATTGTAAAGGAAATAAGGAGATGCAAGTGGAGATGGATTGGACACACTCTCCGAAAGCCATTAGACGACATAACAAGGAATACCATAGACTGGAACCCGCAAGGTAGCAGGCGCATCGGACGACCATCGCACACTTGGAAACGCCAAGTCATAACAGAAATAGCCAAACTACGTATACAATGGAACGAAATCAAACATCGCGCTGATGATCAAGCTCATGGGAAACAAATTGTGGAGGCCCTATGCTGCCTAGAGGAGTAAAAGGACGGCAAAGTAAACAAATGATAGCTTTTCTAATACTTTCTGTTTCATGAGGAGATTATAAATTTCAATTTACTTCAGCCCTACGTTACGTGACTTCTATATTAGTTTTATAGTTTCTATAAATCTATTTCCTTTACGTTATCTAGAAGAAAACTTTAACAAAATCAAACTTCTCTCCACTCTATCGCTGTTCCATATTCCATTTCATTAATAACACTTTTACTGCAGTAAATCCTAGATTAAATGAGTTGCCATGTTACCAAGAAACCCTGACTACGTTTTTGGTTTGAAGCTTTGCTATCTAAGATGACCTTCATTATCTCTGTTGATGTTATCCTCTCTGCAGAGTTAGATTGGTATCGTCCTGGTTAGACTATTTGTTAATTTCAACGACTCTAAGGGTTCTGTAAGTTTATACAATAAAAATTCTGTATTTAAACTATTCAATTTAAATACAAACGAAAGAGAATATAGGGATACACATAAATAAATTCAATGTTTATTCAAATTAAATAAAATTATGTTTACGACAACAAATATATTAACAACGCATATTTGATGTTTGAAGAGTATCATTATAATTTAACTGGAAAATTACTTCGAAATCCGAAAAAAAGGAAAATTATTTTTCAGTTGCAATTAAAAAAAAAAAAAAATTCCTGCCTTCAATTATTTTTGTTTATTGCACGGAATATGATTCCATAATTTAATCAAATTACATCAGTGCTCTTGATACACCCAAAACACACACCCTATCTACCTACCTACCTCTTTTCATAAATAAAAAAAAGGGCTAATAATTGTTTTGTTGTCGTCATAAAGTTAATAAAATTTATACATTCATCTTGAGGTAAGAAACATTAACATGGTTGGTTGAATGAATGACTAACTGACTGAATGACTGACTGACTGCCTGCCTGGCATCATTCGGAAAACTTTTAGTAGTTGCTACCGCATCTATAGTAGACTCCATCCATCTATCCAACCATCCATCCATCCAATATAAATAATTTTTGTTGTGCTGCTGTGCTACTGCTGCCTGGTTGGGGTGTATACCTTGATTGTAGTAGAAACTAAAAAAAAAAAGATTGTGTGTATAGTTGTGTATGTATATATGTATGTGTATGTATGAAGAGAAATATAATTTCATGTTACAAATACTCTCATAATATCATGCCATATAATATTTTCTTTATTTCAATAGTTTCAACCGAAGTGAACTTGATTTTACGCTCAGTTGCATGTTTACAATCCTTGAAGTATTCTTTTCGTTTTTTCCATTTTTTTCTTCTGTTTTTCTGTTTTTTTTTTATATTTCATACAACTGAGTTGGGTCTTATTTTTTATTCCACTTGACGATGAAAAAGTATATACGCAGAGAGAGAGAGAGAAAGATGAATTTATTTAGCAGAGAAGGTAAGAAAGACTGTGTAGGTGCCCTATACGATATTGGATGGAAATTGTTACGTATAAAAGCAGTTTACAGCAGTTTCGAAACTGAGTGTACATCGGTAATGATTTCTCACGAAAAATTTGTAATTTATTGAACCGTAAAGTTGGCTGTAATGATATGGAAAGTCTGTTGTGAGCATAGCTGCCAGATTGGACGATTTATTGTCATTTTGACGATTTTTTGCTGTAAAAATATCATATTGACGATGTGACGACGATTTATGCCTTTATTTTGACGATTCTTAAAAATTAAAAATTTACGTCGTTTTCTTTACTTCAGTACATTAAAAGTCACTTTAAACTTTGTATTTACCTATGTAGTTATTACTAGTGCCAAATTTTTCTGTATTTTATGTCCAAAAAATTACAATCTCTGCACGAAGGCAGTTCCACATACGAATAGTCCTACTAAAGAACGAATTTTGTCTGTAATGCATTGAGCGATCCACTGGCCAATCAACCACATACATACATATGTAGTATGTGTCCACCGAGAAAAGCGAATGTTAAGTAGCAATACAAGATTCTCAGGGACAAGTCTCTTATTTCGCTTGAACAAAATCCGTTAAAATTTTGATACAACAGTGAAACTAGGTCACATTGCAACGGTGCTGCAATGAATTAATGGAGTTCGATACTCTGCCGCCATTAACGGGCAACTTCACCCTTTCTTCTAAGCGGTCGAGAGGTCTCAAAATAGTCATTGACGCGCCGCCCTATACATGAGAATTGTATTCCATTCGCTTTCGGATATAAGAGGTGTAGATAGTAAGAAGAGATCAGATTAAGGGAAGCTTACACTCTCTTAAGAAACTAAGGCACTGGAAAATGTGTCGGTTTTAGCGTACATCACACTCAATTTGTTTGACAATTTTGACGATTTTTTTTCTAATATTTGACGATTTGATGCTTTATGTATCTGGTAGCTATGATTCTGAGCGAAATTTCACATTTTTCGATTCTTTGGTTTGTTTCTAGTAAGGCTTCCTTATTATTATTCGGTCGACAATAATAATTTAAGGAAAAAATCGTTTTTTACGAACATGAACTATACTATCCTACCGAATGTACAGAAGCATAGTCTTGTAGGCAGTGTATTGGCTTATTAGACGAGAGATTGTGGTTTAAATCCCTGCATAGAAAAAATATTTCTTTCGGATACTTCTTTTTAGCAGTGTTCTAGAAAAACTCTAGGAGTTAAATACAATTGCAATGAAAATTTTCTTAAATCTATTGTTAGATGACGATGTTAAAACTGTGAAGGATAAAATTAACACGCACAACATGGGTGGTTTTGCAAGCTAGTGTGTTGTAAATCCAGGGTTCCATCCCCAAGTAAGACATCAAAATAACATACAAAAAGTATTTCTTCGGCGATTTCCTCTCAGCAGCTTTCTGGCAAAAACTCTGAGAGTAAATAAAATTGCCATGAAGAGTTTCTCAAAAACAATCTGTCATTCAGAGTCGACTTTAAACTGTAGGTTCCGCCATTTATGTATAAAATTAACAAACACAACATAGGTGGTGTGAGAAACTAGATCAAAAATCCTGACTAAAGGGTTGTAATGGCCAATTATGTATGTAATAAAAATGGAGATCTTGCTTGACTGCTATTATCACCAGACTTAAATTAGAAAGTGTACCAACCATCCAATGTATTCAATTGACCTTAGGATGTTTCTCGTAATGATATACTGACTTTCAACTTCAGTGGTTATAACCACTGAATACGATGAGTTTACACGCTCTTCAGTCCAAATTGCGACAGTTTAAACTCAATTCCAATCAGCTGATTTTTTGAGAAACATTTCATGGCAATTTTTGCTAAAAATCTGCTGAGAAGAAGTCGCCTAAGAAATAACTTTTTATCTTTCGTTTTGTAGGAGATGTTTGACCTGGGTTTAGAACCGTGACCTCATGTCTTAATAAGCCATACACCACAAACTAGACTACGGCAACGAGATTATAATCTATTTATATGCCAATCTCCGTTTCTAGTTCATGATTTAATCATTTGGCTTACTTTTCTGGTATCAAATCAAAATAGCTAGGCTCATCAAACTAAAGCTTAAGGTAGTTGTACTTAAATACGAACTCTCTGTGCTAATTCGCGAAGTATAATTGGTAAAATTGGAACTTATGAACTATCTCTGGAACGTTGATTTATGTGTTATGACAACAAGAAGTTATGTAAGCTCCTGTAAGGTTAGGATTTAATAAAGCTACGGTTTCCTTTGCATTTCTAATACTCCATGAAGAAATTGCATCAGTTTCATAAATAACCATGATTGTTAAGTCCAAAATCATTGAATTGAAATCTAAATTCCTTTATAAATTACTTTATACGCCAGATTTATCTCACAGGGATTATGTTCTATTTCAAAAAAAACATTTTGGGTGGTAAAAGAAATAAAAAGTTCGAGTTCGAGTGTGTTATTTCAAGAAGATCGGCTGGCCAGTATGTCTGAAAAATAAATTGTAAACAATTGATTTGTGTAGAGGGTCTTTCGTTTAGCAGCTACATAAATCTGTCATACGTACTTAAACACTATTTAGAAAGAAATTCATTCTGGAAATACCTTCCAGTGCAAATAAGTGCCCTTAACCTATAATGACTACATACTTTTATTAAAAAATATCGTTTGAAACCAATTTTTTTTTGCGTCATTTTAAGAGCAAAACCAAAAAAAATAAATGGAAAAAAGACGAAAACTTTAAATGCACATCTATTTTAGATGTTGGGGAGGGGTATGGGTAACAAGTTGTAGAAAGTCAACCAACCAGAAGTGAATTGGTTTGCCACTGATGGCTCGTGTTGCAACATCTGTAAAATGTTATAATTTGTATACGCGTTTATACGTATTATAGATGTGTACGTTGGTGTGTATGTCTTGAAGGTGGAAATATTTATAGAAAAGTTCAGACAACTTAATCTAGCAGTTATTTATGCGAAAAGAAAAACAACCAAAAAAACGAATAAGGAAAATAGAATAGAAAACATTAAGGGTTTATTAGGAAATGTGAAAACTTAAATTTAAAATCAGGTATGCAGGTAAATTAGTCCCATCTTTTGAAAAGTTTTGTTTGCCTGACGTTCAATTTAAAAGATTCAACGTATTTTGGGAAAAGAAATGAAACAAACGTCTTTACTTCTAATCGACACAAATTTATTTTTCGACCAAAGAAATCCATGACGTACATATCAAAGATCAGCAACGAGTATTCAAAACGATAAATTGATTCGAGTCATACTTATAATTTCTGATACTTATAAGCATTCATACCTATTTTAATATGATACTCATACTACTCATAGTCAAAGTTGGAAGTACTCGTCGTATTCATACTTAACAAGACGCATGATATTATTGACTTCGATTCGTTTCTACTTAACATTTACACGAAGCACAAAATAAGTATGATTCGCGTACGAACATTACTATACTCACAAGAAGATAGTGTGTATGCTTTGCTTGTTGTCTTTGTCTTTCCTATCTTCTTTATCTGTATATACAACAACAACAAATGCTGTAAATTTTGATGAATTATTCGAGCCACTCGAATGACTTATAAGTATTATAAGTATTTTTCTAAATTTATGAACCAGAATGAATAGACATATGAATCAAACATATTTCGAATGTTGTACTCATACTCATTGTAACCAATACTTATAAATCAATATTGTAGCGAGTCCGAATGAATCAGAGTAGTTGAATTTCAGTTCTGTTGATTCACGTATACTCAAAATTTCATGAGTGCTTATGAGTAGCGGAAAAACGATTCATTACTGATCTCTGTTACATATGTATGTATTTAAGCTACATTGTCTTTTAAAATTCAAGAGAAAACTTTGAAGTTGTTAATTCCAAGCTTTTGCTTTCAAAACTGTTCATCTTACTCAAGCAAAAACTCTCTGCATCATTGATTTCTTAGGAATTTATTTTTCCTTCTGAAGCTATTCCTTATTTAAAGAAGTCACATTAATATTGAGATGTTAAAGTAGGGCATTCATTGTCTTATTTATGTTCCTTAAATTGTTTACCTTTATCATATTAACTCTTAATCTGATACAAACAAAATCTTTCTTTTCTTTTCATGTAAATAAGCTGAAAATTCAACTTTTAACCTCGAGTTTTTATTTTTCAATTTCCTTCTTTATTTTATAATTTTTTTCTTTCCATTTTTTTGTTTGTATGAAACTTTCTTTTTCTTTTCTTCTCTGCTGTAAAGAAAAGTGCATTTGAAGTTACTCCGACTATTGAATATAATTCAGATAATTTTGTTGTTTCTTGTTTGTTGAATGTGTTTGCATACATATCTCGAAAATGTTGCACATGAAACAAGTGGAGAAAAGTTTCATTTTGAATATTTTGTGAAAATACGCATATTGGGTAGGGGAAAGTTCTTTATTTCAAACAAAGATAATTCTACTCATAGCTTGTTAATTAATATGGTATTAATGGGAATTTACTTAGTTTGTGTGTAAAAAAGGAATAATTCATACTCTTTTAAAAAAAGTACGTAATTTGGTCATTTCTCGTAGCAATCTACTCTTTATAAAAGCGCAGCCTTTAAGCCTTGAATGTAAATGGAGGTAATCAAGAGGAATTGCTCTTAGTAAGCAAGCATTGATTCTTTTAAGGTAAAATCGATCACTTCGACACATATTGTACGGTATCTCAGCCATAACTTGACGAATGTTGGTTTTTAAGTGCTTAAGAGTTGAAGGTTTATGTGCATAAACACGGTCTTTCGCGTAGCCCCACAAAAAAAGACTAATGGTGTCAAATTGCATGATCCTGGTGGCCAGTTGATATCGCCAGGAAATGTCCCTTGCAATAAATCCATATTCGCTTGAGTTGTGTGGCATGTGGCACCGTCTTGTTGAAACCACATATTCTCCAAGTCGAATTCTTCAATAGCAGGCAAAAAAACTCGATTATCATGAGACCACAACGCTCTGTATTGACGGTAACAGTCGTTCCAATCACACCTTCGGACCAAAGAGTACACCAAACAGCGTGAAATGTGCTTCATCGCTGAAGAAAATTTTGTTCGAAAAATTGCCGTTCAACGCCTGTTGTTCAAGCACCCATTCCACGTATCTACAATGTTGTGAATGGCCAGCTGGTTTCAGTTGTTGCGTGAGCAGGACTTTGTATGGATGTAGGTGTAGATCTAAATGAAAAATACGCCCTACTGTGCCGTAAGACAGTCGTGAGTCCTGAGAATTACGTCGACTAGGAACAATAGCGATATTTTCAGCGGAACGATGATGCTCTACCCTTTCAATATTTGTAAACACTCCAGTCTCTTCAAATTTCTTCACAATTTTGCCAATTGCTTGCGTAGTTGTAAACCATAATCTCCTCTTAAAGCATGATACGTGGCTGTGGCAGAATAACCATTTTTGTAGTAGGTTTTGATAAATTTTATATGTTGTGGGATAGTTAAGCGATTCATTTTCGTAAATGTCTGACTTTCAATTGAAAAGAAACAAATTGGTTTCACAACTTAATTTGAAACCACGAAATGGATAGCCCTTTATTTGACTCAATGCAAGAAGACGTCAACGGTTAACATGTGACGAAAAAAAATCTATACTAAACTATGACCTGGCTCAGGGGGCGAAAAATCAGATGGAAAGATTACGTAGAATTCAAGTTAAGATTTCAAGGTATTTGTAACAGATAACACGAAGAAAATGGCGAATAGTTTATCCCGAACTGCAATTAATGCTATAGCGTGCAAGGGATAATGATTAATTAAGACTTCTTTTCTATGAGGTCTCGAGTGAAAGTATACCTCTGCTAATGTAGTGGTAAATTATTCTTCCTAACCTATTTTAAGAAAAAGGAAAAAAGTAGAAAGTAAATTCCAAAAAGTCTCCACAGATTTAGCAGATAGTAGCAGACAAAGCGTAAGACCGTGAATTTAAGCAGTTGCTCTTAAATCTTCTTTAGCTGATTTCGTCTCAAGGTTTTTCACAAAAAATTCCAAATAAAATTATCACGCTACCCAATACGCTACTCATGGATAACATTAACACACAATACATGGGTGGATGTAATGGCCAATTTTGTAATTACAATGTAATAGGTGAGTAAGCTTTTCGTGTTTTCTGTGCTTCAAATGTGGTTTACATACCTGGACACAATCACCTGCACACAATCGATAATGTGTTTAAAAATTGGATCGATCGTGTAGGCTACTGCATGGACAGCCGAGGCAACCATTTGAATGAAATTATTTTCCATTATTAACCGGAAAAATTAAATCAAAAATTATTAAAATTTTCAGTAGTTTTTTTTTTAAGCATTTTCAAAAAAAAAAAAAGCTAGTTGGCGGACCCTTTAATATATTTACATACAAGATATCGAAACTCTTTACGAATTTACTTCTTCCCCTCACCAATATTACCTACAAATCTGAAATGAAATCATTTATAAATTCGCTCTTTACACTGCCTTACACATACCCTGACATACATTGGATTACTCTCTATCCTTATCTACATATCTAGAAAACTTTTCTACCTGAAAATATCTTTTGCTTTTGGATGTTTTTGTTAATTTAATTCCTCTGTAAATCTTTCGTTTCTCTTTTTCCTTTCACTTACACAAAACACATACAAACAATCTTAAACAATTACACATACAAAGTTAAATGAGAGTATGAATGTGTGTAAAAAAGTAATTGCAAGCTAGTTTAAAATAGTACGAATGTATGCATGTGTTAGTAAACTTTTACAACACAGTTGCTAACATATATAAGGCAAACAATTTTCCTTTTATATGCGATTATATTTCTTTGATGGAGTAAAACTTGAAAAAGTTTAAAAAATTAAAAAAAAAAATTTCTCGGAAAATAAAAGGGAACGGAAAACGTTATTATTTAACATTTCCAAACGAATACTAACAAACGTCTTTGTAATTGCGTTAGACACAGAGAGAGGGAGAGAGTTGAGAGCTGAAAGATAGGAGATAGATTGAGGAAATTATGATGTAGAACTTTTGTTATCTTTAAGAGATTAAAAAAAATTAAAGAAAAAAAAAAAACTGTTAAATAGGAAGATGAATTTATAAATACGAGGGTTGCCAAGTCAGAGATAGTATCTTCATGTTTATTGTAAAAACTTGACACATAATATCAGTTCAGTAGTCAAGAAGACTAGTTTAAAAAAAAAATTGTAAAAAAAATTTTGAAAAATTTTAAGAGAATGCAAGCGATGCGCTTGTGATTAGTCCTCTGCATATATTGCTTAACTTGTGGAAAATAGCGTGCAAACTAGGAATTTTCCGATTCCACGGTGTTCCAAGCAATAAGGTCTATTTCATTGCCCATACTGGCATATTTAAGTCGCTGTAGCACGTGTGTGTTCACTTATTAATCGCGAAATCACGGTTCAAACTCCGGGCAACAAAACGGAACACGAAAAAATATTGCTTTAATGAGGTCGTGTCAGCAGTCTTGAAATCGTCGAAGTTTAATAAGTACTATATTGGCTTATTAGACGAGATCCCGTTGCTCAAATTAAAGCTCAGACATCTCTGCCGAAACAAAATTTGAAGAATATTTCTTCGTTAACTTCCGTTCAGCAGTCTTTTGGCTAAAAGTCCAAGAATAAAATAAAAACGATTGTGAAAAAGTTTCCTAAAAATCTGCAGTTCGAAGTCGACTTTAAACTATAGGTTCCGACACTAATCTATAATGTTAAAACTCACAGCATAAGTGGTGTAAGAAGTAGTCTATTGGCAAAAAAAAAAATGCTGTGAAAAGTTTCTAAATAGTCGGTCACATCACGGACCTATAAAATTAACACATATTTAAGATAAGTGGTGTGAGAAACTGGGTTGTAATCCCGACTAGAGAGTTTTAATAACCAATTAAGTAAATAGTCAAGATAACGTCAAAGATCATATTCACAATGAAAATCTTCTTAGGGTACACTGGAGACGGTAGTCTAGTAGGTAGTGTATTGGCTTATGGGACGATGGATCACGGTTCAAACCCCCCAGGTTTGGCATCTCCAACTAAGCGATGTATGACACAAAATATTTCTTCGGCGACTTCCTCTCAGCAGATTTCTGCCAAAACTCCGAGAATAAAATAATAAAATTGACATGAAAAGTTTCTCGAAAATCTGTCGTTTGGAGTTGACTTTAAACCGTAGGTCTAAAATTAACGCACACAACATAACTGGTGTGAGAAGCTAGGTGGTAACCTTGACTGAAGACCAAGATGTAATAACCAATTATGTAGTATACATAATTGGCCATTACAACCCTTCAGTCAGGATTACGACCTAGCTTCTCACGCCACTTATGTTGTGTGCGTTAATTTTATACATGAGTGGCGGGACCTACAGTTTAAAGTCGACTCCGAACGACAGATTTTTGAGAAGCTTTTCATGGCAATTTTTACTCTCAGAGTTTTTGCCAGAAATCTGCTGAGAGGAAGTCGCCGACGAAATATTTTTCGTTTTGATGTATGACCCGGGCCTTTCGTCTAATAAGCCAACACACTACCCACTAGACCACGGCGACTTCATATTCAATTATGTAGTATGTAAGTAGATAATTTGATGCACCAAGAAATGAGGAAAAAGTAACCGAAAAAAGTATCTCAAAGGGCTTGCCTGAACAAGGTTCAAGCATTATGAAGGAATATAAGATTCCTGGTATTACAGTTTTATGTGTGTTTTATCTAAATTTTCTTTTGAAATCAAAAAGCAAAGAATAGTTCATAATTTCATAGGAAAACTATAAAAAAAATTTGTAAGGATTTAAATAATATATGGCAACTCTATCTTGCAAGTTCACGAATCTTATTACAGGCATGTTGTATGTGTGCGATTATCCTCCTTTGTATTCATGTGTTTATGCTTGCAGAAACTATGCGTTGCTTTCTCTGTTTCGGCAATTGTATACACGTATGTATGTATGTATCTATGTATGTATGCATCTATGTATGTATGTATGTGTTTACATAAAAATTTTGTTTCTATTGCAAATGTAACTACATACGTGACTTAGCAATCCGCTTCATTGGTGTTGCTGTGTTACTATTTGTATTGTAAATTTTTATTTGTTTTAAGCATATTAAAATCCTTTTGTAAAGAATCCATAACTAAACTGACGACCCAGTTAAGTTGCAAAAATGTTTTCCTATTCCTTTTTTTAAGTTTTATCCTTCAAAAACAAAATGGAAAGATATTAAAGAAACAAGAAAATAAAATAAAAAATAATAGTAAGACTTCAATGCTAGATGCATATGTACATACCACACTGTACTATGGAAATAAGCAAAATATTTAGCATTTGTATTATGAAAATGACAGAGGATTAAAAAGAGGTTCCATAAATGTTTGCAAAAAAGCATTAAAAAAAAATAATGAAAAATAGAAAAAACGAAAGTAATATGATCTCAGAATTAGAGAGAGAGAGATTGAGAAAGAGAAAAAAAAAATAAAACTTTCACAAGATAAACCAAAGAATTGGGTCATGCTTATTACGATACCAAAGAGAAAAACAAAATTTTGGAAATTTGAAAATTTAAAAGCCATTCAGTTTGTTCTCCTTTCTTTCATTTTATTTTGTTTGTTTCTTAAGGTTTTTTTGGTTTAAAATTTGTTTCTTTTTTTCTTGCTCTTTTCAGTTTTTCTGTTTTAAGTGTTGCATGTGGAAATTACTTTCTTTTTTATTTTACTTTGAACCATTTGTGTGAACCAAAACGTTTCTAATTCTTTCTAATTTTTATTATTACTTAGGGTCTGATCCGAATTCTTTGGCATCGGCGTATATGTCAACAGCTGGTCTACCACAATTTGGTAGCGCCGCCTTAACTTCATCACCTTTAGCCAGTGTTGCCTTAAGTACTGCAGCTGCTGCAGCAGCAGGAAAACAAATTGAGGGTAAGTAAACAAAAAAAAAATTATAAAATATCTTTGCTTATGTATGTATGAACATATAAATGAAATTAATCTTGAATTTAATTAAAACTACAAACAATTTCATTAGAAAATATTTAACAGCTAAGCAATGTACTTAAATTCCCCTGACAATATAAAATTTTACCTGACCATTTGCACCTCCAGTACTGATTAGAATTTATTGCCAGAATATTTGATGAATCAGTAAAGCTTACGTAAAATCTTTTCTCTGAATTTAATTTACGTTCTACTGCACTTTTAATGAATTTACAACAATTCTTATCGTGATATGACTTATATGAACACTTATACCTTCAAAAAAGTTTAGCACGCGGCTTAAAAAGAAGCCGAAACAATTGTTCACTGTAACCAAACATTTTTCTGAATCGAAATTTATCAAAAGCCCAGAAACCTTTCAAATCTCAATAAAATAAATAAATTAATAAACATTTGGGGGCGGTAAATAAATGCCTATCATTTACATTTAAAAGATTATTTCAAGTAAATATTATAGAGTTGGGGGATTTTAACCTTTTAGACAGGATTACGATCTAGCTTCTCACACCACCCATGTTTTATAATTTTATCTATAAGTGGCGGAACCTACAGCTTATTACCGCCTCCAATTATTGCAATTTTATTTTATTCTCTTATTTATTTGTCAACAGACTTTTAAGCGAAAGTTGCCAAAGAAATTTTTCTTCATATTTTGTTTTGTCCGAGATATCTGAGCTGAGATTTTATCCAAGGCCTCTCTTCTAATAAGCCAACATTGTACCTACTAAATTATGACGATTTTAAGGAAATATAATCGTTCGTAAATAGTCCATCGCTGAGTATTAATTTTTCCCGCATTTCGAAAGCGGGTTGTGTTACCTTCCAGAGTTGCCTCACAGCTTCCAAAACTGTGTTCCGTTGATTTACTCTTATTTTCACAGGAATTTTAAATTGGCCTGAAGACAATCTCCATTCTATATAAGTATCTATTGAGTATACAGTACTCTGTATTCTCCGACTGATTATTTAATCTCTGATTATTGCTAGATAGTTTAATGCATGATTCAGATTTTCTTTTTCCCAACAAAGGTTATATTGCCACAAATCCATTTGTTGAGGAGTACCTTTCAATACACCTTCCTTATATAGCGCGCAAGCTTGTTAGCTTGCTCATTGCTGAGAATTCCCAATTGATCCGGGATTCAACATCTCCTCTTTGATCTGGCCACCTAAAAGCCGAGTGCTGGAAAGACAACCTGAATGTCAGATAGTATCCTTATGTTCACTCTTTTTCTATTCAAGTTGCATTGAGAACATCCTTTCATGTAAAATTTCATTTGAAAAATACCCTCGAATCCTGGCGCCACGAGTTTTCACTACTGTTTTTCGATTTTTTTTTTAACTTTCTGAACAGGACAGTATACAATTTAAAAAAGCCTTTTGGAAGTATTAATGTGTTTAGGAGAGACTGTTGTTTCTACAAAACTAGTAACGGTAATCCCATCAATCTAGAAGTTGTTACTGATCAGTAAACCAGTCCCTTATTACATGAAAATAATGATAAAACGGACTTTAATTTATTTTACTTTTATTGTGCGTAAAAGATCCCGTAATTTCCGTACCGCGCGTTATTAATAAGACCTGTAGACCATTCCTCTTATTACTTGAAAACGTTCTTGGAAGTGCTAATGAGGAAACGGCCTACAATTTATTTTTCTTTTAATGTATGTAGAAGACATCTTGGTTTCTACACCACGAGTGATGGTAATCCTAATAATCTAGAACTTGTTGCAGACCTGTAGACCAATTTACTTAAGAGGAAACGAATTTCAATTTCCCTTTTTATTAACATGTGTAGAAGAGATCTTAGTTTCTACATCACGAAGGATGGTAATCCTGTCAAGATGTGACTTGTTACAGACCAATAGACTAGTCCTCTTATTAGCTGAAAGGCTACTTAGAAGTGTTACTGAGCAAACAATACAACTAGTGATGGTAATCCAATCAATCTAGAACTTGTTACAGACCAGTAGACTAGTCCCCTTATTAGCTGAAAGAAAAATTTTTACCAATAATACTAAAACAAGGAAATAAAAGAAATGAAATGAAAAACATAAAAAAACTTGCCTGTAGGAGACCAGAACAATGCATAACCTTAAGTGATATTCAACGACATAAAACAAATATATTTGAAAATGAGTTAATTCCGAATTAATGTCTCAAATTTAAAAAAATATTTGTTAATTGTTTTTCAATTTGAATTTTGTAAAATACTTCTTTTCATTTCTATTATACATACACAATTTGGTCATAACAACCCTTCAGTCAGGATTATTGACGGGATCTACAGAATGACAGATTTTTGAGAAACTTTTCATGGCAGTTTTATTTTCTCTCAGAGTTTTTGCCAGAAATCTGCTGAAAGGAAATTACCGAAAAATATTTTTTGTATTTTATTTTGATGTCTGACTTGGGATTCGCACACTACCTACTAGACCACGGTGACTTGCATTTCCATTATTTGTTCCCACAAAAAAAAAAAATATTGTCAAAATATTGTTTTTGTGTATTGTTTATATTGTTCTTTTATTAACAATAATAGCAGCAGTCTATTAAATTTCTTATCACTGACTTAGTTCTATACTAACTTTAATTTTCTGAGTGTATGAGTAAAATTTTTGTTTCTTGTTTTGATATTCTATTCTATTTTCTTTGAGTTTCTTAATTATTTTCATTTTATTTCTTATATTTTCTGTTTTTTTTTTTTTAATTAAATTTATTAAATTTTAACTTTTTATTTATAAACAAGCAGGTATAAAAATATGTTCATTTATTATAAAATTTTTTGATGATATTTCTTTTTTTTTATTTTTGCATTTGATTTTGTGTTTTATGTATAGAAACATACATACATTCAGAGACATTTGGAGATATTGTACATTTTATTTATTTATTTAATACTAAAATAAATTATAATTAAAGATAAGGTTTTGTTTAAGGTTAATTAAAATTAATACTTAAAAATTACAAAAAAAAAAAAAAATAATAATAATAAAATAAAGAACTTAATCCCATAAATAACACTTTTCATGCGGATTCATATGACTATCGGGCGGACACTCAAACACTTTGGCAAATTCCTGGAACTGAGCCAAAGCATAGTTGACATAACTACGGCCCACCCAGTCGTCCGATGAGCGTGTGGCACAAAATGTATGAGCAAAATTGAGAAAAAACATTTTACGATTCGATATAAGATTCTTGGCATTCGAATGGAAAAAGGTGTGATAGGCCAAACGAAAACCACTAACATCGGCAATTTTATCACTCACTTCCATGGCATTTAAATTGCCTAAGCATTTAAACCGTTGATGTTGATCATTCAAGATCAAGTCATTCAAATCAAAGCCATACATTAAGGTCTGAGCTAAAATAAAGCCCAATGTAGTGTATTTTTGCAAATCATTATATTCCTTATGATAAATGGGTGGCTGTAGCAATGACAGAGGTATGTTTAAAGTATTAAGACGCGTATTAAAATAGGCCGCTGATGCCAGACCTTTACTGTACTCCTTCATGTCATAGTAAATCGATGTTGAGGCCAAGTTTTGCAAGCCAAAGTGCAGGCAATCAAAATTGAATTTCAACATTTTAAGGCGATTAGTGTAATAGAGACGTGAGGATAGTTTCAGTGTTTTATAAAACTTACGATTTTCATAGAAAACATCTTCATCCCGAAGATCAATAAATGTACCCACTTTAATTTGTATGCCCTCCAGTTTCGTAACGAATTTCTCCAGCTTTGACGAGGCAAAATTATTTCTATTATTGTACAATGTCAAATTGAATTGCCGCCGTATGTTGCTGTAAATGTCTATGATTTCAGGGATTTCTTTTTTCATTTCCCTATGACGCTGTTCATATATCCATTCAAAAGCCAAAGGCTGGAAACGTTTGATATGCTGTATGCATTCAAGAGGAGAAAAATCATACGGCTCTTGCTGATAAAGATACCAAAGGAAACGTATCTTTAGATATTGTTGTAGAAAATGTTCATCATATTCCTTGATTAGATCATCCAAGGCCAAAAAATAGCCTACATTTGTGATTATCACACGTATATTCATATCCAATGGTTGTGTTTGATTGAAAATAACCATCATATAGTCGTGTAGCCAGGATACAGGCAATTGCTTTAAGCTTACCATTAAGGTGCCTAATTCATCGGTAATATCATTGAGTTTTATTAATTGCCATTCGAATTTTGTTACCTTAAGCCAGAGTTCTTTAAACAATTCCTCTGTGTAGCTTTCATTTAAATGCAGGAGTATGGTTCTCAAATTATCCATTTTCAAACTTTTAAAGCCACCATCCTGGATGGGTTTACTAAAGCCTAGAAAGAGCTTAGAAGGATAGGTTTTCGTATTATATATGATTTCTTCAATGAAAATGCCATTCAAGCCATATCTACGTAAAATTGCCAAAGTTTTTATCCAATTATAGGCATTATTGTCTTCGTCTTTAGCAGAAATATTTGTAGTAGTAGTAGCAGTTGTTGCAGTTGTATCGTTGACATCACCATCACCATTATCATCATCCATCATTATCTCTTCTATCTCTTCCTCCTCCGGTTCTTGCTGCTGCTGCTGCTGTTGCTGTTGCTCCCCCTCATTGACTGGCATTTCCTTTTGATATGTGTTTTCCTTTTCATTGCTATAATCATTATGCTCCTCGCTGTTTGCTGTTGTTGTTGTGTTGTTGTTTATCAATGAAGGCCATTTAACGTGTTCATTCAACTCCAACCATTCCAAATACCTAATAGGTTCATACTGTTCTATGGTAATACATGATTTATAATATTTATACACTTTTATTATTAAATCCGGCTCTTTTGTTGTTTTTGTTCTTGTTGTTGTTGTATTTGTTTTTATTGTATTCCGTTTTGTTGTCGGTATTGTTGCTGTTGCTGTTGATGCAATTTTATTTAAAAACTTTGTACGATTTCTCTCATGAAAATATTTTAGCACCTCTTTGTCTGCCATATAGTCGATCATGGCTAATGTTCGATCATACATGTAATCACCAGTTGTAGCATTAAAGTTGCCAAAGTCTCTATCGAAATTATCTAAAACATCATCAACATTATCATCATCATCTTCAACATCAGCAATATCGACATCAGTATCAGCATTAGCATTTCCACTGTGTTTTGTTGTTGTTGTTGTCGGCTTAAGCCCATTGTTGCCGTACATTTGTTGCTTCCATTCACCGCAAGCATACTGATAGAAATCATCGCATGGTTCAACAGTAAAATCTATAGAATTATCTATGATTTGCTCACGTTTACGTTGTTCATGTTGCTCTTGTTCATGTTCATGTTGTTGTTGTTGTTGTTGTTTTGTTATAGTATTGTTTTTATTATTATTATTATTGTTTACGATTGTTGTTGTTGTTGTTGTTGCTGTTTGTACAGTTGTTGCCGTTGTTATAGATGTTGTTGTTGTTGAAATTTCAACATTATTTTGTACATATTCCGCTGAAGGCGGCGTTACTGTTAACACTGGATTTATTATTATTATTTGCAGCTGAAGTATTATGAGCAACGGCAGCACTGCAAATGCACTATTAAATAGAATTTTTATAAATTCCATTTGAATTGATACAACTTATTGATATCAATGCAAAATATCTACTGGTTGAGAGCATTGAAAGCTACATTGTTATACAAAGCAACACATTATGTATGATGTGCAAGTGAATAAGGGCATATAATACACAAATACAAATATTTTAGTATTTTAATAATAATATGATACTCACTCACAAACACACACAACCACATTCACATTCACATATGATATGATACACCGCCCGCTCTTTGCAAAATGGGCAAAAGAGAGAAAGAGAGAGAGAGAGAGAGAGTAAACATACAAAATTTCTTTTCTTTTTTGTTGTTTTTTTTCTTTTTCTTTAAAGATGCGATTAATTCTTCTTGTTCATCGCCAGCCATCCTCATCATCAACGGACGGCAACAATGAACAGCAACAACATCGGCTTTAATATCATACTCATCCTCTTCATCATCATCGTTGTGTGGTGATCAGCATCATCATCATCATCATCACCATCACCAATATATTATTAAAATATAAAACAGCAATAATACCAACAACAACACCAATAATAATAACTTTAATATTGTTGTTGTGTTGTTTTATTGAATTAATAATAATGCACAATGGCTCAGTGTATAGGTTAAAGTGCCTACAATTCGTTGTTTTGCTTTTTCTAAATGCATACTAAGGTCTCTCTTTTGCTCTCTGTCTCTCTCATTCTCTGTTTCCTTAAAATCAAGAGAATTTTACTGTTATACTTACTCATTTAATAACAATAATTGCTTGTGTGTGTGTTTGTATACGTATTCCTCATGTATTATCTCTTCTGGATTTGCATGATCTTCGTTTCTCAGTTGGTGGTGGTATTATTAATTGGACTTTATAAGTTTATTTGCTAGAGTTAAAGGGTATTCTTCGTTTAATTTCTTCGTTTATTTAAAATACTAGTGTTATCAAGTGTTTTAAGGTTTGCATGAAAAGTTTGTTGTGCTTCAAACGATGATGGTTAAAGAAGTTACAATGACGCTTAATACCATGTCTATTTAATGCCATCTTCGAACTTTTTGTCATGTATGAGTGATACTCAATAAGCAATAACTCACGTATGCGTTAGAAGATCAAACATCACAGTGTATAAAATGCAACAGTGTTTATATGTCGTGCATTTTACCACAACTTTACTTCTTCCTCCATTTGTTTTTTTTTTTTTTTTCATTTTGGTCTGGCAACTTCGATACCAGAGATCAGCAATGAGTATTCAAAAGTATGAGTAGAATAAGTATACTCATTCATACTAATTTTAATGTCCTACTCATACTACTCATATTCATACTTTGAATATGACAACACGTATGATGTTGTAGATTCGCCTCTCCATAGCTTTACATTTCCAAGAATCATAAAATAAGTATGATTCGCATACGAACACTAAAATACTCATTAGAAGGTTGTGTGTCTGCTCTGCTTACTGGTCTGATTTTTTTTTTTGCTTAATTATCTATTTTCCTTTTTTGTAAATGCAACACCAACTAAGGCTTTAAATTTTTATGAATGATTGATAAGTATTTTTCTGAATTTATGAATCAAACATATTTCGAATGTTATGAGTTTAATGTCAAAGTTTTACTTATACTAATTGCAACCTGTACATATAAATCATCATTGTCATTTGTAGTTAGTATGAATGAATCAGAGTAGTTAAATTTCAATATTGTTGACTCGCTTATAATCAAAATTGCATAACTGCTTAAGAGTGGCAAAGACTCTGAGAGTAAATAAAATTGCCATGAAAAGTTTCCCCCAAAAATCTGTCATTTGGAGTCGACTCGAAACTGTAGGTCCAGCCACTCCTGTATAAAATTAACACATACAACAGAAATGGTATGCGAAGCTAGGTTGTAATCCTGGCTGAAGGGTTTTAATGACCACATAATTCGTATATTCGGCAATATATTAAAAAGAAATGATGTCTAAGGTTACGGTTACATAACATACATAATTGGCCATTACAAACCCTTTAGTCAGGATTACGACCTAGCTTCTCACACCACTTATGCTGTGTGCGTTAATTTTATACATGAGTGGCGGGACCTACAGTTTAAAGTCGACTCCGAACGACAGATTTTTGAGAAGCTTTTCATGGCAATTTTTACTCTCAGAGTCTTTGCCAGAAATCTGCTGAGAGGAAGTCGCCGAAGAAATATTTTTTCGTTTTGATGTCTGACCTGGGATTCGAACCCGGGCCTTTTGTCTAATAAGCCAACACATTACCCACTAGACCACGGCGACTTCAAGGTTACGGTTAGGTTAGGTTAAATTGGAAGCTGTCTCATGGAATACCTATTAATCGTTTAGTAATTCTAATAATTCAAGTCACTGTTAAGTCACATAACTATAATTTTTTTAAGTCGCTGTAGTCTAGTAAGTAGTGTTGTGTTGCTTTAAAGCCTGAATTCGTATCCCAGGTCAGGCATCAAAACGAAAGTATAAAATTATTTCGTCGATGACTTCCTCTCAGCAGATTTCTGGCAAAAAATCTTAGAGTAAATAAACCTGCCATGAAGAAGTTTCTCAAAAATCCGTTGTTCGGATTCGATATTAAACTGTAGATCCCGTCACTTACGTATAAAATTAATGCACACAACATGAGTGATGTGAGAAGCTAGACCGTAATCCTGGCTGAAGGGTTGTAATGGCTAATTATGTATGTAACTGCAACTTCTGGGTGTCATTTCAAATTCACTTTATGAAAATGTGGATTTGATCCAAATATCTATCAGTTTCCTTTTTGTCTATCAGTTTCCATTCTTATAATACCTTGGTCTGCAAAAATCTATTAGATGAATATGCTAATTAGGCTGGATCGTTTATGCTTTTCACTGGCCGTAATATCATTTCAAGAGTGGGGTGAATTCCGCCCTATGTTCTATCGGTAGCTTACCTTATAAAAAATTATAAACAACTTACCGTCCCCATTTCTTTTATAAGCTTTACAAGCAATCAAACTCAGTTTCTTCGCGAGAAATGGCTCTTGTATTTAATGGGGCTTTAAACAATATTTATTTCTTAAAATTATTGTCAACTAGATGTCTAATTGTAGCAAAATTTCCAGAATATTTTCAATAATTTTTTGAATAATTCCATTGATTGTTTACATTAAATCCATTCGGTTCAAATTTTAATCATCACATCCCATTGTGCTTTACGATTATAGAATATATTCTCCTTCGAAATTGGTGTTTAAGTTATTTTTCACACAGTTCTCACACACTTATATTTCTTATCATTCTTTTCTCTTTTATTTATTTTTTTTTTGTTTTTTGTTTGCTTTGTAGCAATTGTTGTTGTTGTTGTTGTACAAAATTTTGCTTAACCTTATGTAGTACGAGTGTGTTTATACGCGCAATGTGTACTAACTTATGCAAGTGCATGTTATCAGTGCCCAAACAAAGTTGTTAAAGGCTCTTGGGGCCCGATAAGGGCCCGTTGTATGTATTTTCCCTTTTGAAGAAAAATAGAAACAAAGTATTCAAACAAAACTACTCACGTAACAAATTAATTACAATTTAAATACAATGAGTTTGTATTGCACCTTAAATACATGCCTCCAGTAATCACTAGACGATCGATTGCTGCTGCTAACTTAGTTGCAGTGCTTAATCAATAATTATTGCGTTTTTCATATATATGTACATATGTATGTATGTATGTATGAATAAATGTATATACGATGAATCTCTAGCAATCGCCTGGCTATTGTAGCGCAGCTGATGATTTATTTTTATTAAAGAATGAAAATGTTTGAAGCTCGTTTGTTTTCTTATTGTTTTTACACACTCCGTTTTGGTTTAATGAATGCAATTCAAAATAATGATTTACAAGTGAAAGAATAACAGAACAAAAACGCATTTTATTTAATAAAGCAATAAAAATATTATAATGAATTAAAAATAATACTTTAGACTCTTTAAGGAAGTTCTAACATACAATCTCACTTTTGTGTGCATAGTGGCATGGCAAAATGGAATCTGAAGACTGAAAGTGTAATTTATTTGTGTTTCATGTAACTGATATCGTATTTTGTGTGGACTTCTTGTCAATGAATTTCATTTGCAATTTATTATCGAGTGTGTTGGAAAGATAAAAAGTGTTACTGTGCTTCGAAAGGTATAAATACTTACCCATATAAATACTTACTTTTGCGCACCTTCTTTGCAGACTCCATATTTAAATAAAATAAAGCAGATACAATATTTTAATATAATGCAAATAAAATAAATTATAAGACATTGAAGTTTAATCATTACACCAACGGTATTTTTACTTATCCGATGCTGATTATAACACCAATGTCCCCCGGGGGTCGAACATCTCCGTCTTTTTCACAAATAGAACACGAACACCAACAACGTTCGTTAAAAAGAGCTTAAAACTGCATTCAGTTACTTGTTAGCTTTCAGTGAAGCAGGTTCTAGTCTCTTCTTTTTGAAATTTTTTTGTGTATCAATAATACACCCAAAGGAAAATTTAATAAAAATGTGAAGAAAAACTGGGAAACAGAATTTTTGTGCTTTAAATATATTGAATTTCAAGTACATGCAATTTGTAATGATGAGTCTTGTTACAAATGCATAAAAACTTGTGCGAAAGATACTAATGGAATCAAAAAGAACAATATTTATTCCAACACTGTTTGAAACAATAATTACTAACAATTTTCCTCTGGATTATACATATACGCACACATTTTTATTATGTTCTCTTTGTTCAGACGTCTGATTATAGCCATCATAAAGCATGCCACATAATCCTTTATTAAATTTATCAGTTACTACTGTCTATAACAGTCATAAAACACACCACAAGGACACTTTTTGTGAATACATTACTGTTTACGCAATTAAATTTTTGAATGCATTAAAAATTGAACAACTCTGTTGAATATTTAATATCATAAAATTTAATATCAGTACAGTATTCTCTAGATTTACGTCGTCTCGATTTATGTAGTTTCGATTAAGGTCGTCAAAAATGTTGTTCCCTTCAACTTTGATTTCCGTTGTCATTCGATTTACGTCGCCTTATGTTGGTTATAAACAAAATCAGGAGACTTCCTTCTTTAAATTCAATGAATAGAATAAAAATTTAATTATTTTAGTTTTTTCTTTGTAAAATACACATAAATAAAAGCATCTGATATTCTGAAATTCGATTTACGTTGCCTTTTTCCGGAACTTTCTACGACGTAAATCGAGGGAATACTGTATGTGTTATTTATTAGAGCTTTCGAACTTTGTAAGCTCCTGAACCAAAATCCATGTACAATATGCTTCTAGAAATTATATGTCCCTTTAAGGTACATAGGGCTTTGATGAGATACTTCTCGTATTCCTCCATTTTCCTAATCTTACTTTGCTTTGCCTGAGTTTCTTAGATTTTTTCGAAATAAACAGGAGGGAGGATCGAATGTTGTGGGTTTACAAATATTAAAGTTATTAGTCGTTAGCTAGAGTCAGTTTTATGTGAATATATATTATGTAATTAGTGACAACGAACATTTGATAACTGAATTCTAATTTTTCTCAAGGACTGCTGTTGATTAACATTTCCATGATATTCAGTGTTCATGTGCTCCTTCCTATTGGTGTTTAGAGAATATTAAAACCTTCTAACTTATAAAATTCGAAACTTGAATTCGATTGATTCCGATAGCATGACACAACTAGGTAGTAATAGTATTTCTAGATATAAGACATAAAACTGTATTGTAAACGTTAGCAAAGGAGTAGCATTTTACAAGTACATAGATAAGCGGTTAAGTTACTCATTTCGCAGTATATTCTGTGACTCATTTTCCGTAAGTAATGTTTTGTGCTATCGACTATGACTGGATGTGGTATGTAAAAATACCCGATTTTTGGAAATAAGACCCTCTTTATATCTTTTAAAAATATTTTATTGATGTAAAGTAATATGGTGATCTAATGAATTATACGTGAATCATTCATAATTGGTCATTACAACCTTTCAGTCAGGATTACAACCTAGCTTCTTACACCACTTATGTTGTGTATGTTAGTTTTATACATAAGTGGCGGAACCTACAGTTAAAGTCGACTCCGAACAACAGATTTTTGAATGGCTTTTCATAGCAATTTTATTTACTCTCAGAGTTTTTGCCACAAATCTGCTGAGAGGAAGTCGCCGAAGAAATATTTTTATATTTTCGTTTTGATGTCGGATCTGGGATTTGAACTTGGCCCTTACGTCTTACAAATCAACACGCTACCTACTAGACTATGGCGACTTCACTAATGAATCAATGGAATAGGCCTATAAGGTACAAAGACCTCAACTTAGATTTCGAAGATTTTACATAAGACATATTTAAATAATCTTAATAGTACAAAGTTCAGAAGGGGTGAAGTATTTCTTGGATCGTCGAAAGAAACCAAGAAACCTTAAAAAGAAAAACCAGAGCATAAGAGCATCAAATTCCCTTTATTTTGTCCACTTGAGCTACAGGTTATACTAGTAGGTGACGATTGCAGTAAACTGTCTAATGGTGAAGGTAGAGCACTGGCCAGTTTATAGTCACCTAGCACCAACTAGTTTCCTTGCCCTTCGCATAATTCCTCTTTCCATCTTTCCTAAACCTGCACAATGCATGGCATGAGTGTTGGTTTTATAAAATAAAAAAAATTAGCTGGCCGCACTTAAGTAAGGTTTATAAAGGAGGATATTTAAGGAGGATATTTAAGGATACGTATACATTCAATCCATTAGCCTCAATCTTCAAAGGGTTTTCTCTGCCCATTTATCTGCAACGGGTGGTTTAGAACTTTAAGAGAGAAATTTATGAAAAAATTTAAAAAGTATAGTTGAATGCAGAACAAAACGTTGCGATGCCCTGATCTGTATTAGTTTGTGCCATTAATTGTCGTGGCTTTAAAGTTTATTTTCAAATTTCCATTATTTAGCCAAAAAGTAAAAGGAAAAAATGAATGAACGGTTCTAATAAAACTATTGACTTAAAACATTTTTAATGTTCTTGCATTTTTAAATTTTACGTTTTACTGTCAAAATTTATTTAAGATGTACCGATCCGTTCCTAAGTTATAGACAAAAATCTACGTAGAATACACAATACTAGAGGTATGTCGCGTGAAAGCTTTGAGAGCTCATAACTCAAAACCCACTTTTTCAACTTAGAATATTATAGAATGGGGGGGTCGATATAAAAAATGCTTCATCACTCATCGCCAGCATATTATCAGCGTAAAAAATTATCACTAAGCAGAAGGCCCGATTTTATGTATGGCCTTGACATTTATTTTATACTTTTGATATCATCGTTATGATGATGATGATGTGCATTAACTTTTATGTATCTCATTTACATATTTACGTATGTACATATACAATTTCATGAATATATATGTCTATGTATATATACATAAAAAAAAAATGTATGTCCGTATACATATGTATGTACATACATATATACATACATTTATGTATGAAACGATATATAAAATGTATATCACCCATGATTGTTTTGCCTCATTTCTTTTTTTATTCATCGTGTTGGCTTTTCATCACTTAAGATTGAAAAGCGAAAATAAAAATCTGATGCTGCTGATAGTTTCCAACTTTAGTGAGAGTTTTAAAATATTTTTTCTACTTTTTTTTTTTTGCTTGACACTTCTACAATTATCATCCATAAAATGTGTATGTATGTACAGAATCATACAATGCTGTATGGATGGATCCAGCATTCAGGCATTCATACAGCAATTCCCATCATCATCCATACGTTGTATGTTTGAGCATTTTTTTTCTGGTTTGTTCTTCTTGTTGTTGTTGTTGATGATTTTTGCAGAAATTATACAACAAAAGAAATTGTATTCTTCTACTCAATTTTCTTTCATTTTCTTTTTTATAAATTATTCAATGGTTTTTTGTTTTTTTTTGTTTTTTTTTTATGCACCAATTTCTTTTTCGCTTTCATTGTTTGATTTCATTTGATTCCAGAATAATTCGCGCGTCGTTTAAAAACATAAATTTGAAAACACACATCTTGTCTTCTCAAAGTTATTTTTAATACTGATTCACACACATTTTGCTGGCTATGGAAGCGATTTGAAGCATAATTTCTGACTTAATCTCTGTGACGAATTGGTTTGCGGGCCTTATACAGCAATTCCCATCATCATCCATACGTTGTATGTTTGAGCATTTTTTTCTGGTTTGTTCTTCTTGTTGTTGTTGTTGATGATTTTTGCAGAAATTATACAACAAAAGAAATTGTATTCTTCTACTCAATTTTCTTTCATTTTCTTTTTTATAAATTATTCAATGGTTTTTTGTTTTTTTTTGTTTTTTTTTATGCACCAATTTCTTTTTCGCTTTCATTGTTTGATTTCATTTGATTCCAGAATAATTCGCGCGTCGTTTAAAAACATAAATTTGAAAACACACATCTTGTCTTCTCAAAGTTATTTTTAATACTGATTCACACACATTTTGCTGGCTATGGAAGCGATTTGAAGCATAATGACTTAATCTCTGTGACGAATTGGTTTGCGGGCCTTTTTTTTTGTTAATGTTTAGCCCAACGGCAAAATTAAAAACTAGATTAAGCTCGGGTTTAATACCCATTCACGGCTTTTGAATTAGTGGGCGATTTCATTTTGTTACTGGTACTGAAATTGATATGTATCTGGCTCAGCTTTTTTTGTTTTTTTGTTACTTTTGGTACAAAGGCCAATTATGGGTTATCAGCAAACATTTTCAGTTTTTTTCTTGTTGAAAAAAAATATATTATTTTTAAAAATTTATATTCTTGACACACAAATATTCACATGGTAATAAGGTTTAAGTGTGCCTCAGTGTCTAAATAGCATTTTTTTGTGTTTATTACGTATGTAGAGGCAGTACTATGGGACGATAAACGAAAATAATCAATAAAATATTCTTATTGAAATATTACTTATCTTATGTCCGACTTACGTTTGATGTAGTGAAAATTGTTGGGAATCGAATCCTTAACTCTTACACTGACTAATTAGCACATTTTCGAATGAAGTTTAATGGTCAGAAATTGTATAAAAATTTAATAATGCCCCTTCCAGAGAGAATAACGTCAACAACTAGCATTATAGTATAGAAAAGCAACGCATCTCTTGAGAAGCAGTTAGCAAAGTTCTGCACCATTCCATTCAATATATGTTTCTATACAACGGGTGATGGTAACTCTGTTATTCTGGAGGCTGCTATAGTTGTTCAAGCGTCTCCCTAATCGGCGAAACTTGATTAATCAAATTGAAATAAATCACTTACACGAGGTAGCTAATATGAGCGCTATTGTCAATTGTTCCTATCCTTACCGAGGTTGTAAGACTGCTGAAGAGAAGGAAACACTTTCGATATCAATGGCTATCAATCGTGAGATGCAAATTTAGGTTATTTGGCTCTACATTCCTTGTTATCTTAATGGAGTTATCATCCTTATAAACCTTTCAGACTGGTTTCCAGCATAGGGAGTCGTGCTTTTAGTGTGCATCCCCTGCGCTAACAAACTTCTTCGATGAGTTCGTTGGAATTCGACCACTACAGAGATTGTACTTACCTCTGGCATCACAACGGCCCTCTATGCGTTCTTTGTTATCACAGCTATCACTCCAACCTAATGTAACCAAGCCTGTAGTCTACAAAAAACTTGGATGCCAAGTACTTAATTCGAAAAATATGAGTTAAAAAAAAAAATAAATGTGCTCGTATATGTAGCTGTATGAGAATACGTAAATCAGTAGGCTTCGGCAACGCGCGAGAACCAACTACGTTTTACCATCAGCATGTTTGCTGGGTGTATATACAGCGAGTCAAAGAATAATCAGTGAGAAGATATTAGACAGCTCCACCTAATTCAAATTTATCTAAATACCGCGTATGTAGACCGATAGTGCATCAACCCACTACTAGACCTGCTAGGTCTTATGACTTAAAAGGCCGAGACACTGCCAACGCGGTCACGGTAAGCATCATACGCATATAACAACCTACCTCTTTTGCTTGTTTTTTTTTTTTAAACTTCTTTAGAGCCAAAGCGAAAGAAGACTTCCTTTTTAAGTGCATTTAATTCGAAATCGAATATTAAACTTGAGTGTTGTTAACCTACTTCAAAGTCGACGTAGTCTTGAAGGTAGTCTGTTGGTTTATTAAACATGAGGTCCCAAGTCATACATGACCAATAAAACGAAATAAGAAAAAACTATTTCTACGGCGATTTTCTCTCAGCAGATTTCTGGTTAAACCTCTGGGGTTTAATAAGATTGCCAGAAATCTGTCGTTCGGAATCGACTTTAAGCTGTAGGTCCCGCCACACTTGCATAAAATGAACACACACAACATAAGAAGTGTAAGAAGCTAGATCGTAATTCTGACTGAAGGTTTGTAATGATAAATTAGGTACGTGTTGTAAACTTGAGTTCATTTCATAATAATTTTATACACACAGTGTCCATAAGCTTTTCATTCATATGAACTTCTAAGAAAATAGAAAAAAATATTATGTGGTGTGTGGTGGTTGTATATTGTAAAAATGATTTACTTTGACTTTAGATCTCTAAGAAATTCCATAAGAAGCACTTCTAAATCTTGTGAAATGTCAAGGATTTCAATTGGCGCAGACTATTTTAAGCCAAATACAAATCAATGCTAGTGACTGTTTTAATCATATTTTTCTCTGAAATCTAAAGTTAGAAATTAAAAAGAAATATTTCTAGAAATCCAAGAAAATTTTTTTTTTTTGTATTTGTTAAGTAAATTCAAAGCAAGGATATCTACTTAAAATAGCTTTGAATATCTGAAAAGCTCTTATTGTTTTCACTGCAATATTATTGGAAAATAATCTGCAATGAAGGTAGACTCTTTGTAAAGTAAAGTTTACCTTCTTCTAGGAACCTTTTTGCTTGTATTTTCATTTCTCTTTTACTGCTCCTGCACATGATATTTAAGTGAATTTGAACATGATTTAACGGGAAGCTGCTTATCAATACAAGGATATATAAAAGGAAATGACGACAACATTGGCAAAAAGAAAAAAAAGGAAATAAAAAAAGAACAAGAAAAAGAAAAAACTATTGAATGAATAAATGCTACAGAAAATGACGAAAAGAAAAAAGAAATGAAACGAAAAATAATAACAGTAATGCGGGAAATATAAGGAAAAAAAAAAATTGATCATCAACATTATAAATATCCTTTTCGCTTTCACTGGCATCATCATCAGAAAAATATTTTGTGATGTTGTGCTGTCTTTCGTTGTTGACGATGCTGACAATGTTGTCGATGATGATGATGATGATGACGTTGAAGCTGTTGCTTTACCATCTTCTATCTATCCAGCCATCGTTGTTGACAATAAGGACAATGATTATTCAGTAAAGGATTTATAAAAAGAAAATCAAAAAAAATATGTAAAAAGAAATCATTTCATATGAGAAAAATGTCACTGGCAGCATAAGATTTTGTGTTAAATCCACCATAACCAATCAGATATGAATTTATACACACAAAAATATTATTTTATACTTGCGTACACAAGTGAAATATGTATTTAGAGGGTTAGCCAAAGGAGTGATTTATATTTTAAAATGTGTTTCCAATTGCTTCTTCTCTAATTCACAGAATTTTAATTGTCAACTTTAAAGGGGTTTGATGTTATGTTGTTTATGTAAGTTTTGCGGGGGTAATTCTTGTGATATCAAGAAACCGTAATGATTGATAAGTTAGGTTAAGTTAGGTTGAAGTGGTAGCCCATTGCAACGCCACCAGTAAGCGCAGTCCCTGTACTCAGCAACGTACTCATTAAAGAAATTGCTCATCAGGGTCTGCACTCTAAAAGCACGACTCCCTTAAACTGGAATCCAGCCTGAAAGTTTTATAAACGAAGATATTTCCTTGATATCAATGGATGATAACCCCGTTAAGTTCCTTGTTAGCTTAGAGAGCAAAATAACTTAAATATCCGGCTCACAAGATATAAGAATTGACAAAGAAAGTGGAAAACAATTACATTCTCGGCCGTAGAACTTAGATGGGTGTTTCCCCGTGTTGTCTTATAACGTCATCGACGAGATGACCTTGTGATCTTAATAATACTGCGATCAAGTTTGAGTAGTTGGCCAAGAGACAAGGTTCCTCATTTGTCCAGGATAGGTTGGCATCCCGAAAGAGTTGCAGCCTAATTGCCAATATAATAGCGAGTGTTCCAGTAGGAACTCTATCTGCTCTGGCAAGCACTGCAGCCCTACAGCTGCCTGGAATGTTCCCCTGCCCGGTCCCAGACAATCAAGACACTGAATCGTTCAGAGAGGACGTCGAGACAACGGACACACTCCCTGACAAGTTTGGATTAACCATAAAGGAATGTAATTGCAGATTGGGTATCAGAAAAGATCGAGATACAGGGGAAGGGAGTACCGTTGATTAGAATTCAATGAGCTATTTGTTGAATAGGACAGTTAGGTAAGCAAATAATCTCAGGGTTTGAAGCCATGCGAATTGATCGGTATTTCTGTATAGAATATGTAAAGTCTATCTGGAACTAGAATAACTTACCTACAGTTTTAGAAATTACTACAACTGCCATTAGTAAGATATCGGCCGAAATAATACAAAAATTATGGTCATAGATGGTGTACCTACGGCAACATCACGAACAGTATTTACGTGAAATAATCCTTATGTGCGTATTGAAATAGGCTCTCGCTTAATAATTCAAAACATAAAAGAAAATAAGAAATTCGATTATCCTTTCGAAATAATTTAATGTTGAATCCTTCATTTGTTTAACCATTTATAATATGTTTTAAAATATTTAATACCCAAGCAAGCTACTAGTATACACATACACAATCAATATCCTTAAATTTTTTGCCCAAAATGAAAAAAGTATTCATTACCCGTTCGTTTGTTGCAATATGAACAAAAAAAAAAGGAAATCTTTTTTGATTCATACGTACGTATATAGTATGTATGTGTTGTTTTAAATAAAAATTTCATATGATTTGCACAAATCTCTGTTACAAAATATTTGCAAGTGTGGAGTAAATATGAAATTATTATTAAGAATTACAACAAAAAAACAAACAAACAAACAAACACGCAACATATTCATTTATCCATACAAAATAATTCTATTCATATTACAGAGAGAGAACAGCACAGACACAGATACAAATGCACAAATACATATAAAATATGTTTTTTCAAAAAGGAAAAACTAAAGGAAAAATGCAAATGAAAGTCTTTGGAAAAAAATGAAAAATATTTGCATAGAATTACATAACCCAGTAAAATGTTATGAAAAGAATTAAAGGTCGGCTAGAATGACTAATAAAACCTGTTTGGTTATTTCACTTGTGTAAACGTTAACTAAAATAAACACTTTTTAAATAGATGTCCTAGTGTACTGCTATCATACACTCCATTGCACACCCTTAATGATCAACAGAGACATTCCAATCTTCCAAAAGGCAACTCCCTGTCTAATACTTTATACGAAACCAACTGTTGTAGATTGAGATGCGTTAACTACGCACAGGTTCCAAATATGTGTGCCTACAATGCATCGCTCAGAAGACCGGTTACTATTCTCTACATACTTATGAATAATCATTCTAGGAACCTTCGGGTTTTAACAAAACCATTTGACTGGAAAAAAGAATTCCTAGCTGATAACACTCAGCCGGGCAGTGCCATAGAGAGATGAATATGTAGAGGTGGCTGTAAAACCAAGAAGTTTCAAAATCCGCTGCTATTCCGTAGTTATTCATCGCCCTTAATCTTGGAAGCATTCAAAGTTTCTATTGCAGAGACTTACTAGTGCCAATTTTTGTCAGATCATTTCATCTATAAACTAGATTGCAAAGTGCTTACCCTTCTTTGCCACAATGATGGTCAAAATACATGGAGAACAATGTACTATTCTCAACAGCCCTTGCAGAAGTCATTTATGATGTGTCGAAGACTACAGGGTGGCTGATATAATGCAACAAAGTAAAGCGCTATATTTTTTTAATTTGTTTAGTTAATTTTATTGTTCAAAAGCAAAAAATTTTGGAAATAATATCAAATTATAGAATCAGTTTAGATTTATTCGAATTGGCCACCAAAGCCGACAAAGCCTTCGCAGGCTGCACGAAAGTGGCTCTGCGGTATTTTGGCCCATTCCTGGCAAAGCGCCGTCTTGTAATGATAGACACTTTGGTATTTTTTTAGTGAGAACATTACCCTCCAACGGATTGAGATTCGGAGATTTTGGTGGTCATTGTGCGGTAGAAATGAAGCGAGGAACCTCCTTTTTAAGCCATTCTTGGTTGACGCGTGCTGAGTGTGGTGGTGTTAAGTCCTGTTGGAATGTCCATGGTCTGCGGACGAAATGTTTGTCTGCCCAGGGCATCAATACTGTCTTTAAGATATTTTCCCGATAATATTCAGCATTTATTTTGACCCCACAGTCGATGAATATGAGCTGTGAGCGACCATCGGCCGTTACGGCGGCCCACACCATTACCATGGGCGGCGCTTGAGTTCTGATAGGCAATCGCAGGTGTAAATTTTCAGTTGACCTCGTTGGCAAGTAAATCCGATCATTTTGCTTGTTCAAAAACTACTCAATTTGGAATTGCTTCTCATCGGAGAAAGCCAAATTCGGTAACTGGTCACTTTCGTGCAAGCGATCTAACTCCTTGGCTCTTTCCAGTCGTAATTTTTTTTTGTCCATCGGTGAGCTCTTGCACTTTCTGGAACTTCAATGGCTTTAGTCCAAGTTCATTTTTCAATATGTGTTGCATCCGTTCTCGCGATATGTTCAGCTTACGATTAATTCTTCTACCACTGCGGCGTGGAGTTCGATCAAATCTGGCCTCCACTTTCCGGAGAATTTCTGGTGATGTTATCGTTTTTATTTTTCGTCCACTTTTTGGACGCAATGTAACACTGCCAGTATTATGGTAACGAGCAATGGTACGAGGAACAAAAGATTTATTCACATTTAAATGCTGGAGGGCTCTAACGATAGCCACCTGTGGTTTTCCAGCCAAATATAAAGCTTGAATTCCACGAATAACTTTTTACCCGAATGTAATAGATCAAAATGCTTTTGTGAGCTTGTAAATAATAAAATGAACTGTCACTGGAATAAATCTGTCCGCTGTCAGACGAGCGGTTTACAAATGATAACGACCTGAAGTGGGTTGCCATACATAATAATATCAAGTAATGTCTCCCACATAAATGCCCAATAACCATATTGAAAGTGTTGTACTACACCCTCTATCCAATTTTAAATAGATTTTCTGCATATTCTGCCTGTAACTGAATTCCCAATCACAGTTCACGGACTTTACTTACCGAAGAGTTCGATGGCTAGCCAGTAGTATGGAAAAGCAATGTCCTGCCTCCTATACAACAGGAATGACAAACTGCTTCGATATTTTATTAAAATACTCGAAGAAATCGTGCTTCCCTTACCATATACAGTAAAATATTTGCGAATTTTATTAAAATCATGAGGATTGAGGCCTGTATGGTCATTGCACTATCCTAGAACAGTAAGCGAGGAAATCCTTTACTTGAATGGTGACCTAAATGTATGAGGCTCTCTTTCGATGGCATATACTTCCGTTTGAATGGTGCTTGAAAGTGTCCACATTAGTTTCGAATACTTTGTGCCTAACTATATGTCTTTGACCCATCCGTATACCACAGGTTGGTCAGCATTATTGATCGATCATGAGTTTACTTTTTCTATTCAGAGGATAATAACGGAGCAAGTTGTTTTATTTTCACTTTCATTTCTTTCACAATATATGGATGTGCATATGTTGTATATAAGGTTTACTGGGTTATCATTATCCAAAATGTAATTTTAGTTGCAAAAAGCCATTTTAATTTTTAGTTTTACTTTTCAAAATACTTTGTTTTGTATTTATTTATATTCTGTTTATCAAAATATTTCAAAAAATATGAAATAATTACAATTAAATGAAAAAGTTTTAAATTTCCTAATTTATTAAGTTCTGAACTCTAATACAACATACACACACACACACACTCACACGCAGACCGACATATAAATGTAGTCAGAATGTAATGTAAAGTGTTACATGCACAGATCCATATGCATACTTATGTTCTCATTTGTATTTAAAGAATTTCAAATAAAAATTTTTCTTAGCCAACAAAATTCTAAAATTACTTCAACATTTTGTTGCAATATTTTCGTTCATGTAATATTTTTCAAAGCATACAAACAGGCGTTTAAAGGATTTGTAAGCATGTGTATGAGTATATATTGAAGGAACTTTTACTTTTCATTAATACACCAAAGAATTGGAATAAATTACTTGCAGTGTCGTGCAATTGGGGTCTATCTTTAAATCATACAACGATAAATTAGTTGAAATGCCTTGAGTAGAGCATCAGTAGCCATTTTTGTCCAGAGTTTCTTAATTATTTTTTTTTTCTTAATACCCACACAAGTAAGTCATGCCACCACGTCACTGAAAGCAAATGCATCGTTTGAAAGGTATTACAAAAGAAAATACAACAATATTGGTAACCATGGTTATTTATGTCACACATCTCCGGATTTTTCTTTGCATACATGCATGCATGCAGGTTGCACAATCAATTTTGTCAACGTTTGTTGCAAGTGCTACAAAAAAATCTATTAGTGTGTGTGTGTCCATATGAATTGTGTCTGTATTATGTGCAATACAAGTATGCAAGGCTCAGTAGTATACCCCTGAGTACTGATCCGGTACAAAAGTAGCATCAAACGAATCATTTTAAGAAGGAAAATGTGCAGTAGTACGCTTTACACCAGGCCAGAGACACTGCCATTGCATCGCAACATTAAGCTAAAGCAAGAGAAGGTCACTGTAACCAATTTTTATTACTTTTTTTTGTAAGCTTTTTGGTAAGATTACTTTTTAATTTTTCTTTTCGTATAAGCAACTCGAGTACTACGGCTCAGTAGCAAAACTTTATATATGCCACTGCCACTGAAACTCAGCCAACATCAGAAAAAAAGCACATCCTTTAAGAGAAATAAAGAACGTACTCCAAACATGTACTCCGTGTACCATGATATAGGGGTTAGCTGCAGATCCTTTTGCTGCTCACGGGTGTTTTTGTAGAACATACAAATAAAATACCAACAAAAATGAGTATTAAAGAAGAATTTCTCTTCTATTGCTGTGTTGCTCAAACTGTTTTGGATTTATAAAAAAGTTAATTTCGCTAGAATTTTTCTTGGGTACCAAAGAGCTGATTAAAGGGTTAAATTCTGTATAATTAATAAATGGGTTCAACATGCTAATTAAGGTCCGCATTGTTACTTTTAGTGGCTTTAAATACATTGGACACCATTACCGCAACCATAGGCATATATGCATCATATGAACCGTCCGTCCACCACAACGAGCGAGAGTTATTTTAGTCATAGCTTTCGCATGGAAGACTATAACTGTTGAAACTTAAAAAAAACTTAAGATAATGAAAGCAGCCTATTTAGAAACTTCGGAAAACCTTGAAAAGTCATAGAAAGCAATTTAAGAATTCAGTATTGTGTGGTACTGAGTTGAATGTACAATACGTGGAAAGCCGATTCTGAATACCTTATGCAACCAATAAGTTTCAAGCCGAGGTTATGCTTTATGTTTGGCGGAACCTAAATCACTTCCCCTTCTATATTATAAACACACGATCACAGTGAGTGGATGGATGCATGGCCAGAATTGAAGCGAACATGAACAAAAACTCACACGAAATTTACGAATTGTCATGAATTCACAAATTGTCATGTCGTTTAAATTCTACATTAAAAAGCAGGTTTTGGTAATCATTATAGGACCAACAGACCCAACGCGGGTTTTTATATTAATTTTATTAATTTATTTTTGTTCTTATTATAAAACAAACAATTTTTCACTTTTTTTCCATAATACAAAACAAAAATAAGGAAAAGTTTCAGAGGACTCGATATATACCCCCAAGGAGAATCCTCCGTAAATTTAAATTAAAAGGCCTAATATATGAAAATGTTATCCCGGGTATTTAGTAGAATATACCCCATTTTGAATTAAATGTAGAAGTTTTGTTTAGTGTTTTCTGGTGGCATCATGATCAAGTTTTTCGGTTAACTTTTTATTGAGGTTTAGTGATTACGTAGCTGTTCTTTCAAATGATCTCCTAAATACTCTCTCGAAGTCATATCGGGATTTTGTGCAAGAGTAATAAGATTGTGGGGAGTTTTATCCAAGTATATTGCCGTATTAAAACTTTTGCTCTCCACTATATACATATGTATGTAGTCGCCTTAGTTTAGTAGGTAGTGTGCTGGCTTTTTAGATGTGAGGTCATGGCACAAATACCAGATCAGACATCTCCAACAAAAAGGAAATATGAAAGAATATTTCCTCTCAGCAGATTTCTGCCAAAAAACCTGAGCGTTATTGACATTACCATGAAAATCTTCTTAAATCTTCGTTCAGAGTTGACTTTTAACTGCAGGTTCCAACACTAATGTATAAAATTAAAATACACAACATAAGTGGTGTGAGTAACAAGGTTGTAATCCTATCTTAAAGGCTGTAATGGCCAATTATGGAAGTACGTATGTATGTATGTAGGTATACCATATATGCGGACTTTGCTAGGACTTCGAAAACGTATTGTTCGTTAAGAATTTCATCCTTTTACACTGCAAAAGACTCTTACGGAAGAGTGAGTGCTACGTATGTACAGTGACGAGCAGAGGTGAGTGCATGTTCACAATACTGAGTTTCGTCGTCCATAAAAACAAAACCATATAAGCAAATACAAAAAAAAAAATTATTTTATATTTATTATTCTGTTCGTAACAAATAGCAGTAAAAAAACCGTAATTATTGACATGAATTCAATGATTTTGAAAGAAAAAACGAAAATAACCCACATAAACTCAATTTTGCACGTTTCAAGAATTGCCCACATTTTCGCTCTCCGACTTCTCTTATCGGCAGATTCACCATTATGTTTGTTTATATCTTATTCTTCTTCTTCGTAGAGTAGTTTAAAACGTGTTTCTTTCTAATCAAAGCAAATTACAATCATTTTTAAAAAAATTTTTGATTTTTTGCACAAAAATGAGGAAGATCTCTGCAAAAATTGAAAATAGTGTTGTGTGCCTGACCGAGAAGGGCTGTTCTTCACGTAGCATTTCCAAGAGCCTTGGTATTAGTCAATCGGCGGTAATCGCAGCTCAGAGAAGACGAAATGTGACACCTAAACCGCAAGTCAGAGGTCGCAAAAAATTATTAACGGACTCAGATGCTCGGCTAATGATGTCCGAAATGAGAAAAAACAAGCAGCTAACACCAAAGGGCGCCTCTCTGGCAATTAACAAAAATGTATCCGAATGGACTGCTAGAAGAGCGCTCCACGACATCGGATACATTTCAGTCATTAAAAGAAAGAAACCTGCATTGTCCGATAAGAATGTTAAAGCGCGCTTGAAATTTGCGAAGGAGCACAGAAATTGGACCATTGATGATTGGAAACGTGTTATCTGGTCTGACGAGTCCAAATTTAATCGTTTTCAGTCAGATGGGAAGCACCAGCAATGCTGGTGCAGGGAACGTGTACAAAGACACCATGTGAAGCAAACTGTTAAACATGGCGGCGGAAATATAATGGTTTGGGGATGCTTTACATGGTGGCATGTTGGCCCTCTTCATTTAGTAGATGGTATCATGAGAAAAGAGGACTATCTACATATTCTACAAGCCCATCTTCCCAATTTTATGGACAAATGTGCTTATCCCGAAAAAGAAATTGTTTTTCAACAGGATGGTGATCCGAAGCACACAGCAAAAATTGTAAAGGAATGGATCGGGAAACAAAATTTTCAATTGATGACATGGCCAGCACAGAGTCTCGACCTCAATCCGATTGAAAATCTTTGGTCAATCGTGAAAAGACGGCTCGGGCAGTACCAAGAGGCCTTAACAAACATGAACAAACTTTGGGATCGTGTAAATGCTGAATGGAATCGAATTCCTAAAGATGTTATAGAAAATTTGGTAGAAAGTATGCCAAACCGCATAAATCAAGTCATTTCTAATAAGGGTCTATGGACCAAATATTGAAATTGGGATAGTTTCTTGAATTTTCTTGAAACGTGCAAAATTGAGTTTATGTGGGTTATTTTCGTTTTTTCTTTCAAAATCATTGAATTCATGTCAATAATTACGGTTTTTTGACTGCTATTTGTTACGAACAGAATAATAAATAAAAAATAATTTTTTTTTTTGTATTTGCTTATATGGTTTTGTTTTTATGGACGACGAAACATGCACTCACCTCTGCTCGTCACTGTATATCAATAGTAAAGCTCCCTGTATAACGGTCTACTGGTCAATAGTTCTAGGTCTATTGAATGTATCGATAAATTCATAAAACACATACCATCCTATAACATCTGTTAAACCGAAATATTACACAATGCAACTAAAAACAAACAAACATTAAACATGCACTTCTGTATGTAGACAATTTTCTATGTAGACTTTTTCCTGTTAATTTTTTCTAGTTTTCTGATCATTTCTAGGTGATATCGTTTTATATTTGTTTTTGTCTTCAAACTTGCTTATTGGAACTGCCTTAAACAATGTTCTGTAGCACCTTTTTCAGTTAGATAAATATCGCTGGGAAAAAGGTCTACAAACAATGGTGTACACTTAGGCTTTTTAAATGTTCATCTTCATAGATTTCTCATAACAAAATTCTATGAATAATTATACCAAATATCTCTTACTACCTAGAATGATTTTAAATGGCATCTACTTTTACCCCCATCCAATGAAACATGTAAGTGTACCTACAATATCTGCAAATATTAGCTGAGTTCGTGTAAAGCTGTGTTAAAAGGAAACGCATACAATAAAGGAAGTTGTTTATACGTTGCAAGTTATTTTTTCCCATTCGGATGTTTATTTGTAACGAGTTGAAAATACTTTTTCTTTAACAAATACTAACAACTGCAACTACAATAAAAAATATGTAGTAAGAAAATATATTTACATGTGAAAGCAAAATAAGCAAAATAATGCAATGAAACCTGGCCCACCCCTAAAAATAAAAAATTTTTAATTTTTCCCACTTTTTTTTTGTTGGCTACTGATCTAAATTTTTATGAAATTCTATCGTTTTTTGACTGCTATTTGTTACGAACAGAATAATAAATAAAAAATAATTTTTTTTTTGTATTTGCTTATATGGTTTTGTTTTTATGGACGACGAAACATGCACTCACCTCTGCTCGTCACTGTATATCAATAGTAAAGCTCCCTGTATAACGGTCTACTGGTCAATAGTTCTAGGTCTATTGAATGTATTGATAAATTCATAAAACACATACCATCCTATAACATCTGTTAAACCGAAATATTACACAATGCAACTAAAAACAAACAAACATTAAACATGCACTTCTGTATGTAGACAATTTTCTATGTAGATTTTTTCCATGTTAATTTTTTCTAGTTTTCTGATCATTTCTAGGTGATATCGTTTTATATTTGTTTTTGTCTTCAAACTTGCTTATTGGAACTGCCTTAACAATGTTCTGTAACACCTTTTTCAATTAGATAAATATCGCTGGGAAAAAGGTCTACAAACAATGGTGTACACTTAGGCTTTTTAAATGTTCATCTTCATAGATTTCTCATAACAAAATTCTATGAATAATTATACCAAATATCTCTTACTACCTAGAATGATTTTAAATGGCATCTACTTTTACCCCCATCCAATGAAACATGTAAGTGTACCTACAATATCTGCAAATATTAGCTGAGTTCGTGTAAAGCTGTGTTAAAAGGAAACGCATACAATAAAGGAAGTTGTTTATACGTTGCAAGTTATTTTTTCCCATTCGGATGTTTATTTGTAACGAGTTGAAAATACTTTTTCTTTAACAAATACTAACAACTGCAACTACAATAAAAATATGTAGTAAGAAAATATATTTACATGTGAAAGCAAAATAATGCAATGAAATCAATTTTTCCCACTTTTTTTTTGTTGGCTACTGATCTAAATTTTTATGAAATTCTATCGTTTTTTGTATTTTGTTTCTCAAATGGGCTTAATAATCTGGATTTTAGTTATTTTTTTCTAAAATTTCTTCTTATTGTGTAGGCCACAAGAGGATACTAGTGAAGGTCCTACTACTTTTCTTGTAACCCTGATTTATTTTCACATTTTCTTTCCCAAGGACTAAGAAGGCAAGAAAGAAATAAGGAGGAAATAAAAGAACAAGAGAAAAAAAAAAGAGAAAGAGGAAGACAAGAAAGTAAAATATCATTACGTCTATTAAATTTTTCAAATACAAAATCTTTTAAGTTCTAACGATTTTTCAAAGTCTCTTAAGGATTTTGCAGGATTCTAAGAAGATTATTTTGAGCATGTGTTAGATTTGCTGGCTGCCCAACATACATACATACGTACGAAACATTCATTGCAAATGCAAAAAGAATGAAGGGAAAGGAGAATAGGAGAAAGAAAAGGATTTAAAATTATTGATTGATTTAGTTGGATTTGCTTAAAAGCAAACGTATAAAACGAAACAAATTAAAATTTAAAACGTTTTGGGGAAAACTTAAATGAAATAAAAAGTATCAGAATATTGAAAGCAATTCTGTTAAATAAAGGCTAACATCAAGGACTATAATTCCAATATAACTTGAAGAGATCTAATAAATTGTAGGCGAAAGTTAAAACATTTATGGTTGAATGTTAAGCATCTTATGGAAGGAAACTCTACGTATTTGAGAAAATTTTCTATATTTCAGAACATAATCACTCCTTTGGGCGTAACATAATTTCTTCACTCTTTTACTGCAGACTATACAACTTCATGAAGTTGCCGCAGTCTAGTAAGTAGTGTGTTGGCCACGATTCAAACCCCAGATCGGAAGTCTCCAGTAAATGAAATATAATTTCCTTTCAGCAGATTTGTGACAAAACCTCTTAGAGTATATAAAATTGCTATAGAATTTTTCTTATAAATCTGTCGTTCAGTGTCGTCTTTAAACTGAAATTCCAGCCTCTCATGGGTAGAATTAAAACACACAACATAAGTGGTGTGAGAAGCTAGGTGGAAATCCTGAGTTATGCTTTAAACGTTGTTGTCGTAATCTAGTGATTACGAGCCCGTGGCTCACATCCAAGCACTCTCGAGAAAAATAAAAAATAGAAATGTCTTGAGAATAAGCAAAAAAAAATGAACTCTGAAAAATTCTTCCTCTATGATTTCCTTTCATCAGATTTCTGGTAAAAACTTTTAGTGTAAGTAAAATAGTCATACACTTTGGTATTTTTTAGTGCGATTCTTACTCTACAAAATGCACCAGGCGCAAAAGTCCAACGCATTGAGAGCCGGAGTGCAGAGTGCGGTGGTGCAGAGTCCTGTTGGAAGGTCTGCGGCCGAAATGTTTGTCTGTCCAAGGGTTCAATACTGTCTTCAAGACATTTTCCCGATAAAATTCGGCATTTATTTTGACAGCACGGTCGATGAATACGAACGGGGAGAGACCACCGGCCGTTACGACGGCCCACACCATTACCATCGGCAAATGTAAATTCTCAGCTGACCTCTTTGGCGAGTAAACACGATCATTTTGTTTGTTCACAAACTGCTCAACTTGGAATGGTTTCTCATCGGAGAAGGCCAAATTCGGTAACTGGCCACTTTCCTGCAAGCGAAGTAACTCCTTGGCTCTTTCCAGTCGTAACTTTTTTTTGTCCATCGGTGAGCTCTTGCACTTTCTGGAACTTCAATGGCTTTAGTCCAAGCTCATTTTTTAATATGTGTTGCTTCCGTTCTCGCGATATGTTCAGCTCACGAGCAATTTTTCTACCACTGCGGCGTGGTTTTCGATCAAATCTGTCCTTTACTTTTCGGATCATTTCTGGTGTTGTCACAGTTATTTTTCGTCCACTTTTTGGACGCGATGCAGCGCTGCCAGTATCACGGTAATGAGCAATGGTACGAAAAATAGAAGATTTATTCACATTTAAATGCCTGAGGGCTTTAATGATAGCTACCTGGGGTTTTCCAGCCAAATATAAAGCAATCACACTATCACGCTTAAATTCCATCTCGAATAACTGAGCGCAATAGATCAAAATGCTTTTGTAAGCTTGTAAATAATAAAATAAACTGTCACTGGAATAAATCTGTCAGCTGTCTGACAAGCGGTTTACAAATGATAACAACCTGAAGTTGGTTGCAATACATATCAGCTATGCTGTAGGTATAAAATAACACACACAGCATAAATGAGACGCTAGGACTGTATGGTTGTAATAACCAATTATGTGTATTTATGTATGTATACCACTCCATATATGCATACACGAATATATTTTTGCTCATTGCAATCCATCAGTTAGGATTACTGCTTAGTCTCTCACATCACCCATGCTTGGTTGTTAATACAAACTTCAATGTCGACTTGATCAATTTCTTCATATATTCTTACCATACAAGTTTTAGGATCTAGGTGGGTTCGAATTCAAATATTTTAAAAACTCTTCAATTTTACATAATCCGTTGAAATTAATCTCTTCATTAAAAAATATTGTTTCCTATAGCAAAAAAGATTTACTCGTAATGAAAATTCACTACCAGCTTCATTTCTATGAAACATATTTATGGTATGTGCACACGTATGTATATTGATTTATTTTTCCATTGATAATCTGCTGAACTTGTCATTTCATTTATGAAAACGTTATCCACATTTAATTAGACATTATTATGATTTTTTGGCATTATTTTCTCCACTTTACCTTTATTTTGTTAAGCACATGTGACTCTACCTGCTATGGAGGCTTGTGTAACCAAAGTGATACGAAATTATTTAAGCAGGTTATTAAAAAGTATTTCTTTTTCTCATTTCCTCATGTAATATTTTGAAAAATTTACATAGAAATGTTCATATTACAGCAGTAACATGCTCTGACATTCCGCAAAATGTCACTCGTTTAAATTTAAATTTTCATTATGGAGTTGGCTGGTTACGTATGGGTGTTTGTGTGTTAAATTACCTCATCAAAATCATAAAAAATATGGGAACATACATACATGCGTTGAGGTAAAAGACAAAATGGAGAAAAAAATATTTTAAATTTCCATAATCACTTCTCTGGCAGCAGTATTTACGGACCCATTCTATAAAAACTGAAACAGAAAAAACGTTAAACTGTTTGCTCTTTAGCCTTTAAATGAAATAAATAAAACGAACAAACACAAGAAATGTTAAATATTTTATTTTTACACCAGGCAACCATATATACAATGAATTTATACAAATGTATCTAAGGATACTCTCTTATACCTCGACACACTTTCGTGTAGACCTAAATTAAAGCTCTTGCATTCTCCATCCCTTTCCATTTATTTTCTTGTTTTTGTATGTTACAATGACGAATCCAATTAAGTTTCATTTGTTAAACATTTTGTCTAAATTATCCACAGTATTTCAGCAATTTTTTTTTGTCGTGTTTTGTTTTCTATCTTTTTTTTTTCTAATTTTTTGTAATAACCAGATATGAAAGAATTTCAGAACATGAGTGTTTCTGCAGAGCTTAAAAGGAATGCATACTTTATAAATTTATAAAAATAGGCACCAGTTTTTCTTTTAGCTAAGAACTCTTTAAGTTCTGTTGTCTTACCTTTAATTTTCGTCAAAATCTATCTGGAACTCAGTGCAAAAGGATGTTTATCTTATACAATATATAACGATAATTAACGCGGAAGCTACAGTACAGTAAAGTAAAGATAAAATTTTAGAGATTTCTGCAGCTGGTTTTGTAATTTTCTTAAAGGTTTTCAATCACATGTCAACGTACATACATACATACCCATCTATTGTCCATATCAACCATCGAGTTAGGATTACGACTTAGCTTCTCATACCCACTTATGTTGTGTGCGTTAATTTTATATACGACTGACGTAAGACCTTCAGTTTAAATTCGATTCCGAATGACAGATTTTTTGAAAAACTTTTCATAGAAATTTTATTAACTCTCAAGGATTTTGCCCGAAATCTGCTGCGATCAAGTCAACGAAGAAATATTTTGAATCTTGCAATCACGTCTAATAAGCCTCTTCACTTCCCACAAGACTATGGCGGCTTCTCATGCCCGCATACTCACTAATTTATTTTTGTTGTCGCCATTGTTTACATGATATGTTATCTGACTAGGCAAGAGATTAAAGTTTTAAAGTTAGCTCTAACAACTTTAAATAAAAAAGATTTTTAAACTACTTTTAGCAATCATATGATAATAGCTTTGATGTTAACTAGCTGCTATGAAAATACTTCTTAACTTTATCACCTAAACCATAAGCTTAAGCACTTACGGAAGGAAATTAACACCCACAGCAAGAATAGTATGAGAAGCTAGGTTGTAACAACTGTATTGTACAATACAACACAACTGAAGTACGCTACTTTCCTAGTATTCATGCATTCGATGTTCGAAGCTTACATCGAATTCCCAGCAATAATTTCTGTGGCAGAAATCAACGTTGTTTATTGTCGTAAGGCCACGGTTCAAATACCAGGTCAGATATTTCCAGTAGAACGAACAAATATTTCTTCGGTGGCTACTTCTTAGAAGTCTTCTGGTAAATACCCTGAGAGTAAATAAAGTGGAAAGTTTCTCAAAAATCTGTTGTGCGGTGTCACCTTTAAACTGTAGGTTCCGCAACTCTTTTTTAAAATTCTCACACACTCTACATACATACAAAATTGGCCATTACAACCCTTCAGTCAGGATTACGACTTAGCTTCTCTCACCACTTATGTTGTGGGCGTTAATTTTTATACATGAGTGGCGGGACCTACAGTTTAAAGTCGACTCCGAACGACAGATTTTTGAGAAGCTTTTCATGGCAATTTTTACTCTCAGAGTCTTTGCCAGAAATCTGCTGAGAGAAAGTCGCCAAAGAAATATTTTTCGTTTTGATGTCTGACCTGGGATTCGAACCCGGGCCTTTTGTCTAATTAGCCAACACACTACCCACTAGACCACGGCGACTTACTCTATACTTACTTAATTGGCCATAACAGCCCGATTAACGGATTGCGGCCTGTCGCAACACATCTGTCGCAAGCCTCTGCTTCTTGCGCGCCTACGTCAGTTGGTCACACCAATCGATCACAAGGCTTCCCCGATTTTGTCCTTCCAAGGGAAACAAGCTCGTCCTCTTCGCAGGCTTCCAAAGATCTCAAATACCCGCTTCGCCGAAGCATCCCCCTCCATTCGAACGACATGCCTGACCCAGCGCAGCCACTGGATATTAATACGCTGTACAACGTCTATGTCTTTGAGGAGCTCATGCAGCTCACTGTTAGATCGAATGCGGAAATCATCGGCAAATCGCAATGGACCAAAGATCTAACGTAGGACTTTTCTCTCGAATACTCCAAGCTTCTGTGCCATAAAGAAGCACGGGTAGGATGAGTGGCTTGTAGAGTAATAGTTTCATCTTACGAAAGAGATCTCTGCTACTCAATTGCCTATTGTGACCACAGTAATAGTATTGAGGCAATAAGTGATGTGAAAAGCTAGTATAATAATCCTGAATAAAGGTATGTTACATTGGAAATTAGCTGTTGAATGTCAGAATTTATATCATTAATAGCTAGATGTCTTGTGTAACTTTGCTCTCCCTTGTGCTTCGTTTAGAAATACTTTCCCTCTTCTAGTTGTCATAAGAATTCATTACTTTAAGTGTCTTCCTTCATGCACATACCAACGATATGAGAAATTTTTTTAACACTTAATTTTTTTAAACATAATTTCTGTTACAACGTTCTTCTATGTCTCTTATGTTCAACATAAAATGGCTATAAAAATGAAACAAACAAAAAAGAAATTTGCTTTAACAGCAAAAAATTAAAATACCTTTCACCGCATATCTTGCTTACCTTTGAACCTTAGAAGGATTTTAAATTGCAAAACAAAAAAAAAAAAAAAATCGTGATGCTAGAAGGCGCAGGATGTAGAAAAAGAAAACAAACGTTTGAGTTTGTGTTTGCTTACACATACTGTACTGCTGCTGTTGTATTCATTGAAGGATTTTATATTTAATTGGTGGCTTTTTGGTAATTTAAAAATCCAAAGTCAACAAAACTCAACAACAAGAAAGTCATCATATAGTACGACTGACTCTGGCATGCGGGATTTCCCTCTCTCTTTTTCGCTCTCAACCGTTCTCCTTCCATTTTTTATTGCACATGAGTTCGGTTATGTTTTACTAAAGGCCTATTGTTGTTAACATTATTCGCACTCATACATACATATTCATTCATATGGTGTTGAATGGTATGGTGTGGTGTGGTGTGGTGTCATCATATTTTGTATGTCTGTCCTTTACTTTTCTGTTTGTATTCATGGATTTCTTTTCGTAGGTTTCCATGTATAAATATGTGTGTGTATTTGTGAGTATTTTTTATCTGCCCTTAACTGTCTGTGAGTGGTGTGTTCATATTATTTTAATGACTGCGAATAAACTGCCTTTTTAACACTGACAACGACAATGGCAACGATAATATTTACTACTCTTGGCAAATGAAAAAAACAAGAGTCAGAAAAAGTCAGTAAAAGTTGTTAAACAAAAATGTTAATTTATTCAAAATGCCTTTTAAACTGTTCGGAATTCTTTTTTTATCCCTTTTTTTTTTTGTAGCCTTGACAGAAATGAAAATATTTTGATCTTTATTTCTCTCTCTCACACACACTCAAAACAGAATGAAACAGGAGCAAGAAATTTATTACTTGTAGGAGGATTGTTTTATATGATGTCAGTTAAGGCTTAATACGTCAATAGAGATATGGCTAAAGTTTTCAAAATGGTTAGTTCAACACTTTAAAATGAAAACTACTGAGCCTCAACGATACAATTGATATGTACGCCTAGTCATGATTTCAGGCAGAACTTAAAGAAAAAACTGAATTTAAGCCAAAGATTTCTTAAGTTATTACTACCTTGAAAGGAGAGTCAATTAACCCAAATTATGCATTAATAAGCAAGCAAGACATCAATAAAAGAGTTGTGAAGATGTAAATAGAATAAGAAAACTATACGTCATTTATCTTACGAAATTCTGAATCAGAGTTCATACAAGAATTGATGTCAAACGATAATATTTTGCGTTGCATTTTTCCTGATTTGAAATTGACCGAAAACTTACTCACTGTTACTCCAATAAGGATAATTGTCCTGCTTAGAGAGAAAACAAGTCGTTAATGAATCATCATTGTTGATAATGTGTTGGTTAAATAGACGTGCGACCGTTATTTCAAACTACAGGCCACGCATCTTATAGAAAACGAAATTAAAAAAAAATATTTCTTCAGCGACAGCCTCTCAGCAGATTTCTAACAAAAACTCTGAGAGTAAAAATAAAATTGCCTTGAAATGTTTTGCAAAAGTCTGTCGCTCGGAGTCGATTTTCAACAGTAGGTTCCGCCACTCACGCATAAGTGGCGTGATACGCTAAGCCGTAATCCTGACTAACGGGCTGTATTATACAACCATGTAATATGCATGAAGGTGGCATTACAGTGAACGCTACGAAAGCAAGTTGACCGAATTTTTACCAAAAATTACTTAGGAGAACATCAAAGCCGTTTGAATCAAATAAGATGGCGCTACCTGACACTCTGCGCATTTATCTATCAAGTTATTGCATGCCAGTTTATTTTCCTAGGTATCAAATGGATGAAATCTAATAGTTTTCTAGTCCTTATTTCTTTTAGAAGTTGTTGGCAGAAGCTCATATTTCTTACCTAAGATGATATGAACACTGATTCAAGTCACCGCAGTCTATTAAGTAGTTCATTAAAGATAGATAAAGAGGCCCTGATTTAGAAAAACAGAAACATGAAGGAATATTTCTTTCAGCAACTTTCGCTCTGCAGTCTTCTGATAAAAACTCTGAGCGTAAAAAATAGCATGAAAAGATTCTCAAATATTTGTCGTTCGGACCTGCAACTCATAAACAAAATTAAAAATATTAGCTCTCAGTTGACTTTGGCAAAAAATTCTTTGAGTTGCTCTAAAATCTGTCGTTAGAATCATAGGTCTAGTTACCCACGGATAAAGTTAACACACACAATATGAGTGGTGTGAGAAGCTAGGTTGTAATCCTGTCTAAATGGTTGTAATGACCAATTAATCAAGTAAGTAAAATGACTCGAACAAAATATACAGGAATTGAAGTGATTTCCCCTGATCTTTCTCTACTTAAACTTCTCTGTAAATTTTAATTACTTTAAACGAAAGAAATTTTCAATAGCCTCAAAATTCAAATACTTTCTATATGTAACAGCGACTCTGTATGTGGAATCTTAAATCCTTTATTGGATTTCCTTGAATTCTTTAATGGATTTCGTCTTAATACTCTATAGAAACATATTCTTATTATCACTAATTATTTCAGCCTAGCGTTATACGTACATACATATGTATGTATGGACGTACATGTTAATATTCTTGTTAATGTCAAAAGATATTAATGTCATGATGTAGCAGGCAAAGCATTTTCAGCATGCAGCGCACAAACACCCACTGACTGTCACAAACACAAAATGCCTATTGTTTTCAACTTGACTCCATTTATTCGAATATAAATTATGGAAATATTTATCAGCTATTGTCTATATTTTGTCATTTTATTGTTGTTATTATTATTGTTGTTGTTGGTATAAAGTTCATTTAATATAATTGAATTTTAACCTCATTCTTGTATTAAATATGGTACAGCTCTTAGGCTTCATATCTGCATAAGTATGTACATATGTTAAATCGTGTTTAACAACAACAAAACTAAAAACAAAAGACCTTTAACAATTGACATCAATATTAAAAGATGATGATTTTGATTATAAATAAATACCTACACACATACACCTACACATATACATCATGTTCCAATTGCCATGTGCCAAAATCGTTATCAGTAACGCCATCGTCTTCAATGCCAGTCGATATTAAAATCGACAACACCATCACCCCTCATCATCATCATCATCATTATCTTTATCTGATGTGAACATAGTTGCTGTTGTTTTTGTTCTTCTTGGTCAGTCTATGATTTGAGAAAACTCATGGTGATAATGATTATTTTGTACGTTCTCGTTCATTCACACATGCTATGTATGGCGTATGCCAGACCCCAATCAGTTTTGATATGGCTGCCCAGTCAAGGTATTCTCAGTCCGTCTGTCCGTCTATCACACTGCATTGTCTTTATTCGAATATGTTATAAATTTTCTTTTCAAATTATAGTTTATTATGGGGAGGGAGAGAGAGAGAGAGAGAGGCAGTAGTAGTCAGCATACATAAGTTAGTGTGTGATTATTAAACTTTATTGCTTACCTACCGTGTATGCTAAAAGAGATTTATGAACAGAGTACAGTGGGTTATACAAAAATGTTGCAGTTTCAGTTTTCGTTTAAAAACCCATGGATGAAGGTTGGAAATTCTTAGTAATTTCGACATATAAAAGGTTACCCTACATCTTTAGAAAAATTATATACAAAAAACTGAAATTGCCGTAGTCCGTAGTTTAAATGCCAGTTCAGACGTTTCGAATAAAACGAAATATGAGAAAGTATTTCTTCAGCGACTTTTTCTCCGCAATCTTCTGGCAAAAATTTTGAAAGTAAAATAAAATTGCTATGAAAAGTCCGTCAAAAATTTGTCATTTAGAGTCGAATTGAACAGTACGTCTTGCCATTGCAGTAGGTAGTCTAGTAGACTTAAAGCCAGGCATCGAGCCCTAGGCCAGACATCAAAACAAAATACAAAAAGTATTACTTCGGCGATTTCCTCTCAGCAGATTTCTGGCAAAAACTCTGAGAGTAAAAATAAAATTGCCATGAAAAGTTTCTCAAAAAATCTGTCGTTCGGAGTCGACTTTAAATTGTAGGTCCCGCCAGTTATGTATAAAATTAATACACACAACATAAGTAGTGTGAGAAACTAGGTTAATAATCCTTACTGAAGGGTTGTAATGACCAATTATGTGATATGTATGTCTTGCCACTCTATAAAAAGTTTACCGTAATCTTCATCAAAGAGTTGTAATGCCCAATAATGGATGAAAATTTTATTTTTATTACCCAAATTTTCCTGTCGCTCACTGTGTTCTATTAAAGTCTGTACGAGGGAAGTGTGAGGAGACAATTTCTTACTTAGGTTTGTTGCCATAAATACGAATTTGGTTCTATACTTCGCGTCTGTGTCAAACCATTGTACTGTTTGAAAAATTCGAATTCAAAGAAGGTAATGGACGCTGCATAATTTTTTCCGTTTTTTTTAAAACCCCCGAAGGCAATGACTTCTTCCACTGCTCTGCTGAATTAACAACAATTGGTTCTAAGCGATTACGATGAAAATGAAATCTTTCGTGTAGCATAACAAAATGTAAGGGCTAAGTTGCTCGAATGCAAAGCTAAGTAATCGCGGATGTTTAAACTTTCTGAGGAAAAAAAATTTTCAATTTTATTCAAGTAAAACTACCTTAAAATTGTCTTTCGACATCCAACTCGTAGCAGTCTTCTGGAAAACTCTGATGCTAATTGTACTGAACAAGATTCTGAAACTTTTCGTGGCGACCGACCCTAAACTGTACATTTCGTCAAAATTAGCACATAATACCACTTGATGTGAGAACTTATACCGTGATCCTGACTAAGGACTTGTAATAGCCAATAATAAATCTATGTGGGCTTGAGGAAATGGCTCAGTGATAAAATCTGGAGTATCAAATGAAAAGAAAATATTTCCCAGTTCTTACTATAAATGAAGTTCTGAATCTATTGCCAACCGACATAGAGCAATTTTAGTACCACCTTCGTATAAACGCACATATTCATACAATATATTATATGTACATACGTATGTATGTATGCATATGAATTTGTGTATGCAGAGAATGTCATATCTTTTATGATCAATTTGCTGTTGCAATATTCTGCAAACACCTTTTGACAAATCATTAACAATGATGATAAATTTTAATAATAATAGGCTTGCTTGACTCGACAACAAGAGGGGGCTGGGGTATACAAAAAGCCCAGACAAACAATATTATAAACTATTATGCACTTTTAATCAGATACAGATACTTATACAGACACTAATACACATGTATGAATGTATATGTATTGTAGACACACTTACCATAGGAAATTATGATTGATTTTATAACTTTATAGGCAGTTTTAAATGCATACAAACTCACATACAAACATTTATACATAAGGTGAGCTATACATGTGAGAGTACTTATAATTTGTATATAATATACGTATATACCTACACTACATTCACGTCTATGTACAGTAGCGAGCACAAAAAATGCAACGTTGGGTAAAATTATCTTTAAGTGCGATAATTTTAAAAAAATGGTGACCAGTTCAAAATACTTCTTTGGGTTATTAATCCCTACAGTTATAGATACCTATTATCAATAACATTATGAAAATATTTTTAATTAATGATATATTATTTTGTCATTTATTAAAAAGAGTGCGAATTTCATGGGACCAATAAAAATGCAACAGCATAAATTTTAATGTGTTTATTTAAATTAAATAGTAATTCTTACAAAAAAAAAAATCTTAAAATTAATATTTAGTGGCGTAGCCCTTATTTTTTATGACTTCTTGCAACCTAGAAGGCATAGAGCCGACTAAAGCTATTAATGTGTTAATGGATATTTTCTCCCATTCACTTTTCAAAATTTCTTCTAATTGCCTCTTATTTGACGGATGTTTCCTCTTAACTTCCCGATCTAATAGCTCCCATAGATTTTCTATGGGGTTTAGATCGGGATACTGTGATGGCCAATCCAAAACATTGACATCATTGTCGCTTAAAAAGTTTCGAGCTAAGCGACTTGAGTGCTTTGGATCGTTATCCTGTTGGAATATGCTACCAGGAGGCATTTTTTCCCGCAGATGAGGAAGCATGTGTTCTCCAAGGATTTCACAGTACTTCTTGGCGTCCATTTTTCCTTCGATTTGAGTTAAGGGACCTACCCCATCACGGGAAAACGCACCTGTAAATACGTGACGTAAAATCAATAATTTTTTTTAAACATATCGTTCCTTACCCCACACCATTATTGATCCACCGCCATGTTTTACTGTTGGAAGTTGATATCTTGGAGAATATCTCTGTCCAGGCTGTCTTCGAACAAAATTTATCCCATCGGAGCCAAACAAATTAAATTTGCTTTCATCGCTCCACAAGACTTTAGCCCATTGTTCATTTGACCAATCCTTGTAACGTTTTGCAAATTCCAGGCGCTTCTTTTTATTGATTGCACTGATGAGAGGTTTCTTTGCGGGTCGTCTCGCATGCAAATTAGCCTCTTTCAACCTACGGCGAACAGTGTGAACGCCTATAGAGACTCCCATTTGCTCATTTGCGAAATTAGCAACGTCCACTGCGGTCTTTCGTGGATCTTTTTTAACCAGTGCAATCATCTGGCGGTCTTGGCGAGAGGTAGTTTATCGAGGATTACCACTACCTGGTTTCCTTTCCACACTATTTCTCAAGGAAAATCGAGATTTAATCCGACATACGGTTGATTGATTTACACCAAAGAGGTGTCTAACTTCACGCATGGATTTTCCTTCTTCTAAGGCTTTAATGATTGCAGTTTTGCTGTCAGCTGAGAGCTGCTTCTATTACAAAATACATGTTGTATAACTTATTTAAGAAATTTTCAATTATAATTAAATAAATAACTTACTTTAACTATTTTTTTTATTATGTTGCATTTTTTTTGCTCGCTAAAAATTTGCACTTTTTTCACTAATTCAAAAATATTTAACTTTTTAAAGCTGAATTTGGAATAAACTGTGGTTACTTTGAAAACTTATAATTGAAAGAATTAACAGCAAAAGAAAATAGATAAATTAGTTACCGTTATTTTGAAACAGATCTTATTAAAGATCATATGGCACAGTGTTGCATTTTTTGTGCTCGCTACTGTATGTGTGGACGTGTTTGTTTTTTACATGCTTTTATTACCGAAAGTTTATTATTGTTAATGCGATAATTGTATGCGTATTTACAAGTTTTTGTGTATAAATTTTATACGTAAACTATTGTGCGATAATCATTAAAACGTACAAATAAAATAAAACGCTTCTTTATGCTGAGAACTTAAATATTTTATAGGGAGGGTATACTTAAAACAGTAGTAATTTGCTAAATTATGTACATATATGGTGCTCTTATACGGTTTTCAATTTTATTTTAAATGGTGTTCAAACGGGTGAACAACAAATTCATACATTCTAAGATAGGTGACGACTCTCTGGACAGTAGTTGGATTAAGTACATTCCACACACTCTATCTAAGCGCATTAAACCTTTAAGTTGTTTTCCCACGCCTATGATATATGATTCAAAAAGCCTTTCTTGTTGGTCAGCTATAACAATAGGTGAACGAAATGGAAAGCTAGCAGAATAATCTAGAAAATTTGGCTAAAAACTAAGGATTAGGCAACTTTGCCTAAAATCCAAAGAAGTTGTCTGTTTACTTCTTGGTCTTAATTACCTTGGAATTGATTTTTGAAGAAGGTGAAGGTATGAAGGGGAAGACGCGACTGTCTTCTACCGACTGTGAGAAAGCTGGGCACTTTGTTAAAGTAGAAAAAAGCACCTTAGTAGCTACTATATAGAGAATTTCGATGAACTGTCATGCATTGTTACTGCCACTGTCTTAGTCATTTCATCGGAAGCTTCGAGTGCTTCCAGAAGGAGGGAATAAATGGAAAGCTGTGGTAACGCAATAAGCCTTATGTAGCCTTGAGTGAACCACTACCTATCTTCATAGGAGCTAACAAGCGAGCATAAAAACCACTGTCAGAAGTGTATGGAAAACATATGTTCTATGTATTGAGGTGTATGCATGTAATGAGAAAAGTTTTCAGGTTGCATGAATCTAGATTTATAGGTAGCTTCATCTACCCCATTAATAATCGTTCTTGTATTTAAGTTACATCCTTTGGTGTCGTCATCGTGGTAATGATTTGATATGAAATCATCGTTTGAGTCAAGTCAAATCGTTTTTTGCCTTTAACTCGTGTGATACCAAGCCTTTAGCTCATAAAAGTTATAAATTATTACTCGAGTGACTGATAAAGAGTCTACAATTTTCACATGAGCGTATTCCATGTGTTTATATTGTCTAAGCTGTCTTGAAGAGAATTCATTAGATGTGAAAATCGAGCCATAATTCACAACTCATAAGATCATCTTAATTTTATAAAATAATCTTCTTGAAGGAATGATTCAGATTCGTTATTTTAGAACCTTTAACCGACTGAACTAACTTAAACCGTATCAAGCCATCAATTGCATTATGACCATGTACGAATCAGTGGTCAGCAATGAATCATTTTTCCGCTACTTATAAGCACTCATGCTATTTTGAGTATGAATGAATCAACAGAAGTATAAATAGCAATGAGTATGAGCACAACGTTGACATTAAACTCACAACATAAGAAATATGTTTGATTCATACGCCTACTCATTCCGATTCATAAATTAAGAAAAATACTTCTAATACCTATAAGTGAATCGAGTGGCTCGAATGATTCATCAATTCCAAGAAGAAAGGAAAAACAAAGACAACAATCAAAACATACAGACAATCTTTTTGTGAGTATAGTAGTGTTCGTACGCGAGTCAGACTTATTTTGTGCTTTGTGTAAATGTTAAGTAGAGACGAGTTGAAGTCAGTAATATCATGCGTCTTGTTAAGTATGAATACGACGAGTACTTCCAACTTTGAGTATGAATAGTATGAGTATCATATTAAAATAAGTATGAATGCGATAAGTATCTAAAATTATAAGTATTACTCGAACCTACTCATCGTTTTGAATACTTATTGCTGATCTCTGGTACGAATACATAGATTGATATTCAAGTTTCAATTTTCGTACGTTTTGGCAGCGTATGAATGAATCAATCAGACATTTGACTGTTTAATTCAAAACATATCCAAGTATTTTACCACTTTTTTATTACACCCTTTTTGAAAAGAAACAATGGCTTGAAGTCTTAAAAAAGGATTAAAATATTTAAATAAATTACTTTTACTGCATACATACACAAATCCAAATACAAATACATACATACACAAATAATATGTGAAGGTGCAATCGCATATGCATGGATAGGGTATGATTATGCTTATTCGGCCATGACTATATTTACATGAGTGTTGTAAATATTCTCTTGGATGTTGGGGTAGAAGAGGACCAGGGAAGGGAGTGTATGTATGTTAGTGTTATACATGCGTTTATTTTGAAAATGATTAATGGCCCTTAAAAGTTAAAGGACATATTAATTCAATTTTAAATGGAAGAAGCAAAAATAAAAATAAAAGTAAAGGATAGCTTATACAGATAAATTCATATTCAATTCGAGTACTTTAAACAATTGAAGGATTATTAATGTTAAACATATAAAATGATAATGAAATAAAAATGTACTTTAGTTAAATAAATATCGTTTTAAAATTGCAATTTAAAAATAAATTTTCTTAGTTAAAGTTAAAACCCAAGGAAGTGGCCAGTCCTTGTAAGCATTTAAACAATTAAAAAAACTAATTAAAATTTAAAGTCGTCTTTTATTGGATGCTTCAAGTTGCAGGGTTGTATTTAGGCTTGTATTCCTTTGTTTTTTTAAAGATAATAAGTATACCAAGCTGATAACAAATTTAACTTGAAAATTTTGTCTAAAAAGAAGCTACCAACCGGTTTAAGTCCACAGACAATTGTAAGAGAGATAAAGAAATGTTTTATGTCAAGAGAATCGTGTTTGTTGAATACTTCCTTAAAGCCTTTTTGGAAATTTATTTGTTCTGTCTTTAAAGGAGTACATTAACATGTCTACTAACATCCATAATCGGTCAGTACAACCCTTCAGTCAGGATTACGGCATAGTTTCTTAAACCTCTTATGTTGTATATGTTTATTTTGTCCATAAGTGGTGGGACCTACAGTTTCGAGTCGACACCGAATGACAGATTTTTGAGGATTTTTTTCACATCTCGTTTTGCTGGAAAAGGTTGAAGTAAACTGAACTGAAATAAGCCAACACACTACCGAGTAGACTATTGTGATTACAACATATGTTGCATTAAATAATATCTTCATCGTCTTCATATCGATGCGCTGCAGTGGATACTTTAGTCAGAATTACAACTTAGCTTCTCAAACCCTTCATGTTGCTTGTATTAATATTATCCATGATTGGCGGAACCTACTGTACAATATTGGCATCAAACTAGAAAATTTAAGAAACTTTTCCTTACGTTTTTATTTTATTCTCATAGTTTTGTCAGAAGTTTGCTGGAAGGAAGTTGTTACAAGAAATTTTTTTCCGTATTTCATTATTTTCAAAATATCTAAGCTGGGGTTTGAACCCAGGGCTCTCGTTTTTATTTCTTTTTTGACTTGTTACAACGAATATTTTATTTTATCTTTTAAACAAAACTACGTTGCTGAGGACAGATAATAAATACAGCCTTGACTTTTTACTGCTGTAATGGTTATTACTGCGCTAACTTAAACTTCATAAGAGATAAGAAATATTTGCGTTTTTAATTTAATAAAAAAAAAAATGTTGTCAATTTTCTAAAAACATTTGCAAAGAAATTGCTTTCCATATAATACCGCAATATTTTCCTTTTTCTATTACTTTACATTGCCTTTTTTCTATGTTTTTTTTTTTTTCAAATAATAAAGAAATTGCCAAAAACGCAAGTGTTAAACGAAATACAGTGGGTCTTTAAAGTATTCTGACAAAAGTTTACATTGAAAGCAAAAACTGAAAGAATTGTAGTTAATTTATGTCCACTGTGTGCCATAGCTAGTGCTTCTACGTTTGAGTATTATTATATCCTTTTATCTAAAGGTCACATCTGTGTCTAAGTAATTCCCTTTTCATATTTTATATTTGTATGTGACTCAACCATGGTTTTTTCCTTTTTTTGTAAATTTTCATTTTTGGTTTTTTTCATTTGCTATCGGTTCTTTTTTTCTTTTGTGTTGTTGTTGGCATTACATTTTATCTTTTATAGATTTTGATTTATTTCAGTTGAACTATAGAGAAACTAGTTGTCAAAACTTTATAGAAATTTTTTTGTTTTTTTTTTCTATTTTCAATCCTTTACATATCCTACATATTATTTAATATAAATTGACACACAGATATACATTCACATGTTAAGCTTAGCTAAAAACCATATAACATACATATACATATGTATGTATGTATATATGTATGTATGTATGTATAGACACACAAATATCAATATTAATCAAATAATAGTTTGAAAAATCCCACAATTTTTCACTTTCCTTTCAAATGAAAAATAATATGAAAAGCCAAAATAAAGACAAAAAAAATCGACAAAAAAAAAAATTAAATGGAAAATAGAAAATGAAAAAGAGAAAGAAAATGAAAATAAAAATAAAAATAAAAACTGAAAAAATAAAGTTTAAAAATAATATGAATTGGTTTTTGGTGTTCGTTGAACGTTGCATATGCACAAATATGATTAGAAAACCACACAAAAACAGTAGAGAGCAGAGCAGCAAAGAGATTTCAATCAATTTGTGGTTTTCATAACAAAATTTTATGGGAATTATTAAATGAAATTGTCAATGTGCGGTGTGGCAAAGAGTATAATTCATAAATTTTATTTGATCGAAGTTTCTAAATTTAAATAAATTGATGACATTTGAAAATCTGTTAAAGGATTATACCCCAATACCAATATATGTATATTACATAGGAACATATACATTCACACACACACACACACACATGCATACATATGTAGTTGAAATATATGTAAATGTTGATTGTAATAAATTTAAAATTTAATAAAATTACACAAAGGAAAATAAACTATGGGTGTCCTGGAACTCTTTCACTGCGATATGTAATTTACCCAGGCACTCTGTTCAATTATAAAATATGAAATAAACACTCAATAGGAAGGGCGATAAATCCTAATATATATTATAAATCTCTCTGTAAGTCTGTTTTTTTTTGTTTGTTTGTTAGCCAATCACGCCTGAACGCCTTAACCGATTTTCTTGAAATTTGGCATATAGATCGGGATATAAATCTTTTCAAAATTTTGGCCAAAAGGGGAGAAAAAATGGGAAAAATGGGGAAAAATAGTAATAGGTACTTGCTTACGATTTAGCTTAGTTAGGTTTCCCAAATGTTTTTTGTTTTGTTCGTTAGCCAATCACGCCTGGACCGATTTTCTTGAAATTTGGGATATAGATCGAACTTTTGTCTGTGCATTTTATATGCTATAAATCCTTTAAAATTTTGGCCAAAAAGGGATAAAAAATGAGAGAAATAGGCAAAAAATAGTGATAGGTACTTTTTACAATTTAGCTTGGTTAAGTTTCTCTAATAGCTTTTGAAGGTATTCCGTTTCTAAAGTAGAGCCAAAAGGAATCCAAAAAGGAGGAAAGAGGCTGAAAACGCTCAAATTGTGTGCAGGTTATCCTAATCCTAATATCCTAATATACATTTATTATAAATCTTCCTGTAAGTCTGTTTTTTTTGTTTGTTTGTTAGCCAATCACGTCTGAACATCTAGACCGATTTTCTTGAAATTTGGGATATAGATCGAGCTTTTGTCGGTACAGGTTATAGGCTAAAAATCTTTTCAAAATTATGACCAAAACGGGAGACAAAATGGGAAAAAGGGAGAAAAAATGGGCAAAAATTAATGGCCAGAAAAAATGGGCATAAATGCTGTAATTTATGTGTTTTAAAGGTATTTTTTTACGATTTAGTATGATTAAGTTTCCCAAATAGCTATTGGAGGTGTTCCGTTTCTAAAGTTGAACCAAAGCTGTCCAAAAAGGGGGAAAGGGGCCAAAAACGGGCAAATTGAGTGCATACCGAATCACGCCTGAACGCTTGAACCAATTTTCTTGAAATTTTGGATATTGATCGAGCTTTTGTCGGTGCAGATTATAGGCTATAAATCTTTTAAAAAATATGAACCATAGGAAAAAATAGGGAAAGTTAGTACTTTATGCATAAATGCGGTATTTTATGGGTTTTAAAGGTCTTTTTTTACGATTTAGCTTGGTTAAGTTTCCCAAATAGCTATTGGAGGTGTTCTGTTTAAAAATTTGGACCAAAAGGGGCCGACAAAGGGGAAAAGGGATGAAAAACGGGCAAACTGCATGCATTTATATTTAGGACTTAAAGTATTCAAAAAACTGAGTTGTTTGATAAACCGGTTTTCGAATAATTTAAAAAATTGGATTTTATAAGAAGCCGGTTTCGAAACCGGATTTTTATTTATTGTTATTTTTATAACCCGCGCAACGCCGGGTACAATCTGCTAGTATACAATAAAACCAAATGAATATGGCACCAACAAAGTTACCTCAAGTTGACAATCGAACTTATGAATATTGACAGAGATTATGATCTAACTACTTAATTCAAATCGTATCAATTGATTTGCGACAGATTTTTAAGAAATTTTATTTATTTTCAGTGTTTTTGCCACAAATCTGCTGAAGTTATATTTTTCATCTCATCTTGTAATTATAAATATGCCACGCATTCAATTTTAAAACAAGTAATAATCGGTTTTGTTGTATACTGGGCTGTGAGGAAGAATCTGTTTTTCTGTTACCGATCAACTACTTGACTTAGATCAATGAGAGTATATTCAGAGTATATTCAGAGGCCACTGTTTAATGGATAGTCATGCGAAGAAACTTCGCTTACCTGCTAATGACATTTGTAGTAGTTGTACACTGGTCGACAGTGCTATTCACTTTATTAGCCAATATCCATCAATGCCGAAGACGGCTTTATCCTTGGAATTGTTGAAAAAAATTTAGTTTACCCATCAACAGTGCATGGGGATATAAAAAGGGTTATAATGTTTGTAAAACCCTAATGGTCTTAGGGGCTTAATCCTAATAGGAACGAATATAATCCAAAATATTAGTAGACGAAAGAATTAAATGGGTTCAGCCTCTTTGGACAAGAAATTATCAATGTCGAATAGGGGTATCACTGATTTTTGTATGCCCTTGTACTTGTCTGATACTTGTCTGAAATGATAGATCTGAAGGACTACAAACTTGTTTATTAGGTTTCGTAAACGGAAGCGTTTGACTAGGCCGATATCTCTTAATATTGTCTCGATTGTGCTTTTTCCTTATGCTATATTCTTTTTCTTTATCATCTATAAAGGATTACTATGAAACAATGGGTCGCTGGGTAAAGGCATACCACTCTGAATTCATGGTATCCTCGCTCTTTTAACTTAACCCAAATCCGTTTACACAAATTACTCTCATTCTGCTCACCTTTTGTAAACTAACTTCCAAACTGCGTTTCATTATAATACTAAATGCCAACAGAGGCCTTAACAAGAATCAACTGGAAAAAATTCTGTTGACAGAAGCGAAGTTTTATACATACATAGTTGGTCATTACAACCTTTCAGTCAGGTTTATTGACCTAGTTTCTCACACCACTTATGTTGTGTGTGTTAATTTTATACAGAAATCTGCTGAGAGGAAATCACCGAAGAATAATAAGCCAACACTCTACCTACTAGACCACGGCATAATTAAAAAAAAATATCTTTAGAAATAGTGGATAAAACAGTCGAATTTCCTTTTTAATCTTTAAAGTTTAATATTTAAACACTGTTTCTGTAACACAAGCGATTACAGACGCTTAACATTTGAAATAAAATTTTTTTGGAATTATTTTCATAAGAATTTTATAATGTTTGATACACACATTCAGCATTACTTCCTAATATAATGTATTCACAAGATATTTTAAAATTTTGTCTCCTTTCTTCCAGGTCCTGAAGGCTGTAATCTCTTCATTTATCATTTGCCGCAAGAGTTCACCGACACGGATTTGGCATCGACCTTCCTGCCATTCGGTAATGTTATATCGGCCAAAGTCTTCATTGATAAACAGACAAATCTATCGAAATGTTTTGGTTTTGTATCATTTGACAATGCTGAGTCGGCGCAGGTAGCCATTAAAGCAATGAACGGTTTCCAGGTGGGCACCAAACGCTTAAAGGTTCAACTTAAAAAGCCCAAAGATGCCTCAAAACCATATTAAAAACCGATAAACTGAATAAACCTAAAACTAACGAGTTGACGCTCAATAAACCGTTTAAGAAACAAAAAAAAACAAAAAACAAAAAACATGAAAGGATGTTATGTACGTAGTCATATGCGTATACAATACACAGGAAATGTATGCCTGTGTAGAGGTATATTGTGTCAAGTAAAAAATAAAGAAACTTAAGTAAGGAGGTAAATGTTTTTCAAGTCATTTTTTTTTTTTAATTGAAGTTTTATTTGTTTCATAAACTAGACTTACATAGATAATGAATTGTTTTGATTTTTTTTTAATCCCCATGCTTTGATTTAATTTTTTTTTGTAAGAGAATTTGAATTGAAAAAAAATGTTGTTTTTATGATTTAATTTTTTTTTTAATTAATTTTGTTAAAAATAAACAAAAGCAATTTAAACAATAAGGATTTGTTAATATTTGTTTTTTTTTTTTTTTGAAATTCAAAATCAATTTGAATTGTAATTTTAATGTAGTTTTTCAAGTAATTTTGGCTTTAGCCGTTAAAAAAATTTTTTTTAATTGCAAATTAATATTTTGATGATTTTTATTTGCTTTTTTAATTTGATAATTTAAAATTTTATTTTACATTTTATAAAAAAATATCGTAACAAACCTGAATTTAATATTTTTGTGTAAAAAATTTTTATGGAAAATTATAAATTTTTAGACTTTAAGACAGTTTTTGAGAATTTGTTAGAAAATCTGTTTTTTTTTTTCTTTTAATTTAACCACGATTATGTTTAAATGTTTAAGACTATTTTCTTTCTTTTTTTGATTTTATAAAATTTACAATATAAAAGCAACTAAGAACTTTGTTATACATGTACTCGAGATATACAAACAAACCGCTGTAATACTGTTGTGAAATGAAATAGACAGTCAGTCAGTCAGTCAGTTAGACGTATTTAATAATAGTTTTTACGTGTAGAATATAATTTTTTTGCATATTTTTTTCATGTGAATTTTTTATGTTCAATAAATTTCTTTATTAAAAACAAAAAATCAACAAAAAAGAAAATCTCTGTATACATGTTGCCATAATTGTTTATTTTTTTCTTTATTATTTTTTAAATTGAATTCTTAACTTAATAAATAAAAGCCAACGTAGTTTAATAGATTTAAAATTGTCACAATCACTTGAATTAAATATTTCTTTTATTTTGTCGTCCTTCAATACCTAATAGTTTTCTCTTTGATTTTAAATGAATTTGTCTGTTGAAGTCTAAAAAAGCTCTCTGCACGCCCTCTAAAGTCTAAAGTCTATTGTATTTTTTATTTTAATTTTATAAAACACATGCAGCTGCAACTATATAAATTAAATTCATTTAGTTTTTATAAATATTTCAATGCTTTTTAATTCTTGTTTCTTGTTCTCTATAATCGCTTTATATCTTTAAAATACATACATAAACGCATACATCGTATACATATATTGTCTTTATATATATAAAAAAAAGCAAATTTATCTAAAAAATCTTTTTCTTTTTATTTGTTTTAAATATCTTTGAATTGTTTGTTATTTATATTGTTTAAAAGAAAAACAAAAAAGAAAACCGAAATCAGAAAATTTTCTTATTTGTAATGGAAAATCTATTGAATTATTTATCTTTTGAGAAACTGAAAAATAATATATATTTATTATATCTGCATACATATATACATATATACATATTATATATTCTTGTTCTTTATTAATTGTATTGTTTAGTTCTAACTTGAGTTCATTATTCATTCTGAAATATATTTAAATAAAGCTTTGTTTATTGTTCTTTATTACTTTAACGCTTTTGTTTTATTATATTTTTCTTTTTTTATATTTATTTATTTTCTTTTAAACCATAACACCATTATACTACACTTGCTTTTTTTTAAAACTCTCTTACACTATGGACCTGTATGTGGTCTAAGTGTGTCCGCTCATCGGGTGGGCAGCCAATTCTACCTACCTACCTACCTGCCTTCACTATAGCTACGCTTTACTTTAATTACTCCATATTAGTTTAGATAACTTCCTTTTCCGGTTTTTACATTTAAAAGTCTCTCCTACGAATGTACATTAGAAAGAAATCTTAAAAAAAAAAATAAAATTCTACGATACGGTTCGATTATACATGACAACTCAACCTTAGTATCGTTACCAATAGCCAAAAATTGTATTTCAAGCGGAAATTGACAGTCAAACACTGAAACATTTTACGTACATACATACATAACTGATCAGTAAAACCGTTTAGTCAGGATTACGACCTAGCTTCTCATACCACTGATGATGTGTATGTTAATTTCGTACATGTGTGGTGGAACCTACAATTTAAAGTCGATTCCGAATGACTGATTTCGTTTGAGAAACTTTACATGGCAATTTTATTTACTCTCAGAGTTTTTTTTTTTCAAACATCTGCCGAGAAGAAGTCACTGAAGAAATATTTTTTATATTTTCAAACGAAACCTCATGTCTAATAAGCCTACGCACTACCTACTAGACTACAGCGGATTCATATACAAATTTTTATTTGCCAGCTGACAATGCAACTGTCCATAATCGACCCACTAATCTAAGCTTAGAGATAGGACTACATTGAATTCCTATGTTTATTAATTATTCTTGAAAATAAAAAGCATTTAAAAGCCACTTCCACTTCTGTCCACTAACATCACGTCTCTATCCAATGTAGAGATCCTCCTAGAACCATCGAATTAATGTTATGTCAACAGACTATAAAAAATCTTAAGTTCAAAACTGCTTGCTATAATGCTCTATATTCTCTTACGATTATACCGAGTCGTTGCTTTTACCATATAACCACTGCTTCTCCTTGCTGTAACGCCCTATACTCTTGTATACTATGAACAGTACAGCCAAAAACTTTCTCCAATCCACGGCATTTTTGGGTGAATTATCGCTACTCGAACGTTAAATGTTGAGCTGTAATCTAGTGTAGGCACACACATTGGTGCTGAATAAAGAAAGGCGGAGTACTCAACTATTCAAAGACGTTGCGTTTTTTTCCTCCTAAGGGTCACCAATAATCCGCATCAAACTGTTACTTTAAGTTTTAAGCCTTAATGTAAACAACAACAATTGCTTTGTTTGTTATCCCTCTTTACACTTTTTTGCGTATACAAGAACAATTGTTCGACAGATCTTTATAACGGAGATTTTCAAAACAAAAAAACAAAAAACGATTATTCTCTTCAAATACTATGCGTCTTTACACAAGACTAACTGAACTTTTTCATACCCGTTACCTGCTTTATCTTGCCTTTTAAATTGCAGGGTAAACAATTTGATGAATGCTCTTAAAGGCATTACATTACTTAGAACTAGCCAGAATTAAATTCCGCATGAGACAAGAATTGTTAATTATGGAGTTTTGACTCTTATAAGACGCTTTAGATGGAAGTGCTGTAGTACGTGTCACCTAGCCCATGACATAAATTTCAATACAATGTACTGATTACCATTGGAAAATATATAAAAATTGAAATAGTCGTTCTTAGATTTTAGAAATTTCTTTCAAATATTTATGAACATTTTCATTTTAATTATGAATTACGATTTACTGCGTACTTTAGTGTCAGTAAATCATTATTTACAATTAATTTTACTTTTTCAAATTTAATATGTTTATAAAGGCTGTAAAAATCTTCGAAAGTGTCAAATTATTTTGGAAGGGTATATTCCGATGCAATGAGAGAGAGTATCGAGTGTCTAGTGTCTGAAACGATTTTTTCTCAAAAATTATTTCTTAATTTCTTCTTACAATAGAGTCATTAATTTCAATATAAATTCTAATGAATACCATCCTCTCCGTAAAAAGGATAATGAAATCAACTAATAATTTCTTGGAAATATTTTCCCAAGTTTCTAAATCTTTTCGTTTATCATGCCAAGAAACAGTAAAAATCCCTTTTTCTTGGTTAATAGATTTAAACATCAACACTTGAAAATCTCTCCAGCCTATTAATGAAATGTTTTAAGGGTTTATTTATTAATTAAGGTCAACTTGAAACCCATAATTTAAAATAAGAATGCCTTTTTTTTCTACTTTTCTTGTTGTTGTTGATTTTTGTTTCCGATGATGCAAGTAAACTTGGTGAAATGCAAATTAATCTTGAAAATAGCTTATCATCAATATTAACATTAAATCTGTTAAAAATGTTAGCCACTCACTCCATAAATACTATAGGTTTGTGTGGAATTAAAGAAAGGAAAGGTAAATAAATTATCTTTCTTTTCCTTATCAAGGCCAGAAAAAAAAGGAACTAAAGTCCTTAAAAGAGGAAGAATGAAAATTTCCCCATATTTGTCTACTTTTAATGAATTAATGGCAATAAAAGATAATAAAAAGGTAAAAGAATAAGAATAAGAAATGAAAATGAAAATCATTTTGTGGAGAGCAAAAAAGAAAATTAACACTAGAAATACAAGGAACAATCAAAAAGGCTATTAGACTATTTTCGGTAGTAACCGGTTTGTTTAGTGTTAAGTTTTGCTTCTTTAGTATTTCAATTCTGGGTAAATTTTTTGTTTTCTTAAATTATTTCAATGATTTGAACTCTTAACACAACACCCCCTTTTTGTCAGTCTGTTTGTCTGTCCGGCTGTCTACACCAACAGAATTTAAGTAGATTTTGGGCATGATTGTTCACACTTTTTGTAAAAGAAAATTTTACAATTTTTTTTTGCTACAATTCTTCTCCTTTTGTTTTTCCTTCTGATGCGTCTGATTAAAAGGAGAAATAAATTTTTGTTTAATTTTTCTATGAATAGAAATCAAATGGTAATTTCCTTGACAGGCATTTAAATGAATGCATTCATTATCTGACCTCACTACTCTTTGCACTAGGCAGCTATTAGTGTTTTTGTTTGGTTTCCTGGTAATCATGTAGTCACGGAAATCCAATGGTTAATTTGCCTATTGGACGAAAGACTAGGGCTCAAACTCCAGATTAGACAATTCTTGCAAAACGAAATATGAAAAAATATTTCTTCGGCTACTTTCTCTTACACGATTACTGGCAAAAACTCTGAAAGTAAATAAAATGGCCATGGAAAGCTACCCAAAAATCTGTCGTACAGAGGCAACTTTAAACTATAGGTCCCTCTACTTAACACACACAACATAAGTGGTGTGAGAAGCTAAGTCGTAACCGTATAGAATGCATCATCCTTAGGAATTATGCTTAAATTACTTCGTCTCTTTTGATTTCATGCCTTCAAATTAATGGAATCTACTCAAACACTTTAATTTTCTTCCATGTATTTGCTGCACCATAAAAAAAAACTCTGAGAATAAACTCTTCCAGTGCCAAAAAAAACCCAAATTTTTAAATTTTTTCCTGGCCATCTTTCACAAAAAAAAAAAAATTGTGCATAAATGAAGAGTCTAATAAAAAAAAAGATTTTTTAAGCAAAAGACTACACAGCAAGTGCAAACAAAAAAATGTCTAAAGAATAGCGAACAAAGTTAAACAAAAGAATTTTGTAAAAACATTTAAAATTCAATGTTAATTTACACTTGAAATTCCTCTTTCATTTACTCTAAGCCAATGCCAATGGCCAAAGGACTAGACTTTCTGTTTAACTTTAATGTATGGAAGAAAAACAAAAAAATGGAAAAGAAATCTTTTACAAAACAAAAAAAGGAGAGAAAACAAAGTTATGCATCTTACATTCATTTGCTACATTTTTTTTTCTTCTTGCTTAGAGTTGAACAATATGTTGGCAGATTTACTCTTAATCTTTCAATTTATTTCCTTAATTTAAATTCATTAGATTGTGTTGCAAATCAGGATAAAGGTGTAGCAAGTGAAACTATTTGGAGTTGCTACAGATTGAATTACTGTGGCATTTTAATTTTAAACTTTTTTTCTTTATTTATTGGTATTCGATTCAATTTAGTAATTCTACTCTAAATTTTTTGAACGTAAAACTTTCTGCGAAATTAGAAATTTAAAAAAAAAATATTTTGTCTGGTTGTGTTGTACTCCTTTTTAAGATGGCCTTAACTGGTTCTTCTATAATGTTTGATGTTGATGTTATTCTTTCTGGGTAGTTGAGGTCAGCCGCTATCAAGTAGGTTTGTTATATTGGGAGAACGAGCTCACAATGGCTGGGTAATGACATAAAAATCATTCCATCGGAGCTCATTTTGGTAAAATAGGTGTACAGCTACAAATGGAATTGCTAGATTTGGTGGAAGAGGCCGTAGTCTAGTGGGTAATATATTTGCTTATTGGACGTAAAAACCTGGCTTCGAGTCCCAGGTCAGACATCAAAACAAAATACAAAAAGTATTTCTTCGTCGATTTCTTCTCAGCAGATTTCTGGTAAAAATAAAGAAATAAAATTGACATGAAAAGTTTTTCATAAAATCTGTCGTGCGAAGTCGACTTTAAATTGCAGGCCCCGCTCCTTATGTATAAAATTAACATACAGAATAGAAATGGTGTGAGAAACTAGGTCAATAATCCTAACTGAAAGGTTGTAATGACCAAATTATATATGTAAACAGGAAATAATAAGTAGTTCCCCCCTAGCATACATATTTGGTAATTACAATCCTTCAGTCAGGATAGCGACTTAGCTTCTCACACCACTTATGTTGTGTGCGTTAATTTTAAACATGACTGGCGGGGTCTATAGTTTAAGTCGATAACAATTTTATTTTACACTCAAATTTATTGCCAGAGATTTGCTGAGACGAAATTCTCTTTCGGCAATTTTTAAATTTTTCCATTTTTCGTTTTGTGTGAGAAATGATGTTTGAACGAAAACTATACGTTTAATATGCCAACACATTATTAGACTGCGACGACTTCAAATACAAATTCATTGCCAATTATAAAAGCAGATGCATTAAAACTTAACCCTTAGAGTACATTTTGGGGTAACGTATCTTCCCCAATCTTCGTTTTTTTTTCGATAACTTCGCAAATATAAAATTATTTTTTGCTCTTAAATTAATGCGTTTTGATTTGATAATTAAAAATAAATGCTGAATACTAATAAAATAATAATGTTTTACTTTCAAAATAATATTTTCAAATCTTTAATGCAAACATAAAGACATAAACCCTCATTTTTCATTTCGGGGGACTTTAGTTATCCCATTCTTTATGTCAGAAATCGAGTTTCGTACTCTAACGGTTAATACAACTAAAGATTTAATGTCATCAGGAGTAACTGACTCGGAATTATTGAATACATATGTGCCACTAGTTTTGGGAATGATGTTTTCTTTTGTGATTTTTCTAAATATTTGATTTCGAACCATTTCAGCAGCGTTATGACAAGTGCTTTACCTTTCTTAAATAACTCAACAAACATCAAGTGTAGTCCAAAAAAGCAGACACGACTGTAGTCCTCCTACATCAATACTGTATGATAAATGCCAAGTGTCTTATGTGAGGAAAAAACTTAAAAACTAAAACCATGATTTTTACTAAAAATTACAGCACATGTCGTGTTTGATTGGTGGCGGCCTTAAGTAGCACATGTGATCACTAGAAAACGACAAGACATTCTCTAGAGACGATAGAATCGAGTTGCTTCTAAAGTGTCGTTGAAAAAGTGATTTTTTTGAATCTATATCACCTTAAGTAAAAAATTGTTCAATGGATCAGTTCGACGTCTGGGTTCTGTACTTGTCTTGTTTGACAGATACACGTCCTCTAACCTCACCTTAGTAAAAGATTTGTATTTAATTTGAAGTCTGACCTGGGGTCTAAACAGAGGCTCCACGTCTTTTATGCCAACACATTCAATACTAGATATCACCTTGCAACATACGTACTGTATAGAAGGGTACATTAATAATCGCTACAGTTGTGCTAAAAAATCATTCGTTTTTTATGAAAATTTGTTTCTGTTTTTTGCTTCCCTTGCCTTTTTCTTTTTTCTTTATTTTTTGCAAAAAATTTTTCTTGCTTAAACCCATGATTTAAAGAAAAAAATCTTTTCTTTTTCAAGTAAATATCAAGAAGAGAAGAGAAAAGAAAACAATTCTTAACAACTGCTCTCTTTTTTTTTTCTTCTGTTCATTTTTTGTTTCTATTTTAGTTTTACTTCCGTCTGAATATGGCCAAGAGAAGAAACCCAAATTAAAACGTTTTTTTAAAAGAATGGTAGAAACAACAAGACAAGACAAGACCTCCTGCAAAGGGGAAAAAATTTGGAAATTTTTATAGCAACATTACAACTACAACAACAACAACACTTATGTTAATTAAATCTTTTAAGCTAAATGTGAATTATAAAGGTGAGTTAATTTTTTATTGTTTTTCTCTTTCATTCTTCATTTTTTGTTTCTTTTTTTGGTATGAAAAAATAATTTCTGTTGATTGAAGTTGTAAATTTTTTTGTCTTCTTTTCTTTGCAGCCGTTGTTTTTCTGATGCAACAAAATGAAATGCGAAAAAAATTATTGTCTGATCCTTTTAATTCTTTTTTATTTTATTTATTTTTTTTTCTTCTTCTTTTCTTCTTTTCCAAACCTATTCAGTTAATGAAAATTTGTAAATTAATAATACAAGAACAAGAATTAAATGTAAATACTCTTCATACATAGTATTCTGCCATTAAATGTTGAAATAAATATTTAAAAAACAAAAAAAAAAAATTAAAGTCTTAAAATCAATAAGAATAAGAGAAAAAAAACCATCACACCTAAAAATATGATAATAAATTGTGTAAAAAGCTGCTTGTAAATTTTGAAAATAATTGTAGAAATAATATGCTTATGACGTTAATGGTTAATTTTATTAACAAAAAAAAAAACTTATTTTTTCTATTTATTTTTAATTAAACCAAATCAAATTGCAAATTGAAAATAGATTTTCGAAGATCTATTTTATTAGTTAAAACCAAGAATTTAGTGATAAACCATTATACAAACTTGGGTTTGGGTAAAATTCAAGCCTGTCTTTAATAGGTCCTTTCGAAAGCCTTTAAAGGGATGTACTATTACGATGTATAATTTCCTCTGTAGCCATTTAAAAGCTTAAGGAGTTTCGTCAAATTGCATTTACAGTCCAATGAAGTCATAATGTTTCTCCATTCTTCTTAAAACTTCTGCAAGTTTTTCCGCTGTTTTAAATATGCATTCCAAAAAATTTTACACTGACCTGGTTCTTGAAGTATTCTACGTCTTTAGGTAATTAAAGATAGACTTTGTCTCCTTAAACTTTGAGTACCATAGTCTGGATATAATATGTAATTCCCCTATATTTTTTTTTTAATTTTGATGTATTTAAGTTGTCTCCCTAGACTACTAAGTAATGTATTGATCCTATGCGAGAGCACGAGATTTCAAACCTCGATTTTGAGATTTTGAAAAAAAAGAAATTCGTAAAAAATTATTTTGCCACCTCTTTTTATCAGTCTTCAAAGAAAAGCATTTAGAAGAAACTAATTGCCATGAAAAACTAATGCTATCTACAGTACGTATATGTGATGTTAGAAGTCTGAACATAATTCTAACAAAAATGGTGTAATGACCAACCATGTATGGTGTTTTAGTTGGATTCCTTGTTCATTCAAACTCCAGAAATTTTTCTGTTGTAAGGTTATAATATCCTAGGCTATGTTTGTTGTATTGTTTACTCAATTATATTTTGTTTTCACCTGGTTTGTGGATTCTATTTAAATACAAGGCTTAATGTAAGTTTTGAAAATTGTAAGCAAGGTTAGCCCATTTTGTAACTAAGCTTAACACGCAAAATAGTTCATATTCATGTAGGGCACTGGGTTTTTGTTTTTCTAAAGGATTTGAATGTTTGATGACATTCTCTATAAATTTCATTATCGATATTAGAAATAAGACCCACGTAAATAGTAGGACGACGTCTTATTTCAAAGTTTACTGGCACCGAATTATTTACTTCCTTTGTTTTAGAGTGGCTGAAATCGGGTTAAACGATCAAAAATCGTATCGAAAGAAAATTTCACTGTGATAACCTTTGATGATATTTTTCTATTTTTCTTTGAATTGAGACCAACACTTTGGGAATGTTCCTTACTCAGACAAAGAGTTGTGATCGATATGGTTGCAATAACACGAATATCATACTCATTTTATTAATGCTCAGTTGTGTTCCTATATTGCCTTGTCCTTTAATAATTACGACTAGTTGGGAGATCTACAGTTTAAAGTCAATTTTGCAGGGCAAATTTTCAAGAAATTTTTCGTGGTAATTTTTACAATATTTACTCCTACAGTTTCCGCCAGATTTCGTATCTAATAGATTACAGAGCCATTGAGTACCAATAGGTATTTGTAAATTCTTTGAAAAGATTCCCTCTTAAATATGCGCTAAAAGAAACACAGAATTAGTACAAATCACATCATTCGTACCGCGTTATATGAGAAACTCGGTCAATAATCCTGACTGAAGGCTTCTAATGACCAATTATGTGTATGTGAAATTCCAATTGTTTAGCCAAATTTAGCCCTTCTTTCACATCTTGTAAATCGAGATTTGGCACCCATTCGTTTTCACCCATTCTACTAATGCATTTGAGTTGGGTGCATCAATCAATGAAGTTGAACGCAAACCGCGCTTTAAGAGTACCGCGTTATAGAAGGTCTGTTGCAATTTCAGCCCCGCTTTGTAGAGAAACCGCGTTCTGAGAGTATCGCTTTATAGGAGGGTTGACTGTATTTCACTTGAGGAATTTCAAAATAAATATCGTAATCTTTATCAAAAAAACAGTGTTGTTTACAGTGTGTTCTAATGGATTCTGAATTTTGAGGGCAATGTATTGTTTTAATTTCAAAAATTACGATAAAATTTTTCATACTCTCCAGATTTTCGGCCAGAGCATTTAAATTACTATGCCTTTATTTATAGTGGCAATAAAACGCAACAAAATTTCTTTAGTAATCCAATATCCAAACCTTCCCACATAGAAAATTAGTTTCACAAAAAATTTATCTCCTAATCCTATTCTTTTACTGTTGCTTATTGCTTTTTTCAATTTGCTTCCCATTTTATTTTGTTGGAATAAAATTTTGTATATAAAAATAAATGAATAAGAAAATTAAAAATAAAAAAAAAAAAAAAATCATTCGTCGTAACACTGTGCATAATAAATATAAAATGAAATAAATGAAGCCATTATTATTCTTAATTAGTTATTATTATTGTAAATTCAATGTAACATTTTAAAAACAATGAAAATAAAACAAAGCAAGGCTGTGTGTTCTGAAAATATTATAGAAGATACAAAAACAAAAATAAAAACAAAAGAAAAATAATAAAAATTTTAATTAAAATAATTATAAATTATTATATAAATTATAAATAAATAATAAAAAAAAACTGCATAAAATTGTATAAAAAATAAAACAACAACAAACTGATGATCTTTGCAGACTCTTAGCCACTGTGTGTATAATAATGAAAGGAAAAGAAAAAAAAACATTTTAGTAAATACAACCCATAGTGATATCTTTTAGTTAATAAGAGAGTATAAAAAAGTAAATAAAATTAAATTAAATTAAATTAGTAAGTTGTAAATTAAAATAAATACAAGCAACCTAATTTAAGTAGAATAAAGTATAGAAACAAAAAATATAAAAAAAAAAATAGAAATTGTAAAAATAAAAATTATAAATGAAACAAAGCCGTGTGTTAAAATAATATAAAAAAAAGTGTCATGATTTTATAAAAAAAAAATACAATAAATTTGAAAAAAATCCCTAAACAGCTGGCCGCTATATTTTTATTTAATAAAACTTTTGATAATAAAACGGTAAGTACGATAAATTAAAAAGTGAGCACAAAAAATTTCAAAATTTCAAGTTGAAAATATCTGCCTTTGTTTTAGACTTGCAAAAAGGCCTTTCCAGCAGTCTTCTGGCAAAAATTTTAAGAGTAAATAAAATTGGTATGAGTTTTTCAAATATCTATCGATCTGGTTCGGCTTTTAACAGTAGGTGCGGGTACTCATAGATTGCAATTAACACACGTAGCATGGTTGGAATGCGAAGCTCTGACTAATGGGTTGTAAGAATGATGTCTTTATAAATCAAAAGTTACAATTTATGCTATTTGTCAATAGACTGCTTTGAAGTGCTTATATAGAGTAATTTTTTAGCTATTATCTTTATGGCAACACTGGTTTAAATAACTCACGCACGTTTCGTGTTTTGTTTCACTGTCAAACATCTTCAGTTTGGTCTACAATTTAACCATAAATCGTCTTACAAATGAACAACGCTTACAAATCGTTGAATTTTATTATCAGAATGCATGCTCTGTTAAGAAAGTTCATCGCGAGCTTTTTCCATTTTATAGTCAGTTTAATCGACCCACTGAAGCGGCTATTCGGGCGCTACCGAGAGATGATATTTAACTTTTTTTTTTGCCCAAAATTCAAGAGCTTGGCTTGAATGACATGTGGTTTCAACAAGATGATGCCACATGCCACACTACATGCGTAACAATGGAATTATTGAGAGGCGAGTTCGCTAAATATTTTACTTCATATTCAGGACCGGTCAATTGGTCGCCTAGATCGTGAGATTAAACGCCTTTAGACTATTTTTGAGGGGCTATGTTACAGGTTATTCCTATAGAGAAAAGCCCGCTTCAGTTGACGCATTGAAAGACAATATTGAAGCATTTATTCGTGAGCTACCGGCCGAAATGTTGGAAACAGTATGCCAAAATTGGACTAAGCGGATGGACCATTTGAGGCGTGGTCACGGTCAACATTTGCATGAAATAATCTTCAAACATTAAATTATATTGACCGTACTATCGATTCAAATAAAAATCTCCTACATTTTTCTGAATTTTAAATGCTTTTTTTTTTTTAATTTTCCTATAGCTCTTAAAAATCACCCTTTAATATGCTTAATCAGCATTAATGGACGGCTAGTTGGACAGTACTGTGAGGATTATTGTCTACTCGACTCCTTCCGTTTTTGAAAGACATAACGTTTGCGATCTTATTCTAACGGCATTTGTATGCTGCTTTTTCCTAACAACTAAATGTTGGAGTCCTGCTCTCGCTACCCCGCCTAACATTGCCCTGCTTAACGCTGTTTTTGTACTACGTGGTATATTGTGATTCGTCGGGATTTCGGGATCGGGATATACAAAATCCAGAATTCCGGGATTTTTAAAAATCGGTCCTGTTTGGCATCCCTAGCGTATACTAGGTATCTTTTTCAACGCTCTTTTGTTAAACTATCCAGAATAAAGATTCCAACTGTGAATTTCGTTGCCGTGTTAAATTTCCTCGTTTAACGCTGTTTCGCTTAGCGCTGGGACTTATTGGAACGTAACCCTCGCGTTATGCGAGGTCTTAATGTACTATTCAGTTTGACATTCCTCTACAGAAGAGCAAACAAATGTTTACGCACATCCTTCATAAATTTATGGAAAATGGGAGGGAATGAAACTAATGGCAAAAACACCGGACGGATCTAACCATCATGCATGTGTACGCCGAACAAGACTTGTTATAAAGCTGGGCAACTTAGGAACATAATTTTGTCTCAAGAGCTTAGTAATCCTTACTCCTTGCGGCAAACAATTCTTTGTTAAAATACACCTCATTTTTAAAATAGGGTTATCGAAAATTTCAATTGTATTGTCGAGTCCTAGGCCAGACAACAAAACAAAATACAAAAATTATTTCTTCGGCGATTTAACTCTCAGCAGATTTCTGGCAAAAACTCTGAGAGTAAATAGACCTGCCATGAAAAGTTTCTCAAAAATAATCTGTCGTTCGGAGTCGATTTTAAACTGTAGGTCCCGCCAGTTATGAATAAAATTAACACAAGAAACTAGGTTAATAATCCTGACTGGAGGGTTGTAATGACCAATTATGTATGTACGTTTGTGTTGTACCAATGATTCTCCATTAACAACACTCTTATTTAAATGATCGCCATCCCATGTCACTTAGTGACACGAACCGTTTGCGTGGCTTGATTTCAGTTTTAATTTGCATTTGCCTTGAGAAGACATGAGAACACATTCCAATTGCTTGCGACAAAGCCAAGGCGTAGAAAATTTGTATAAAATGAAGTAATAATTTAAACATTTGAATGACGTGTCTCAACTTATTTTATTTCATTTCTTTTTTTGTTGTTTTTCTTTTGTTGTTTTCTTTTAACACAATTTAAAAATAATTTTCTACGGAAAAGTTTTTCAGCAAGCCATACATTTGCACAAAAATTTTGTTTCCTTTCGAGATAAACACACACAAACTCACACATAGAAACTTAATTGAAGAGGTAAACAAATGTCGAAAATACGTGACATATTAGTGTGCGTTTATACACATACATATGTATGTATGTACATGCATAAGCATTTAAGCCTGAGTTTGGGTGTGTGTGTCTGTGTGGGGGTATGCATGAGTATTTGAATGTTTATTCTAATTCTTAAAGTTTACATTCTACACGTTCCTGGTGAAAATACAGAGGCGTTTATATCCGTTTTACGTTTTTAAATGGCAAACAGGATGCAAAGGAAATAAATAAAAAAGAAGAAAAAATTAAACAAAAAATAAAGAAAAGAAATCATGAAGGAAAACTAAGAAAACACATCAAGGCCTTCAGGGGGAAAAATAACGAACGTGAATGAGGAAAGAAAAATCACGCCTTTCAAATTTTCAATTCACAGTCGCATTCACATTCGCATTTCACATTCGCATTCGCATTTTGCGAAAAGCTTCAAATCAAAATTCAATATGAATGACTAAATTCATGCTATACTCGCATATGTATATGTGTGTATGTTTGTATAGATTGCTATATATGTGTGTGTGTGTGTATAAGGTTAAAATATGCGTTTAACACATACAAACATTCAGTTCAAACACTTAAAACATGCACATACGCACAGAAATACACACACGCGGGCAACAAAAAACTTTCTGGTTAAACGTACGAAATGTCTCTGGCGTATTTGATGAATGGCAAAAATGAGAATGTGTGCACAACGCTCACCATAGATATTCTACGTGTGTGCTTGTGTGTCTGTGTATTATGGTATCCTGCCACAGCCGTTTACCATAGTTGCTCCTTTTCTTTTTTGGGTTGTTATTATTGTTGCCTTTGGTATTCCTTAGAAGATTTATGTTTGCGATTATTGGCAGTTTGTATCCTGCTACAGAATTTAACAGTGTATGTCTGTCTGTCTGTCCCGTCCGTCTGCCTGTGTCTCTTTACATATATATCTTGCCATTATTTTCATTGAATTTATGTTCCTAGCATAAGATTCATTTAAGTTTGAAGTGAAGGTGTTTTTCACTTTATGGTTTCAATTCTCATTTAAAGCCTTCGTGTAGAACAATAACAAACATTTTACAATTGAATTATTTTACGATTAAGTGCAGTAGGTGTAGAGAGAGAGAGAGAGAAAGAGAGTGAGAGAGAGAGAGGTTGAAATTAGGCTCTTTGGCTGATTCAAATGAAAAATTAAGAATTTATTATTTGCATATGATTTACAGGCATTTTAACTTTAAAAGATTGCTTGTACAAGGTTTAGATGCTAGGAAGGAGAAGTGTTTCTTTATATTGATTGGGATTATTTATATTTTTACATTTTTCAGCTTTTGAAATCACTTAAAATATAATCTCGTAGATTGCATATGGAATAAAAATAACTTTGTGTTTAGTTTTAATTAAATATTTTATTGTTCACACAATTTTGTGTACCACTGTTCACAACTTGACGTATCCACAACAATTTCTTTATTTCTGTTTACACCCATCGCATATACAGTAACAATTAGTAGGCAATTGTTCGACAGATCTTTGTAACGGATATTTTTAAACTAAGATTACTCTCTTCCAACGCACCGCGTCTTCACACAAGACTGACTGAACTTTTACTAGCTCATTTGCCTGCTTTACCTTTTACATGGCAATGTAAACAGTCTGATGAATGTTTTTTTGAAGACAAATGTTCGTGGCTTCAGCTTCTCGAGATCTCTTTTAAATGTAAACATTGTTGTTTCATTATTGTTAGATTAGAGGACGTGCACTTGTCGGTCAAGACAAGTACAGTACCCGGAGGTCGAAATTGACCCATTGTACATTTCATTATTGTTGTTTTGGTATTTTGTTTACATTTACTCTTGTAGTGTTTGTTGTGGTATTTTTATTTACTTTGTTACTACTTTTTTATGCTGGTGTTTGTTGTTTATATCACGCAATGCGATAATTTGTCAGAACACAACAGGATCTTTCGAAATTTGTGAGCAATATCTGTTAAATTAGTTGTCATTTATTCCGTGTGTTCTGTCAAAAGACCTTGAGAGAATTATGTTCAATATAGTAGATAAATACCTACACTTCTACACCAGTTAAGTAAATGAGAGATGAACAAAGAAGGCCATGCCGAAAACATTGTCGCTGTGGCAGTATCTAGAAGAATTGAGAAATGAAGTTTTCGTAGACTACAATGTGGTGGATTTCGTTGTGATAAGGCCATCCTCGTTTAAAATTTACTTGACCCTATTTACCGAAAACAACGAAGTGTGTTCGATTAATGGAGTCTGGTACTCTGACTTTAATTTTTATTAAAAAGAAATCATCTTCAGCGACGTATAATAAACATAGGATCGAAGTACGTCCAATGCAGCCGGAAAAAGTCGTTGTTTGGTGTGAAGGTGTTATTGGACTACATTTTTTGAGATCGATGTTAGACTTTTAATCTATATTGGATGATCTAAACACGATGAAGTGCCAACATGTCATATTGAATATTCTACACGGGTGATTTGAGAAGATTATCATCTCACATGAGGGTTATGTGAATTAAGCAACGTAATCATTCGATATGACCAGGATAGATTTATCTTGCGTGGTTGCTATAAATCATATGCGAGAAAATGCCATTTGGTCAAATTCCGCCTGCTCTATGTGACACAGTCATGGCAAATTGGACATTTTGGATGCGTCCTACACAGAGAAACTGTAATTATCATCTATAATTCCTTGAAATTAAAAAATTCTGATGACGTCTCACACGCACTTTGTCTTATTTAATTTATAAATATAGGAAGTGTTTCAAGGAAGACCCAATAGAATGATAAATATTTTCAATGCCATTTATAGTACCGTTTAAAGCTAGAATTAAATGGTTTTTATATGACCACAAAGAATCATTAACTGGCAGAATACGTACTTCAACTTTGGAATAAATTATTAAGGAACTCAATTACAATGTCACTTGCATGAAATCTGTCCAGCATACAATATTTCCGTTTTTTCTTTATTTAAACCTTAACATATAACATTAAATTGTATTTTTAAAGCAAAAGTTTCTCCCCAAGTCAGATGAGCGTTTGTATCTTCTGAAAAGGAATGCCTGTAATGCATAACAACAGGATGCAATTCATTTCAAATGAGGCTATTTAAGTGGATTACAATGTAAGTGAATGTAAAGAACTCTCGTTTAATTAATCCTGTTAAAGCGAACTGCCATTACAATTAATACATTGGCAAGGATTGCATATTTTTAGTTGAAGTACACTTCACTCATTCCATTTTACAAATTTCAATCCTATTCCCTCTAGCAACCTAATTTCTTAGGAAAGCTGAATATTATCTTCAGTAAAATGGATGTGTTCTTATCCTTTTAAGCATGAAATCTCCTTAAATTTCTATACCAAATGCAAAACTATACACAATCGTACAGAAAAAGATTTCACTTCCATTCAAAATGCCGAAAAGAAGAGAAAAAAAAAGTAGAAAAGAAAAAAGTCCATTTACGTTCGACCATGTCTTTTTTTAATCGATGATGGCTTAGGCTATGTACGTACGTATGCCTGTTTGAGATGTGCGTCTAAAAGTTTGTTTTACGTTACGCAACAGTGATTTTAATCACTTTGCAGCCGATAATGCATTACGAGCTATATAGACTGGAAGAACAGAGAAAGGGAGACAGCGAGATAGAGAGAGTGAGACATAGGCAAGCAAGAGTACTATCAAATTCACCATTAGCCGATTGATGATGCATCCGGTTACGGACAACAGCTGCATTGTGGTTTATGAACAAAAACACTGCATTGCCAGCAATAACAACAATAACGACAATAACAGCAACAACGTCAATAGCAACATTAACAATATTAAGAAGAGCAAATGCAACAACAATATCGCATAGAAAGTAATAGCATTTCCAATTATCTACGGCAAACTATCATGCCTCTGTTCTCATGTTGCAACTTGCAACCACAAAAGCGCAGTTTTATGTTGTTTTCCTCGCAAATGGACAGCCGCAAAGCAGCAGCAATGCTCTTTCTTACCCACACCATCATACACAAGCATATACTCATGATTATTCTTAGAGAGATATTTATATGCCAGACAAATAAATGCATCGCCAGACTTACATAGTAGGTATGCCCAAGATACGCCGCCATTATCAAACGGCAATGAGATAAAATAAGAAGAGCCAATCAACCCCCTCAATGTGGCAAAATAATAAGTTTTTGAACAAAGTTTTGATGTCTTTGTAGCTGTTCAATGGTTCAACGAAAAAGTTTAGATTTTCATTCGAAAGTATTGCATTGGAAAAGGTGGATATTTTGAACTCGTCTGATAATAAAAGATTTATTTTGGTAAAAGTACTGCTCTAACGTTTGTGGAAGTTATTTTTGTCCCTAAGAAGGGCGGCTGTCGGAAAAGTATACATTAAGAGTAAGAGAAACATTTTTAATCGCCAGTGAAACTTTTAAATTGGCTCAAGTCATCAGGCAACCATTTTGGGAGCATTTGAAGGTTTTCTGTTGCTTGTAAAATTGTTTGAAAACAGATATAGAGTTTAAAAAGTTTAACGATATACATGGACTAGTATGTGTTGATATCTCCGGGCCAAAGAGAACTTGTTTTGCAGCGACTCTAGAAGCTCAGTTAGATCTATGACCGTTACACATAGTAGTAAGGAGCAGAGCTTTGGAAAGTATGGTTAGGACAATGGCATGCAAGGCTAATATTGCATTCATCAGCAGGCTTCGTTAACTGTGACTTGGCAATGAAAAAAAGGAGGCTAGAAATACTTTTAAAAGAGGTATTATGTAGGTAGTAGTCTAGTAGATAGTATGTTGGCTTATAAGAAGCAAGACTGTTGATCAAATCCCAGCTCAGATGACAGCAAAAAGTGAAATATTAAAAATATTTCCTCGACAACTTTCTTTCAGCAGTTTTCTGATACAATCTGTGAGAACTTGGCCCGTACAGGGACTGCGTTCACCCGTAGCGTCAAAACGGACCGCTATGCATGTTAAAGTGAGCTTTGTGATAGCAGAACTACAACTCGGACGTAGCTTAACCTAACCTGTGAGAATTGCCATGAAAGGTTTCTCAATAATATATCGTTTGCAGTCGACTTTAAACCATAGGTCTAGTTATTCTTTTCTAAAATTAATATACACAACATGAGAGGTGTAAGAGGCTAGGTTGTAATCCTGACTAATATGTTAAAATGACCGATTAAGTAAAGTAAGTGAACATTCTGTAACATGTGGACGGATCGAGAACAGATATGAAAGTAGTGAAGAGAGGAAGGGAGAAATATTTTGGGCTCAAGGAAAAACTTGTGGTTATATTCCATGCCCAATTCAATAAAGTATAAAACGCGGGACAATGGAAAAATATCTGACAGTCAGACACCGATCCGTGTACTAGTCTTCTTAGGTTTAACTCGTGGGACTGTCTGTCAAAGCTAATTTCACTCTGCTGTGGTCATGTGCAAATTCACGGCATTGAGGAAGCAGATAACCTTCGGGTGGTTTATGTACTGCTGATACAGTCAGAATCTTCCTGAAAAGTAGATAGAGACGTTTGTAAGTGTATACTCGACGTAAGAAAAGATGACCAAGACGTCACTTCACCTTTAAATCACAATAATCGTGCTACTCATATCACGTGTCTGTTATTTCTCACCATTATTTAGTACAGTAAGACCTCGCTTAGCACTACCTCGCTTAAAGCTGTTTCAGTATTACGCGGTAGTATTGGGATTCCACTAAATCGCAAACTGTATTGATACATACATACATAATTGGCCACCCTTCAGTTAGGATTACGACCTAGCTTCTCACACCACTTATGCTGTGTGCGTTAATTTTATACATGAGTGGCGGGACCTACAGTTTAAAGTCGACTCCGAACGACAGATTTTTGAGAAGCTTTTCATGGCAATTTTTACTCTCAGAGTCTTTGCCAGAAATCTGCTGAGAGGAAGTCGCCGAAGAAATATTTTTCGTTTTGATGTCTGACCTGGGATTCGAACCCGGGCCTTTCGTCTAATAAGCCAACACACTACCCACTAGACCACGGCGACTTCATACTGTAGACTGTATTGATACTTGTTGTATATGTGTGCTAATGAAACGGCATTGCACCAACCAAAAGGGGTGTATTATATTGCGACGGTGCATACTATGTATCATTTTCAACGCTCTTTTGTTAGTCTGTTCAGAATTCTAACTGTCCAGATTCCAACTGGAATTTAGTGAAACGTAACCCCCGCGATAAGCGGGGTCTTACTGTATATGGAATAGAGCAGAAAATCTGTAGGTTCCTTGATTCCAATTTAAAGTTGTTCATAAGCTCTTGTGGTACTTTAATTCTACAGTTATTCATACTTCTGCATGACGGAATGTCCCAACTTTTTTGCAACATTCATGGAACATTATTCTTTAAATAATTTTAACATGATTTAACGTCTCCTAATGTTATTATTGAAACACTTTGTTTATTTGTTTAGGGAATTTAGAGAAACTCAAAAACAATTTTCATACGTTCACTCATAATCCGTTGAACTCGCTTTCGAAAACGGCTTAAACCTAAAAACTTATTGAAAATGCCGCACACAACATCAATATGGCGTATAAAATACATCTACAGGTGCAGTTATACAACTATTTTGCTACGTTACATATTATTTTCCATGTTTTTATTGCTATGTAGCTGATATTTGGTTGTATGTGTGTGAGATTTTTCTAATTTTTTTTGTTTTTTTTGTTACATGCCATTTGAAGTTTTACTGTGTTGCAGTTTTGCCACAAATCGCTTTAATTTCATCTTCTAATTGCAACACTATGCTCTCTATTGTTGCAGATTCACCTACACACGCACACACACACACACTTATACAACTACCAAGCACTCGAACATAAAACGTTAGTTTTATGCCAGCAGTTTATACAGATGTGAATTGTTATTTTTTTCCAACTTTTTTTTTGTTGTTTTTGCTGTCTATCTAATGGTTGGTTGGCTGGTTAGTGGGTTCCAATGGGTATTGATGGTTACTTGATAGTTTACACCGAGATGGCATACATTTCAAATTCTTCTTTACGGTTACATTAACTTCCTCTGCCATTACTTCCGGTTTGTTTATCCAACTCTCATACAACCGCGATTGCCTAACGCTCTTTATCTCTCTCACTCTCTCTTGAACAAGAATTTAAGTGCAAATGATGGTGTGATGTGTGGGCGGCATGTGTGATTCGCCAATAGTTTGTGATGTTTTTTGAACTCTTCAATTTTGTTTTTGTTTTTTCTGTTTTTCTAATTCAACTTCAGCTGTTGGAAATGCTGTCATCTTACTGTTGCTGGCTTGCAGATAGCGTTCGATATCTATTTTACCACAATAATCTTATTACGAGTTAGTTGTTCGAACCTAATCAATTACCAACGTAATTACAAACTTTACTAATCTGCTTACATTCTGATTCATAGCGTAACGTTCACTCTTCCTCTGCATACATCCAAAAGGAAGAAGGCACTGTGTGCCTCTATTATGTTTACATAACTTATTGAAGCATACATACAGGCATACACACTTTCCCACACACACACATATAGTGTATTTCGTATAAGTATGAAAGGATATATGCATGCGTACATGTGGCATGCATGTGTAAAGCAGTATTGATAGTTTTAAGCTGTTCATGTATGTTTAATGAGTTCGAAATAAGTTTAAACACATTTAAAGCGTTGAGAGGCAACGATAAGAATATTTTATTGGAGAGGATTAAAGGTTCTTGTTTTTCTCAATTATTTCCAAATATTTATTCAAAGTAAAGAACTTGACTTACGGTTGAAAATGTTGGCGTTAAGGTTTTTTAAACTGTCTAACTCATTCTGAAATAATAGAAGTTTTCTGGTAGACCGCATCATTTGAAGAATTTTAAATTCAACCCACTAATCGTATGGGATTTAGACTAGAAAAAGTGTAAATTTTAAGCATTTAAATTCATCTAAAGGAGATAAACCCTGGGGCTCCAATACAGTCCTGTCAGATGTTGATATTTTTAAATATAATCTCTCTCTTAAGGAGGTCGCCGTGGTCTAGTAGGTAGTGTGTTGGATTATTAGACGAAAGACCCGAGTTCTAATCCCAGGTCAGACATCAAAACGAAAATTTGAAAATAATTTTTCGGTGACTTCCTCTCAGCATATTTCTGGCAAAAACTCTAAGAGTAAAAAATTGCCATGGAATGCTTCTCCAAAAAAAAATGTGTCGTTCGGAGTCGACTTTAAACTGTAGGTCCCGCCACTCATGTATAAAATTAACGCACACAACATAAGTGATGTGAGAAGCTAGGACGTAGTACAATGGGTCAATTCGACCACCGAGTACTGTACTTGTCGGAATTAACAAGTACACGTCCTCTAACCTAAATATAATCTTGTCTTGTACGTAACTTTGCACAGATCAACTAGGCCTGAAACCTTATTTGGTCGTAGAAACCACTAAAAAAAATCACCTGAAAGCAATAAGACTAGTTTGACATTCAAATGTTCAATCATTTATGAAAAATCAGACGACAGATGAATAAGACCTTTAGTCAAGACCCAAACTAGACATCTTGAACAAAACGAAATATGAAAGAATATTTCTTTCAATGGATTTCTCTCAGCAGTTTTCTGACAAAAACTCGGAGAGTAAATAAAATTGCCATGAAAAGGTTCACAGAAACATTCGTTCATTGGATAAAATTAGCACGCACAACATGGGTGTATGGAAAATGTTGAAAAATCATCAGCTGACTCAACAATAGTCAAAACTAAAAGCTCTACTACAATTTGGACTTTGATTTAAGATAGCGATGTGAAATCTATCTCTCAAGTGTAAATAATTTGATTTTTTGTCACAGTTCCTAAGAGTTGATGATTTATTGTCACTCCAATGTGAAACTTAAGTTGGAAATTAACAAATCTCTGCATGTGATAAATGCTATTTCAAATGCAATCTCTTAGACAAAATTCTTTATTTCAATACACATTTCTTAACCCTTTACACTAATAATTGTTTATAGCACTGACGCGGTTAACGCTTGCAGTTCAGCACTTTGATTTTGTTTTGGCTACAGCCATTGCCTCAAAAGGAAAGATTATAAAAATAAATAAAAAAAACAATATTTTGATTTACTTTTTATTTATTTTCTAATCTAAATAATTTGAAAATATTTGAGATAATTGAACGAATAAGTGGAAATTAGATGTTGGATTAAAAAGTTCGAAAATCTGAAATTAAAATAAATTTAAGGATTTTTGTACTCAGGAAGTTTCTGTTATAATGCGAGTTATATGTATATAAGCTTGTGTATTATTTCAATTAAATTCTTATATAATTTCCATTTCCTTTTTTATGTTACAAAACTAACGCCTTCTATTAGTGCACAATGCTTTGCAGAACTGGGAAAGTATGTTCGGGTAGTTGGAAAATGTAAGTATCGTTTTAGGTGGATCTATTTAAATTGTTGAACCTGAAAATATATTTTCGTTTCAGGCCATAAAATCATCATTAAGAGATACCCCAGGAATAGAATCATTTATCGTGCTATCAATGCATACAGGTTGTAAGGGTGCACAAAATTTGCGGCTTACGAAAGCCAAGCCGACTTTGCTGCAGTTATTTTTGCACCCTTCCTTATAATGTGGAACTATGATAACCTACCTAATAGAGAACGTCGTAGTCTAGTAGGTAGTTCGTCGGCTTATTAGACGAAAGGCCACGATGCAAACCACAGGTCAGACATCAAAACGAACATATGAACAAAATATTTCTCCGGCAACTTCCTCTGAGCAGATTTCTGGCAAAAACTCTGAGAGTATATAAAATTGCTATGAAAAGTTTCTCATAAAATCTGTCGTTCGGAGTCGACTTTAAACTGGAGGTCCCGCTACTCATGTATAAAATTAACACACACAACATAAGTGGTGTGAGAAACAAGGTCATTAATCCTGACTCATGGGTTCTAATAACCAATTATATATGAAAAGTTTCTCGATCGGAGTTGATTTTAAATTGCAGGTCTCTTCACTTATATGGAACATTAACGCACACAACATAAGTGGTGTGAGAAACTAGGTCGTAACCCTGTATGTATGTATGATACCTCTTGATATATCATGTTCTAATGCTATCCTTGTGATACTAAATACTTTCTACAGATGGTATGGTCACTCCACCTTTATTTATTACTTATAAACTGCTATTGAGTCCATATTGTGCCTACATGCTAGAGAGTGATCGATTCATTTTCTAATAATAGGGTAAATTTGAGTAAATGAAGATTGTTCTATTGAATCTTATGTTTTTAATCTAATTCTGCACCTCATTTCTTGACACTATATTGCCTGGATACCAGAAGCTATCGACCGATGTGCCTTATAACAAAACGATCTCTATGCTAACACTGTTCATACTCAAGTTTTCGGTTTTCTTAAGATTTTTCTCAAGTCCAATTTTACACCCTCTGCAGGAGTAGAAAAAACCTTATCCGTACAATATAAAGCTTCAAAATGACGTCAGAGGTCCTACATAAAATAATAAGAAACAGAGTTGGAGCGTCCAACAGAGAGAGTTCTCTTCAGATGCTTCATCAAAACTTAAAATAGCTCCTAGGAAATGCTATCCCTTGCAGTTCATGAATAAAAATGTTCATTGAACCAACAAACGATAGTGACACGCTTATGTGCTTAAATTGAGACAGCAACAACTGGCTGTATGAATACACAACACTCGTATTTATCCTTCTAGTTATTGTTGTCTGTATTGACTTTTCTACATACCATTCCCCCCTCCATAATATCGTTACGTAAATATGAAATTGATTTTGCCATTAATGTAGAGTTACGCGATGTCATGTTTAAATATTTTCAAAGGGGTTGCTGTTAAAGTAACAATGTTTACAGTGATGATTAGAAATGGAAACAAAAAGTTTTGTAATATTAGTAGGGTTTTCAATATATTCGTATGTATTATTACTTTTTTTATTTGGTGTCTGCTATTTAATTCAATCCAGAATTTAACAATGCCTTCCAATCCAAGATAATATTCGTGGTACAAACCCTAGCTAAAGTAACTCGAACAAAACGAAATATGCAGTCCTCTGGCAAAAATGTTGAGAATAAACAAAATTGCTGGGGAAAGTGTCTCCACATTACATCCACATCGTACAGAGACGACTTTAAACTGTAGGTGCGTAATTCATAGGAAAAATTAATACGCACAACATGGATAGCGTGAGAAGCTAGGGTTGTAATCCTAACTAAATAGCCGTTTTAAGAAATTAAGTAAGTAAGTAATACATTGCCGTTCCAAGTTTGTCATAAATGTATACTCAAGGTCAAGTTTTCTTCTATGGTTGAACAGTTAAAATACAACCATCCAGTTAGGATTACGATCTATTTTTACACACCGCTTATATTGTATTGTACTGTATTAATTTTATACATGAGTGGCGCGACTTACAGTATAAAGTTGACTTCAAACGACAGATCGTTGAGAAGCCTTACATAGCAATTTTACTGAAATCCGCTGAAAGGAGTTGCCTAAATTTTATTTCATCTTCTGCCTTGTTAGAGATGTCCGACCTAGGGGTTTGCACCGTGGCCTCATGTGGCTAACACACTACCTACTAGTCTATGAGGACTTAAAATTTAATAAAATTGTAATCCTAACTAAGGGCCAGCAGTGATCAATTGCATATTGCCATTCGATGGTGGTTACAAAACGTATACTCACCGTCAATTTTTCTTCTATGGTTGATCCGTTTAAATCTCTTTTTCTTTTTCCTTTTCCTTCAATTCCTGTCATGCTACCAAACGTGTTATTTTAAGCTTATTTTTGGCCTCGGTTTAATAATTTTATCAGCATGGTATTCCAATTTTGTTTTCCACTGTACGCCGTTCCTTTCAAAACATTCCCATCGTATTTGTATCGATTTCAATGCTACTATGGCAGTGGCAGTTATAGAAGCTGATATTGGTAACTGACTGGTTGGTAGTAGCTTTTTAGTTTGACTGGGTATGGTTGTTGATTTTTCTTTTTTTCCGTCCTTTTTTATACTTGGAACTGTTACAAGCTGCCAATATGTGAAATATAATGTGTGTGTGTGTGTGTGTGTTTGTGTATAAATAAATGCGTTTGTATTAGAGTGTTGGCTTTCGGAAACGGAACTAATATGTAAACAGGAAGAAAAATTACAAAACATTTTGCTTAATGTTATTGCGAATTATAGATTGTCTGTTTGCCGGTTTGTCTGTTTGTATAAGAAATACGCTCAGGAACAAATAACGATCGAATTGCCAGTCCGTCATCCACACAGCTCGTATGGACATAGGGTTGGGTTGGAAAAATAAAAAAAAAAGAAATCGAAAAACAAAATGAAAAATAATCCTTGACTAGAGAAGTTGAAGTATTAAGTAAAGGGGTTAAAGTAGATTTGTTAAAAATTCATCATTTTGTTTATGTTCTAGCGAAATACGTTGTTGTTGTTGTTGTTGTAAGACTAGCCATTAGTATACACAACATTATTGCCTCTATACGACTTAACTTGACTTTTGCTGTATGAAGGTTTGGTTTGGTTACTTTGCAATGGACAAATGATGGAAATAAAATTGATGGCAACATAACTGACAGTTCTATTCAATGCCTGTTCTTTATTTTTTTCTTGTAATTTTTCTTACGAAAATTTCATACTGCCAAGCAAAATTCTAAAGAAAATAGAACAACAGCCAGCGTCAGTTCGTTTGTCAGTCAGAAATGTACAGTGATTGACTGCTTAAGTAGATAACCCTTCAAGCAGGGATGTTTGCTTTCTGGTTTTGGTTGCTCATTAAATTTTTGTAAATATTTTCCTTTGGCTTGTATTAACCTGCTATTGTTTGTTTTTGCTATTCTTTTTTCAATAATAACATGTAGGATTTACGAGCAGTGTTAAGATTGTGAAGTGGACTTATTTATTTCGAAAAATTTTCCAGAATTTATTTTAATTCAGTTTGAGTTCAAAGAAATCTTAAAAAGATTAAAAACGTAGGACTGCAAAAGTTATAAATAAAGAATTCTAAAGGTTTTTAAATAAAAATTCATTAATGAACGAGTAAACGATTTGTCTTAACTCATCTCAATTGAGAAAATTAACCAGCAAAAAATGTAAAAATAGATTCAAAGTAAAAAATTATTTTCAATATTTTTACGCACACAATTTATCGTGCTTAAAATATACTTTTACCTTTGATTATCGTAGTTTATCTTTGATTTAGTTTCACTTTAAATTATTTATTTTTATGGTTACACAACCATTCCTATATAAACTATATAAACTATGTAAACTACTATGTAAACTATTCCTATATAATCTGATGCATGACTCAGTACTCCTTTTAACGTAATTTTCCAACATGAGCTTTAATTACCACAAAGCCACATGCTATGCAGAGAGTTTTTGTCTCTCTTTATCTTTCCATTTCATTGAGAATCATTTTCCCAACATCCGCCTTCATCCCCAGTGCAAGATCGTTTTCTTGCTTATTGCACAGAATACTCACATGATCAGCACATGATTCTTCCTACTTAGCTGGTTAAGCGTCCCAAACAATTTTCGATTTATGCACATAGGATCCGTGTGTTATATCCTATCTTTTATTAGCTCGTATCTAAGTTAAATTAAGCACATCTTTCGTTTTACAGGTTTCCACTTGGAAGATACTCGTGAGTTTCCGCAAATATTCCATCATTGGACTAAAATTCCATACTATTGCCGCAATATTCGGCTCTGATCCCTCAGTACACCCCGAAATAGCCACTCGTTTTGTATACAGCTTCCAGATTACAGCATTAATTTTTTTTTTTCTAAGTCTTGCTGCGAGTCATTTTCCAAGATCACAGAATTCAGTCCGAGAGAAGGTTAGGGAAGAAGCTGTTAGATAATCGATTCCTTAAGTCAGGAAATCTGTAATGATTTTCATTTTGGGCTTGTATCCCATTAAGCGAACAATAGTTAGTCTTAACTTTTGTCTTCGCTACCATATGCAACTGACTTAAAGACAACAAAGCTTTTAAAACAGCTGGAGGCGTGGTACTCATTGACACTATTATGGCAATACATGTTAACCTATGTACCTGCGCCTTTGGAGTTGGTTTCAGATACGTTTTTTCTGCCGAACTCACCGCAGTCCAGTAGGTAGTATGTTGGCCTATTGAACGCAATGGCAGGGTTGAAGCCCCAGGTCAGACTTTTCGAACATAAATAAAAATTGTCATGAAAAGTTTCTCATAAAAATCTGTCAGTCGGATTTGACTTTAAACTGAAGGTCCCGCCGCTCATGTAAAAAATTAAAACACATAACATAAGTAGTGTGAGAAACAAGATCGTAATCCTGTCTTAAGAATTGTAATGTTTAATTATGTATGTACCTATCTGTCGGAGAGGACGGATTCCCATTTTAATTGCTATTTTACAGGAATGTTCAGTAGCCTTTGCAGATGAACAATTCAAAATTCCAACATTTTGAGTCAATTACGTATTAGTAGAGTTTGTTTTAGAGAATTATAATCCTCAACAATTATTGAAAAGAATGTTTCTCCATGTCATTATTATCGATGCCGTTTCAAAACAATTAAATACTCGTCATAATAAATAGTAAGTCATTGGTATTGACATTCAACTCTGAATGCCTTAGCCACACGTTCAACGGCAAATATTTCGACATACATCTGCACACCTGGCCACTTGAGTGGAATATAAAAATTGTTGAAAATAAATTTAAAAATATTTATGATGAGGCTGGTTATGGTAAATAGATTTTTATATTTCGTTTATGAAAAACAAAATTCACTTGACAATATTAACTGACTGAAGGGTCATGACAGCCCAGCACGTGTATACGTTTACGGAAAAAATACGGAACACTAATATGTGCGTAGATTTAAGGATGTGCGTGTGTTTGGGTGGAATTGTGGAAAGTTATATTTCTCTGTGTATATAAGGGAAACGAATGTGAAAAGTTTGTCCTACGATTTATGCAGCCGGAAGACTAAATTGACTAAATATTTCAAATATATTTATGAGAAGCATTTACTTTTACTTCTTTCAACACTGTGATTGGAAATTGTTGATAACATTTTTAGTTTATCAATCGTTCTCATTTCAACAGGGATTTCACGAAATTCGAAATTTTCATCGTGGATTCCTGAAAATGAAATGATAACGCAGAATTAAATTAAATGTTTAAATATTAATAGTCGCCGTAGTCTAATAAATGGTGTGGCAGCATATTAGGCGTAAGACGACGGTTCAAACCCCAGCACAGACATCAAAACGGTATTATGAAAAACAAAATATTTCTTTGGCGACTGCCTCTCAGTAGATTTCTGGCAAAAACCTTGAGAGTAAATAAAATTGCTATGGAAAACTTCTCAAGAGTCTGTAGCTTCGAAGTCGACTTTAACTTGTAGGGCCCTCCACTCATGTAAAAAAATAACTCGCAAAACATAAATGGTGTGAGAAGCTAGGTCGCATTTCTGACTGAAGGGTCATAATGACCAAATATGTGTGTAAACGGCTAGTCTAGATTGTGTATTAATTTATTAGACACGAACCAGTGGTTCAAACCTTAGTTCAGACATTAGAGCGAAAATATTTCTTCGTCGACTTCTCTTCTGCAGTTTTCTGATAAAAGCTCTAGAACCAGTGGTTCAAACCTTAGTTCAGACATTAGAGCGAAAATATTTCTTCGTCGACTTCTCTTCTGCAGTTTTCTGATAAAAACTCTAGAAGTAAATAAAAATGGCATGAAAAGTTTGTCAAGAAATCTATCGTTCAGAGTCACACCACTCGCAAATAAAATTAAAACTAGCTAGATCGTCATCCTGATTAATAGGTTGTGATTACCAGTTACAATAATTTTTGTATTTTTGATCAACTCATATGCAATTTGACCATGAGTCTACTAGCTCGGTAAGTCCTACGTAATATCTTCGGTCCAGTAACGAGTTGGCAGTGAGCTGTATGAGCTTCTCAACGACATAGACGTTGTGCAGCGCATTAATATCCAGCGGCTGCGATGACTCGGCTATATCGTTCGAATGTAGTGGCATGCTCCGGCGAGACGTATATTTGATGCAGGGATCTGCTGAAATCCGAGAGGAGAACAACCTGGTATGCGTTGAAAAAACGAAATCGATGTCATCGAGTCGTGTGACCAACTGGTGTAGGCGCGCAAGAAGGAGAGGCGCCAGGAAGTATGTGCTGTAGCAGCCCGAAATCCTTTAATCGGGTTGTTAATGGCCAATTAAGTAAGTTAGTAAGTAAATCCACCAGCTTGGCATTTACGTTTAAAATGAAAATCTATTTCTATTTATTTTGTATCATTTATTTTCAATTACCATGTACTCAAATTAAATTATACGTGTATACATACATACATACATACAGATGTATAGGAATGTATAATTTGAGATACATGCGTTTTTACATGTGAATTTACATGCAGAAGAGAGTGTGTATGTCAGGTCATAATATTGTAAAGCAAAAATAAAAAAAAAATAAAAAAGAAGAAGAAGAAGGTTGACATAACGAATGTCATATGCTGTCAATAAGAATTTGAAAAATGCTGAAAATATTTTTGGTATTTGGCACGTGATGTGCTAAAATTTTAATAAATACTCTTCCCTATCCATTTTTATATTACTCCCTCACCACCTAGCATTATTGTAACAGGCATAAGGGGAAACGCAAATGAAACCCAGTAGACAGCATATGTAATATGTTTCACATTCATAATTATTTGTTGTCTAGTATTTTAATTTATCGAATGGCTTATTGGGTTATAGAACGCATTTATTCTATACTTTTTCATAATTGCTAACGTTGTAGTAAGCTCACGTAAAACTATGTGGAGTTATTGGTGATGGGGCTGGTAAGTTTCTATGTGGATGGCATGTGATGAGTTAATTATTTATTTTATAATTAAATTTTTGGGTGCATGCCGCATTAAATATGAGCTTAAAAATCAAATTCGCAACATTTTTCGTTTTTCTGTTCTTTTTTTTTCGGGGCATTTTATTTCCACAACTTTATGGCCATGAATTTTAATTCTGTTGAGTAATAAAATTAATTATAATATTATAATTAATTAGGCATTTATAATTCATTTTGTTTATGAATTATAAACTGAAATTATTTCAAATTGTGTTTTAAATTATAGAAAATTTAGAAATTGATTTCTCATGGTATTTAAATGCACAAAAAAATTAAAGTAAAGAACAAGGTTTTATAAAGACAAATTAACCAGCCCTCAAAGGAAATTATTGAGCAAAAGATCGTTTTATTTTCAAGCACAGTGTCTTTGGTCCCTATACATTTTGTCTCTCCATTTTTGTTTTCCTTCCAGAAGATAAATAGCATTGAACGCCATCAGATTTTTTTCCATTGGCCAATATGTTGGAAAAATATTTTTTACTTATTTTTTGGCTCCCTCATAGACAACAGTAAGGCAAGGAGGCCTTTGGCACCAACTCACCAATGACATCATAATGGTGAACATTTTCTAAGTCATAAGGTACACATCCTTTGCATGGTTAAAATATGAAAACCATTTGATAATCCTCTCTTTGGTTAGGATAAATCAACCACTTTAATCAGTTTATGGACATTGAAAGACGATGCAACCTTATTTATAGGTGAATAAATTTAAGCAGTTTTAAGCTTTGTTTTGGGTAATATTATTTTTTTTTTTTTGTCTTTCTGCCAAATAATGGAAGGTGAGGCTTCCTCTGAAGACTACTACTTGGCATATTATCTCAATATCTTTGAATAAGACGGAGTTCCAGCTGTGTCTGGAAGATACTGAGCCCACCGGTCAAATTTTTGCGATTGTATTACATGCACTAAGACCAGATTGAATGATTTCAGCCTGAATTCGATGAAAATAAGACCTGTTACTATGGAAGATTTGTTAGACTGTCTGTGGAGTGTGGAGGCATTAATATTTGACCTTGGATGTTGATGTGATCCCTTCTATTGATAATACATTTGTAGTTTATGTGATATAGTCTTCTATAGGGGTTGTGTTGAAGCTTTACTGAAAATCAAAAGTTAATTTATTAGACTGTTTACGTACGATCATGTCGACCAAACAAGCGGTTTAAAATCTTGTGTTCTTTTTGCCAAGATTATTTTTTGTATTTACCAGGATTCAAAGAAATAAGACCTGTTGCTATGGAAGATTTGTTAGACTTTCTGTGGAGTGTGGAGGCATTGTATTTACGGAGACCAAAGGCTTGATATCTGTTTGAATTAATGAAGTGGGACTAATCGTTCACATGGACACTGTACTGTACAATATTCTCATTCACTTCGTTAACAAACGTATTAAAGCCGATAGGCTTTGAAATACAATTTTGCTTGTAACATCAGTGCCATTAATTTGCGAATTGAATCGAATGTAGAATACTTATATTTCAACCATTAAATCAGTATTACGGCAAAGATTCTCACACCACTTACGCTGTGTGTGTTAATTTTATCCACAAGCGGCGGGACCTACAGTTTTAAGTCAAATCCGCACGACAGATTATTGAGGAACGTTTCATGGCAATTTACTGTCAGAGTCTTTAATAGAAATCTGCGGAGAGGAAGTCGGCGTAGAAATATTTTTTTAATGTTGTGTTTAGCTGGAGAGGTCTAAGCAATAGTTTGAACCGAGGCCTCACGTTTAATAGCCCAACACAGTATCTACTGGACTATAGCAGTATTAAGTTAATGCTTTGCTTTTATTGTTTCTAGAAGACTTCCATATTGAATAATCTGCTTAAAATTTCAGCATCACTGAGATCACAGAGAAAATTCAGTGTGCTTCGAAATACCCAAACAACTTTCTGTTACATTTTGAAAATAAAACAAAATATTAAAAACAATATAGCCGCTGCAGTAGTGTGTAGTAGGTAGTGTGTTGGCTTATAAGTCTTAAGGCCACGGTTCAGACCTCAGCTCAGACATCTAGAACAGAACGAAATTAGGCGACTTTCTCTCAGCAGAGTAAAAATTGCCATGAAAAGCTTCTCAAATCTGTCGTTCGGAGTCGACTTTAAAACTGTAGGTCCCGCCATTCATGTATAAAATTAACGCACACAACATAAGTGGTGTGAGAAGCTGGGTCGTAATCCTGACTGAAGGGTTGTAATGGCCAATTATGTATGTATGTATAGTCGCCACAATCTAGTAGGTAATGTGTTGGCTTATAAGTCTTAAGGCCACGGTTCAGACCTCAGCTCAGACATCTAGAACAGAACGAAATTAGGCGACTTTCTCTCAGCAGATTTCTGATTTCTTTTTCGTCTTTAATCTGTAGATCCCGCCACTCTTGCATACAATTAACGCACACAACATAAGTGGTGTAATCGTAATTCTGATTTTGAAGGGTTGCAATGACCAATTATTTAATTTATGTCTATGTGTGTTAAAAACTATTTAGAATATGATGATTGAGAATAGAATTTCTTTATATGAAGAACGCCCTATTGCAATTCGGAAGTGATTTCATACAAAGCTCTTTCCCTAGCTGATCTCTATACAACATCAAACAAATCATTCATTGGTTTTTAAATTAAAAAAAAAGGCGAAGTTAATTTTCTTCTTTACCATACCAATTTACAAATGCGGTGGTTTGTAGCCTTGTTTTTCAAATACAATAATTTTCATAATCATTACTTCTGATGAATTTTTCCCATCCTTTACTCTGCCACAGCTTCAATGCTTTGTGGTTTCATAAACAATTTGCCTATGATGGAATGAAATTCTACAGAAAGTTTGCCTTTTTGAAACTTAAAGGATTTGATTGTAGAAAAGAAAAGACAAACAAAAAAAAAAACGAACACAGAGAAACCATTTGTTCATATTAAAAAATTTTCCACAATCTTCATGTGTATGTGATATAATGTGGTGAGGAGTGGTGTGGTGTTGGTATACAAATGAATGAACATTGACAGATGGATGGATGTTGACGACGATGTGCTGCTTTTGTACTGATGACGACAGTCAGTGATGATACTGATGACGATGTGTAAAAGGGATGATAACGTTGTTATTATGATGTTTAAATCCTAATGAAATTGTTTGAGCCTGTGTCTGTATGTATGTATGTATATATGTTGTCAAGTAAACCAATGCCAGCCACTTCAAAAAGTTATGATATTAATCTGACATATTCAACATCCTTCAAATGCTCGTACTCACACTCGCACTCGCACTCGTTGTTGTATGTTGTCTCCTTTACATATGTGCACGGCACATGTGAGTCTAATTGTGACGTAAGGCTTTGAGTACTTAGAAATTGTAAAGGGATTTTGGAACTTTTGCCAGAGAATGGTAAGGCAATGTTGATTGCCTAGTCTTGTCTTATAATTCTCTGTTTAAAGTCTTTTTGTAAGTAAGAGTAAATATAAGGAGAAAAATATTAATTTAGAGGGTGTGTACGTGTAGTGGGTATATGGTTTTGCGAAATAAAACCAAAGCTTGAGGACTTCATTATATGCCTGCCTTATGATGATGATTGGTAAGGTGTAAGTAATTAGAATTTAATGAAATTTTACCAACACCAGCTGACGTTTTAGTAACAAATTGAAGAAAGATTTGTTATTAAGAAAGAAATATTAAAATTGATTTCATTTCGTTTTTTTTTTTTTCCTAAGGGACCATTACAAAAGCTTTAAAGCAAGAGTCTTAAGTGTAAACCATCAACTCATGCTTATGCCATTCAAAATTTGAAAGACTGTCGTTCAAAAGCATATAAAACGTAAGTGATTTTAAATTGCTAAAATGACTTAAAATTACGAAAACAAAAACCAAAATGAATAAACGAATAAAATGCCACACAATCAAACCATGACAACAGCAAATGTCAGATTTGCAAAGTTTATTGTTTTTGTATTGTATTAATATTTATTTGATATTTTATTCACGTATTTTAAACATTTTCCAATTGTTTCCACTACCCCTTCCACTTCCTTACAAAGAAACTGAAAACCGACCTCTTCAATTTATTGTATAAAAAAAAGGGAGCATATTTTCGTACCAAAGAAAAAATAACAGTACATGCACACATCAATAACTGACAACATTACTAGGAGTCATCATTTTCATCTTCAACTTTGTCATCATCATTCTACACAAAATTCTATGGAAACCCTTCAAATAATAGAAAAAACGAACCACCACCACCCACCAATACCATCAAAGTTCTGTATGTGTTTGTTTGTGTGTGTGTGTGTGTTGTAAAAGCAAAAATACTTACTGACTGACAACAATTCCTCACTAATATTATTTATTACTGCTACTACTGCTGCTATTGCTCGAATGAAAATTCCCTTGCGGAAAAGTTGACAAATCTTTTACACGAAAAATACTGAAAGAAGTGAATACAAATAGCATAAGAAAAATAGAAAAAAAAAGAAAGAAATACCCCAAATGCATGATGGCAAGAAATCAAAAATCAAACAGTTCTAACGATTGAACAAAATCAAATGAAAAATTGCACATTCATGTTGTGAAATCAAATTTTCTTCCCATTCAAACGCAAAAACGCACGTACCACACAGTGAACTTAGTCACGCGTACCATGACAAGTGGCAAAAATTGTTTAAAAACAGGTTTTTCAAATTACAAACAAGAACACAAGAGGGCCTTAATGTTTTCAATAAAGGAGCAAAACCAAAAATTGTTTTTTAATTGATTTTATGTTAATATTTGAAATATTAAAATACATACGTTCTCTACAAATCCTTTTGTTGACATCGAACAACATCCTGAGGTTTGTCAGGACAATAGGTTCAGAGGAGTTATTGTAGAGATATCCCTTAACGTGGACTAAGGCATTCCTTCACCACAATAATACAGTCCATTAAGTCTGGTTTATGGCCCTGCTTCTAAATGCATTCATGAGTTATGAGAACTACAGTTTCATGTCGAATACTAACGCCAGATTTGAGAAAAATTCTTATGAAAATTTGTTCAGTTACAAACCTATCTCCAGTAGGATTTTGAGAAAGAGTCACAGAAAGAAACAAGGTCTAAAAATTTTAGTAATTTTTCCACTCCAAGTTTACATATGTGCATAATTCGTCATTACAACCTTTTAGTAAGGCTTACGACCTAGCTTATCGCACCACTAATGTTGTATGTGTTAATTTTATATATGAGTGGCGGGATCTATAGTTTAATGTCGATTTCGAACGACAAATTTATGAGAAAATTTTTATCAGAAAACTGCAGAAGGGAAAATGTTGTTTGAACCACGGTTTCGTGCCTAATAAATTAATACATAATCTTGACTACGGCGTTTACTCACATAATTGGTCATTACAACATTTCAGTCAGGATTACGACCTAGCTTCTCACACCATTTATGTTGGGTGCGTTATTTTTTAACATGAGTGGCGGGACATACAGCTTAAAGTCGACTTCGAACTACAGATTTTTGAAAAATTCTCCATGGCAATTTTATTCACTCGGAGAGTTTTTGTTAGAAATCTGCTAGGAGGTATGTAGTAACACCAGAGAATTTTCTTTATTTCGTTTTGGTTATGGGGTTTAAGTTAATGCACAATTTTATTTGATCAAGTTTTTATAGTAACGTTATAGATATTCCCCTAGACACCAAGCAGAAGAAAGTGGTTTATAAAAAAATATTTTAATAAGCGTGCCTGTGACAAAGTACACTAGCTTATAGTATGTAAAAAAATTGTTTCCGTTGTGTTTTGTGGGGCTTCGATGAGTAAACTACTCATACATTTAAAGTTCAGAAAATTTAATTCGTTATGATCTCTTCAATTTATTGGTTCATATCGCGTAGTTCGAGGCCTATATACAGATCTGTTAGTTCCTCTACATGACAAAAAAAAAAGAACAGTAATGGGGAATATAAAGCAGTCTTCCGAGCTAAGGAAGCTCTGGTTAATGTGAGCATATAAGATTTCTTTTTAAGCGGTATGCATCTAATGCTCAGTTCTCTGTGTGGATACTGTATCGAAATAGAATATAAAGTCGACGAATCAAACGCTTTCATTTTCTATACGTCTAAGTGGTCAATGCTAGTTTTAGACAAGTTTGGGATGTGGTCATAGTACAGGCTTCCCTCTACCAAAACAGTAAAAATATCAAGGCGTCTCTCGAAACTGAGAAGTCCCAGTGGAATAATGATGCATTTAATATCAAAAGGACTTGTTAAAGGAGGAGTCTGAAGGCTTTATTAGAGCATTGTGCTTTATTCTTATGTTATTCTTACTGTTTGTATACTTTATTGTTATTTTGTATTTAATTTACCGAGAAGACCAGATAATTTTTCACCGATCAAGCTTTCACCAGTATTGTTTGAGAGTAGCTCTATGCTGTATCATATAATATCCCTAATGGTCATCCGTTCAATCTGCTAATGTGGGTCTATCTACCACAGACTTGATCTTGTCTTTACTTTTATGAACATGTAAATACGAGTACATTTATGCTCCCTTTCGTCTTGCTACTGTCGTTCTATCTACCGAAGCTAACTTCTTATGAGTTATGTTATCATAAACGATTACCAGGCTTTACCCAGTCTTTCCATATAAAATTTACATACATCAATACGTAAATCCTTGTCATCTTGGATCTAAGAATTCTTTTGTTGACAAATGAGACTCTTCGAAATTGTTGCTTCATTTTCATTTAAGGGCCCCCTAAAGTTTTCAATTTTCAATACCGCTTTTTTCATGAGAACCTCTTACACAAATTTGCCAATGACGAATGATTTTTCTGTTGCGTCTTCTTCTATATTTTTTTTCTATTCTTTTTTATGATTGAAAATAAAAACCAAGAAAATAAATGATGGTTAACTTAAGAAGTGGAATAAAAAATAAAAGAAAAGTAGACATTATAGTGCCATCGTTTATCATCATTGAATCAAGATCTTTTCCAAGAGTTAAAAAGGAAAATCACAGCAAATTTGCACTGAAAAATATTATGAAAATAAAATTATTTTAAAAACTTCTATTCGTATCGTATAAGTAGTATAAGTAGTCCACATAAATAACAATTATTTCGAATTGATTTACTTCCTTTATTCATATTCTATTTTCAATTACTTTTATGGTGGATGCATATTAAGATGCCATTTTGATGATTTCTTTATTATTTTTATGTTTTAATTCTTTAATTTTGCAAAATTTATTTTTTAAAGTGTATTCTTATCAGTAATGGATGGATGAAATTTATCTTTTTATTAAGCGGAGGTCAAATGATGGAACAATAAGTGAAACTGGGTTAGTTGAACATTAGTTTTTATTATTTTTCTTCCTCCCTTTTATTTTTGTTTTTTTTGTTTATTTATTAATTTGAAATGTTATTCTTAAAACTTTAATTTGTCAAATTAAAAACAACTTTGTGAGCTACAATCGGTCAAGTTCGGTCACTTAACAAGTTTCGTCCATATTTAAGATATTTTTTTGAACACTATAAATTAATACAAAGAAATTCATGTGATTGAAGCTTGCTTTGGTTGCTTATGTACGTCTTGTTGTAGAAGAAGGTTAATAATCAAAAATCGTTCACTGAAGTCTACATAATTCTGCCAAAGTAGTATCCGCATAAAATAAAAAACTATTCATCTGTTCAGATAATTGATAATAATCAGTAGGATAATCTTAATCTTCGCCATTCCAAGCATGGGTTCTTAAGAATCTCTATATCTCTGGGCATTCTAAGCTGAGCTACCCTTCTCCTTCTTAAAGTTGACCCCAATTTTCAGGCTGGAAATTAAGGAACAAATCATGTCATTGTTGTCTGTAATAGCCAATCGGATCACTTAGTATGTTAGCCAACAAAAGGCTCATAGAGTTACCGTTGATTTTCCGATTGCCACAAGGACTCTGAAGCTGCTGCAGCTCGGTACCACCATATTATGAGAAGGAAATTTTATCATACGTCCGGGTATAACCCGACATGGCACTGTGGCACTTGTTTTGTAGGTCCAGTCAAAATGAAATTGAAATATCAGACCACATGCGTAGAACCTGTAAGACATTTATTCAGGATGTACCTGGTTTCATAGCAGGTTTTTGGTGGGGAAATGTCCTTGTGAAGACTGAAGCATCCTGAAAGTCATAAGTTCAGTGGGTTTGGAAGAGAAATTATGGGAAAATCCAACATAGGTTAAGTTAGGTTAGGTTAGAGGACGTGTACCTGTCAAACAAGTACCCGGAATTCGAACTGACCCATTGTACAACGTCCTAAAGGAGGGATGGAGGGGCAATGATGAAAGGAGGGTATGCAGAAATGAAAGGGGGAGTGGGAAGCGGAGGAATCACACAGACCAGACACAACAAAAAGGGTGGGAGAGCGCTTCCCACTACCTAGCATCTCTCAACTTGCCTAAGCCGCTAATGGATCTGTGGAGAGCCTTGATTTCGTCTCTCGACACTGAATTCATGGTCTCAAACAAGGCCCTCAATCTCGAGCTAGCAAGGGCTGGGCAGTTACAGAGGAGGTGTTCGATGGTCTCCAACTCCTGCTCAATATAGCATGCCCTGCAATAGTACGACTGGAATATGTTCCAGAATCCTACATAGATTATTGGAATGAGCATTACACCATAAAGGTACCTCTAGATGACACTAATACTGAAACTTACAAAACCTTTTAGCATACTGCTGTCATCCTACAGTTTGTTACTAAAACATTGATTAATTCTTGTAAAACTTTATTGAATCCTACTCGTTTTGAGGGATATTTGTTGCCAATGTATCATTACAGAATGAGGTACCTGGGAAAAAGAAGTCGTCCATATTACTGTGGTCAAAATCTATTAGAATTGGAGAGCCGGTATGGTACTTAGTAGTCTACTTGCCTATTCAGGCTTCAATCTCAAGTTTTTATGGTTATTGGGACAAATTAAATCCATAAGTGACATAAAGAGCAGATGATTGCAGCACTCTCTTCAGAATTCAGTGGTTTACAATCATCTTAAGGGCTAGGCATTTTATTAACATGTCGCACAATAGTGTGGACAGAATCAGAATTTCATAAAAAACCATTGACAATATTTAGGTTAAAAGTTCCAAATTTTTCACCTTCTGCTTTGAAGTCATATTCATTTTCATGGCAATTTCCACACTAAAATCAATTATATTTGAAATTGGATCTTTAACTCATTTCGAAGGATTTTATAAGGCATAGCCCACACTCAACATATTCTTCTAGTGTAGGGTACAATCGTTGAAAATAGAAATTTTTGCATTGTCATTTACAAAACTTTAGAAAAAAAAATAGGAACGAATGGAAAAGATGGTCGATCCAAATAATAACAATTTAAATTAAGCAAAGAATTTTGCACTTCCATAAACAGCAATTTTCTATCAAAAAAACAAAAAAAATAAGAGAAAATGTCGTAGAATAACTTTCGAAATTCTTGTTGCACCAAATTGTTTATTTTTTTTATTCTTTTTCGTGGACAAACCACTAGTCTATGCTGTGGTTGTTTGAAATTTGTGGATGCTTTACAAGTGATTAAAATGCAATTGGCGTCAGTTGGCCAAGTGGGTGTGGGTGTGGGTGTTGGTATGGGGTGGCTGTATTGTTAATTTAAATGGAAAATTCTTATTTTAAATAGGAAAATAAGAAAAGTTTTCATTTATTATTTAACAAATGCAAATACAGAACTGCGTATACAAAATCGTATTCGTTTATGTTTGTTTACTTGCCACTAATAACATTTAATGTTTACAGTGGTTTTTGGTATACTCAATACCATTCACTCAAGAACTTTAATGTGAAAGAGGTTCCATTAAAAATTTCTTAACTAAAGCTGGATACATAGGTGCACACTGGAGTAAACTCAAGAAAACGTCATGATATGTACGACCATCTAGATCTTACTGCTGGTGATGACAAACTTTAGACGACAACGTTCATGATCAAATCGTTGTGAGCTGATGTAGATTGAGATCAAAACAGGACAGTTGTTCGGAGAAGTTATGAGAATTGGTGAATAGAACTGGTAGGGAATCATCGACATAAAGCGATTCAAGGCAATGCTTTCCACACAAGCTGTTTTGCAGATTTTGTTCCTCAGAACAAAAAGGCAATAAATTGACCTCAAATTTGCTTACTTAATTGGTGATTACAATGCTTTAGTCGAGATTACAACGCAGCATCTTATACCACCCATATTGACTTTAAGGCTGGACCCCAGGCTGAAATTTTCATACCAGATTCAGTACTCGGCTGACAAAGCCCGGAAGATCGTCGGGCAGCTCAGCAGATTAATGACAAATATTGGAGGCCCGCTACCGGCGAGACGGAGACTCCTGATGGATGTTGGAAGCAGTATTATGCTCTATGGGAGCGAAATTTGGGCCGAAAGGCTAGGGGTTGAAAAACGGGCGAACTTACTTCTAGCGGTACAGAGAACGGCTGCACTACGTATCGCGTCGGCATATCGTACGGTGTCCGCCCTAGCCGTACTTGTGATAGCAGGTACAATCCCCGTCGATCTACTGGCAGCGGAGCGGATGAACATAACCGGTCACTTCAGGGAAAACACCATTTCAGAATGGTAACGACGATGGAACGACGAGGATAGAGGAAGGTGGACGGCGAGACTCATTCCGGAAATAAAGCCATGGATCTGTCGGAAATTTGGAGAAGTAAATTTTTATGTTACACAGATGCTATCGGGCCACGGATATTTTAGGAAATATCTCAACAGAATGGGCAAGACCACCTCCCCTTACTGCCTTTACGAAGAAGGGGAGGTAATAGATAATGCGGAACACACTATCTTCGAATGTGCACGCTGGCAGAGCTACCGCTCTTCACTGACGTTGATGATCGGAACGATAACGGTCGCTAACATTGTCGGGGTTATGATTGCGAGCAGAGAGAATTGGGCCTCATTGACGAATTATGTGGGGCGCATTCTGAGACTGAAGAAGAGAGATCTGGAGGCTGCGGAGCAGGCGGGCACGCCGGCATAGATGACACTAGCTCACGTGTCAAATACGGAAGGAATAGTGGAGACAATTAGAAGTCTCTCAAACCTTCATTACGCAGTCCGGACGCGGATTGAGCATGAAGGCGGCCAAAGGGCCAAAAAGGACTCCACTCCGAAGTAATACCACCGTAGTTCCGGACGGTACGAGGGGGGGATTTAGTGGGTGAGGGCCCCACACACGGAGAACGTGACGACTTCCTCTATGGTGCGGTTAGGTACATTAGCCCATCCTCGGCGTAAAAAAAACCCATATTGACTGCGAACGACAGATATGAGCAACTTTTCGTGGTCATTTTATTTATTCTCAGAATATTTTCCATAAGATTGCTAAGATGCGATCCGTAGAAATATTTTGTAGTATTTCGTTTTGTTCAAAATCACTGACCTGGGTTTAGAATCACGGACGCGCATCTCATACGTACTAGACTAGGATGATTTTGGCTTTGAATTAGCTGCCCTTTGTGAACATAGACAAAGGCAAAGTATTGGTCGGCAAGATTTACTATGAATGCGAGATTAAACTTTATAGAGCACTTGGCAGTAGTTTGTGGTAAGACTGAGAAAATAAATCCCAAGGTCACCAGTCTAATGGCGAATATAGGTGGCAAATGGCATGAAAAAAGGTGTCTTTTAGCAATTGTTGTGAAATCCTTCGCAATGTGAAAAAATTTAGTGTATGTGGCAGAAGTTGCCGTGGTCTAGTGGGTAGTGTGTTGGCTTATTAGACGAAAGGCCCGGGTTCGAATCCCAGGTCAGACATCAAAAACGAAAAATATTTCTTCGGCGACTTCCTCTCAGCAAAGACTCTGAGAGTAAAAAATTGCCATGTAAACCTTCTCAAAAATCTGTCGTTCGGAGTCGACTTTAAACTGTAGGTCCCGCCACTCATGTATAAAATTAACGCATACAACATAAGTGGTGTGAGAAGCTAGGTCGTAATCCTGACTGAAGGGTTGTAATGGCCAATTATGTATGTATGTATGTGGCAGATGATATGGGTTTATAGATGTTGTACGTTAAAAAGTGTCCTAAGCATACGGAGTAGTATTCAAAGGCCTTGATAGATGCCGATATATATTTAGGCGACAGAGCTTAGCCAGGTTTGTAATAAGCAAACACAGTAAGGTATGGCGCCAGTAACGTTTGGAGACACATGCCGCTCGGCTGACTGGTTTTAATCTTATAGAAATTCGATTCGGTCATGATTGCTTCCGACAGTAATAGCATCGAGTAGCATGCGAGTTGAATGCGAGAGGGAATACAGTGAGCTCCAACAGCTAGAGCTTCACAGACATTAGAAGAGGTTTTAAAGCGACGATAAGCGCACGAAGGCAATATTTTTTTGTTTTTTACTTTAAACCCACTGTGTTCCTAATATCTAGTGAAAATACACTCCCTTGACTGTTTACTTATTTTCTGTATGAAAGAAGAGAAAAACAGAAAGTTTCTGGCTTTCACTTAAAATGAAGAATTTTTTCCCAGCAGCAAACTAAACATTGAAAATGTGGTCGCAGATGTTTAACTGTATTTTAATTTGTAATTGTTCATTTTCGTAAATATTTTCTTTTTAATGTTTTTGTTTCGTTTTCTTTCACCATTTCTTTTTTTTGTATTTTTGCATTTGAAATTCGTTTATTTTTTAAAACATCACCACCACCAACTGTACAGAGCACTCCACCGAAACAACAACCGCAGTAAACAAATGTGACCGAAATCGGTTGAAATGGAAAAGTGTTTATAAATTAAAAAAAAGATGAGCAGGAAAAACAAAACAACAATAACAATAATGTTAATTTATTAGAAGACTTTCCATATTTAAATTAAAAACGAAAAGAAATTTGTTTTTAAAATTTGAAATTGCCATCTCAGTCAGTGAGATTTTCCAGTTGAAAGATAATAAAGAAATTCACTTTTAAATGAGCAATTCAAGGATATTTGCCAAGGGAAATGTAAAGAAATATTTAAGTTATATGTGTACATCCATACATACATACATAATTGGTCATTACAACCCTTCAGTTAGGATTATTGACCTAGTTTCTCACACCACTTATGTTGTGTGTGTACATGAGTAGCGAGACGTACAGTTTAAAGTCGACTCTGAACGACAGATTTTTATGAGAAACTTTTCATGACAATTTTATTTATTCTCAGAGTTTTTGGCAGAAATCTGCTGAGAGGAAATCGCCGAAAAAATACTTTTTTTTGTAGTTTGTTTTGATGTCTGGCCTGGGACTCGAACCCTAGCTTTTACGTCTAATAAGGCAACACACCACCTACTAGACCACGGGGACTGTGTAATTAAATTTTTCTTAAATTCTTTGTTGATTAAAAGGTGTTTTTTATACGGTTCGACACCGTAGTCTAATAGGTAGCGTGTTGGCTTATTAGATGTGAGGCCTCGGTTCAAACTCCAGGTTCGAGATCTCCGAAATAACAAAGTATTTACAAAATATTTCTTTGATGACTTTCTCTCAGCAAATTTCTGGCAGTAAAATTGGCAAGAAAAATTCTCTCAAAAATCTGTCATTCGTAATCGACCGTAAACTGCAGGTTCCTCCACACAACATGAATGGTGTGAGAAGCTAGGTCCTATTCTTGACTGAAAGGTTGTAATGACCAATTACGTATGTATGTATGTAGATGACCTGCTACACACAAGAAGGTAATCGTATGACCGAACACTTCTCGCCTCCATTACATGTCGTAAGGTATAGCTGCTTACCAATTCTATTACCATGGATGACGGATCTTTGAACTTTATGTATGTGCATAAAATTGTCCGTATTTGGGTGTTGAGGAGATTCATGAAATTTTAGAACTATTGTAGTTGCAGGGCTCATTTTCACATTTTATTTAAACGAACTATTTTCCTCTCCCTTCTTCCATGTGTATTATAATTTCGAAAAAAAAAATATTTTTTTAAAAGCTTATGCTACAAGCTTGTGAACCAAATTAAACCCCAAAAAAGTAAAACATTCTAACAAAATATGTACACTTCCCTTCACGTGTATGGCATGATATGGTATGTAACAAATAAGCTGTTAAAAATAAATTGTATCTGTTTGCAGAATATTTATCAATCAATGTCAATTTGATTGTGAAAATCCATAAAGTATACCATGGCCCAATACATATGTATGTATATACAATAGTCGATACAATATAAATGTGTTTTATTAATAAAAATTTACCAAAATATTTTGTACATCAACTTTCTTTCTTTTTTGTTTTTTTTTTTGTGTCAGTTCCAGTATCGATGGCGTTGTTGCGTAAAAATATAGAGATTTTATAGATTTCAATTTCAGTTTTACAAGCCTACAAATTTATTTATAAAGACATGATAAAATGATAAAAACCAATGTGTTTGGTTATTTATACTCTTCTCATCTCTATTCAATTCATATTTATTGAGTAAAATAAAGTTACCACAATGACACAAGTAATAAACCCCTCCTGTCAAATTTATACACAGGAAAAGAACACGATTTTTTTTTTGTTTTGCCTCAATATTTGAAGGCTTCATAAATGAAGATGAATGAATGAATATAGCAGTACAGTGCATGACAATGGAAGATGTACAGAAGAAGTATATTTTATTTCTTAATCCTTTATTCCTTTTTTCGAATTTTCCTGATAAAATAATTCAGTCAAAAAGATAACACTTTATTCATTCTATTACATCTACAGAAAATTCAGACTGTCAATGAAAATCGTAAATCTAACAAAAAAAAAAAAAAAATGTTTTCAGCGCTAAGGCATTTCGATTTCAATACTTTGTGGGAATTTAATGATCAGGTTTTGCAGCCTTAAATGGTCCTGAAGTAATTAAAGGCAATTTCAAATCACTTCTGAGCTTTCTGTAAATCCTAATGGAGAAAACTGATTGCTCAACTATACTATTATTATTAGTGGGTGTGGGTTTCTTCGACTGTTACCAGAAAGTGAAACACTGCTGATGTTAATAGGTAGATTAGGTTAGGTTATGTCAGAGGGCGTGTACTTGTCAATTCTGACAAGTACATTACCCGATGGTCGAACTGACCCATTGTACAACGTCCTTGCTTCTAACACCACTTATGTTGTGTGCGTTAATTTTATACATGAGTGGCGGGATCTGCAGTTTTAAGTCTACTCCGAGCGACTCATTTTTTGAGAAGCATTTCATGGCAATTTTTACTCTCAGAGTTTTTGTCAGAAATCTGCTGAGAGGAAGTTTTGATGTCTGACCTGGGATTCGAACTCGGAGCTTTCGTCTAATAAGCCAATACACTACCTACTAGACCACGGCCACTTCATGTTAATAGGTATCTGGCAGTTTATTTTGTCACAATATTTAAAAAGCGGTATCATTCAGATAAGGTCGCCGGCCTTATTAGGCGTAAGGCCACGTTTCAAACCCCAGGTCAAACATCAAAAACAAATATACGAAAAAATATTTCTTCGGTGACTTCCTTTCAGTAGATTCCTGGCAAAAGCTTTGATAGTTAAACAAAATTGCCTTTAAAAGTTTCTCAGAAAATCTGTTGCTTGAAGTCGACTTTAAACTGTAGGTCTTGCCGCTCATGTATAAAATTAACGTAATCATCCCGACTAAAGAGTTGTAATGTATGTATTTTTTATAGAGTTGACAGTTATTGATAGCAGACTACCAGCGAAAATAGGATTTTTAAGGAGCCCTGTGGTTTGTGGCTCATTCGCAAAGACTTGCGAGTTAAGAAAACGCCACAAAAATGTTAAACGGGATTATATTATCCAATATCGAAGGCTAATCGACATCAGTTCCAGGGGAGATGACCACGCTTTAAAATCGCTCTCACAGATTATTCAATATAACATGAGCTGTGTGGTATGTAACGCCGTCCTGTTGAAATCACATATCCTAAGAGACCAAGTCATACAATTCAGGCCGAAAGATATCTTTAACGTATAGTGTTGACAGTGATGCCCTGTCCAACGCTTTTATGGAAGATATATTGACCTATAATGCCGGCTGCTAAAAATCAGCATCAAACAGTAACTTTTTCGGAATCTTTTGGATGCTCACATGTTCATAACAATAAAACAAACAAAAATTAATCATCATGGTTTTTGAATTTTAAATAAAATGGCTTCACCTCCCTTCAATAAACTTCTACCTAAGGAGGCCCTCAACCCTTAGAAATAATAACATCGTAATAACATCGTAATGGGAAAAAAGATAGGAGACAACGATTGCCAAGTTTCTCCATCTGTACGCCAAATACTCGGAAGATGTTATTTCTTGGCAATGAAAGATCCATTACCCTACAGCAGATTAACCACCAGCTTAGCTGAAACCGAAATAAGCCAACAATGCTTTCTAGAAGTCATATGATACCAAGAGGGATAATGGAAAAATATTATTTGAACGTGTTGTTGAATTATATATCCGTCCATCGAGGTTTGGCACAACAGGCAACTAATTTAGTAGACATTGCTTCAACAATATGGCCATAATCGTTGTAACGATTGATCAGATCAAGAAAAAAGTTGTAGGCAAAAGCAATGAAAAAATTTTATATTTTTAATTGTGGAAAATGGACTTTATTGATCAGTCCATTAGTCTTCTACGTACAATAATCTATGTTCAATAGAAAATATATAAATGATTTACCGGATGTCTTGATTCACTGTAATGTTCATATGTATGCTGATGATGTGCAGCTTAATACTAGTACTCCAAGGGAGAATATTGATTCTTGTTTGAACTACATTAATATTGATTTGGTAAGGATTGACAACTGGGCCTCGGCCAATGGTCTTTGCATCAATCCCTCCAAGTCTAAATGTATTATACTTTCGAGGACCGACAAATCATTTGTCATGCCTGAATTATGCATCAGGGGAAATAAGATTGACTTTGTCAAATCTGCGAAAAATCTGGGCATTGTCTTTAGTTTATCGTGATCTAACCATATAGGTGCAGTTGTAGGTAGAATTTATAGTATGCTTATGGACTGTTATTGATTCGACTACTTTTGTCATTCGTATGCAACTTGCCAGAACGTACTTAATTCCTGTACTTTTGTATGGGTGTGAAATTTTCACAAACTGCGATTGTGATGATAAACGTAGGCTTAACTTGGCGTTCAATAACATAGCTAGATATGTCTTTCAGAAGGGGCGTCGTGATCATATTTCCCATTTGGCTTGCCGGATTCTTAATGTAAAATTTGATAATCTCCTGAAAATTAGATGCCTTATTCTACTTCATAAGATAATTTACACGGGACGGCCGGAATATTTATTTTGTCGAATTAAATTTGCTAGATCCTACCGCGGTAGGAACATTATTCAGCAAAGATTTAGGAGTCTTTTATCTCAGAGACAGTTTCTTATACACACCACTAGTCTGCGAAATTCCCTACCAAATTACATCTAGAATCTAGGCAATGCAAACGCGTTCAAGAAGGAGTTATTCAAATTATTTTCATGAGTAAAATTTTTTAGTATTTGTGATTTACTTTTAGGTCTATATAGGATATATTTCTTTATATTGTTTAATGTATTTTTGTTTCACTGTTAATTTTTAAATCTTAATGATTCCTAACATAGCACTGTCACTTATAAGATTCATATCTTGTTGTGCTATAAAGACGTTAAGTATTACAGTCAATAAACTTTGATCTTTACTGTACGACTTTCCCTGACACTCACTGTATATTTCTATTTACAATATTCGAGTAAGTGATGCTATCAAAAGGAAATGATGTGCATTTCTTTTAACTTTTTCCCTTGTTTTCCAAGTTTGTGCTGTCGAAACACTTTCCTTCTAAAACCTAAATTGTGTATGACAAATGTCCATTGAAAATTGATGAATTCAAAGTAAATTTACAGTTCCCAGTCTCTATGCGAAATCGAAGATAATAAATTATTTTTATATGTTTCTGTTTCTGTTTCTGTTACGTTTATTATTAGTTTGTATACAATTTATCATTTTTGTAAATTTTCTTTACGAGACAGTTTAATAACAAATATTTTTGAATACGAAAAAAGGTAAACGAAATAAGAGACATGAAGACAGAAATAATTATTTCATTTCAAAGTATTGTCTTTTAATAAAAATTTTCTATTATTGAGTGGGAAAATGCACCTGATATTGACAATTATTATGACATTTATATTCCAGTAAAAGGAGACAGGCATTTAAGTTGTCAAATTAAAGAAAATATGTTTCACAAATGGTTGAATTAAAAACGGAGTTCATTATTATTATAGAATAATTAGGCTTTCCTTTATAACTTTGAAATTTTGTAATAAGCGACGGTCATAGTAAGCAAATATTTGCCAAAGAGAACATAACTTATAGAGAAAATAATTTCGAAGTGATAATAGCCTATTACAAATAGTTTAGAATACTATTTTAATATTTAATTTCACACTTTTATACCAAGTAAATATTAAAGTTAAGTTTTTTTTTCAGCAAATATTTACATAGTATGACTCTGTCTTAAGTCTCACATCGAAAATTTGAATTACAAAGAAGGGTTGGCATCGCAAATCTTAATATAACTGTGGGAAGCTGGGAAAAACGAAATAATTTAAGTGTTTGTCATAAATTTCAGAGAAATCGTATTCTACATACAACGCAACTGAACACTGGATGAAAGTTCTTCAGTATTCCCTAACAAATTGTAAACTGTCCATCAGCAGTTAGCCCTTCACTACCAAGCATGAGTATAACCCCTTAATCTATTCTAATTACGACCATGACGAAGACTCTTAGAAATTAAACAGGAGCGACGAGGTTCATAATACACGAATAAGCAGAATCGAAAATCAGAGTAGTATGATGAAACGGATGAAGAGCTATGCTCAATGACTTTATACCACCTCAACTGAACGAAGTGGCAGTGCAAAGTGTATGATTCGAACAAGATATAAAGCAGAATATAATTTAAATTCTAAAGACTTGATTAAGCCTGTTGTTCATTTTCTTTGTCAGAGCCCGTCTTTTGCTAGGTGTAGTTGTAGGTTATTTGCTTCCCAATTCCTTGTCAGCCTGATGAAGCTATCATCTGTTGATATCAAAGATATAACTTCGTTTCCACAGCGGGATAGTGGTGCTTTTATTGTGCAGTCTTTGTGTTGACCAAATTCTTCCTCTTCCCTGATTTTGATGGAACTTGGTCAGTACAGGGACTGCGTTCACCCGTGGCATCACAACGGGCCGCTATGCGCGCTCAAGAGAGCTTTGTGATATCAGAGCGACCACTCCACCAGGGTCACCGTGGTCTAGTAGGTAGTGGCTTATTAGACGTAAAGCCAAGGTTCGAGTCCCAGGCCGGACATCAAAATAAAAGAATACAAAAAGTATTTTTTCGGCGATTTTTTCTCATCAGATTTCTGGCAAAAACTCTGAGAGTAAATAAAATTGCCATGAAAAGTTTCTCAGAAAAGTGTGTCTTTCGGAGTCGACTTTAAACTATAGGTCCCACCACTTATGTATAAAAGTAATACACACAACATAAGTAGTGTGAGAAACTGAGAGCTTTTTGGGGACTATTGCTGTAGACTGTCTAAGGGTGAAGGTATAACACTCGCCATTTTACAGTCACCTAGCAGCAACTCGTTTCCTTACCGTTCGCATCTTCCCTCTTTCCACCTTTCCTAAGCCAGTGCACAATGCACTGCATGAGTAGGGGCTATCCCCTGAGCGCTGGTTATACACAAAAAAAATCTAACCTCAAGGACTTGATTTTCTGGTCGCCAAATTTTTTTTTAGAACTCTTGCACCGATTCAAAACGATAGCCTGATTTAACCATTTCTGACTGCTTCTGTGGAGTCCATTAGAGTTGAGTGTCTACATCACTAGGCTTTTGACTTTCGAAGTATATATCCGCATGCGAATACTCGAGGCCATAATTCGTTAATTTTGAAATATTGACGATAAAACTGTGTGTCACAAGAAACATAAACGCGTCAAACTTATTAACAATCTATTTAAGTGCAAAACTCCCAGAAGAATCAAACTTAAGTTCTTCAATAGCTACATGAATTCAATAACAATCAGTCCGCTGCAACCGTAGACCACAAACTAAGTTTCCCTCTACCGAAGATTTCATCTAACTCTGGTCGCACCTCAGCTGTAAGTAACATTTAGCTCTAAGCTGGATAGATAAAGGCTCCAATTGATACTGAAATGCAATCAAGAAGGTGGGTATGGCTTGGTCATGCTATGCTAGCCGTTGATTCAAGTCTTTATGTGAACAAATTAATTGTAACAAAAATCTTTTGCTGAACAACGATAACTCCTCTAACATTGTGATGCATGTGTGATATTAGACTCAACGCTACGCACTTTATTAAAAAGAAAAAAATTCAAATCTTTAAGATAGGAAGCTCTATCACAGCTTTCATTCATTTAAAGTAAAAGCCATTGTAATACGAGTGCATGTCAGTTGGTTTGAATGTAAAAGAATTTTCCTGATTTTACACTCTCAAGTTGTAATTTACAATTTATGCTGACAATACACACTTCGTTTACATTAAAAAGTTATAATTTTCTACACAGAATAATACGTTTATGCTCGTCGTTGATATTTTTATTTAATGATTTTTGATGATGATGATGATATTGTTACTGCTGCTGCTTACTATTACTCTTGATGATGATGATGATGATAATAACGATGACATGACAGCTTTAGATTAACTTTTGTTGCAGTAACATTTAAGCTTTTGTAACATTTCAAGTTACAAATTACAGGACAATGGGAACAATAAATAAATGACATCACATTATACAAGACGTTGTTGTCTTGACGTTCAACATCATGATGTTGCTGATGCTTATACTGATGCTTATGCTGATGCTGTTACTGATGCTGATGCTGACAATGAAGTTGCCAACAATTTGTAATTTACAAATGCAACAAGAAATTATATGCTGAAGCTGAATTGTTCTATAGAAAAAGTTAAAGAAGAATAGAAGATAAAAAAAAAAAAAAAATCTTCTCATCAAACAATACCCAATGCAAACTGTATGAATTGAGGACAAGTTTTTCCTGTCACATGCTAAACAGGCATAAAGGACATGAATTAATAAAGGATGCCTGTTAATGTGCATATGAATATGATGAAAAAGGCAGTTAGAATAGCTTAAGTTAATTTGCATTCATTGTTACCTAATATCAGTAAATTTGCTTTGAAAGTTTTCCATTGTTTATGAAAATATTTTGTTTGGGTCCCTAATTCCTAATTTTTTAATTTTTCATGTTTCAAAAAATTGTCCAAATTCTGATCAAATTAATTTATTCTAGAGTGGATCTCTGCAAAAAAAGCAAATAATAATGATTAGGTAGCCTTGGAACGAACTTGATTAGATTAGCTAATCTATTATCGTGGATTCCTATCACTAATACTGAAAAATAATTGCCAGAACTGCGAAAACAATCTCTTTACATCTTTGCTTTTAAACAACTTTAGTTTTTTTTCATCCTTAAATGCTTATACCAGCCATCATAACGTCATAGTTTTTAATTTCTAAGTCCTGTGGTGCATTAATCTACTAATGGTTTGTTGATCTGCTACTAGCAAGTTTGCAAAGCTTAGTTGGGTTAGGTAGAACGAGTTTCTCAAAGATTTTCTTCGAATTCCCCTCGAAAATATGGGAAAATATATAAAAATTTCATGAATCGAAGTAAATCTGTGAATTCCATTACTTATGAATGAAATTAACACACACAACATGGGCGGTGTGAGCAGCTATACTGTAATTGTAATTAAATGGCTGTAACCATGTGCATTCATTTAGTTCCAAGGAGAAGCAAAAAATATTACTTATAGGTCGTATCAGATTCGAAAGCAGAACTTTTCTGAGGCAACCCCTTTACTGAAAGATGCCAAAAAAAAAAGAAGGTTTCTTAGTTTGATTTGACGTAGAGCCGGATACACCTTCAGGCAGTTAGGTTCTGATACTTCTTTCTCATCTGAACAATTCATAGCCGCAATGTCAATGATCCATAGTTTAAGTTTGGTCGGGATGGTAGCTTTGATATCACAAAGCTCACTTGAGTACGCATAGCGGTCCGCCACAGTTGAACATTGTCTCTGTACTGACCAAGTTCTACCAAAACCCTGGGAAAAGGAAAAAGTTGGTCGGCTTTAGGGCTGCCCGTCAAAAGCATGACTATCTTACGCTAGAAAACTAGCCAGAAATTTTGATAAATGAAGCTATAACCCTGATTTCAATAGATGATAGCTTCGTCAAGCGAACAAGAAATGGAGACCCAAATAACCTATATCTGTACCTAGCAAGAGGCGGGCACTGCACCCACATCAGAAGTCGTTAAATGAGAACCGCACCCTTTCCATGTGTCTACCCATAACGCAATGACCTGTAAGCATGGCCACAGCGCTTGAAATGATGTCACGACCAAGTCCAAGTAACTTGTTGGCATACCCAATTCAATTGAAGAGGATTCCGGTAGTCGACGATCTATATGCTCATATATACATCGAAGTGTAGTCTTTATATTTATAGGGAATGAGAGCTTTAGAGAGCTCGCCAGCGTTGACCAGAGCAACCTGGATATTCTGACATTAAACCAACTAAGTTCCCTTCTTTTGATATGTAGCAGAAGTCTGTCTGTATGCAGCAGTGGTTGTTCAGCAAAGTGTGAGTTCGAAAGCTTAATGTTGTATACAGGAATCGGAATATCTTTCCTAGCATACGCTGGTAATGTAAGTACTTCAGATTTTTAACAACTAAAATCACATTTATTTCGTACTTCTGCTATTATTTTCCAGCATAGTTTCCATGAAACTCTACTTGCCGATATCTCACTGCACTACAGAAAGCCTTTTGGCCATTGTTCCAATTTATAGTGTTTTGGCTAATTGGACGTGATACCCCAGATTAGTCGTCTTCAACAAAACGAAATAAGAGAAATTATTTCTTTGGCAACTTCCTCTCAGCAGATTTCTGGCAAAAACTGTGGAAATAAATAAAATAGCCATGGAAAGTTTCCCCCAAAAATCTGTCATTCGGAGTTGTGGCTCAAACTGTAGCCCCTCCCACTTATATGTATAAAATTAACACACAAAACATAAGTATTATGAGTATCGAGACCGTAATCCTGACTGAAGGATTGAAATAACCAATTGTGTATGTATGTATACTTCTCTCATATGCTCAATAATAAGGAAAGCCAAATTGGAAACCATTTTCATATTTTCTTTTTCTAAATTCCAACAAAGTTTCGAAATTTCTAGGCATTTTTCTAAAACCGTTTGTGGGAAGCAAGTATCCGTTGGTAATAATTAAATTAAATTTCATACGAACTGGCCATATTTTCATTGTTTTTTTGTATTTGTCGTCCTTTCAAGGGTTCTGTCTGTTTTTATTAGAAAAATCTAAAACACATACATACATATGCACATACACTGAGCGCCATAAGTGAGTCAACACCCACAATAATTTTAAATTTTTTAATATAAAAAATATACTTGTAGCATGACATTAATTTTATTTTTTGTTTTTGTTGTAACATTTTAAAAGTAATAAATAAACGTTTTTAGTTTTTGAAATTTATTCGACTATTCTCATTTACTTTTCTCGCTATCCTAAGGAAATCCATTATTCCAGTGATGTTTACTCACTTTTGGCGCTCAGTGTATCTAGTCAATGTGTGTGTGTGTGTGTGTGTGTATTGCCAAAAATATTTATTGGCTTCTTTGGATTGCGATTTTTCTTCTTTTTTTCGATTTTATTTTTCAGTTCGATTCTTTGTATTCTAAAAACAATGGCTGTCGATTATTTTAATTAAATTTTTATGTTGTTCTTCTCCCTTTCTTGCTCTCAAAAAAAAAAAAAAACAAAACAGGGAAAGGATGTAAAAGGAAAAACGGAATGTACAGTTGCTATCAGTTGTGTAACTGACAGGAACAACATTGACTTTGTAGATTGTGTTTAACTAACTATTGGTAACACATAATTTGGCAAATTGCAAAACAGTAGCGTAACATATGAAAGGGTTTCGGAAATACGACGACTATAAAGTAAGACCCCAAGGAATACTGCTTTGAAATCATTTTGAATCTAAAATTTTTAATTCTTTTGAAATCCATTTTTGCTCCCCCATCTTGTGACATAATTGACCTCCAATGCTGTTGCCTTTATTACCAATTCATGTTTCATATGCTCTAACATGGTTGTGTAATACCAACTTAGTGAAACGCTTTTGTTTTATGTGTCGTATATCCTTGAATTTGTAAAATGGAAACAAGAACAAGATCTAGAACAAAATCAAAAAAATAAAAAAAAATTTTGTATGTTGCCGTTGATGCCATCTTTTATGGAGTCATCAGCCAGTGTTTTGGTTTTAATTAAAGATTTTAATCAGCAGGTGTTGTCCTGTGGCATCAACACTTTATGTGTGTGTGTGTGTATTTTTATTGTTGTTGTTGTTATTTTTTAAAACAATATAATAAAGCAACGAGAAAACTAAAAACAAAAGATTTCAAAACAATTTCTTTAAACAGTATTTTGAAAAGAGAAAAACTAATAACACAAGTAAAACTCATTAAATTTTCACATTACATCAGACAGAAGCTAAGTATTCGCTGAGTATAGCAATTATCCGGACAAATGAGAGTAAAAATCATAATCCAATTGGTAATCGTATTAAGACAAATTTCAACGACTTCTGCCGTGGATGCAGGTCCGCTGAGGAAGAGGAGACTGTTATCCACTTTTTCTGTCAGTGTCCGTCTCTTGCTAGGTGTAGATATAGGCTATTTGGGCCCCCATTCCTTGTTAGCTTAACGGAACTATCATCTATTGAAATCAAGGATATAGCTTCCTTCAACAAACTCTCTGGCTGGTTTTTCAATGCGAACTTCTTACTTTTCTCTGATTTCGGTGGAACTTGGTTAGTACAGGGACTGTGCTCACCCGTGGCATCACAACGGGCCGCTCTGTGTGCTTAAGTGAGCTAAATCTCCGACCTAACTTAACCTAAGACAAATTTTCCCAGCATCAATTTTCGAAATGCTTTATAACTGTTAGATTTATGCGTAGGCTCAGAATATAGGAGTTTTATCATTCATACTTGTTTGAAATAAATCTCTTCTTCAACAGCTCATACCAGACAGGGCTCACCCCCTAACTTGCTTAATTGGTTATTACAACCGTTTAGCCAGGATTACAACCTAACCATATTGTTTACGTTAATTCTTATCCATGGGCGGCGTGAAACACAATTTAAACCTGACTGTGATTATATTTTTGCGAATCTTTCTTTTAACTCACAGAGTTTTTGCCACGAGACTGCTAAGAGGAACCTGCCGAAGAAATATTTTTTGTTTCGTTATGTTCGTTGGCTAATAAGTCAACATGCTACTTACTAGACCACGGCGACGCAAGACTTGTCTAGTCCCATCCAATACAGAGCAATAACATGTAAAAGTGTATACGCAGCTATGCAGTATAGATTTCCGTACATAATTGGCCATTACAACCCTTCAGTCAGGATTACGACCTAGATTCTCACACCACTTATGTTGTGTGCGTTAATTTTATACATGAGTGGCGGGACCTACAGTTTAAAGTCGACTCCGAACGACACATTTTTTTTTTTTTTTGAGAAGCATTCCATGGCAATTTTTTACTCTTAGAGTCTTTGCCAGAAATCTGCTTTGAGGAAGTCACCGAAAAATTATTTTCAAATTTTCGTTTTGATGTTTGACCTGGGATTCGAACCCGGGCCTTTTGTCTAATGAGCCAACAGCCTACCCACTAGACCACGGCGACTTCCTTATTGTATTCATAATTCATCGCATGCAATGACTGGGACATAGTATTTAGGAATACTAAGAATGGCCGAAAATATCTCGTCTTTAATCGAATTTTCATGATGAGTTTTAAAATTACTCATTGATTGGGTATCAATGATTTTCAAAACCATTCTGGTAGTTTACTCTGCCGTTAAAAGCAAAAATGATGACAGCCTAGAGATAAACAATAGCATCGTATTTCCTCTATAGGTGCTACTGTAGTTTCAATAGGCAAATGAGTAGCAGAGACCTCTCTCGTACTACGTTACTTATACGCAACAAATCACTCATACTCCATGTGGTTTTTTATGGCGCAGTACTACACTGAGCGCAGTACACTATTGAGCATAAGTGCAGCTGCCTTGAGGGTATTCAGGGGAAAAGTCCAACGTAGTCTTAGGTAGTTCCCGTTTATTGTTACTTTATTCAGTTTGTGATTAAGTTCTGTAGCTGATTTATGTTCTCGTTGTCATTACTTTTCCCTTATCCGCTACAGTCCGGACTGCAGTGTGTACGTGTCCCTATGTAGTGTGGACACGAGGGTGGGTTAGTGTTTGGCTGTGGACGTTCGAAAAAAGATCTAGTGCGAGTTGGCGATAATGTCTGCATCCTGTCCCATAAAGAGCTGTATGATCTCCTCAGCGACACAAACGTTATGCAGCACACTAATATCCAACGGCTGTGCTGATTTCCGCATCCAATCCTATAATGTGCTGTATGGGCATCTCACAGACTTGAATATTGTTCAGAGCTGTGCTAGCTCAGCTATGTCAGTATAAAGGATGGGAACGTGGCGACGAGACAGATATTTGATGGTTGAATTGGGAGGATTTGGAGTACGACCTTTGAGGAAGTCCTGTCGATTGATGTGGCCAACTGAAGAAGACATACAGGAAGCAGCAGCGCCTGAAAGACAGGCCGAAATCTGTTAAACGGGAAGCTAATAGCCAATGAACAACTGAAGAAAAGCCAGAGTCTAGTAGATATTGTGTTGACTTATTAGAGTGAAAATATTTCAAAACGAAAATATGAAAATATTAATTCGGCGACTGGCTCTCAGCAGATTTCTGGCAAAAACTCTTAGAGTAAATTAATTGGCCATGAAAAGCTTCTCAAAAATCGGTCGTTCGGAGTCGTTTTTAATCTGTAGGTCCCGCTACTCATGTATTAAATGGACATACACAACATAAGAGGTGTGAGAAATTATTATCTTTGAATATTTCCTTTGGCTCTTTAGTTTCCGTATCTACATCACCATTTCTTAGCAAAAAAGAAAGCAAAATCCCGCACTTTCCAAGGGATGCAACATACTCTGAATAGGAAATTGAAACTTCCTGCCAATGTTGCCAGAGAAACAAACTTTGTTTTATACACTATTTAATTTAATTACTAATCGAATATAAATGGCATATGTTTTGCACCCGAAAGCCATTACATGTAAAGATTTCATAATTTCTATCTTAAAACTGTTTACTAAATTGCCACTTCCTAATTGATGGTTCAATAAATTCTTTCTTACTTTCATAATTTCTATACAAGTTAAGACGTAATGTAATGCCATTAAACAATGTACGGACGTGCGTTTCTACGTGTTTTAATTTATTTGAAAATCGACAAACAATTTCAATCAGCATTTATTATGGCGCGTATTATTTTCATCAGGCTTCTCTGAATCACTTTCGTTTTTCTGCCAAATCGAATTTGATTTAATATTTCTAACGTTTTTCCCACATATTTCTTCTTCGACTTCTACTGCTGCTGCTGCTGCTGCTGCTCTCTTCAAATGGCATGGAAATGGAAATTTATTTAATATTCTGCACAGCAAATGTTGCCTTTCAAATTTATTAAATTTTCTGTTTTTTTTTCGATTTCTTTTTTGCGCAATATTTCATAAATATCTGCTGCTGCTGCTGCTGCAGCACATACTCTACGGTACGTAAGTACATCCGTTGACGTATGTAGAGAACCAAACGTAAACAACGTAATCATTTGCAATTCTATTAAATGGGCACAATAAATTATTATATTTTATGTTGTTGTTGTTGTTGTTATTGTTGTTGTTGTTGTTGCTACTGTTACAGTTAGTGTTATTCTTTGAATTTTAGTGTCAAAGTTCAATAAAGGAAAAGGAAAAACTAAATAAAAGAGCATGTGTGTGTAGTGAAGAAATTTGCGGGAGTAGGGGGGGGGGGGAAGAAAGGCATCAGCAATGAAATGAACTCAATGAAGTTGAATCAAAGCATTTGCAATATGAAACATTAAATGTTGTTGGCAATTGTAACGTATAGTTGATGACATGAATAAAAACCAGCCATCAAACAAATACAGTTAAACGAATGTGTCTATATGGTCATACATACATACATACATACACATACACATACACATACATATAAGAAAGTAAAATAAAGGACATTAACATGTACATATATGAGTAAATGTTTGAGTTTTGACGGGTGGTATGTGTTCTTACGTGTGTGTGTGTGTACGGTTGAGTTGACAACGATGGCTGTGATTGTTTGAACGTGACTCAATTTACATCATTTTTCTCACTTAACCTTTCTTTAGTTTTTTTTTTTTCTTTCTACTCTTATTTTAGTACACATATGTACGCATATATGTGTGTGTATAGGTGTATGGATCATATGTACTTACGTAGCATCAAACCTATACTAGAGGCGAATGTTTTAATGACATAGAACGAGAGAGAGAGAGAGAGAGAGAGAGGCGGGGGTAAAAGAACCAAAAAAAAAGTTAATGTGTACGTGCATAATACAGTACATGTAAGGATTATTTAAGAATCTGATTTCTTTCAAAATAGAACTTAACATAACCCAGCAAAATTGTTTGTGTCAATTATGCCCGCAATCGATTAAGCAAGATTTCAATTTACATTTATACCAGAGATCAACAAAAAGTATTCAAAACGATGAGTAGTTTCGAGCCATACTAATAATTTCAGCTACTTATACGCATTCATACTTATTTTGATATACTCGTACTACTCATACTCAAAGTTCGAAGTACTCGTCGTATTCATAAGTATGATTCGCGTACGAACACTACTATACTCACAAGAAGATTGTGTACATGCTTGCTTATTGTTATCTTTCCTTTCTTCTTTGTTTGTATATGCAACAATAACAAAGACTGTAAATTTTGATGAATGATTCGTGTCAATCGGATTCGATCTTTTCTAATTTTATGAATCAGAATGAGTAAACGTATGAATCAAACACATTTCGAATGTTGTAAGTTTGATGTCAACGTTGTACTCATACTCATTGTTACTTATACTTATAAATCAATTCAGTAGCGAGTACGAATGTATCAGAGTAGTTGAATTTCAATTCTTTTGATTCACTTATATTCAAAATTGCATGAGTGCTTATGAGTAGCGAAAAAACAATTCATTGCTGATCTATGTTATGTACAACATTTAAATCAGGATTACAATGTAGTTTCTCACACCACTTATGCACTTTATATATGAGTGGCGGGACCTACAGTTTCAAGTCGACTCCGAACTGCAGATTTTTGAGTAACTTTTCATAACAATTTCAGCATCAGTTTTCGTCAGAAATCTGCTGAGAGGATGTATCGGAAGAAATGTTTTTCATATCTAATTTAGTTGGAGATGTCTGACCTGAGCTTTGAATCGAGACCTTACGTATAATAAGTCAACATACCACCTACTGGGCTACGGCGAATACAAGATGTCTGGTTAGTGACTTATTATTACCAACACCAATATTACGGTTGAGACTGCGTTGCTGTATAAGGATTGGAACTGATGTGAAATCCTTAGAAGACCTTACCAGGTCAGACAACTCCAACAAAACAAAAATATGAAAAATTATTTCTTCGGTGACTTGCTCTCAGCAGGTTTTTAGCAAAACCTCTGCGAGAAAATTATATTACCATGAAATGTTTCTCAAAAATCTGTCGTTCGGAATCGACTGTAAATCCCGCCACACACAGTATAAGTGGTATGGGAAGCTAGGTCATAATCCTGACTGAAGGGTTGTAATGACCAATTATGTATGTAAGTATGTACGTATTGAAATGTACACATAGGAAGTTAAGTAAATCCAGTTGAAACTAAGCTTTCACTCTTCAGAAGAAAGTTGAAAGCTATGCTTTTCATTCCGCAAACTCAATGAAGTGAAGAAACTATAAGGCTTGAATATTTCATACTTCACCCTCTTAATTGAATGACTTATTACGTTCCTTTAAACTCTAAAATTATATGCTGGGTTGTACTTAGAGTTGAAGAGAAGAAAACTTATATTGCTGGCCATTTGTTATCAACACTTACCAATTTATGCGATGTGAACGTGTATACAAGTGCTAAAGAAGATAATCATTCTTGGATTTAAGGAAACCGGTGTGAAAGATATGCGGATGATCGTTCCATTTAATAAAAGAATAGCAAACATTTTTTTTTTTACGATTTCTTTGATTAATACAGGTGGACAGGGTAAAACCAATTTTCTACTGGTAAGCCATTGAAAGAAAAAAATATTTTTAAATTCTTAAAGCTGAATATGAATAAATTTTTGTAAAATTTTTACGTCCCCTATAGTTTATTTATGACACCTTTTTTTTTAAAGGTGTTCTTATAATTTGATTTCCAACATATTCTTCACTTTCATATTCAGTTTGTTATATGATTTGTAATAATCCTTGGAAATATTTTCCAGCAAAAATCCCTTTTTTATAGGAACCAACCAAGCTTAAATAAATAAATGCTTGAAATAACGTTAAGGATTTACCTTTAAATGTATTTCAATTTTGCCGTTACGGAGCTTGTGGGATAAGTTAACGTTTATTGCTTTTGCTACTACTTTGTTCACTTTAGAAATGAAAGTATTGCCATACCATAGTTACGTTTTGCGTAATGTGCCATAAAACTTAAAAACACCAAGCAATAGCCTTATTATGCCCGTGCTTACATGGACACTGGCCAGCCGATGCAGTGGTGAGTGTATTCAAGAGATATACATACATAATTGGCCATTACAACCCTTCAGTCAGGATTACGACCTAGCTTCTCACACCACTTATGTTGTGTGCGTTAATTTTATAAATGAGTGGCGGGACCCTACAGTTTAAAATCGACTTCGAACGACAGATTTTTGAGAAGCTCTCAGAGTCTTTGCCAGAAATCTGCTGTGAGGAAGTCGCCGAAGAAATATTTTTCGTTTTGATGTCTGACCTGGGATTCGAACCCGGGCCTTTTGTCTAATAAGCCAACACACTACCCACTAGACCACGGCGACTTCTAGAGGTATAGCCCTCATGAAAACCTTGGACCCAACTGCGCGAGTAATGGATGTTATAATCACAAGATCTATTTAGCGACAACACTGTTGAGGACCCGCTAGGTTAAATTATCATGAAGAACTCAGAAGAAAAGAAGGTAGAAAACAAGTCAAGTGTTGATTACATCACTCGCTGCTACACTTTGACTCAAAAGCAAAGGTAACGCATATCTTTGCTCATTGAAACTTCTTCTGAATGTGTTTGACACATCAAACTGCAAACCATCCAAATACGTCAATAATTTTCGAAGATAAGGAATCGGAGGCATTAGCCCATGACAGTTATTATCAGGTTTACCAAGTCTGAAATACCAACTTTTACTCGTTGAACTGTTAAGATAAGGAGCTCCATAGACATGCTACTGTCACAGATCGGTACCGATTGATTATATCATCTCATTCAAATATTGGATGACTTTGATATGGAGAACTCATAAAGAGTTCCGAAGCACTATTATTATAAAATTAAATGCTGAGTAGTAGATTATTTCCCGAGCATAAGCTGATTTACCTGAAGAGCCTTTTCCTTCATAGCAAGAAAACAAGGTACTTTATAATTAACAACCAAAAGTTATTGAAACCTGAATAAAGCATATCTGAAAGACATCAAGAGGAGATATTTTTATATTGAATTATTGTTGGTGATGAAAAATGCTTTCTGTACCGAATACAACTAATTTTTTTTTTGTAAGTAAATTTGGGATCAAAATATCAGTATGCGACCATAAAGACGTCTTCTCAACGTACGACTATGTGAGCAACTAAGAAAAGTAAACGCATTAGTGGTTGAGATCGATGTAAAACGCTGGATATTTAAAATTAGTTTAATTCGGTGTTAGTGTTAAAGAATTTGGAACTCCTTTTACAGGGAATACATCGAAAAATTTTAAACTGCATTCTTGCTACACAGTTATCAAGGAAGCGAAATGTCCTTGGGATCAATATTTAATTTGGTTCTTTAATGTGGAGCTTCTTGTCATTGATTCAAAAGTTACTTATCGGAAGATCTTTTCAAACTACTTTCATAGATACAGAATGAATATTCGGTTAATTCGAGTTATCTCCAAGCCACACATATCATCTTCAAATAGCTGCATAATGGTCTATGCCTTATGGCAGGGAATCCACGGGATCTTCTCTAGAAGGTGAGTTGTGGTGATGTTCTATGATTGGTTTTCTAGGTTAGGTTAGGTTAGAGGACGTGTACTTGTCGACAGTACTCGAAGGTCAAATTGACCCATTGTACAACGTCCTAGCTTCTCACACCACTCGCGTTGTATGCGGTAATTTTATACATGAGTAGCGCGACCTACAGTTTAAAGTCGACTCCGAACGACAGATTTTTTTGAGAAGCTTTTCGTGGCAACTTTAACTCTCAGAGTTTTTGCCAGAAATCTGCTGAAAGGAAGTCAGTCGCTGAAGAAATACTTTCATATTTTCGGTTTGATGTCTGACCAGGGATTCGTACTCGGGCCTTTCTTCTAATAAGCCGACTTCTTAAAAGCGAATATTTTAGAACATACATACACAAACATAGTTGGCCATTGCAACGCTTCAGTCAGGATTACGGCATAGTTTCTAACACTACTTATGTTTTGTGCGTTATTTTTATCCTACAGTTTTAAGTCGACTCCGAATGGCAGATTATGTTTTTGAGAAACTTTTCATGGTAATTTATATTTACTCTCCGAGTTTTTCCAGAAATCTGCTGAGAATCGCCGAAAACATATTTTTCATATTTCGATTTAATCGAGCTGTCTGATCTGAGTTTTGAACCGTGGCCTTACATTTAACAAACGTTTAACAAGCCAGCACACTAACTACCAGAACAGAAAGTGAAAATCGATTTATATTTTTTATTTTCCTGCTACTAACTTAAATTCTTTAGAATGAATTCCCTTTACTAAACATTATCACACTACTATCGCACTTCACGCCCAGATATAAGACGATATGACTGGTATATTTTCAGCCAATTTTTGGCCATATGGTTTAATTCCTGGATAAGTTTGGGTGTGTAGTAGTGCAAAGAGGACTTAAAACCACTAAACTATAAATATTTAGTAGATGTTAACAAGGATATTAAATCGAATTCCCATGGATTTCAAATCCAAGTGTTACCTTTTTCTTTCCTTTTGTTAGAGGGATATGATGATATGATGTTTGTATTTGTATTTGAGTGTTTGTTGTTGCCTAAAATGAAATAATACAATAATCAGAAGAGAGAGAGAGAGAGAAAGAATTGCTGCGTCCCATAACAATAACCTTATCAAACAGAGAAAAAAAATTTATGCCATGAAAAACTGTGTTGAGTTTTTTCGCCTTCCTTTTGTAGTCAATTGATAAACTTGTGTAACAGAAGCTTAAATGGTAGCAAAAATATTAAATTCCGTATATAAACCTATAAGTTACGCATCGTATCATTTCCGCCGGATATTTTAAGCGTAAAAAGTTTTTTTTTATTTAATTTTTATACACTAAACTATCGCCAGGCAGTAAGTAATAGGTATATTAGGTCGGTGATGGCTTTTGTTACAATTTAGAATAAAAACTCGTAGACTTATTTTCTGTGTAAAAAAAAGTTCACTTGACTAGGTTCATAAGCCATAATTTTTATGTTAATTTGACAAAGACTAACAATTTCTCCAAAGGATGTATCGAGTTTGTATGAATTTCCAGAACGAAAGCAATTATCAAATACTTTTGTGACGTAGGGTATCATTCCTTTACTTGGATTCACTTTTTCTATGTGAAACCAATTGTTTACACACTGATATTGGCCGTGGAGTAGAGTATGTATTCTTTAGGAATTAGCCAACAAATACAATTTTATTCTGCTTTTTTTTCTATTTTTTTGTTTGAATATTAATACACCGAGTTTCTTGTAGCTTATCAGGTTTTTACACACCTTTTTTAGAGTATATTTCGTTGATTTGTTTTTGGTTTCTTTTTCGTTTGAAATACTACCATAAGCCACATTTATTTGTTTGTTTTTTTTTTTTTGTATAAATACAATACACAATATGTACATACAAATGTTCATATGTAGAGACTATTTTCACAGATACTATATTCCATATTCATACCTTTTGCAAATAATCGCATATGAGTGAAGGTTTAATACGGAAATGTGATAAAAAAAACAAAAAATAAAATAAAAATGAAATGAAATAAAAGAAGCTTATGGAAATCTATTATTGATTGAGTGATATTTTTGGGTATTTAAAGAGAAACCAATATAATCCCACTCTAGCAGGAAGTGTCATGCAAATAAGGTGTCATGTAATAAATAATAAAAAAAGAAAATTCGAAAGGACTTTATTTTAGTAAAATTTTAAATTGCTTTTCAGTATTTAAAAATACAAAAATTTTTATTTATTTTGTTAATTCTTTCAATTATAAGTTTTCAAAGTAACCACAGTTTATTCTAAATTCTGCTTTAAAAAGTTAAATGTTTTTGAATTAGTGAAAAAAGTGCAAATTTTTAGCGTGCAAAACAAATGCAACATAATAAAAAAATAGTTAGAGTAAGTTATTTATTTAATTATAATTGAAAATTTCTTAAATAAGTTATAAAACATGTATTTTGTAATAGAAGCAGCTCTCAGCTGACAGCAAAACTGCAATCATTAAAGCCTTAGAAGAAGGAAAATCCATGCGTGAAGTTGGACACCTCTTTGGTGTAAATCAATCAACCGTATGTCGGATTAAATCTAGATTTTCCTTGAGAAATAATGTGGAAAGGAAACCAGATAGTGGTAATCCTCGAAAAACTACCTCTCGCCAAGACCGCCAGATGATTGCACTGGTTAAAAAAGATCCACGAAAGACCGCAGTGGACGTTGCTAATTTCGCAAATGAGCAAATGGGAGTCTCTATAGGCGTTCACACTGTTCGCCGTAGGTTGAAAGAGGCTAATTTGCATGCGAGACGATCCGCAAAGAAACCTCTCATCAGTGCAATCAATAAAAAGAAGCGCCTGGAATTTGCAAAACGTTACACCGATTGGTCAAATGAACAATGGGCTAAAGTCTTGTGGAGCGATGAAAGCAAATTAAATTTGTTTGGCTCCGATGGGATAAATTTTGTTCGAAGACCGCCTGGACAGAAATATTCTCCAAGATATCAACTTCCAACCGTAAAACATGGCGGTGGATCAATAATGGTGAGGAGTAAGGAACGATATGTTTAAAAAAAATTATTGATTTTACGTGACGTAAAATCAGGTGCGTTTTCCCGTTACAGGTGCGTTTTCCCGTGATGGGGTAGGTCCCTTAACTCAAATCGAAGGAAAAATGGACGCCAAGAAGTACTGTGAAATCCTTGGAGAGCACATGCTTCCTCATCTGCGGGAAAAAATGCCTCCTGGTAGCATATTCCAACAGGATAACGATCCAAAGCACTCAAGTCGCTTAGCTCGAAACTTTTTAAGCGACAATGATGTCAATGTTTTGGATTGGCCATCACAGTCTCCCGATCTAAACCCCATAGAAAGTCTATGGGAGCTATTAGATCGGGAAGTTAAGAGGAAACATCCGTCAAATAAGAGGCAATTAGAAGAAATTTTGAAAAGTGAATGGGAGAAAATATCCATTAACACATTAATAGCTTTAGTCGACTCTATGCCTTCTAGGTTGCAAGAAGTCATAAAAAATAAGGGCTACGCCACTAAATATTAATTTTAAGATATTTTTTGTAAGAATTACTATTTAATTTAAATAAACACATTAAAATTTATGCTGAAATTCGCACTCTTTTTAATAAATGACAAAATTAAAAATATTTACATAATGTTATTGATAATAGGTATCTATAACTGTAGGGATTAATAACCCAAAGAAATATTTTGAACTGGTCACCATTTTTTTAAAATTATCGCACTTAAAGATAATTTTACCCAACGTTGCATTTTTTGTGCTCGCTACTGTATATAGCGAATATATTACCCGTTCTAATAGTGATTGCAATATTAAAAAGCAATGCCATCTAACGTTTTTCTTCTTTTTCAACTAGTGCTTAATTCGTGAATGGTAACACTTTGCTCATGTCTGATTTGACAGATAATTAATTTTATCCTTCCGCTAAACGAATATGGTTGTGTATACGCCAAGCCAATTAACCATCCAATGCCTTTTCGCTTCGCTAAGTGTTTGAAGCCACTTTTGGTTTTGGCAAAAAAAAAAAAAAGACATCTTTTCAGATGAACTCCATTTTAATCTTGGCGGGTATGTAAACAAGCAAAATTGTCACATTTGGGGTCCAGAAAATCTGAACGCACCCAAAACGAGTCACTGTTTGCTGTGGATTTTAGTCCGGAGACATAATTTGGCAATTTTTCTTTGAAAATGTGCAAGGAGTGGCAAGGAGTCCATGGCGATCGTTATTGAGCCATGTTGAACAAATTTTTGTTCATAAAAATTGAAGTGGAGAATATTGGCAAGATTTGGTTTCAACAGGACCGAGCTACGTGCCATACAGCCGAAGCTACACTTGATGTTTTGCGTCCTGTTTTTGAAGATCGCATTATCAGCCGCAGAGCTGATGTCGTTTGGCCACCTTGAAGCTGAGATTTGACACCGTTGAACTATTATTTGTGGGGTGCCATCAAAGATAAGTACTACGCCGACAAGCCAGAGACAATTGACGCTTTAAAGGACAATAGTCGTGAAGCCATTGGTGAAATAGAGCTTAAAAATTGAATCGATCGTGTAGGTTACTGCATGGCCAGCCGAGAAATAAATGAAATGATATTTTACATTATAAACCGCTAGGATTGTACTTTTAAATAAAGAAATAAATTTGAGAAAATATTCAGTAGTTTTCTTTTAAAGTATTTTCAAAAAAAAGTTATTTGGCGGACCCTTTAATAAAGAAGGTTGTCAGACTCTAGAAGCACTCGCAAAATCAAACAAGGAATTTCAAAACATTTGCAAACAATAGCATTCACATAAATTACTTACCATCTAGACCGATTATGTTGACCATAAAGTGGACAAACTTAACCTGGAAGCTTTCTTCTTGTGTTATATGATTTATGATGTTTCTTCTGTCAAACTAAAGCTATGAATCGACTTGGTAGATTGACAAAGCTGTCTTTGATTCCAGATTAGATGGGCAGCCTAGGATACAGGCAGTACGACGCAGCAAATCTGAGCAAAACTAGACGAATGTCGCGCAATTAGTTGGCTTAAAGGCCAAAAAAAGAACACACAATATGGTTGTCGGTGTTATTATGAGGCGCACTGGTCTTAGACGCCTTGTAAATGATTTCTGTAGAGCTGCAGAGATTCTTCTCTATGCCTAATATAAACTGTCACTCATTGATATTGGCAGTTGGGAGAGGTTTCGGGACTAGCGTGTGGAAGATGAATGCCAAGATGAATCCTAGGAACTCCTTTTCTGCGTAAGAAAAAAAAAGGGTTTAATGGATAGTAGTCCATAACGTTTTATTACCACATTCTGCGAAGAAACAAATGATTGCATAGTACCGGCATTTTTAATAGAGCAAGAAATGTCACATGACCACATATCAGTATGGACTTCATATTATTTTTCCTGTTACTGAGAATCTAGAACGACATACTGCTAATAAGAATGAGCAGTTTCTAGCTTCACTTTCTGACGCTTTTCTAAAATTCAATTCAATCTTTAATAGGAAATTGCTGTAAGACATGTTAGTTGCACAGTTATCCTTAGACTATTAGCTGAGAAGCCACAGAGGATATAGAGATGCAGAATTTTTTTTAGATTTTACGAGATTTTAACAGACTGTTTATTTTGTTATACAAAAGGCAAGGCAAAGCAAGCCTCTGAATTAGTCATGTTCAGTCGGTCTTGTGTAAAGATGCGGTCTGTTTGAAGAGAGTAATCGTGGTTTGAAAATTGTCTAGTAATTGTTATTGTTTATGCAAATGATGTAAACAGAGGAATAACAAACAAAACAATTGTTGTTGTTTACATAAAGATGTAAACAGTGGCAGATTTTATTTTTATTTTATTTGCAATCTACGAGCTCATATTCCAAACGTTTTTAAAAGGTAAAAACGTTACAGTAGGGTTCAGTGTTTACAGATGGTGTCTTCTGACTTAAGGTATGATATTTGACGGTCTTTCTAAAAGATTTGTTGCATTATTGTCTCAATCTTTTTCGTTTTTTTTTGGATTTAGTTGACCGTAAAACTTTCGATGAAGATGACTATGCTACATATGTAGTGCTTTATACACGATTTAAATTTTATTAATTTTAGAAAAATTTGTCAAATATTTCATACGCAAACGATAATATAAATATGGAAACATTAATTTTTTGGTAGAATTATTGTATGAAATCCATGTTGAATTTCACCATACATATCGCCCTTTAATCCATTGGGTTTAAATTGAAAAAGAAAAACAAAAACCATTTTTTTTTATCGTTGAAAACATTATGACATGTCATAATGACAAACACCACTAAAGCGAATAAAATGGAAAAAGAAAAATAAGGGAGAAGAAAATCTAAATGAAAAAACCATTCAACCTTTTGAATGTTTTATAACAAAAGAAAGAAATTTTTCATTAATAAATGGATGTGTTTTGTTTATTGAAAAAAAAGAAAGAAAGAACGAAAGAAAAACTATTCATTCCACTAAAATAAATGGAAAAAAATACAAAAAAAAACCAGAAAAAGAAAATCATAAAAATACATAACCATTGTGGTACGTTGTTATCATCATCGTCATCATCATAATCATCATTATTATGATCCTCATCAGGCGAAAAAGAGTGTGGCACAAGCAGCACCACCATCATTGTCATCGATGATGATTTGTAATGGAGAGAAAAACTACATGTAAGAAGCAGGCAAAAATGACAACAACAAACAAAAAATGAGAATGTTTTGCTTTTAAAAGGATTTCTAACTGACAACTACTACTGACTACAACAAAAACAATAATAAATAAATTACACCAGTAGTAGTGGAGGCTCTGGATGGGTCGAAGGGGACATGGGGCTGGTGATTGTTGATGGCAACAAAAAACATTATTGGCATTGGTATTACAACTGGCACTGATATCCAGGCCCATCACTGGCATAAATTGAAATGTTTAAGTAATCCAATGTTATACACACATACACGACGAGCATAAAGTAGACCCTTAAGCCTATGACATGTCCATGAATACAACATGCTGTCAAGCTATACGGCATAAATAAATTCAATAATTTTGCAACACAGAAAACAAGGGTGAGGTGGAAATATATAGATAATCCAGTGTAATATTTGACAACGCATTAGCAGTAGATAGGTAGCAAGAGAGAAAATAGATTTAATCCAAACAGAAATTGAATTCTAAACACAAACGCCCACTTAGTAGAGGTCAAAATTATTATTTTAACCCAGAATTTGAAGACTTCAATTCGTAATTCTCAATATCCGCCTGATATGGATTACAAATCAATTTTTGTAGCTCGATAATGAATTTTTATTTAAAACTATCGGGTTTCTTATTAGAGCTTCAGCTGTCACATTAATTGTGGTTTATTCAATCTGCTTTGCTTATGTAACGACGTTGTGTTGGCAACTAACACCAAATTTCATTGAAAAATCATTTTCATGGAAGAGGCCTATTTGTGGTTTATTTGGTAAAAAAAAAAATTAAAACAATCATGAAAAGTTTCTCAAAAAATCAGTCGTTCGGAGTCGATTTAAAACTGTAGGTCCCGCCACTCATGTATGAAATTAACACTCACAACATAAGATGCGTGCGAAGTTATGTCGTAATCTTGACTAAAGGTTGTAATGGCCAATTGTGTATGTATGTGTGTATATATGTTGGTAAGAGAACATACAAAATTATTGAATTTGGGACGATAGGTTAGAGGACGTGCACCTGTCGGTCAAGACAAGCACAGTACTCGGAGATCGAAATTAACCCATTGTACGGTACCAGTACATATAAAACTTTAAAGCATACAATTCATCTCGAAAAAGTCACAGTTTCGTGTGTTTTTAGGCTGGCCGGGGTCTATATTTCTTTGACAACGACGTTGTCCAGATTATCACTGTCTTTGGCGATCTTCTTTTCGCCTCTATTGAATGATCTGGATGCCAACGACAAGAGATTTTAATAGAACGCCTTTACGTGCCACACAGCTCATGCCACATTGAATATACTGCTTGAGAATCGTGCTCATCTCACGTGGAGGTGATGTAAACTAGCCAAGGAGATCGATAAAATTCGGCCTGATTTATGGGCCCTATTCATGTTGAATTGGATATTAAGAAAGAGCTCTACTTAGGGAAGCTGTTGTGGACATTTAAACGATTTTATATTTCAAAATCAACAATTGGTGCTTCATACGAGTACACAATTTTGCTGAATTGGTTTTTTTTAAAGTTAAATACAGGAAGTACTAGTTCTTGAAGTCTAGTAGGTAGTGTGCTGACTTATTAGATGTAAAGCCAGGTTTCGAGTCCCTGGTCAGACATCAAAATAAAATACAAAAAGTATTTCTTCGGCGATTTCTTCTTATCAGATTTCCGGCAAAAACTCTGAGAATAAATAAAATTGCCATGAAAAGTTTCCCAAAAAATCTGTTGCTCGGACTTGACTTTAAACTGTAGGTCCTGGCACACATGTATCTATAAAATTGTCACACACAACATAAGTAGTATGAGAAACTAGGTCAATAATCCTGATTGAAGGATTGTAATAACTAATTATGTATGCATGTACTAGTGCTTGCTTTGACTAGACGAGATCTCATTGCTGATTTGTACAACGTATACTCCATAACATCGACTATTAACTAAACTTGATTAAAATTAAAATATTTTAAAAGATTGAAATTACATGCATTTATTGATTTTATTTTTATTTTTAACTTTGAAATCCTTACCATATTTCTCTATCTATATTTATTTATTTTTTTTATTCTATTATTAATGAACTTATTATCCAAATCTCTCTATATTGAACAAGAAATAATTTTTTTTAATATTTTTTCAACCAACTTCCTACATTATAGCACCCACCGATCAATCACTTTTAATGTGTTTGGTTCTGGAAAATTTGTTTGTTTTGTTTATAATTTTTAAAATACTATTAAAAATGAATTTAAAAAAATCGATAGTAAACATATTTTTTTTAGTTTTCATTATACCTGAAAATATGTTTGAGTGTTAGGCGTCCACTTCAAATGAATTCTATTTTATTTTACAGGAAAAATTCATAATATTTTTGCTTTTTTTTTTCTCTTTTATATTTGCAGACTTTAAAAGCAACACCAATAGAGGGAAAACTTCATGCAATGATCACCAGACAGATAATCAAAAATTGTTCAACCATTTATAGAAATATTTTCTTTCATAAGATTTAAAAATAAAAACTAAATTTTAACAATTTTTCATAGAAAAATTCATCTCTCGCCTGGCATTAACTTCAATTTACGTTTGTGTTGTTCACTCCGCCAGCAAAAATGTTTCTTTTTTATTTTATAAAATTTTTTTTATTTATTTCAACCAAATGTGTAGTAAATAAGAAAAAAATTTATATTCATATGTTTATATGTATGTATGTGTATTTAATAAATAAAAGTAAATCTTTTAAATAAATTTAATAAAAACTACAAAATATACTTGGAAATAACAATCAAAAGGTTACAAATTCATTTGAAATTTTCTTTGTAAGTTTTGCAAGAATTTTGCTTTGTTGCTGATACATAAAGTCACTGGATTTTTAATATTATTTCATCTTATACCATGGCTTTTCCAAGTTTACTACGTGTTTTAGCATTATTCTACAACATTTATATAGTTGGCCACGTTTTATATTGACTTGTAGATTCTGCAGCAGATCTTCGAGGGTTTTAAGTAAGTTAAAACACTGTTCAGATAAAATCGGGGACTTTATCTGAAAATTAATAGGCCATTAAGGTCACAACCCATGATCCATGATCAAGAATCTAAGAGGCCCTATAGAGAACATTCCTTAATCCCAAACAATTTGAACTATTCCACATATTTACATACATAATTGGTCAGAACGACCCTTTAGCCAAGACTATCACCTAGTTTCGCACAGCATTTATGTTGTGTATACTAATTTTGTACATGAGTGGCGGAACCTACAATTTAAACTCGACTCCGACTAACAGATTTTTGAGAAGCTTTTTCATGGCAATTTTATTTACTCTCAGATTTTTTGCTAGAAATCTTTATTTAAGTTGCCTGAACTGGGATTTTAACCATGACCTCTCGTCTAATTAGCCACCACACTACCTACTAGACTACGGCGACTAGTAGGCAGTCTTATTATGAGGTGGTAATGTTAATTTTGAAGAGCTCAGTCAAATGTGGTAGAAAATTATAGTTAAAAAACCAATGTTGGCATGAGCTAGGTACTGACCTCTGAGCTCAAAGCTCCTACAGAAGTTACGGGAGCAAATTATGGCATTTACCGTATCGCCATGGTTTTCTATGTGGCATTGTGAGATAGAAGGTCATGTGATTTAAAAACGAAAGTCAAAAAGTTATATTGCAGTTTGGTCAGGCTACGTCAGTCAATCTAATTAGTGCTCTCATGCTAACTACGAAATTGATCTTCAGTACACACCGAGCGAAGGATACTTAGGCAAAATGATGAAATTGAAACATCATAGATCGGAAATTGCGATTTCCCTGTTCGTTTTGGTCAATTCATCAGCTCCCCAATTATATACGTAGGAGAGTTGATTGTGTACGTCCTTATAAATTGTAAAAAATTTAGCATTGCATTACGTTCCGCCTTAAGCACACTGTAGTTGTTAGGCAGCCTATATAAAAGGCTATTAGCAGATAGAGACATTAGTCCAGGGCTTAACGGTGGTATCGCCATGATAGTACAACCCACGGTGCTCTAAGCATATATTATAGCATCTACTAATGCCACCAAGCACAATGATGCAGCCTTATGGTAAGACTATCATAGATTGCATTGTCAGACGTGAGTACCAATGAAAGGCTTAATGGACAGACCATATTGCCCTCTATAAAATCGCCGTACTCTCGTACCCTAATAAGCTAGGGTAAAGCCAGCTCAAATGTCTTGATCGATACAAAATATGAAAAAATATATTCATCGGCATTTTGCTCTCACCAGGCATCTAGCCGCACACAACATTGGTGGCGAGAGAAGCTTATCATCCAATTTTTAATTGGCTTGCTTTAATCGTAGGCTTCCATACAATTTAACTTAAAGAGATTCTTTTTTAACTTTCAAGATTAGTCTCTTCCCATTAAATACTCTTCATAATACTTACCACGTATCAAGTTCTTATGAATAAAAATTATTTTCTAATATAAACCACAAAAGAGTATGTGACGTAATTAAAACACTTCTACTAAAGAATGTTTTCATGTTTACATCGGTAACGTTTTTAAAACAGAGTTAATGCTGTATTAAGGCTACCTTTTTTAATTGAAACTTTTAAAGTGAAATAAAAAATTAACGAAACAATTTTTGTTTAGATTTCAGTATTTAGTAGGCCTTATTTAATACAAAAAAAAAGGTAACAACAACATCAACAACACATATAAAACAAATATATTGTCTGTCTGTCTTTTATGTTTGTCTGCCTAAACGACTACATATATAGTCTATTAAGCCCAACCTTGGATATCTATTTGGTGTCTCAAATGCAAAGAAAGATGGGCAAGAAATAAAAGCAAAAATTTTCCTCAAAATCATAGCAGCTTTATCCTTGTTTTTTGGGTTGTTTTATGTCCTACATGATGACTATGCTGTGGTGTATTGTAGTGGATTTGAAGGCATTCTGCCGTTTTATATGATGTTTGTATTGGGTTTGTTTTAGTTTCCTTTTTTTTTGTATTCATATTCTCTTTATAACATTTACTCTCCACTGATTTGCTAACCAAGTTGGTTTCCTTTTGCTGGTGGTGCGGCTGCTGCTGCTATCGCTCTACCATACATGTGTGGTTTTTCCATAATCAAGTGAAAATTCACTCGACTGGATTAAAAGATTAAATGGATTAAAAATCATCATCAAAAGTCTAGTTGTTAATAATAATTTTCTTTTTTCTTTCTCTCTCTTTCTATTTTTTTTCCTTCTATATTTTTTAACATAACAAAGGAAAAAGTCGCCGACTGTAATTTTTATTGTGTTTGTGTTTCATTTGGCTTTATTTTTATTATCCTTTTTGGTTTGGAATTTAATTTGCGATACAAGAAGAATTTTTATTAATTTTTTTTTTAAAGCGTAGCATCATTTTTCCTTGGGTGAATAATAATGAAAGTTTGAATTAGTCTTATTACTCACTGTACATACATACAGTGGACAGCAAAACTCTTAGTCCTCTCCAATATATTTTGACAAAAATAAGTCCCCACAGGCTTAATAGTCTTGCACAAAGTCCCAATATGACTTCAATTTTAATAGAGTATTTAGGAGATCATTTGAAAGAACGGTTACTTAATCTCTATACATCAAAGAAACGTCAACCGAAAGACTTGCTCATAGTACCACATATATAATACATAATTGGCCATTACAACCCTTCATTTAGACTTAGCTTCTCATATCACCAATTTTATACGTGAGTGGCGGGACCTACATTTTAAAGTCGACTCCAAACGTCAGTTTTTTTAAAAAACTTTTCCTTACAATTTTATTTAAACTCTCAGAGTTTTTGCTAGAAATCTGCTGAGAGCAAGTCGCCGCAGAAATATATTCGTTTTGATGTCTCACCTGGGGCTTGAACTCAGACAATGCAACACACTACCTACTAGACTACGACGACTTCTCCATGGCTCATGGTGTCACTAGAAAACACTAAATAAAACTTGTTTAGTTAAATGGACTGCTTGATCTTATAGGATATTCTACTAAATCCAAGGGCTAACATTTTCATATATTAGGCCTTTGAATTTAAAATTTCCTTAGGGTTCTCCTTGGAATTAACTGTTTAATTTTTCTCTTGTTTTATGGAAAACATCAAAATAATTTTTTGTTTTGTAATAAAACAGAAATAAAATAATAAAATAAATATGAAAAACTTAATTTTTTATACAAACTTTATCAATATATATTGCTGTACTAAGACTTTTGCTGTCCACTGTATGTATGGATGTCCTGTAGTAAATTTTATTAATTTTTTCCTTTTTGTTTTCGCAAATATTTTTTTAAAAATAATTTCATTTGCAAAAAATTCCTTAACCTTCTTAACAAATTAGTTTGTAATTCTCAAAATTCTTTCATTCATACTCCCTCAGTTAATCGTTATATTCTTGTCTCATTGCTTAATAAATTTTGAGGAATAATGGCCAGCAAAGAAATTTAGAAGGCAAAACCAAAGCCAAAGTCATGATGATGTCGAAATCTTTTGCAGTCATTGTGTCAACTCAATTATAACAAATTTTATTTGGGCTCAATTGAATTAAACAGAAACAAAAAACAGAAAGAATGGAAAAAAAACACGAAATCTTAACAAACACAAGCATAATTAAATCAAATATTATCTCCTGTGATCTATTGCTTCAAGGGATTCTCTAAAGTTCTCTCTCACACAATAATGTGGCACGAATGAATTTCTATGCCGTGCACACCATGGATACACAATGATAATAAGACTGCAGCATTAAATACTAAAACAAAATTCCATGAATGAATGAATGTATGAGTGTTTGACTGAAATGAATTGAGTTCACATACACAGCAGGATATAGAAAATCAAACACCTCAATGCCAAAAAAAAGAAAATAAAACGAAATAAAATAAAATGCCACAAAATCGTATAAAAAAAAAAACGCAAAAAAGAAACACAATTTAATTCAATTGAACATGTCACAAGGAAAGCCAAACAGAACAGAACAATGGCAAGAAGATAAAAGAAGTTCAATTCCGTAATAAATTTTATAAATTTTAATAAAACGTTGATGACGACGGCAATGATGACGACTACCACCACCATTGGTTGCACTTGGTAAATACTGAGTGTATGTGTGTGTGTACAGAAATTGTTTTGAATTTTTGCCAAAAAATCGAAATATGACAGTTTGAATACTGCAGGAGTGTCTTCGTATGCCCTACGTTTAATCAGCTGGCATAAGTAATTCAGATTAATTGCAGGAATTGACTAGAACTCCATTATAGTAGACGGAAAGCACTCAACAAGGTGAAGCGAATTTGAAAATATAACAATGCATTCACATCAGGTCTTCCGTTTAACCATGTGTTCTAAGTTTCGGAAATCGGTTCAGGTCATTACGTAATACCTGTAGAGAGTTCAATTGACTGATAAGAAGATCGTATTCATCAAAAAACGTCTGGAGATTACATGCAACAGGCTGGTTGCGAATACAATTGACGAGGATCGAGGAGAACAATGAGTGGAATATGTGATCATTTCTTGAAAGCTCAGTATTTTTACCTTACGAACCCGATTAATACTATTTTCCCACATTCTTCACGGATACTCCCTTTGAGTTCTAATAAAGGGCTATGGTACTGCAATTCGACATCTGTCAAACTAAGTTGTGAAACCAATTTTTTTCTTTTCAGTTGAAAGTCTGACATTGACGAAAATGGATCGCTTAACTTTTACACAACGCATAAAACTTGTTAAAACCTACTACAAAAATGGTGATTCTGCCACAGCCAAGTATCGTGCTTTAAGAGGAAATTATTGTTTACAGAATCGTCCAACTACGCAAGTAATTGGCAAAATTGTGAATAAATTTGAAGAGACTGGCGTGGTTACAAATATTGAAAGGCCTGTGCATTATCGTTTCGCTCGTTCGGCTGAAAATATCGTTGTTGTAAGCGAAACTGTTGCCGAAGCCCCGAATATGTCGATTCCTTCTATTCGGAGCGTTATGGTCATATCATAATCGACTTTTTGTTCCCTGCTTTTGAAGAATACGACTTGGAGAATATGTGATTTCAACAAGACGGTGCCACATGCTACACAACTCGAGCGAAATTTCTTATCGCGGCGATATCAACTGGCCACCAAGATCATGCTATTTAACACCATTAGACTTTTTTATTGTGTGGCTACGCGAAAGACCGTGTTTATGCAGATAAACCTTCAACTCTTGAGCCCTTATAAATCAACATTCGTCAAATTAGGGCAGAGATACCGCTCAATATGTGTCAAAAAGTGGTCGAAAATTAAATGATGTAGTGTTTCACACATAATGTCAACGTTCAAACTTTACAATAAAAAAGAAATACCATGAAAAACATATTTCATATGTGTTTTATTTACGTTTACTTTTTAAACCATGAAATAGATAATCCGGTATATTCCGATGCTTGTGTACATAGCCTCGCAACTTCAAGAATGCCCACGAAAATAGTTGGCAACGATGAAATCGAAAGATTTTTCTGAGCACTACAAGATAATAAAACAAAATGTTACAGGTCGTTTAATATGCTATGATAGGCTAAAGTCTTTGGGAATGGCTCTAAGCTGCTCGCTTTTTGGGTTTTAGAAAAAATATGGATATATGACGTCCCTAACTTTAAGTACCCCACAACACAGTAACCTTAAGGAAGTCGATTAGCATTTCGTGTTTTATTCGTAAATTTTTAATAACTCAAACGCAATAGCTTCGCTAATTCACGTATCTGCAGAGTTGAAATAATCCTCCTTACTCTTAATCAGAAGTTGTCTTCCTCGGGGTTGAGATTCAGGATCCTTTGGCAAGTATTTATTTATTTACATTTGTTTATTTCAACCCTTCAGTCAGGACTCCAACCTAGCTCCTCACAGCATGCATAACAGAGTGAATTAATTTTATCCAAGTGCGACGTGATTTACAGCTTAATAATGACTTCGAACTATAAATTTTTTGAGAAACATAAACCTTTAAGTCTTCTATTAAATTCTATTCTATTCTATTATCATTGTTAAGGATGCCGAATATTGCCCAAATACATGGTAAGGCGTCTGATCGGTGCTTCGGGGTCCTTTGCAACATGTACAGCCACAGTAGACAGACTAGACAGCATCCGGTACAGAGAACAGCTGCACTACGTATCGCGTCGGCATATCGTACGGTGTCCGCCCCAGCCGTAGTTGTGATAGCAGGTACAATCCCTGTCGATCTACTGGCAGCAGAGCGGATAAAGATTTATAAGGCGAAATCGGCTGGCAACCACATAACCGGTCACTTCAGGGAAAACACCATTTCAGAATGACAACGACGACGGAACGACGACGGAACGACGAGGATAGAGGAAGGTGGACGGCGAGACTCATTCCGGAAATAAAGCCATGGATCTGTCGGAAATTTGGAGAAGTAAATTTTTATGTTACACAGATGCTATCGGGCCACGGATATTTTAGGAAATATCTCAACAGAATGGGCAAGACCACCTCCCCTTACTGCCTTTACGAAGAAGGGGAGGTAATATATGATGCGGAACACACTATCTTCGAATGTGCACGCTGGCAGAGCTATCGCTTTGCACTGACGTCGATGATCGGAACGATAACGGCCGCTAACATTGTCGGGGTTATGATTGCGAGCAGAGAGAATTGGGCCTCAGTAGCGAATTATATGGAGCGCATTCTGAGACTGAAGAAGAGAGATCTGGAGGCTGCGGAGCAGGCGGGCACGCCGGCATAGATGACACTAGCTCACATGTCAAACGAGGTTCCAGTCGGGAGCTTGGACGGAAGGAATAGTGGAGACAATTAGAAGTCTCCCCAACCTTCATTACGCAGTCCGGACGCGGATGTGAGCATGGTACGAGGGGGGATTTAGTGGGTGAGGGCCTCACACACGGAAGACGTGACGACTTCCTTTATGGTGCGGTTTGGTACATTTGCCCCTCCTCGGCGTAAAAAATAAAGACAGCATCCTGTACTTTTATAAATGATAAGCTAGTCGTTGTATTTCCTACGGCGACGTTCTTTAGTTGACTGGGGACAAAAGCTCTGAGAGGAAGAAACATAATGGCCAACAAAAGCTTCTTAAATCTGTCGTCCACGTACTCCTTATTAATATTGGCCAGTCCAGTAACTCTAGGGTTGCTCGGATTCGTATCCCAGGTCAGGCATCAAAAACGAAATATGGAAAAAAATATTTCTTCGGCGACTTCTGGCAGAAACTCTGAGAGTTCGCAGTATGGTTGTAATAACCAATAATGTATGAGTATGTGTGTGTAAACTCTGATATATTTTTAAAATCGGTGGCGACAACATAGGTTTTGAACTTTACATTCAATTTTGGTTCGAGTATTATGCCTCTTAAGTGTTTACATATTTGAATTCCATTTTTTAATACATTTTGTAGGGCATTTTTCTCTGCATCTTCAGCGTTATGAAAATAATCTTCCGTTTCGCAACACTTTAAAGGAGGTTTACACTGTACACCAAAAATCTTTGTATGAATGCTGTATGCATATGAACAACAGGAAGATGATCTTTTGCTTTAAAGTGTCGTGTAGTATAACAATAACAGCCTATTTGGCATTATTGCCAAAAAAAAAAGAGAAAAAGAAAAAATTTCAGATACAAAATCAAACAGGAAATGAAAATAAACGAAAAGAAGTTTCTGCAATATGATGCGATATTAGAAATAAAATGAAGAAAAAAAGAAAAAACAAGGAAACAAGAAAGAAACTTTTTTTATTTGTACTTCTGTTTGGCTGTTGAACGATTTTATGCCCCTGGGGTTGCATAAATGAAATTCACACTTCGGCAATGATTGCTACTCCCTGGCACTGTCTTAAATGAAATTATAAATAATAAAGACAAAAAGAAGAAGCAGCACAAGATGATAAAGGCAAGTAATGAAACAAGAAACGAAAAGCAAGTACATGAGAATGAAAGTCCTGCAAAAGTCGTAAAGAAAGTTGTTAAAAATTATTCACAACAACAACGGCAGCATAAAAATCTGTTGCAGGCCCTGTACCAAAACATAAGTACGTCGATGCTCTATACTCCAAGCCAAACCAAATCGAATAACAACAACAATCAGCGAATCAAGAAAAGTAATCATAAGACAAGCGAAAGAACACCGTTGCCGCTGCCTGGGCTATTTAATGTAAAGATTTGTTTGATTGTTGCTGGTGTAATAAACGATTTCTCTGCTCAAAACAGTGAATGAATCTTTCCAAAGAGAAAAAGGTGATTTCGTTTCATATAAAATTTTACTTTTTTTTTTGTTATTGTTGTTGTTGGCTTTGTTTCTTTTTTTTTCCTTTTGTTCAATGACTGACTATAAAACAAGTGAAATATAAAGGAAGGAAGAACATACTCTACTCCATACACGTGTAAGTCAAATGAAATTTTAAATGTGTATGTAAATACAAATATGTGTAGTGCTGTATATGTATGTATGTGTGTATTTATCCTGTTTAATGTGTTTTTTTTTTTTGTTGTTGCCGTGTACAACAAGTGCTTTGTACTTTTACTCGTTCTATTAATGCCACAATGAGTTTTTCATCACATTTTAATTTCATGGTTTGCTTCCTCAGCACTTCGTGCCTTTTCTAACGTTTTCTAAAACATTCACAAACACTCTTGGCTTAATCAAATCGTTACGTGGCTAATGTGACCAACTAATCATGGTGGTGTAGACTTTTCCTATCCTATTAAAATCATTGGCACAATTGCTCAATTGCATGTACCCGTGTTAAAAGGTATTTGGTTGTTGTATTGGATTTTGTGGTGAGAAACTTTACTTATGGAGTTTTGCTTTTGCTCAAGACCCAGCATTGCGCGACTTTCATGTGTTATTGGGTAGTTAACGTTAGCGTCTCTTTGCAGTCATCGGGCTTCCTATGGGACTTTTTTGAAAAGGAAGCTAAGCTTCTTACATAATTGGTCAGTACAACCCTTTAGTCAGGATTACGACCTAGCTGCTCAGCCTACTGAAGTTGAATGCATTAATTTAATAGATGAGTTTAAAGTCTAGTCCAAGAACGACAGATTGCTGAAATACTTTTTCAATACAATTTTATTTTGTCTAATGGTTTTTACCAGAAATCTGGTGAGAGGAAATCGCCTAAGAAATATTCTTTCACATTTTAGATTTTGTTGAAGATACCTGACCGTAGCTTCAAGTATAATAAGGCAATACACAATCTACTAGACTACGAAAACCTCATTCGGTGTTTATGTTAGCTTCTCCTGGCAGGTCATTTGGGTTCCTATTTGAATTATTCGAAGAGGAAGATAAACGTTTTAGATTTTAAAACTCATACATAACATACATAATTGGCCATTACAACCCTTCAGTCAGGATTACGGGCTAGCTTCTCACACCACTTATGTTGAGTGTGTTAATTTTATACATGAGTAGAGGCACCTACAATTTAAAGTCGACTCCGAGCGACAGATTTTTGAGAAGCTTTTCATGACAATTTTTACTCTCAGAAGCCAGCCAGAAATCTGCTGAGAGGAAGTCGCCGAAGAAATATTTTTCGTTTTGATGTCTGACCTGGGATTCGAACCCGAGCCTTTCGTCTAATAAACCAACACACTACTTACTAGTGTAGTCCTTGCGCTGACCAACTTCTTGCTTTTCCCTGATTTGGCGGGAACTGCGTTCACCCGTCGCATCACAACGGGCCGCCATGCGTACTCAAGTAAGCTTTATGATGTAAGAGCTACCACTCCGACCTAGACCTAGACCTACTAGGCCACCGCGACTCAGAAATCTTTTTATTTCAAACAATACGTATAAGATTTTGAATCTCTTACAAGAACCACCTAATGTTTGCCCTTCAACTACCTGCATAGTTGGTTCCGCTTTATTATAAGCTTGAGAACATGAAGAAAAAAACTTTCCAGCGTTAAAATTATTGCTTAGTAATGATATTTTACAAAAGCAAATCTAATATCATCAGAATACAGCAGCAGCAGCAGCAACAGCACTAGCAACAGGAACAACAGCAACGGGTTTTCGTAGAAGCAGCAACCAACAGTAATAACAACAGCATGAGTATGACCAACGATGTTAAAACAAAAAACACAACAACAACAAAAAAAAATGTTGCTCGTAAATACAACACAAAAATATAAAAATGGATGGAGAAAAAAACAAAAAATACTGCAAAATATAATCAAGAATATCAAATACGTGTTGTTATTTGATGAGAATTTAATATCCTTCAAATGAAAAGGTCATTTTCTCTAAACACAAAACAATACAAACAACACAGAAAAAAAAACCTCCGAGTGTTTAAATTTAAACGCTTTCCTATTAAATGATAATAAAATCGAAATTGAATACATTTTCAACAAATAAAAAAAAAGAGTTTTTATTTAAAACAAAAAAATTACAAACAAATTAGAATCTTAAAAGAGCAATCATTTCAAAAAATATTTTAAATTGTAACGTAAAAATTTAATGGTGAATCATTTAAATAGGCGTTGCTTAGTTTAGCATTCCGAAACACATAAAATGTTCGTCTTACAACCGTACTTACAGACATAATTGCTCATTACAGCCCTTACTCAAGATTACGATCTAATTTTTTACATCACCTATGTTGTGTAGTTTAATTACATACATGAGTGGCAGGACCTATTTTTTTGTGAGAAACTTTTCAGGACAATTTTATTTACTCTCTGACTTTTTGCCAGAAATCTGGTGAAGGGAAGTTGGTGAAAAATTTTTTTTTTATCTTTTCGATTCAATGTCTGACCAGGGATTTAAACCTACTAGACTACGGTAACAGAATTAATTGATATGAAAACATCTTATCACTTCACATCTTTATTACCATTAGCCTAAAGGGTCCCAATAATAGTAAACTAATGGTGACTTAATGATCCTGATCTAATCTCATCTTCAAATGCATTTTGCGATTCTAGGCCTAAGATTAAAATGATTAACCTTCGGTGTTGTAACGATCCATCCAGGATTTATTATCATAGACGACAGTTTACAATATTCCTTATAAATCAATGGGTCAGTGGGAGGTTTCTAAAGAAAAAAAAAACTTTTAGAGAAAAATTCTCCGTAGATATTTGATCACTTTACAGTTCCGATTTACTTCGATTCTTAAGAAATTGAGCACAGACATAGTCTTTCGTAAAGCCATCTTAGATGGAAGGCAATAATTGATTTCGAATTCAAAACAGTTTTCGAGGTGGAAGCAGCTGTTTTCTTTCGCATCAGCTAGCTTTATCATACTTTGAATGACGGGAACTTTGGTCCTATTACAACTTTTTAGTTAAGACTACAGCCTAGCTTCTCACACCGCTAATAGCGTAAGCTACAATTTCAGTCAATGAGTGGCAGGTTTCTTCGAGATGTCTGAAACAAGGATTGAATTACGGGCTCTCATCTAACAAGCCAGCACGCTATATTCTAGACTATGGCAATTTGGTAACCACCTCTTGTATTTGGTAAATGCTAAGGGATTAGAATTCGTTAGAATTATGACTCTCTCTAATAGTCAAAGTGCTAGCTGGGTCTCATCATATCAATATTAGTTCCTCGATTTAAAAAAAATAAAGTTCATGAGTAACATGTACGTAATTGGCCATTACAACCCTTCAGTCAGGATTACGACCTAACTTCTCACACCACTTATGTTGTGTGCGTTAATTTTATACAAGAGTGGCGGGACCTACAGTTTAAAGTCGACTCCGAACGACAGATTTTTTGAGAAGCTTTTCATGGCAATTTTTACTCTCAGAGTCTTTGCCAGAAATTTGCTGAGAGGAAGTCGCCGAAGAAATATTTTTTCGTTTTGATGTCTGACCTGGGAGACATACATTATTGGTTATTATAACCCTTCATCAGGACAGGATTATGACCTAATCTTCTGCACACCCAGTTATGTCCGTGGAGTGGTGGGACCTACAGTTTTAAACTCGATTTCGAACGATAGAAGTATGAGGAAATTTTTCATGGCAAATGCTACCACTCCGACCTAGACCTAGACCTACTAGAACACCGCGACTCAGAAATCTTTTTATTTCAAACAATACGTATAAGATTTTGAATCTCTTACAAGAACCACCTAATGTTTGCCCTTCAACTACCTGCATAGTTGGTTCCGCTTTATTATAAGCTTGAGAACATGAAGAAAAAAACTTTCCAGCGTTAAAATTATTGCTTAGTAATGATATTTTACAAAAGCAAATCTAATATCATCAGAATACAGCAGCAGCAGCAGCAACAGCACTAGCAACAGGAACAACAGCAACGGGTTTTCGTAGAAGCAGCAACCAACAGTAATAACAACAGCATGAGTATGACCAACGATGTTAAAACAAAAAACACAACAACAACAACAAAAAAAATGTTGCTCGTAAATACAACACAAAAATATAAAAATGGATGGAGAAAAAAACAAAAAATACTGGAAAATATAATCAAGAATATCAAATACGTGTTGTTATTTGATGAGAATTTAATATCCTTCAAATGAAACGTCATTTTCTCTAAACACAAACAATACAAACAAACAGAAAAAAAACCTCCGAGTCTTTAAATTTAAACGCTTTCCTATTAAATGATAATAAAATCGAAATTGAATACATTTTCAACAAATAAAAAAAAAGAGTTTTTATTTAAAACAAAAAATAAAAAATTACAAACAAATTAGAATCTTAAAGAGCAATCATTTCAAAAAATATTTTAAATTGTAACGTAAAGATTTAATGGTGAATCATTTAAATAAGCGTTGCTTAGTTTAGCATTCCGAAAACACATAAAATGTTCGTCTTACAACCGTACTTACCAGACATAATTGCTCATTACAGCCCTTTACTCAAGATTACGATCTAATTTTTTACATCACCTATGTTGTGTAGGTAATTACATACATGAGTGGCAGGACCTATTTTTTGTGAGAAACTTTTCAGGACAATTTTATTTACTCTCTGAATTTTTGCCAGAAATCTGGTGAAGGGAAGTTGCTGAAAAAATTTTTTTTATCTTTTCGATTCGATGTCTGACCAGGGATTTAAACCTACTAGACTACGGTAACAGAATTAATTGATATGAAAACAGAAATAATCGGGAGACCCATGGTATTCACATCTTTATTAACGTTAGCCTAAAGGGTCCCAATAATAGTAAACTAATGGTGACTTAATGATCCTGATCTAATCTCATCTTCAAATGCATTTTGCGATTCTAGCCCTAAGATTAAAACGATTAGCCTTCGGTGTTGTAACGATCTATCCAGGATTTATCATCATAGACGACAGTTTACAATATTCCTTATAAATCAATGGGTCAGTGGGAGGTTTCTAAAGAAAAAAAAAACTTTTAGAGAAAAATTCTCCGTAGATATTTGATCACTTTACAGTTCCGATTTACTTCGATTCTTAAGAAATTGAGCACAGACATAGTCTTTCGTAAAGCCATCTTAGATGGAAGGCAATAATTGATTTCGAATTCAAAACAGTTTTCGAGGTGGAAGCAGCTGTTTTCTTTCGCATCAGCTAGCTTTATCATACTTTGAATGACGGGAACTGACCTAGCATACTAAATTTGGTCATTACAACTTTTTAGTTAAGACTACAGCCTAGCTTCTCACACCGCTAATAGCGTGAGCTACAATTTCATCAAGGATTGAATTACGGGCTCTCATCTAACAAGCCAGCACGCTATATTCTAGACTATGGCGATTTGGTAACCACCTCTTGTATTTGGTAAATGCTAAGGGATTAGAATTCGTTAGAATTATGACTCTCTCTAATAGTCAAAGTGCTAGCTGGGTCTCATCATATCAATATTAGTTCCTCGATTTAAAAAAAATAAACCTCATGAGTAACATGCATACATAATTGGCCATTACAACCCTTCAGTCAGGATTACGACCTAACTTCTCACACCACTTATGTTGTGTGCGTTAATTTTATACAAGAGTGGCGGGACCTACAGTTTAAAGTCGACTCCGAACGACAGATTTTTTGAGAAGCTTTTCATGGCAATTTTTACTCTCAGAGTCTTTGCCAGAAATTTGCTGAGAGGAAGTCGCCGAAGAAATATTTTTTCGTTTTGATGTCTGACCTGGGAGACATACATTATTGGTTATTATAACCCTTCATCCAGGACAGGATTATGACCTATCTTCTCACACCCACTTATGTCCGTGAGTGGTGGGACCTACAGTTTTAAACTCGATTTCGAACGATAGAATTATGAGGAAATTTTTCATGGCAATTTTATTTACAGAGTTGCTGACAGGAAATCGCCGATGAAATAATTTACATTTTGCATATTATTGAAGCTGTCTGACCTGAGATTTGAATCAAGCGGTAGCTTTGGGAATTTAAAAATTTGAAACAATTCTTAGTTCTATCACGAAATGCTTATAACTCTTCTAAAAGTGAAGTGATCTTTTCAAATCTCAAAAGCTTTTCAAATAATTTTGTTTTCAAACTTCAGATTTTTAACAAATTGTAACAAATTGTAGAGATTGCTGCATATTTTTAAATACAATAAGAAAAAGCATAAGATTTTAGCAAAACAAAAAAGGAAAAAACTATGTGAACTTTATTTTCAAAAAATGTATTTAAAAAGTTTTTAATTGATGTCATTGCTTTATTTAATCTTCTTTTTTTTTTAAATAAATTTTTTAACAACCATATGATTTCTTACTTCCATGCCAACTCTCCCCAAAGCACTTTTTGATGCTGTGGTTCCAATGCCAATCAACAAAAAAAAATACAAAAAAAAAAACTGAAAACTGTGTGTAAACTTTTCTTCCCTTTGTTGCCTTTGCCAAACTTACAAAATCTGTTCTATGGCAGAGAAACCTGAAAGGAAACTGTATTCTAAGGATAATAAAAAAAAATATGACAGCAAAGAGAAAGCAACAAAAAAAAGAATTATTCTGTATTGAGGTAAAGTTTTTAGAGCACAAATTAAATTTCAGTTATTAAACCATCAATTCAATACACAATTAAGAAGTTCAAAGTTTTAGAACAACAACAACAGCAACAAAATGAAGAATATCATACAAAACGTTGCAAAAAGCCAAAACTAAAGTTTTTGCGTTTATACTGTACCATACCACTTGTATAAACTTTCTGACAAAAGTGCCAAAAACTTTGCCAACCTGTTTCTTTTACTTTCTAACCATTTTATGCTTTTTATTCAACGAAAAAGTGAAAATTTTTTTTATTTTATTTTATTTGATTTCAAATGACAATTGATAATTCGTAAAATCATAGAAATAAACTCTGGAGAACAAAGATTTTATTCAGAAACATCTTGAGTTTGAACAAAATTAGCAATGGAATCACAAACCAGACAAATTAAAACTAAAAAATATTAAAAAAGATTTTAAAAAATGTTGAACGTTAAACTGAAAGTCTTAGGGATATTATAGCCAAATTATTTGATTGTTTGTTCATCAAAAAAAATTCGAAAGATTTGGCTTAGTATGGTTATAAGCCCTATACTACATGGATATGCATATCCATGATCCTTTATGGTAAATTTTTTGTTAAACAAAACGAACTATTTGTATGTATTACACCTAAAAGTTTACTATGAACACTTGCTCAATATTATTCTGTACATATATTCTTCATCTGCACCACCCTGTATTGTTTTTCCGTTACTTTTCTAAGTTTTAAAACGCATTATCAAATTCTGCACATTACTTCAACGTGTATCATGTCTCTACTCTACTTATCTAGAGACTTAAATTTGATTCATAATTTTACAACAATTACTTTGCAAAATTTTTAACAAACTTACTTATGTAACTGGTCATTACAACACTTTAGTCAGGATTACAACCTATCTCCTCACACCACCCATCAATGTCGTGTATATCCATTCTATTTATAAGTAGTCGGTACTCTACAAATATAATAGGTCACCGAAAGCCATTTTATTTAATCTGAGTTTTAGCCCGAAAACTGCTCAATGGAAAAATTTTCATTTTTCTTTTTATTTGAGATATATGAGCAGGAGTGTGCTCGTTGCCAGTAATGAGAATTCCGTGCCAAGTACCTGATACAGATATTCCCCGATTTACGATTAAGATAGGTTCCTGGTCAACGGTCGTATGTCGAATTTCATATAAAAAAAAAATTGTTTTTATTTAATTTACGGAACGATATAAAATTATTCAATTAAAAAACTTCCGACTTAGCTAATGTAATGTATTATTTGCACTGAAATATGTATGAAAATCAAATATTTTACCTTGAATTTTTTTTTTTAATTTTTTCCCCGCAACTACATATTTGTCTTCTTTAAATATTTTCTTTGAAAAAGAAATTGAGAAAAAAATGTTCGTTAGAGCGAAGTATCGTAAGTCGGGGACTACCTGTATTCCATTTGGTAAGCATGTTTCACAGGTTACAAGTACGTGCTACAACGAATTATTCTTATCGACACAAAATTTACATGTTGAGGTTGAATAGACACTCTTCAGTACCCTTAAGCTATTTCTGAGAAGCACAGCATAGATAACTGATTTAGCTTTTCCAGAAAGTCCCATACTATAGTTGATTTAGAAACGACGGTCTGGTTTTCAAATTGCTGTGCCCTGTGTTTTCTACCTAATATCCAAATTAAATTGAGCATGTCTTCCGATGGCATAGACTTCAGTTTGGCAGATATCTACAAGCTACCCCATGGATTCCTATTCCAAGATCCTTTCTTGACCTATATACATGCCACAAAATAGTCTCTTTAGGACATACAGCATTCAGATTATATCATTCGTTTTTGGTATTAAGAGTTGTTGCAAAGCATTTCCAAAAATTGTAGGGTTTTGCTGGTTCTATCCAGGGTGTTAAGGTTAATGGGGGAGCTGTGAGCTCATCGATTCCTAAAGTCCCGAAATACACCAATGAATTCCAATTTAGACTTGTCAACCCATCAGCCTAACTATAGTCTTCAAAGTTTTGATTCACTACGATATGTTGTGGACTTAATAGCAACTACGTTTCGAGCACACGATAGCCTCTGTATTATCTCCAACTTCATTTTAGATTTGTTTTATTTGGAAAAACAATTGCCACCGTGGTATTTGTCAAGTACATCATCCCTGAGACTTATTTATATGAGTCCTTTATAATAATTTACTATCCGAGATATTTTACTTCCATTTTCATATTCAAATATTCTTTCATTTGAAGAGTTGGTTTACTCTTGTAAATTGTTACCTTACCCAGGCTAATCCTTAGGCCGACTGTCATGCAATAACGATATGCAATCTCAAGACCTCATTGCAGGATGTACTAGAGAGTCCCATCAAAATTGCATTATCTGCACATCCTTTGTAATCTATGCTAGCCTCAAATAGTTTTTACATAAGATCTTCTAATGATTCCCTCAATTTCATATTCATAATCGGCACCATATAGTATCAACAAATCGATACTTTTTATACAACCCAATAAGAATATTACTCATTCAAATCTGTTTAAATAGTAATGAACATTGAACACACTATTTGTTAATAATGAGCCAAATAGCGTGTGTTATCTTGTGAATACACCCAATTTTATATTTCATTTCACTTCGTTTTAAACAGATTAAGAAAATTGCTTTTCTATATTCCATATGTACAATACATACATACATAGAGACGTATGTATGTGTATGTATATGTATTGTTGTAAAATTAAATAATAAAACAAAACGATTATAATTAATTGATTTTGCTTGACATCTGTTAATTCCCAAAATATTTATTTATATAGGGTATGTATGCATGTATATATGGTGTGTATAGTTGTACACACTTGACCACTTAAACATATGGACAACACACACGATGTTCAGATGTATGTAGTCGTGAAATGTTTAAAACAATTTTTAAAATGATTCTTTCGCTATATAAACGCCATCATGTTTGCAAAAGTATCCGACTAATTATAACCAGCGAACAATTTTCGAGGAGAAGAAATTTAATTGATTTATTTGACAGCATAGCAGGAAATAGACATACTTCAGCACAGTCATCTATTAAATATTAACTTTAGATGTGGCAATGTTGTTTACTTTTCTCCAGTTGAGTTAAGTACAAAATCGGCTTACTGTAGCACTTTCTAGATTCGTAGAGTTGCCACTTGTATTGAATTAGGTGTAATGAAAAGAAAATTTGCTCTTTTGCATACATTTTTATCAAGAGGTGAAGGTGCCTGACCTTTTCGTTATAATTGTCGCCGTGGTCTAGTAGGTAGTGTGTTGGCTTATTAGACGAAAGGCCCGGGTTCGTATCTCAGGTCAGACATCAAAATGAAAACATTTCTTCGGTGACTTCCTCTCAGCAGATTTCTGGCAAAAACTCTGAAAGTAAAAATTGCCATGAAAAGCTTCTCAAAAATATTAAGGTTATTTTCTCTAGATTAGGAATTAAGTCAGTAGCTTCCCTGGATGGATCATTTGAAGGGTAATCAAACATCTTAATTTTTAAAACGCTAAAATTAGGTTATTTACTTTAATTGTTACATTAGGCCCCCTAAATTGGTGCGTACATAACACGGTGCGACAGCGAAAGTACACCCGAGTAACTACATAGTCCACGTTGTTCAGTTAGTCGAGTAGAACACAGAAATAGGTTTTTTATATTTTTCGAACCCTCCAAACTTGTTCTATTTGACAAAAACAGTTTTTTCGACTTTACGTATAAAATTCTGGATTACTCAAACATTTCTGATTCGATTTCCGAAATTTAAATCTTGTTAGAAAGGGTAGGTATGGACCTTTAGAATGTTATCAACACTCCCGTTAAGTGTGTTAATTGTATCCAAAGGTTTAAAGTTTCAACGACAGATTTTTAAAAAAAATGTTTAATTGGAATTCTTCTACGTGGCAGCCAACGAAGAAATATATCATCTTTTTTGTTTTATTAAACTAGCACTCAGGGGATGACCCCTACTCATGCAGTGCATTGTGCAGGTTTGGGAAAGGTAGAAAGAAGGAAAATGCGAACGGTAAGGCAACGAGTTGCTGCTGGTGACTATAAATTGGCGAGTGCTATACCTTCACCATTAGACAGTCTACCACAATCGTCCCCAAGAAGCACGCAGTTTCTCACACCACTTATGTTGCGTGTGTTAAATTTTATACAGAAGTGGCAGGACCTACAGTTTAAAGCCGACTACGAACGTCAGATTTTTTGAGAAACTTTTCAAGAAGAGAAAGAGAAGAAATCACCGAAAAAATTCTTTTTGTATTTTTTATTTCGATATCTGGTCTGGGACTCGAACCCTGGCTTTACGTCTAATTAAGCCAGCACACTACCTACTTGACCACGGCCAGAAATCTACTAAAAAGAAGTAAATATTTTTTTCATATTTCGTTTCATAGGATTGGAATCCTGACCTCACATCTAATAAGTCAACACACTTCCTGCTGCATCTACTAGGTACGTAAATATGGTTTTTTAGACGTAATGTGTGACTGGGGCTTTCTGAATAAGGTCGTACTGCATTAGAATTCAATTCTGTTATCGAATGGAATTTACAGTACATGTCTAGTTTATAAAGAATACCAAAGACTTTTTTTTTCTTTAAAATGTTCACTGGGTTGTATCATTTTGTTGTCACTTGATTTTTTTTTTTTTTGCCAACATTGCGGCGTACATTATCGTAAGTTTTACAGCAACATTTAATGGAAGTGACTTCGCCAGAGTTAATAATACGAATACATGATCTTTTTAAGATTTTTGCTGGTCTTTCTTCTTCTTTCAAATCCCATAAAGCAAAAGCATTGAACTGTGTGCCCCACTATCATCATTATGTTTTGATTTTTGGATGGTGTTTTGAAAATCACCATCTCCCACTAAAAATTCAAATACTCTCAGAACAGATTTCTGTTCCTTTTTTTTTTGTGTTTTGCTCTCCAAATATTATTGTATCTAATGAGAATGATAATCAAACACAATTTAAGTGTGAGAGTGTGATTTATAAAAAAAAAGAAGAAAAATAAAGATTTCGATTCCGAATACAAATACAAATACAAACACAAGTGCCATCAGATATTGTAGATGGAAAGTCGTGCGCATTTTTTTTTCTTGAATTTTTTTCAAATTGTAAGAATAGCGGGCATTATAGATAATGGGACTCAGCGCAATAAAAAGAGAGAGAGAGAGAGAGAGAGAGTGTGGGTGACATTTGGTTTTGCGTATACTAAACTGTGTAAGCATTTTGAACTGAAAAGTATCGTGTATGTATCGTGGTGTATGGTTGTATTGTGTGTTTTTGGAGGAATAAAAGTGTCATAATTTGTTTGATTGAAAATGATTTTCGTTTAGAAACTAAGAAAATGAAATTGGCGCGTTCTTTTCTTTAGTTTTGTTGCTTTTGATTATAGAAAAAAATAAGTGTCCGCCTTAAATTGTTTTCTATATTTTTTTTGTTTTTGTTTTTCTATAATTTATTTATTTATTATTTGTTTTGTTTGCTTAGGTAAATATTTGGAGAATTTAGTAACGCTTCTGTAGTTGTTAAATAGACGTGAGAGATTAAGGTGCTATAAACAATATTCGCCCACTTTCGCGTTCTTAACGTGTTGAACTCGTTCGCCAAAGTGAAAATAATGTCCGGTTGAGAATGTGTATTGTCGTTTAGTGGCCAATGACACTTGCAGTGTTCATTGCTTTTGCATGTAATTTTAAAAAAGATTTTCCGAGATTCTTTTTTCTTTTTTCTTTTTTTTTTTGTTGAAATTTTTCTTATATTTTCAACGTTTTTTTTATTTTTTTTTTCGTTATAAAAGATATTGCACAGCAAGTGCAAAAATTACTTTACTGTGCAATTTTAATGTGTGTTCTTTTATTTTCTTTTTTATTTTTTGTTTATTTTTGTCCATTAAAAAAATAATTCTGTTCCATGTTATTCAGTCAGTCACTTGTGTAGTCAGCAAAGTGTTTCTTTCGCGGTTCGTTACGTTTTTTTTTTTCGAACGGTCACAGGCGTCACGCAGTTATTTCGCGCTTTACGAAAGTGTTTCCTTGTGAAAGAGAAAGCAATACGATTTTTTAATAAGTAATAATAATAATAACAACAACAACAACATAATATTATTAAAGTATTAAAAATTAAAAGCAGAAGCCAAAAAAAGAAATAAAATGAAAATCTAGTGTATAATGGAAAATTCTCTGTGAATATAATTTTAATCCATTAATAATAAAAAAAAGTATTTTATTTAAATAAAAAGAAATGAAAAATAAATAGAATTATTTTGTATATGAAGAATAGTTTAAAAAATATATCAATTTCTTGAATACTATATAAAAGATAGAGTCTTTACTACCACCGAATGCATCTGGATTAATGTAAGCAATTTTTTATACCGTCATTTACAATCTTTTATTTCCTTAAATAAAATAAATTAAGTTATTTAGTTTTATAATTATTGGATATATTTTTATATTGATGTTTTAATGCAGATGACAAAATATAAAGATACCATGTTCCTCCTAACCCTTCATTTTGTAGATGCAACACCACCTAGTGAGTATTCGCATAGATGATATTTTGCTAAAATTTATCTTTGTGAAGAAAAAGTAAATGATCTACCCTAAATATGAACTGTAATACAGGGAAAACACCCATATATGAACATATATTCCATTTTATTCCATATTCTTTATCAAACATTACTATACACTATCAAAATCGAGTTTGTTACTAAGTAGTGTTCAACTAATTAGTCGTAATAGTCTAGTAATTAATGTTACTAGACATAAGATAACTCTTCATCTCAAACAAAACAAAATATAAAAAAATATTTCTTCGGCAACTATCAGCAGATTTCTGGTGAAATCAAGAATCTACCGTTCGAAGTATACTTTAAACTGTGACACACAATAGCAGTGGCTGAAGCAATATAATGACCAATTATGTTTGTATGTATATACAGGGTGGCTAATATATAATGCAACAAAGTAAAGCGCTATATTTTTTTAATATTATTGCTCAAAAGCAAAAAATTTTGGAAATAACATCAACCACCTTTGGTACGAATTATGACCTTCAAACGGCCGACAAAGCCATCACAGGCCAGTATCACGGTAACGAGCAATGGTGCGATAAACAAAAGATTTATTCACATTTAAATGTTGGAGGGCTCTAACGATGGCCACCTGTCGCTTTCCAGCCAAATATAAAGCAATCACACTAGCACGCTTGAATTCCATCACCAATAACTTTTTGTCTGAATGCAATAGATCAAAATGCTTTTGTAAGCTTGTAAATAAAAAAATGATCTGCCACTGGAATAAATCTGTCAGCTGTCAGACAAGCGGTTTACAAATGAGAACAAACTGCAGTTGGTTGCAATACATATAAGTCACCCTGTTGGTATGCATGTTAAATTAATTTTGGTTATTTAATGTGCTGTTTTAGTTCTGATCTTTATCTAACCGCTTGGCAAATAACACCACAGTTAATCCATTGACTGCTACAAGCGCGTTTATCTACGTGCCTACTTCTACTTCTTATAATCTCAATTTTTCATAGTGCACTCCCTGATGGTAAGCCTTTTTTTGATCTCGTCGTTCAATTATTTTTTATGCCACTATCTCTTAAACCTTTACAAAAATTCACGCATTCGACTATAGCTAGGAAAAGGCTTTTTAATATTTCTTTAGAAAATTCACAATATTATTCTGACAGCAGGTAATTATTGAAAGATCATATTCTTTGCTGGATATATTCAGTTTTCTCGTTTTATTAGCAAATCCTAAATTTATTTTACTACGCTCTATCGATATATTTTTACAGTAAAGAAATTATCAAATATTTTTTCTTTTTTCTTCCTCATCATTACATTTTATCGTCAAAAGATTGAGTATTTGAGGTGGTGGACCCCCTTAAAGGAAGAGATACCACTTAGCCTAGTAGTAAACCCATTGTGATACCACAAACAATGTTACTCGGTGACCAAAACTTCCCTAGAGGAAACCAACCCAAGTCCAAAATACTTTTTGCTATCGCAGCAGCAGTCTTTATATCAAAGAATTTGGTCAAACATGTCAGAAACGGAGTATCTTTATGATGAAAGCAAAGTACTGAAACATGTGATAAAAGGCAATGTGGTCGCTTGCCTGCGATTCAAAGCTCTTGTGAAAGTTATTTGTCCAAAAGCCAAGACTTTCTACATGCCTACAAAAAGGATAATGATCCATAAGTATTGCTATAATTTGGATGTAAAACTATATAATAAACTATACACAGAAAACTAACAGTTGAATGGGTAAACGGGTCCATTACATCCCTTTAGTGAGGATCATAACTTAGCTTGCCACAGCACTCATTTTGCGTGTGTGTGTAGCCGTAGTCTAGTAGGTAGTGCGTTGGTTTATTAGACGTAAAGGGTTCGAGCCTACGACGATTTTCTCTTAGCAGATTTCTGGCAAAAACTCTAAGAGTAAATAACATAATTGTTATTAGAGCTTCTCAAAAAATCTATCGTTCGGAGTCGACTTTAAACTGTAGGTCCCACTACTTATGTATAAAATTAACATACACAATACAAGTGGTGTGATATACCAGATCAATATTCCTGACTGCAGGATTATAATGCACAAGAAAAAATTAATTATGCTGAGACCTACAGTTTAATGTCGATTCCGAACGATAGATTTTACTCTTAAAGGTTTTGCCAGAAGACTGCTGCCAGAAAGGCACCGAAAGAAATTTTTTTTAAGTATGATCCAGTGACCGTCGTAGACTTACTGGACTACGGCAACTTCTAACGGACCATTTACAAATCAATACAAACCACTGGAGCTTAGTTTTACTAGGTGCGTGTGGAGTAAAAAGATTACATGGCGCCTTTTTTCCTTCAATTTCAATAAAAATCTTTCGCTGGGATATGATATTGGTTACATGTGTTTTCTTTAATATTCTTTTTATATTTTTTATTTATTTTTCTATATTCAGATAACAATAAAGACGATTTTTTCCAATAAAAATTGACTCATTAATTCCAAACAGAATATTTCGATTTTATTTTTTTTCTGTTTTTAATTTTATTTTAATGTGTGACCACAATAATGAATTCTTACAATATGGCGGTGAGTAGTATGAATAGTAAACAGAGACGATTTTATTTTATTTCTATACATTTTATTTCTGTACATTCGTCTGTACATTTTCAGTAATAAATTAGCCGGTATTTTGACCTCGCACTTCAAGTGTCAATCCATTTATGCGAGCATTAATACTAAAAGAAATTTCTGTTCTTTTTTTTATTTTTATTTTTGTTATTTTTATTGTTCAGTTTGTTTTCATTCTTGGTCATAGAAGACGTCGCGACGACGTTGTAAAAGTCAGAGTGAACATTAAAAAACAAACACTATTTACCATAAAATATATGTAAATATATTGTTCTCATATGTATGTATGTACATATGTATGTGACATAGAAGTGAATGTGATGGAGCGCGTCATTATGCCATTGAAGAATGTTCATACGTATGTAGAGTCCAAGAACCCTCATTATTTAGTATGAATTTGAATTTTTTATATTACACCGCGCCATGTCACGATATGACACGTCACATTGTAATACCCTGTGCTTGTATAATAATCTTCAATTGTGCATTACATATTGTAATTTGTCATTTTATTGTTCACAGGAATTTATTCTTTCTACACTTACATACAGAGGAAGTATGTTTAGTTTCTCAAACGATATGCAGTGGAAAATGTTTAGATTTTCTCTTCAGTAACTCAAATATGTGACAACGTAATGCTGAAAGGCGATAGTTTCTTGAATTTATGATTAAACAAGTTGAAATATATGATACGGGGATGAATATGCACGGCCCAACGTAAATCAAACTTCGAAACAAGTCGACTTTAGCATATCAAAAGCGAAAAGCAAAAGGAAGCCTTCCCTCAAGGCCAGGAGGAAAATGAGAGCTACTTAGTAAAATTTATAGCTTCACAACAAGTGGTCTGCTACATAAGATCCAAACAGAGAACAATGTAAGAAAAACTCAGTGTGTCTGATCTAGGGATGGTTAGTTATCTCTCATAACGTAGCCTTTTAAAAATCAGATAATATCTGTCCTCCAGGGATGACTACCTAGCAGAATCTGTTCCTGCTCTGTTATCATTGGGAAATATATCAAAATAAATGTGGCAAGCGGATATGAAGGATATAATGGATAGTCCCCTAATGATTGCTTTAGTCTACATAAAAAGCCCTCATTAGTAGTTTGAACATGTATTGGGAGGAACTAGATTTCATAGCATTGTGACGTAGGAGACAATGAAGTTGTTCGAAACATTTTTTGATGTGGTGAAGGTTATTTAGAACTTCTTTGGGCTACTTTTTCTATCCAATCGATAAATTGGCTATGCAGAGAGTATAAATAAAAGAATGATGGAGTAGAGAGATCACAGGATATTCAGACTAACATTATCTAAGCTCAGCCGTTTTAGGACTGAATTAGGACTACATCTATTTAAGAAGCCGGTTAGAATGTTGAAATGTTTTCAATCTTAGCACTGAGGTCTGGGGAAAAGGAAATGTTTCTTTCTGTAGAGCTTGCAATAGAATCTGAAACTGTCGAGCACTTTGTGTGTCTGTGTTCCAACAAATGGAAGTGATGACTCAAGATACTTGAATAGGTTCCTCGCATAGATTTAAGATGTTGGTATTGACGTTTTCTGTTGCAGCTCTAAATTTCCATGAAAACTTTCTCAAAAATCTATCGGTTGAAGTCGGCTTTAAATCTTCCCGCTACTCACGGCACATATGTAGGTGGTGCGATAAAGTATGTAATTTATAATCATGAATAAAGGCATGTAATGACCACTTTTGTAATTAAATTTCACTTCTAGCATTAATTGAATGGTGGGAAGATTCTCTATTTCTATTGCTTTCTGAACTTCTCTTTTATTTTACTTCTGACCTGTTTGTTCTTAATTACTTTCATTTACTTTATCCTCAGTTCCTCTTCTTCCTTTTAATCTGTAATATAAAGCAATTACAAAGAAAATTTTCCGATCTCAAAGCTGATTTGTATTTTTCAATTTCCTATGCGACCTAGCCTAATCTAATTAATAACTTTGTGTATTCTGATGGCCTTTAGTTAAATAAGTTTGACTGAGTTTTTCTTATTTTTATTTAGTTTTTTTTATAATATGTAGAGTGTACAAAAAGGTCTTTAACACCAACCAGAAATACTTTCTTCCTCATTGTTTCTGTACCATTTTTGCTCTTATTTGAGTGATTTACTGCTTTAGGTATTTTTCTTTTCTTTCATTTATTTTTTTCATATCATGAGATAAACTTTTATGCTGCATACATCTTTAACGATCAATTCAATTAAGGTAAGTGCTATAAAAATCCATGTAATGTTCCATACAAACAGTAAGGAATTTTGGAATTTAATTTGAAATGGAGTAATTGGCTCTATTGTTTGTATATTTTTATGCTGCTTTAGAGAGAGCAAGCAAATATCACAGTAAATATTGATTCCTTTCAAATTCTAAGCTGTAGTAACTGGTGATTGACGTCCATAAAGTGGACCTAAAATAATTTCACGTGTTATTTAACACAATTAATGTTTCTAGAAGAGGCCTTTAGAAAACCAGCAATACAAATTAGTTGCTGATACAATACTCACTCAGTGATTCTTGATTTTATCGGTTCTAAACTCCTCGTTCTAATGCTAACATAGCTATTGACTTGCAACACAACAAGACACGTTATAAGAGAAGTTTCATATTTAACATTAGGGGAAGGAAACACTCTCATCTAAGACTGAAAGAGTTTAGACACTCTTCGTTCTGAAAACTCGGGTAGTTTTAATGTAACGTACTGTTCACTTAAATCTGAAAATTAATTATGACCATTTGTGTCCATATTGGATTACATACTGGATGCTCAAAGTGGTTGAGGCAGTTACAAGCAATCTATTGAAAAGTAACTAAACATCAAGAGAGTAAAAGGTCTGTAGATTCGTATCCTATTGTGTACACCTTTATTGTTGCTGTTGTTTTATCTCCATAATATTTGTATATTTTTGGTAGATATGCCGAAAGACTTGGCATTCAAGCAAACGATTTCTGCAGGAGCTATGGATTTGAGAAGAAACAGGAGGCTCTTGTCATAAAGAGACAAAGGTTTTTGACCTCTAATTTTCTGATATCTTTAACCGAACACTCTAATAAAAAACGAAAAATATTTCTTCGGCGACTTCCTCTCAGCAGATTTCTGGCAAAGACTCTGAGAGTAAAAATTGCCATGAAAAGCTTTACAAAAATCTGTCGTTCGGAGTCGAGTTTAAACTGTAGGTCCCGCCACTCATGTATATAATTAACGCACACAACATAAGTGGTGTGAGAAGCTAGGTCGTAATCCTGACTGAAGGGTTGTAATGGCCAATTATGTATGTATGTAATGTATAATTCCGGGTAGAATTGTATATGGCGTCACCTCCTCCTTTAAAAGCGATTCGGCACCTTATCTAACCTTACCGAAATTAAGGTTGCTTTCAAGCCTAATATTAGTTTATAAACCTTTGTAAATTTCTCAAAATGTATGAATTTGATGAAAATTACTTCCAAGTTGATATTCTTTATAACGAAATATTAATAATTTTTCTTTTTTTCCCACTGTACATAGCAAATCTTTATGCTTTCAATGATGGCATCCTTAAAAAATTTTCACATTCATTAAGAATTTGTAACTGATTACCGTTTTACATTTCAGTTTAAATTAAAAGCTGCTAAAGAAAATCAACGTATTACTTTTGGTTTCCTATTGCGTATGCGTGTCTTTAATTTTCGACAATAAATATTCCTCACAGACATTCACCATAAACTGGTTAAAGAAAAAAATTCTTTTTCTTTTAACAAACACATGAACTTACTTGTCAATCTATACACAATCGCACTTATACTCACATTTGCAATGACACGAACACACAGAAATAAATAAGATTGAAAGAAACCGAAAAACCAATAATTATTTTATTATTACAGAGATTTAAAACCCCATAAAAATTTTAAGAACAAAAAAACGAAAGAAACTTTTAAAAGGAGGTGGAAACGGAAGACCACAACGTAGAGGAAAATTATTGAAAAAAAAACATTTTAAATGCCACTCACATATACACCTGCTCCTGCAATACATTGACATTCATAATGAAAATTGTTGTTATTGTTGCTGTTGCTGTTGTTGTTGTTATTATTGTCCATCCGACATGTGTCACGTTCCTCACAATTCGTCTCATTTATTTTCCATAATGGTCAATAATTACCGCAAATATGTCAAACGAAATTACATTGCTTCGATACAAATGTTTCCTTCTCTCTCTCTCTCTCTCTCTGTATGTGTATTTGTGTGTATGTGTGCATATGTATTTGTATGTTTTTTTTGTATTGGTTTGTTTGGCTGTGTATTGAATGACAAAAATGACCAGAATACAAAAACAACAGCAACAACAATAATAATAATTATAAATACAAAAACTTTGTCTTCTTCTATACCAATACAGACAAATAAATTCATTCACATACACACTCGGTCATACAGAGTTACACACATACAGACAACATTGATCTATGTATGTATAGATTTATAGTAAAAAAAAAAATTTATATTTATCGTTTAAATATTGCAGATACATTTACTTTCCTATACATCTACACACATATATGTACTTGTGTTTGTCTGTTAGTAGCTTCAGATATCCTTTCCTTTCTTAATATTGTATGACATTGCATGCACTGAGGAAAATTTAATCAATTACAGTGCAGAGCAAAATCTACTACCTATTCGACTGAGACAGCTACAGCAAGACATTGAAATTGTTTGCTTTTCCTATCAATTACCTTCAGTTATTTATTACGTAGGTTGCTACTTATATTGTACATCGCGTCTTATGTTTCTTAGGAGGTGTGTGTGTACGGTTAAAACCCCAGGTCAGACAGATCCCCTCTCAACAGATGTCTGCCGAAAACTCTAGGAAACAAGTAAAATTGCCATGAAAGGTTTCTCAATAAATCTATCGTCTGGAGTCGACTTTAATTTTTAGGACCCGCCAGTCAGGCCTAAAAATTAACACACCCGACATATGCGGTGTGAGAATCTAGATTGTAATCCTGACTAAAGCGTTGTAATGGCTAATTATTAATATATGTGTACGTCGATATAGTATATTAAAAAATTTAGACGAGCCTCTATATTTGTTCCCAACGGTTATATTAAATTTCATCTTCTAAGAATTTGACAAACACAGATGATAATATGCTTTATTGTCCTGAACTTTTCCTCGTTTCCTTATAACCTGCACAAGTCCATTTGAGTTTTATACTAGGACCCCAACAGCAACTTGATATTTCCATGTTAAAGTGGAGCTCCAGAAGCTTACAACACTCTTCCCTGATATATTAGTTTTCTTCTTCCAAGAATCGGATAAAAACAGGAGTAGATGCCTTATAAATTTGGGCTTCTTCTCGTCTCTTCATAACCTGTAGAGGTTAAGCATAGATTTACACCAGAACCCCATCAGAGACACAAAACTCTTTCTCGATATATTAACATCTTTCTTCCAAGAACCGGACAAATACGGGAAAAAATGCCTTATGATCCGGAAGTTCTTCTCGTCTCCTTATAACCTGCAAATTGAGTTTTGTTAAAGAATTCCATCAGCAACTTAACGCTTTCACATTAATGGAAAGCACTAAGCTAATAGCCTCCTGAGTGCCCTGGTAGTCTAGTGGGTAGTGTGCTAGACTATTAGAGTATGGGTCGTGGGTTCGATTCCCACCAGAGATCCTTCTGGTCTGCGACATTACTCCGAGCACTTGGTCTAAGTTACTCAGCTCGTATTGTAATTAATAAATAAATAAATAACAGCCTCCTGTTGTAACTCGGATAATAAATGGTCGAAGCCTAATCGCGTAACATTTCGATTCAGTGGTTTTGATTCCTCTTGCAAACATATGTTCCCGAGAATAACTAGGAGTAACCGATTAGAACAATCAGAGATTTCATCAATTGATTGAGAATTCAGTCTACAAAGTGTATTAACCATTTCGTTCCCCGGCATTTCACTTTACTCTATATCTTACGAGAAATTAATAAGATCCCGTCTAAAGGATCGATCCCTAAGTACTACTCATCCGTCTAACCTCAATAATATCTCTCCAATACTAGATTCTCTAAAAATACTCCAGATGGGAAGATGATTGCAATATGTTTGCACTTTTTAAATGTAACATTTTTACAAAAGAACACGATACTTTTTAAATAAAAAATTTTTGCAAAAAAATTTTTTGCCAAAATCAGGAAATATCCATGATGTTAATTTTGATATGAATTGATATCTCAATCGATAATAAATTACAGTTATTCGCAAGGTTCAAAGAGCCATTAATAAACAAAGCTTACACTGTCATTCAAATCAAAATGTCCGCAACTGAACTTAATCCAAATAGCTAGCAATTAGATTAATTTAAAAAAATAAAATATGACTTCAAACATTTTTATTCCTCACTGTTTAAGGTCAAACATATAATTTTCCTCTCATTATATTGTACAAGCAGACCGGTAAGTGGTTTGGCTTGTTTGTATTGAACATCCTTCAAGTGAGTGTGTGCTTGACTGTTTGTTGGCCTGCCTTATCAATCGTCTTCTGTAGAATAATTTTAATCGTTTCTTACGACATTTATATTATTGGTTAACCAAAACATGTTGCCACATTAAATTATATACATTTCATGTTTTTCTTTTTATTTTATCAATTTATTTTACGGAAGAGCATTGTTTGGTATGTCTTGTGGCCATATATTCTCATATTTCTGGTCTGCTACGGTTTGGTCTTAAAATGACCTTTTTTTTTGGATTGGATTTGAAAGAAATTTTTGAAAACTTTAAACTTATTGATACGAATTTATGTGTGTGTGTGTAAATGCGTTATTTAAAGGAAATACATTTCGAACCATGGACTTAAGGTTGAAAGAAAATTGAGAACAAGTAAGGAAGAGAGTTAATATTGTGTTAAATTGAAAGAATTTTAAAGTGTTGCCAGGTGATTAGATGGTAAATGTTTTGTTTATTATTGGGAAAATAAAATGTTACAAATGTTTATAACAAGAAAAGGATATTGACAGTTTCTACCTGCAGAAATCATTTAACAGAATGTCAAGTCTTGAGGCTTTTATACCATTAGAACACTGGCCGGCAAGAATCGCTACTGGGCGTTGTAGGGCCATGGTATTTAAAAACCAAATGAGAGTAGGTTATTACCAGATCCAAAAACTAGAAGAAATTATTAAAGATTACAATTTAATACAATTACAACATACTTATACCAGATCAATATCGCTTTCTCTATCTCTCTCTCTCTCTCTCTCTCTCTCTTTGATTTATTACAAATATTTATTTGTTGGTTTTATTTTGTTGCAGTAATTTTTTTTTTTCAATTCTTTCCTCTTGCCTGTCTTTCCAATCTTCATGACTTTTGAGATTTATTTTCTGTTTTGTTTTTTCTTTTCTGCAATTGTATTTATTTTTCCTTGTCTCTGTATATGTATATGCAAATCTATATGTATATGTATGTCTGATGGTGTATGTATGTATATATGCTGGTGTTATTGTGTTATTTGTCATTGTGGTTGGTTAGGAAAAACCACTAAATTGTGTTTCGACTTTGTAACGTTTTAACCACATTTCGGTGGTTCTTTTAAGGCAGTATTGTTTCTGTTTCTGTTTCTCTCTTGTCTTTTCTACTTTTCCCCATCATTATTTTGTAGTTTTTTTTTTCTATATTTTTGTCTACTGCTGGTAGAGCAGAGCTACAGCTGCAGTTGGTTTGAATTCATTCTCTCTTCTGTTCTTACATACACAATAACAGTTTGTTACACAAAATGCTTGACTTTTAAAGTTTGGAATTAAAAAATAGAAGAAGAAAAAAGAAAAATTAATTAAATTAATTAAATTTGTATTCAAGGAGATGAGATTTTTTGTTTTAATTGTATTTTATTTTTAAATCAACCATGTATTCTACATTTCTGTTGCAACTATGTACGTACACCCTATCTAGCAAATTGGTGATCCTTATTCAAATGAAATTTTAAAGAAAACATTTCTTATGAAAATTTAATTTTAATTACCAAAATATCGATGCAATAAGAAGTCATAGGATCTCGACAAATTTCTTGGATATAATCGGATTCAAAAATCTGTTGTTCGGAGTAGTATTTGAACGGTACACAATATAAGTATTGTGAGAAGCTAGGGTAGTAACGACGAATTATGTATGTAATCTTATTATAAGGCGATACATTTACATTCCCTTAACTCTTCTATTGCTATCTATTGCAGCTTCAATCTATTTTCTCAATGGAAATAGTGGAAAACCTATGACTACGTCGCGTATACGGGCGGTTGACCGTCAATAAGGGCGGTTGCCAAGTTCGTTTTAAGTGTTTGATCAGAGTTCTCGACCAAAAAAGTTGTAGGAATTGTTGAAGGCTGCTTTTTACGAACATTTGAACTTTCTAGACTTTCAATGGAACTTGAGTCCTGAGGTAGTTATTTGTGTCCTTATGAGATCCATCTTTAAAGTCAGTCTCTAGAATATTACGATGTTAGGGAACAACATAAAGAAATCAGTAACTGATTCTGCAACATCTGCAGATTTATTGGTTCTAACACAGAACTAATGGAAGAATATTCCTATACGATTCCTTGAGTCCTGAGGTAGTTGTTTGTGTCCTTATGAGATCCACCTTTAAAGTCAGTCTTTAGAATATTACGATGTTAGGGAACAACATAAAGAAATCAGTAACTGATTCTGCAACATTTGCAGATTTATTGGTTCTAACACAGACGTTCGACACCTCGTGGCATCCATATTTACAGTAAGTCTGTAGAATATTACGATGTAAGGCGACAACATAAAGAAATCACATCTCAGACTTCCCACAATCGCTCAACAGTCGTTGAAAGTTGCTCATTATTCCCTACTTCAAGCTTTTGATTATAGTTTTATACGTTAAATTATTCAATATTCTGTCCGAATGACTGATTTGATAGATTGAAATTTGTTTGTTCAATTAATTCTCATCAGAACAAACTTAACTCCTTGGTTCACCAATTGTCGAAAATTTATTATTTCGCCTACTAGGAGACCACGATTTTAGCATTGTTTACTCGTAAGACTGAAAGGTTGAAATGACCAATTATGTAATATTACTCGTAAGATTTTTACTTTCCTATACCCATCATTGGTCGGTTGAGCCTTCGGAGCACATAGAATTTTTTTCCATCGGTAATACACTTCATAAACTTCAGGCTTTATAAGCTCGGATTTCATTTTATTCAACTACTCAAGGACACCTAACTATAACGGCCGGAAACCTTAAAATTTTAGTCTAGACAATAGCTACTTCTCGCTGGCTTTATAAACAACGGTAGTTAGCAAACTGTTGCTTTGATCAATGGCAGTTTTAGGTGTATAGCTAGGGCTCTATTATCGTACAACAAGCAATGTAAACAAAATATAGACATCTCGAGAAGGCAAATCTACAAATATTCGACTTCAAGATCATTTATCAGACTTTTTACGTTGTCGTATAAAAGGCAAGACAAAGCAAACAACGGAGTCAGTAAAAATTCAGTCAGTCTTGTGTAAAGACGCGTTTCGTGTGAAGAGAATAATCGTAAATGAAGATCCTCGTTATAAAGATCTGCCGAACAGTTGTTAGAGTTTACGTAAAAAAGTGTAAAGAAGAACAACAAACAATGTAATTGTTGTAGTTTACATGAAGTTGCGAACAGTGTAACACAGAATTGTGCGAATAATAATTTTAATTAAAACTAAATACAAATTTATTTTTATTTCATTTGGAATCTACGAACTCATATTTTTAATCGTTTTTAAAAGAGTAAAAGCGTAACAATATCTATGCATATAAAGCATTGAATGCAACTTTATAAGCCTTAGTATATTTTGTTATAAGGTAGCGAAACACAACGGGTTTTATAACTTTATTAGCTCAGCTGTATACACTTGAAATACGCCACTATTTTAAATCACCTTCGGCAGCAAATGGTTGTGCAAAATATGTATGTACATGCATATATCAGACAGATTTCTTAATTGTTTTAAATAATTAGTTGAATGTACATACAAATATGCGAAAATTTCTTATTTTACGAAAAAAAAAAATTTGCAAATAATAATAAAATGTGAAAGGAACATACAATTTGAAATAAATTATTGCCAAAATTTTAGTTTGGCCAAAACAAAACGTTTTGACGAACGACACATAAAAATAAACGCCCACCCAGAATTGAATAAATTTATCAAAAAACAGAAAAAATTTTTTAATAATCAGACGACAAGAAATATATTCAAATTAGTTTTCTTTTTGTGCATTTAGACAGTTTTAAATAATTTTCAATCGGTTTGGATACAAACAATATGCTGCTGCTCTTCATTAAATGATTTTCTTTTGACGAAATATATTCGAAGTGATTGGAAAATATTAATTTTTTTTTTTTGTTTTTAAATTTATATTTAAAATGGATACATATGTATGTATGTATGCTTGTATAAGTATTTCGGGAATTTGTAATAGCACTACAGTCTCTGGTTTTCATCAGGCGATGTCATAAAAATTTTAAGTACAAAGTCAAAATCATCCATCTATTGTCGATCTTATTCGATAAAAAATTTTTTTGTTTCATTTTCTCTTTGGTTTCTTATTAAATTAGGTGCTAAATTGTATTCCAATATACCATACATACATACATACATACACAGTTTGATTATTATTTTCCAATAGACGACATTGGTTTATATTTAGAAATTTTTAAATTAATTTTAGAAAATGAAAAAAAGAAAAATTAGAAAAAAAGAAAGCAATGAAACAGCCACAGAAACAGAAACACAGATGCCAACAAATGAATGGTACATGTGGTTCAAATATATTTTTGAACATGTGTTTTTCGTGCCACAAACAAGGGATAATTAAATATTAACGAAACATGCGATTGTGATTAAAAAAAAATTTTAGTTTTTGATTTTTTAAAAACGAACATCATTATGATTATAAATAAACTTGTCATACCCTATAAAGTTTTATAATAACCGTGGGAATATAAATTTGAGGGGGTGTTATTAGATTCTCACTAAACGGAATATTAAATGAAAAATTCATTTTTCAGAATAGTTTAGTAGAACTAGAATAGTTGCCCCTTGATCTACCCAATTAGTGTAGTAATACAGGGTGATTTTTTAGCTATTATCTTTTTGGTAACACTGGTTTAAACTAGCTCATACACGTTTCGTGTTTTGTTTCACTGCCAAACATCTTCGGTTTGGTCGCCTTACAAACGAACAATGCTTGCAAATCTTTTAATTTTATTATCAAAGTTTGTGTTCTGTTAAGAAAATTCATAGCGCGCTTCTTCCATTTTATGGTCAGTTTAATCGACCCATGATATCCAACCTTTTTTATTTTTTTTTTTTTTGTCCAATATGCAAGAGGTTGAATTGCATGGCATGTGGTTTCAAAAAGGCGATGCACGCGTAACAATTGACTTATGAAGAGGCGAGTTCGATGACCATTTTATTTCACGTTCGGGATCGGTCAATTGGCCGCCTAGATCGTGAGATTTAACGCCTTTAGACTATTTTTTGTGGGGCTATGGTAAGCAAACAAGCCTGCTTCAATTGACGCATTGGAAGACAATATTGAAGCATTTATTCCTGAGATACCGGCCGAAATGTTGGAAAGGGTATGCCAAAATTGAACTAAGCAGATGAACCATTTGAGGCGCAGTCGCGGTCAACATTTGCATAAAATAATCTTCAAACATTAGAGTATATGGAACGTACTATCGATTGAAATAAAAATTTCTTAATTTTTCTGAATTTTTTGTGTTCTTTTTTTGAAAAATGTTCCTATAGCTCTTAAAAAATCACCCAGTATTTAGGTTGGAATAATGACTGTAAAAACTTGCGCTATACATGTTTGCTTCCAGAGCACATCAAGTAGAAATATATTGCACATATTCAGTCAGGATTACAACCCAGTGTCTCACACCACTCATAGTGTGTGTGTTAATTTTATACGTAAGTGGCGGGACATATAGTTTAAAGTCGACTCCGTGCGACATATTTTTGAGAAACTTTTTCATGGTAATGTTATTTCCTCCCAAAAGTTTTTGCGTGAAATCAGCTGAGAAGAATTTGCAGAAAAAATATCACGGCCTCACTGAAAAATGGAAAGAGTATGCCCATTACATCTATAAATCTCCAAAGACAGTCTACGAAATAGCGAAACAGTCATGGAAACGAGGATATTGAAAGTAAGCTAAGCTTACGCTGTGACACCACAATATATTCAAATAAATTTTAAAGTGAGATTAAAATTCCTCTGCAGATATCTGACGAGAGACGATTAAGTCGTCCGTCATTCTTAAAGGAAAAAGGCCACTTGGAAAGACTAAACAGATCTGCCATGATACGGATATACGTAAAACAAAATTTTCGCTAAATCAAACCAAAGTCCATCTACGAAATTTCATAGTTAGAAGGTGCATTGAGAATACGATACAGCGATTTCTGCAGAAGATGTAATAACGTGGAAGAAGAAAACATCAGAAAATATCTTCTCTGTGATTTTCCAGCATAGAATTCTTGGGGCACCCATAATTAATTGATAGAACCAAGATTAATTTGCATAGAATCCATGCCCTTCATAAAGCAATCGAGATGCTTCTAAAGTTCTCAACTATCCGAACCAGGAATTTTAATTATAAAACGGAATATGTGCTATTAGTGTCACAATCAAAGCTTATAGGATCTAAGTAAGCCATGATTTTTTGAGCCAACTCCTTGTACATTTACTTGATTTTATAGATAACCTATACGGTTGTTTGTATTGCTTTTAGTGACGATTAACTTCACTTATTAAGTGCCTCTCTGTCTAAGCTTTTTATGGTTTTCATTGTTGAAAGAATTCTGTTTCTACATACAAATATAACTGGCCATTACAACTCTCCAGTCAGTATTACGGTCTAGCTTCTCACACCACTTATGTTGTGTGTGTTAATTTTATACATAAATGGCGGGACCTACAGTTTAACGTTGACTCCGAACGACAGATTTTTGAAGAACTTTTCATGGTAATTTTATTTACTCTCAGAGTATTTGCTAGAAATCTGCTGAGAGGAAATTGTCGGAAAAAATATTTTTTTTTTCATATTTCGTTTTAATGCCAGACCTGGGACATGAGGCTTTACGAAGCTTTACGTCTAATCAGCCAACTCACTACTACCTACTTCAATTCTATTTCTATGTGGTGTGAATTTTAGGAAAATTCAAAAAAATCATCGTTTAAAATTGTATGTTGATCAGATTTTTTTTGGAATTTAGATGGGAAATCTTCCAGCATAATGGTAATGGAACTAATTCTAGCATGGTATTAAAGATAGCTAAACATAAGGGCCATTATGCGATCAGAAAATGGGATTTGAAAAATCGAAATTTTATAACTTCGATAAGAATACCAAAATTATGTGGCAAGCAGGCATCACGAACTGTAAACATTGTTCGATAAAGTCTTTGTTTCGTCCTAATATTAGAATTGTGACAAGGTTAACTAAACGCGAATTATAAAAATTATTTATGAAAATTTGTTTATTCGTTGAATTCGACCAAGACAAATATTGTTGCATTTCTTAGGAACTGTTTGAATGGTAGTGCATGTAAATAATGTTGGATAATGTTGGGTGCATTATCTATTTCCCTCAATGCGTTAATTTACTTCAAGGAACTTACATAATATTTGGCGGTATAGTCACATATCAAAGCCCTGTGGCACTTACCCGCGCGATAGTTAAAGCCTAGGACCTAGTTTAGGACTATCCACTCACAGCATTTAGAGTACGACACTTTTGTGTTTAATTGTACTTCATGACTGGTTAAAAATTTTCAAATGTCGTTGTATTTCATTCATTTTAAATTATTAAATTTATAACATTTAATAGTCAAACACCTATTGTATAATTTAAGAAGAATTACAAAAGTTTAACTCTTTAATGCCAATGCATTATCGATAAATCTTCTTTCATTATAGCATAACGATAACAAGATGTCATAAATTATGTGATTTATTTGATTCGAATATATTATTTTTGAATAATACTATAGTCTTACAAGACGTATGTATAAAATTTTGAATTTAATAAATAAAATTAAAAACCAAAAAAAAAATATTTCTTTTACGTTTATGGCCAAAGTAGAGAAATTTCCCCAAAAAAACATAAATTTTAAAATGGTTTCATAAATAAAATTTATTAAACACTTTGCAAAATGATGCACTAAATATTAATAAATCTTTAAAACCGATTATAATCTTTAATAATAAATTGGCCTGGGGTTAAAGGTATTCGATTTAAATGTTCTCGTTTAGCAGCTTTAGTTAAACACAAGTCTGCAAATGCACTCACAATAATCGCCCTCTGTCTCTCTTTCTCTTTCACTGGCTCTGTTGAAACTGACTGGTACGGTGTAAATGTATGTGTGTATGAGAGCATATGTTTCTTTGCTAATGTCGTTTTCTAAAACTCGACTAGTCGAGTCATGTCTAAGGAACATGTATACGCATACACTCTTCTCCTTCACACAACCATTCACACTATTAAACATTACATTTAATATGTATTGGATGAGGGAAAAAGTAACAGCAAAATTGTGCATCTAAAGAAACATTCAACAAATTTAAAATTTAATAAACATTTATTTTAAATATGAAGACAGTTTACAGGTCAAACCCATCGAATTATTTCACGATTGGAAGCATGCCGCCATTGTATTTAAATTTTTATAACTCGATTATGATTATCGAACACTTGGTATTTATATTTGAAGTCGCTGTGATCTAGTAAGTAGTGTGTTAACTTAGTAGACGTTAGCCCTCGGTTCCAATACGACGTCAGGCACATCCAACTAAACGAAATTTGACAAAATATTTCTTCGGTGTCTTTCAGCAGATTTCTGGCCAAAACTCTGAGAGTATATAAAATTGTCATGAAATGTTTCTCAAAAATCTGTCGTTCTCTATCTGGCACGCATGTATAAAAATTAACGTGTGAGAAACTATGTAATAATCCCGACTATAGGTCCCAAAGCTTCAATTATGCTCAACAATTTTTACTTGTATTTGGTCGTTATCAAATGTACAGTATAGAATCAAGAAAGAAAAAGGGAGTACACTTTTACTTAGCGCTGTCTTTCACCAAAAAAGTTCTATGAAAAAGTCAAACAATAATAGTTAGAGTAGCTCAAATAAATGAAGTCGCATTGGTAGCTTTAAAGCGGTTAATATCGCTTTCGCCAGACAAGTTCAAGTATTTTAGTCTTACTTAGTACTCGAAATTAGTACAGGAAGTCCTAGCTAAGTCTTCCGGTGCAGTCTATTCTCTCGAATGTAAATCCCAGAAGCTTAGACAGCTAGGCACTGAGGATAACTTCTACAGAAACTTTCTTGATAACTTCTCCACTAGATTTTCTCAGTCTTGATGACTAAATAGATGCATAAGATAATTGGTCAGGAGTACGACCAAGCTTCCAACACCATTTACATTGTGTGCGTTAATTTTTATACTTGAGTGGTGAGACCTACAGTTTAAAGTCGACTCCGAGAAACATTTCTTGGCATTTCATTTACTTTTAAAGCTTTTGCCAGAAATCAGCCGAGGGAATAATTTTTCATATTTTCGTTTTTATGTCTGATATGAGGTTATTCCTGCAAATTTCCATACTGAAATACAATAATTCAACAAGTCAAACGTATATTCTGGTGTATTATCGAGAATACCATATGAATACTTTGATTCCTACATATACACATAAACTCTACATTTGTTTTCTCTTTTTGTGAATTCCTTCGAAATAATTTTTGCCCTTCACCAATCAATAAAAAAAAAAAATTTTGTACTCTGGTCATTGCATTGTAGCGATCGAACAAACAACAAAGAACATGACCATGTATAATCACATTTCGCTTTCATTTATATTGCATTCGCATACATAGACGCCAATGCAGACGTTTCCAAGGGACAGACGAACATATTCAATGGAAAAGCGGACATAACATATACTATACAAGCAGACAGTCATAGAAGAGGGGTTTTTTTTCATGCAAAGTTCATTTGGTAACCCTTTTGTAACCTGAACATTATTGTAACGAAATCGACAGCAGCAACAGCAACAACAACAACAACATTTAAAAGGAGAAGCAAAAGACAATGAAGAAAATCGTATTCCAATCACTTCGAACAAAAGCATGTTCGTTCAATAATATTGTAAAACCCATTGAAAATGTATTGATTAAGGCACTGCTTACAATTGTCTACACTGTGTGTGTGTGTATGTGTGTGTGTGTGTAAAGACCAAACACATCTACAATAACACATAACATTAATATGTTTGTATTTATGTACGGCTCCAGGTCTAAATAATTTCCTTTATGGGTATATACGAGGGACCTTGTAGAAATGAGTTTATTTAAGCAAAAAGTAGATTTTGTTGGTTTTTCTTACAATTTCGACTAATTTGTGGTCTACCCTCGTTTGTTTACTTTGTCTACGTGGAAAAGTTTGCGTACAATGCTCGGTTACGCGTGTAAGTACACAGGAACCCATTGTCTACATGTACAAGGTTTTTGGTACAAGGTTTTTTTCTTTTATCACAGCGTTATCTTTTCTTTTTTTGTGATGTTGTTGTTTTTATAAAGTTTTTATCCATTTCATTATATGTTTAATTCCTTCTGTTTCTTCTACTTGTTTCTGCTGTTGAAGGGATAACAAGGACGAACCAAATTAAAGGATAATTTAAAAAATTCGATCGATTATACAAATATGAACTGAATTTGACTCCCTGATTCATATAGAGACTTTAAAGCTTAAAACTTTCGATTATCAATTAATCTAAACAACAGCGGCAATCATTTTAGAAAATGTTCGCAAAATATCACGGGTACTGCCAAAGCGACACACGGATTATTTCCCTGCTTCGGGTACTTTGATAAGGTTTAAGGTTTGAATCTCAGAATGATCTGCTAAATATTCTCTTCTATTGCGGAACTTAGAAGTACCCACATGGTTTTGACAATTTAATATTAGTTGTACTTTGTTGGACTGCAAAACGAAACGGAAATCCTGTTCAAAGGTTAACGGAAACGGGAATACAGTACGTAGAAAGTGTAGAAAAATTCGTTGTTTTCAGGTATAATTTTACAGAGCAGCGTTAACCCTAACGATACTTCATACCTGACAGTAGAATCTAGGATGAGGTTCTTTTAGAATACAGAAAAGACTAAGTTTGGCCATTAAAACCCTTTATTCAGGGTTGCAGTCTTGCTTCTTACATCACCCAAGTTATGCTTAAAGCCAACTCCAAACGATAGAATTTTGAGAAATGTTTCTCTGCAATTTTATGAGACTTTTTGTCAGAAGATTGCTGAGTGGAAGTCGTAGAAGAAATATGTTTTCATATTTTGGGTTGTTCGAGATATCTGAGCAGAGGTTCGAACCACAGGCTCGAATCTACCGATCAATTTGAAATCATTGTGGACAAAAATGTTCGCAAGGGAAGGATCACCTCACTTTACGACTATCAAGCCACTGGATTCTAGTGTAATAAACTCCAAAGACGGCATACGACTGTCGCAAAAATGCAATTTCCAATGAGATAGCGAACCAATATGCTGTTTGTATCACAAGGATACCGGGAAATAGGGATATTCCTGGCAAATGTAGAGTGGATGGATGATTTAGCCAGTAGAGGCACGACCATTTAACTCTCTGATTAATTCTCTACATTGGGGATCCCTTTAGATACCCGTAGGCTTATAATTGAGAATGCAATCGTGAACCTTAACAACAGTAGGTGGGCAGCTTTGGCTAAAGGCAGAACGGCGCAAAAAATCTGGACAAGGTTGGATAGGAGGCGCACGACGACTTTGCTTAAACTCCAAGAAGCTCAGTGCTGTTATCGGGGTTATTACGGGGCATTGTATTATAAGACCGAATGGGAGGCGTATTGGTCTTGGACACCACGCGAGATGAGGAAGAGGATGAGACTTTTCCTCACCTACTGTGCACATGCCCGGCATTTGATCAGAGGAGAAACAGACATCTGGGTACCTACTACATGAAGAACATAGATGAACTATCTTGCATGGATATTGGCAGTCTAAGTCACTCCACCGGAAGCTCCGAGTGGTTGTTGGAATAGGGGACAATGTGAAACCGTGTGTGGCTTACGTGTGTCCGTCCATGACTCCAGCCACATGCACCTACCGACCAGATTGTCATGACCATTAAAATGCAGTTGAACGTCATACTATATTATACCCTCTATAAGAAATACGATTTTCAGTTTTATGAGCTTTGAAGGATTAGAGCACATTCTTTGTGATTTTGTCCGGACCTAAGAATTTTTTAGTTTGGAAGGAAGTTTTGATATTGGGTAGGCTGTATAGAGATACGCAATATACTTACACTTCTCTACAACAAATACAGCGAACTTATTACACAATTAAATTATGTTAAAGCTTAGAATTTTAAAAATTTATTTGCTTCAGTCCTAACAGTTCCGGAAGCTCCTGATAAAACGCAAATTTGCCATTTAAGAAACCTGATTACGATCTCATTTTTATATTTCTTCCCTGTCACGTTATTGTTATCAAGTCTTTGAAGCCAGAAACTGTTGTCCTTTAATGAGAGCTATATGCCTATAAAAGCTCCATATCAACTCGTCCTGATCAGAGTTTTATCCTTCCGCTAAACGAATATGGTTGTGTTTACGCGTTTTAGCTACGATAAGTGGGCCTGCGAACGACTTACAGAAGATGCCGATTTTGGTAAAAAAAAATCTTATTTTTAGGTGAAGCTCATTTTGATCTTGGTGGGTATGTAAACAAGCAAAATTGTCGCATTTGAGGCACAGAAAACCCGCAACTTATATATTGAAAAGCCGACGCACCCAAAACAAGTCACTGTTTGGTGCGGATATTGGCTCAGAGGAAAATTTGGACCATTTTTTTTTTTTTAAATGAAGCAAGGAGTGATTTTTACAGTTAATGGTCATGTTGAACGAATTGTTGAATCGCATTATCAGACGCAAAGCTGACAAGCCAGAGACAATTGACGCTTTAAAGGACAATATTTGTGAAGCCATTGGTGAAATACAGCTGCACACAATCGATAAAAATTGGATCGATTGCGTAGGCTACTGCATGGCCAGTCGAGGCAGCCATTTAACTGAAATAATTACTTTAGTTTTCTTTCAACTATCGATTATTAATTTTTTCCTCATTTTTAATTAATAATTTAAACAAAAGGAAATAAAACACTTGCATTTCGCTTTTTTTGTGTTCTTTTTAATATAATACGACAACGTCTGGCATACAAACGATATAACGTAACAACAACATTGTGTTTCCAATTCTAGCCCTTTTTTCACTCGCTACAAATCAATGGGTGTTCACGTATTCATTTATTCTGTATTTATTTCCATACGCCTAAAGTTACGTGTGCCACTGTTTAACACGGATATTATCGTGTTAAAGGACATCATGTCTAACATATGCACTAACCAAGTTAGTAACAACTGGCCCAGTCAGTTGGCCCAGTGATTGACAGACAGACAGGACTAACAGCATGACAGCCAGAATGGCTGACCACACACTATAATCAGTTGGTTTTTAGTTGTGTTTTCCTCATTTTTTTATTATTATTTTTTGTTGTTGTTGTTTGTTTTGTAAATGTAAAAATTTACACAAATACACACACACACACACACACTCGCAATGAAGGACAATAATTTCCAGTTTGTTGGAGAGTGTAAATTAACAAAAACAACAACAGAAATATTACGTTGTATACAAGCAACTTAAACATACGTTTTAAATAAACATGTGCGTGGCTCTCTCTCTCTCTCTCTCACACACATACACGTATAAATGTATTATTTGCATGTGTGTTTGTTTTAGTGCCTCTCAAAAACAACAGCGATATTGAAGAAAGAAGAGAAAAACGATTTTAGTTCGCAATTTAAAAAGCGTGAAAATTTTAAACACGACTCTCCAATTGTATTGCATATACACACACATATGTACACATATGTGTTGTATCCCTGTAGGAAATCAAACTAATTTTAAAGTAACTTGAAACTGGTTTTTTAATAAGCACAACTAGTTGATTAAGTGACTTTTTTCCTTGTCGCCGACTCATTATTTTAACATAGGCATGTCCTAGGCGGTAGTCAATTGGTCATCTCTGCATGACTTTTAAACTTGACTACAAATTACTTATTTTTCAACCAATTTGTAGTTAAATGAAATATAGTTAATTAAATATTAGTTTACACTAAATTATTTAAAAACCACTTTTTTTTATATTCAATTTTAAACAGTTTTATTTATATTATATTAGATACATAGATTTATATATAGAAATAATTATTATAATACAAAAAAAAAAATAATTAAATTAAAACAAAATTCCAAAACATTTCAGGACTTAAAATAAAAGTTGTAATAAAAAGAAGTTAAATGAAAAGAATATTTATATACATTCGAAAGTTTGTACTGAAGGAAAATTCAAAAGTTAAATATTATTAAGTAATATTAATTTTTTCCAACGCAAACGTGATGAAAATGCCGTTTTTTTAATAACGGGTAAGGCGTTGCGTAATTCTTTGTCTGGGTTATCACAGAGAGGCCAAAGTGCATTGCATCAAAAACTTTTTTGTAATCCTTCAAGTTCTTTTTGCCATGAGTGCCATCAATATCTATAGCAAGATTCAATTGCAGAGACAAAATTGTCGTTAAAGTTTTTGGCATTTCTCTTTCAGTGATAATTTCATGGCATTGGTCTGAAAAAAGCCACAAAAATTTGGAAAAGATAAAAGTAGAGAAGAATAAAAGCTCACGTAAATTTGATGATTTTCATCGATTATGTTATCATTGAGCGCTTCCAGCTCCTCGAGGGTGTTTATTGCAAAAGTAGTCTTAATTGCCGCATTGCGTTTTTCCTGCGAACAAGGCTTTCGGTCACTACTTTTTGGGTAGGCAATGCTGCCATTATAATCTCATTTTGAGCTCTGTTTGAGCTCCTTAATTTCGCCTTGAAATATAAATATTTATCAGAAAATCGTGATATTTTGTTAGACGAAACATATTTTCATTTTACCCATTATTTCTGATCATTTGACTTCAAATTGGGGAACATTGGCATCATCATCTTCTGTACCTTCATCTGTTAAAATACAACATAAATAATAAGGCACATTTTTACGATTGTACAAGATACTTACCAGCAGTGCTCAGATAAATGCGCTTCATAATTGCTAATACAACTATAGATTTGGTATATATACATTTTTTCATTTAGATTTTTAATGAACTATTTTATTTCACTATCACTTCAATATCACTTTTATAGATTTTATTATAAATTTGCAATATTTACTTGGGTTTTTCCCATTTTTTTAATAAAATTGAGCACCACATAAAAACCGTATTTGCTGTGATTGACATTTGATTTACCGACATGCTTCTTTTGTTTTATTATTGTTTTTTTTTCTATGTGTTGTGTGTTTGTATTTACATTTAACATGAATTGGCTCTTAAAGAATTTAAAATTGCAAATGTGTGCATGTGTACAAAAGAGAGTAATAATTCCATGCATTTATTTGAATTCCATTTAACTTTCTTATTGTGCCGCCAAATACTCCTTTATTTACAACCGCAATATTTCTGAAATTGTTTATGGCCATGCATAAATAAGCTACTATTCTAACGAAATGGCCCAAAAGTTTAAAGGCTTATAAACTACAAACGTTGTTAGCTTTTATTGGTCAGTTGAATGCATGCTAAACGTTTATATTTTATGGGTTATTAAGTCTTAAAATTGATTGTTTGTTGGCTTTATTCCTATCAAAAGAGCTCTGGGAATGCAAATAAGGAATTAAGGAATTTTTTTTATTCATTTTTAATAAGAAACTATAAGCCAGACTATTGAGTTGAATTTAAAATGTAAGATTTCTTTTCATTTTGGTGAGGTTATTATGCATCACAATGCAATCAATGTGTTAACTAGATTGCTACATTTGCTCCTAGAACAGTGTTCCGCATAAGAGCTGAAAAAAAGGAGAGTATGCAACAAATTAATGAAATCGCCATAATCTAGGAGGTAGTATGTTGGCTTATTAGACATTAGGCCACTTTTCAAACCCCAGGTTAGACATCAAAATGAAATACGTCGAAATATTTCTTCGTTGATTCCCTCCAGACAAATTTCCGACAAAAATTCCGAGTGTAAATAAAATTGCCCTGCACACTTTCTCAAAAATCTGTCCTTCGGAGTCGACTTAAAACTGTAGATTCCACCATTCATGTAAAAAATTAACACACACAACATATGTGGTATGAGCAGCTAGGTTGTAATCCTAACTAAAGGGTTATAGTGACCATGTTTGTATGTTTGCTGTTTGATGCTAGCCAAGAGTCACGTCCATGCAACAGAGTAGACTTAAATCACACACAGACTATACAGAGCATGGTTCGTTTGTTTATTTACCAGCTATTTGGCTACTGTCATCTGCAAAACTACTCCCGCATTGTTTACGTCTATTTTGCGCATCTGGTTGATGCCACTATTCTGCCGAGATAGCTTAAGTTATCATCGTTATCTAAGTGATGTTCACTTAAAATTTTCTTACTTAAACCAATTATGTAAATAGGAATGTGCTTAGAGAAATATAAATGAGAATCGATCGCCTTAATTAAAAGATATTCCTCTTTAAGATGTTCATCAATGGAACGATTGGATTAGAACTACAGTCTAGTAGGTAGTTTGTTGACCTATTAGACGTAAAGCCAGGGTTCAAGTCCTAGGCTAGACATCAAAACAAAATACAAAAAGTATTTCTCTGGCGATTTCTTCTATGCAGATTTCTAACAAAAACCTATGAGATTAAATAAAAATTGCCATGAAAAGTTTCTCAAAAATCTGTCATTCGGAGTCGACTTTAAACTGTAGGTCCCGCCACTTATGTATAAAAAATTAACGCACACAATATAAATGGTGTCGAAACTAGGAATAGCTCCTGCGACTTCCTCGCAGTAGTCTTTTTTTTCATACTTCATTTTGTTCGAGCTGTCTGAGTCGGAAGATGAATCACGTACTCTCAACTAATACGATAAATAACATATAACCTACTAGACTACAACGACTTCAGGTTTCATGTTTGTTGTATTAGATTCACCACTACTTCTTATGATTAGGACTCACCACTGGAAGCACAGCCTTTTTCTTCTTAAAAAATTCAATCATGGTTACATACTTTCTGTTCAGTTATCCTGGTGGTCTTGACGTCTGTGATAAAAAGGTTGATATTCATATCCTTTAACTGTATGCCATTATTCACCGATTCTCTGACACAAACAACTTTCCAAAAATGTTGTGAGTTAGTGTCTCTAAATATTAAATTTATCCAAATTCAAACGTGAATTGCTGTGATTGATAGCGCTTTAAGTGCTAAACCATCAAGAATGATAAATTAAAGATTACGCCATCACGCACACAAAATTAAAATTTTCTGCGCATGTTGAATCAATGACGTCACGAAAATTGTTTCCATTGTTTTCCTATTGGCTAATGATAATGTCAGTTATATTGCAGGGCTGCCAACTACTTTCGCGTGGTGCATACACTTTTCAAAAGAAATGTTCATTTTCACATATGAAAAAGACTTGGAAACCTTTAAAATAGCCATACAATGTCATCTAATGGGAAATCATGCGCAAGGCGTAATCTTTAGTTATAATTCTTACTAAACCACTACACCATGCCTCTTCTGGTGATAGTATGTTTCCGACAAAATAGTTTGTTTTGCTTGAAGAACTCTTGAACTCCTGAATGTTGCATTTAATTTTATTGACTTTCTTTTTTTGGCTAACTTAAAATTAAAATATGATATCCCACCAATAAGCCATGTTAATGACTGTAATAGATAGTGTTAGTGTTCCGTTCACTTGCTAAATATTAAAGTGACAGTAAATTATTCTATTTGTTAGGGACTTGCCTTAACTTAATGACTTCAAACTTAACTGTCTTAAATGTCACAGATAAAACGATTTTCGATTTTCTTTTTTTCAAAATTCAATTTAAAAATCATCTCAACAATAGCCGACACCAGCCGAGTTGTGCTTTTCAAAAATCATTAATTGATCCCCATTTTATTGGCTACGCCCTATATTTTCGCCTCCCTTTTTATTGTCCATGTGGTTAGTACTACAATGTATGTATGTGTATATGTGCGCATTCAATATTGACATGGTAAATTGTTAATAATACTGGGGAACAATAAGAAGAAGCAAAAAAAAAATTCAAACAAAAACTTGAAACATTTTTAAAAGCACCCATCATGTGAATGTGTGGGTAAAATTATCCTTGTTTAAGGGAACATTCACACACTATAGTACTCAATAATACACTCTCACACACACACACACCCTATTGAGTATACACACACGTATATGCATATTTAACTGAGTGACCGATTAAATCTTTTTTTGTTTTGTTTTTTTACCGCACTACGCTGCTGTAGTTGTTGTTGAATTTATTGCATAGAAAACGTATACAAGTTGGTGGTCATTCAATCGTTAAAGGTAGTCAGTCAGTCATGTTTTATCCTTCCGTTTTGTTTTGTATAAAAATTTACGTTCAACGCTTGTTGTTTCAAAAGATCTCCCTGTTACCCACTAGCGCTGCTCTCTTTCTCTCTCTCTATCTCTCTCTCGCTGTCACTATGTGTCCAATGTCCTTACTGTCGTTTGTCTATGTGCTTATTTATAAATTGATAAGTACATTTGTATGTATTAATGTTTGTATAGGTAAGTATGTGTGTACTTGTATTGTACGTGTATGTGTTTACTTATGGCATTTGCTATTGTATTGTGTATTTGACAGTCAGTAATGATTACTTATCGACAAACTGCATTTTTTTTTTTTTTTTGTTTATTATTTAACAGCATGTAATGATTAATTAGAAGTGGATTTTAAAAATAAAAGCACATACAAAGAAAATTTAAAAAACAAGAAATTAATTTAACCAATAGACACAAAATAATTCTCAAATTCATTTTTTATTTTTAAACGAAGATATGAACAAAATATTTCTCCGGTGACTGCCTCTCAGCAGATTTCTGGCAAAAACTCTGAGATTAAATATAATTGCCATGAAAAGTTTATCAAAAATTCGGCGTTTAGAGACGACTTTTAATTGTGCGTCCTACCACTCATGAATGAAATTAACGCACACAACCTGAAGTCGCCGTGGTCTAGTGGGTAGTGTGTTGGCTTATTAGACAAAAGGCCCGGGTTCGAATACTAGGTCAGACATCAAAACGAATAAATATTTCTTCGGCGACTTCCTCTCAGCAGATTTCTGGCAAAGACTCTGAGAGTAAAAATTGCCATGAAAAGCTTCTCAAAAAATCTGTCGTTCGGAGTCGACTTTAAACTGTAGGTCCCGCCATTCATGTATAAAATTAACGCACACAACATAAGTGGTGTGAGAAGCTAGGTCGTAATCCTGACTGAAGGGTTGTAATGGCCAATTATGTATGTATGTAACTTGAGTGATGTGAGAAGCAAAATTGTAATCCTGACTGAAGGGTTGTAAAGACCAATTAAGTGTGCATTGCAGCATGATATCTCCAGATAGAAGCATTTTCTTACTCCTCTATGCCCGAAGCGGGACTTATATGTGAACTGTATAATAGACCTGGTCACTCTTAGTTGTTTGTCATTGATTTGTTGATTGAAAATCTCACTATAAATATGGCTTGCATGTCGCAAACTCGGAAGTTTCGTATAAGGACGGCAAATTGTAGAGTTGGCACCCCAAAAGTAAGGAAAAATCAAAAGTTACTTTAGATTCCTCAAGGAGTGCTAATGCATATTCTGCTCAGTAAAGTTATTATCAAAAATGGTTTAAGAAAACCAGAAAAGCTGCTTTCTTTCTCTGTTGTTAAGTATTTTGTATACATTCCTGACCGTATTTAGCTCCCTTATCATGTTTAACGATTAAACAAGACCACATTCTTTATGATTATCGTACAGATAATGGCGTCATCATCTTAGTAACACTTTTATATCTCAACAAACATTGTACAACACTAAACAACAAATTGAATGTCATTTTAGGATTTCAATTTTGCTCCATAAATTCTTTGTTCTTTATTGTGCTTTTCAACATCAAATTTCTCCTTTGCTTTCAACGCTTAAACTTGTTTTATTTACCATATTATTACTAATCACTTAAGTGCAGCTGTAAATAATGATTTGGAATGATTTTTATTCTATTCCATTAATGTATTTGTATCTTTAGTTTTGTATATAAGTGTGTGTGTATGTGTGTGTGTGTGTATGTATTTTTTAAAGTATTATAAACCAATAACAAGAACTTTATTGTACACATGTATGGCAAGTGTTTTGTTTTGGTTTTTCGATTTTTTTTTTTTACTATAATTTCCAGCGGGCTTTAAAGCACTGTGGGTTATTTGTGTGTAGGTGGTGGTAACACAACCCCAATGAATAACGCCTCCAACCAGGTTTGCTTGATAATGATGGTCGTTTGGTCAATTTGAATTGTTTGTGAATATAACCCTACAATGGATACACTTATGAGTATGTGCATGTGTATCTGTATCTGTATGTGTGTGTGTGAATGTATTTGTTGTCGAGTTATTTATATTTATTGAACTTATAAAGTTTAGTTTATATTTATTGTCATTATCGAACGGATATCGCAGTATCGTTTGTTAAAAACGCATTTTTATTAAAAAAAAAAAACGAAAAATAATAAAAACAACTCTTTTCTCTCTACATTTCATTATAATTTTTTCATTTTTATTTTATTTTTATTTTTTTATTTTTTGCGAAACTGAACATTACAGAACAGAATTTATTGACATTATTTCCTACCTAACAAATATACGAGGGTACACACTTGTACTTGTACTCGTACTCATAATCATACAAATATTAAAACGTGATTTAACCGTAAATAATAACAGAATTTAACAATTTTTTTTGTTTTTACATTATCAGTCTATAGTTTGTAATCTGAAAATAAATAAAAATAATTCAAAAAAGAAGAAATAAAATGAAAATAAAATTACATTTCCAAATAACAGTGTAAGTGTAAGAGAAAATTTTTATAAAAAAAAAAGAAGGAGTAAAATACAAACGAAATCTAATGTATAATCTGTTCATGTTCATAATAATGTCAAGAGTTTTCTTTCAAAAGATAAAAAAAAGGAAAAAAAATTCATTAAAAAATCTAGAATTCATAGAATAATTTATTACTGTTAACACGGAAATATGGTTTCATTAAATGTTAAAATAATTATTTTCTTTTTTATTAAATTAACTATTTTGTAGGGCAACCTAATCAGCATTTGATTACTTTCTGTCTAATGTTATACTAGCGTTCGGTTTGTGGTCTTTTTTAATCGTAAAACATGATAAGAAAGTTATACACGGTCACAACTGTATATAAAATACCCTACAGCATTGCGGTCGCCATGGTCTAGTAGGTAGTGTGTTCATCGAAACAAAATACAAAAATTATTTTTTCGGCGATTTCCTCTCAGCAGATTTCTGGCAAAAACTCTGAGTGTAAATAAAATTGCTATGAAAAGTTTCTCATAAAATCTGTCGTTCGGAGTCGATTTTAATCTGTAGGTCCCTCTACTCATGTATAAAATTAGCACACACAACATAAGTGGTGTGAGAAACTAGGTTGATAATCCTGGCTGATGGATTCTAATTATTATGGGTTCCAATTATGAATGTGTATTAAAAGAAAGCACCTTTTTTGGGTTTCCTAAAGCAGATGTATAAGCACTTTTGATAACTTTACTCAGCGCAAGGAAGTGCTAAAATCTTCTTGAGAGATCTAAAGTGATTTTTGAATTTCCCCAAACATTTTTATTTATCAATACAAACATTTATAGCTCCCACATGCACTTGACTTTATATTTTTAAGTCTACAATTGACGATCGTTATACAAAATTTTTCAGATTTAGATAGCTGAGCCATATTTATAGTGTGATTTTCAATCAACAAATAAATAACAAACAGTGAAGAGTGACCTGGTCTCTTGTACAACTATACAAACGGTCATATGAGTTCAACTTCTGACATAGAGGCGTTACCTGAAGATATAATCTAACGAGTACAACCCTTCAGTCAGGATTACGATATAGCTTCTCACATCTCTCAAGTTGTTTGTATTAATTTTATCCATGAGTGGTAGAATCCAATGTTTAAAGTCGTCTCCAAATTACCGATTTTACAGAAACATTTCATGGCAATTTCATTTCCTCTTAGCGCTTTTGCCATAAATCTGCTGAGAGGAATCGCCAAAGAAATATTTTTTTATTTTTCTATTTGTTGGAGATGTCTGATCTGGGGTTTGAACCGAGGCCTCATGTGTAGTAAGCCAATGCACTATCTACTAGACTACGGCAAACTTAATGGATATGTGTTGATTTATTTACATGCAAACTCATGGTTCTAAACCAAGCTCAACCATCTCGAACATCTCTTTTGGTGACTTAGTCTCAGCAGTATTCTGGACAAAATTCTGGGTGTAAAAAATAAAATAAAATCAATAAAAAAGTGTTTGAAAATTCCTTTTTTGGTTTCCCACTCCATATTAATAAAATTAACACACACAATATAAGTGGTATGAGGAGCTAGGTTGTAATCCTGACTAAAAGAGACAGTAATTCTAGAATACGCTACAGGAGTTCAATCATTTACGAAGCTTGGTTCGGTGTCATCTTTAAACTGTAGGCCTTGACACTCATGGATAAAATTAATACAAACCAGTGGTGTTGTCGAGCCGTAACACTCCAGAACGTCGTTCCGGTACTTCCTTTTTGGACAGGAACTTGTTCCGGAAAGATGATTTCTGATAACGAGAATTGGTTGACCTTTTGAAAAAAAAAAAAAATTAAAAAGAATTGTTGATTATTTTTTCAACTTTTTGACGAATTTTTATATGCATTTTTATAAACAATTTTTTGTTTTCCCGAACCGTGAACCGGAGTCCGGAAGGCATTTAAAAAAATAAAACACTTCACCACTGATACAAACTATATGGGTAGTATGAAAAGCTAGGTTGTAATCCTGACTAAAGGTTTGTAAAGTTATTCCAGAATATGCTAGAGTTAGTCCATTACTTACTAAGCTGGGTTCCCTATCGCCTTTATGAAAACGCCCTCAAGTTATAGGTGGCGGGAGAAGCTAGGATGTAATATTGACTAAAGGGTTGCAATTTTTCTTAAATCTCACGATATTAATTGTCAAAAACTTCATTCTAATATTAGAATTTTTCGAAGACCAAAGAATCTATAAAAGGTCCTCTAGTGGCAAGTGTGTGAATTTGCTGAGTTGCACAAATTTAAAGTGAATTCTATAAAAATTTTTGTAAAATAATCTTCAAACAACTGAATATACTAAGAAATTCCATAAATTTTAAGAAAATTTTAAGCCTGTTAAGGAGTTAAAAGTACAACAAACACAATATGCTACCATTAACTATAGTGATATACTCCAAAACTATTTTAATTGTTGATAGTTGCTGACATTTAAAGTTTTTAATCTTATCACATTGAAAAATAAAAACGTAATTCCTACTACTACTACTGCTTTTACACCGTCTAGAGCAATTCATAAAGGTAAATTCGAATTTCTTATCAGTCAGATCACTTTAATTATGCGTGTATAGTATACGAGAACAAAGTAATGAAATATTTCAAGATATTTAAGGGAAATTTCTTATCAGATTTAAAAATGTGTATCACTCGTAAATATTTGTAGCACAAGCTGGTATATGACTCTGAAACCCTTTGGTATACTGTACTTATATTTTTATTTTTAAGCCACCTTATTACAGTGTTATTAATTAATATATTCCAGCTAGAAAATATTGTCTATTGCAGCAGGTCCTAGGAAGATATGGTCAGTTTTAATTGAATTTTGTATAAAATAGAAAACCATTCACCTGCCATAAGACTAAACTTTTCAACATCTCATATGTTTATCGAAATTAAAAATAATTTCCGTTCTAACTTTTTGTTCTCGGCTTCCAACATCCAATTTGAATGTGCCAACTAATGATTTTAAATATTGAAGCAGCATTTGTAAACAATAACTTGAACAAAATTTTGTATTCAGATAATGCTACGGAAGTAATCTTTTTTACCTGCTTAAAATATATTATAATATACCGTTATTTATTTAAAAACTTGATTAACTTGGCTATTGAAAATGTAATATTTGCTTAAAGTATCTTATATTCACATAAAAGCTTTCAAACCTTTACAGGTGGTCAGTTTTAAAATGAATTTTGTTATTTGCGAGATTCTGTTTTAAGAATTTTCAAAATTTTATTGGAAAATTATTACATAATTGTACAAGGAAAACTGAAATAAAGCAACAAAAAAATTCGTATACAGTGAACGTCAAAAGAATCCAAACACTAATAGAAATATATAGATTAACAAATTACCGTTATTGTTATTTTAAAATTGTTTCATTATCAGTTTTTAAAATTGCAGCAAAAAAATATTACAAAAAATTTCAAAATATGTATTGTCAAATTTTTTCGGGCACTCTCCTTAAATAGTAACAGTTGAGTTTGGTGGTTGTTAGAATTTTGTCCTTAGCGTACAGTTTCTTTTGACATTCAGTGTATATCTACAGTTTATTGCAAATGATAAAAACTTTACCCAAATATTTGCAAAACGTAGATATTTCGAAGAACTTAGGATGGCTCCTTGATATTAATTACAGATCATTACTGTTGTCATTGTGCAATTACGATTAATAGTGCCATGAAGAAGTGTTATTATTCAACGACCATGTGATATATTGTACTGTTCTAAATCTATGCATACTATCCCTATAATTCTCTGAGCATCATGCCCTGAAGTCGCCGTAATCTAGTAGATAGTGTGTTGGCTTATTAGACTTACCAGACATCAAAACAAAAAAACAGAAATTTCTTCGGCAATTTCCTCTCAGCAGATTTCTGGCAGAAACTCTGAGAGTAAGAAAAAACCTGCCATGAAAAGTTTCTCAAAAAAATCTGTCGTTCGGAGTCGACTTTAAACTGTAGGTCCCCCCGTCACTTATGGATGAAACCAACACACACAACATAAGTGGTGTGAGAAAGTCAATAATCCAGAATGAAGGGTTGTAATGACTAATTATGCATGTACGCCATCTCCTGACAAACTTCTTATTACAAGTCGTTGTCAAGAACGTGAATTATAGAATATGATCCCGTTTGCTTCCTTCTTGCACACATTTTAGCTTCACAGATTCTACGAGTGTATTCTGATAATTTACAACAGAATGCACACATTAGTTTCGAAAGCATTCTCGAACGACCTATTCCTATAGTTTCCTGCAGTTAAAAAAATATACAGTGTAGTTGGAACTAAGAATTTGGTGTAATTCAATTTGGCATACATGGAGCCCGATTATTCAGAGCGGACTGCTATTTAACTTCATTTAATTTCTGCAAGCAAGGGAAGCATCTCTTCCATTTAAAAAATAAAGTTTTGCTTTCATGCAGGCAGACAAACCAGCTGTAACAAGCTTTAGGATGGGCAGCTTTTCAATAAGTCGTTGATTCTAAACAACGTGCACGAGGAAAGTGAAACATGGAGTGGTATTTTCTCTCAAGACTTTCCCTGTTAATTCTGTTCTTGATGTTATCCTAACTTGGGTACCCTTAGTTTTCTAAAAATTTGCAAATTATGATGAAATTTCTCCCGGATTTGTATCTGGAAACATTTTTTTTTTTTTTGAAATTGTATGTTTTTTTAAATTTTTTGCAATTGACCCTCGTATAAAGTTACGGAAATAACAAAAATTTTCGTTGTAACAAAACAAATAAAAGAATAACGTTAAAAATATAAACAAAAGTAAACAAAGTTGCATACACTACGTTACAAAAATAAAACAACATCGCATAACCATTCATTTGTTCTGTTATGTACATGCATTCACTGCTTTAAGCAGCATAGAATAGAATGAACGAAAGTATTTCGTATAAACATGAAACATTTCAACTGCTCTACTTAACGAGAGCGACAACTTTCTTTTTAATTGTCATGTGTAAGCGGAGTACTCATTATAACAGATACGTACGTACGTACGTACATATATGCGCACGTTGGATTGTAGGCAAATATACAAGAGCAAACAATACATGTGGTTTACTCTACACTCTCGTAAAAACAAAAAAACCAACAACGCACTCTAAATGAGAAATAAAATGAAAACAAACAAAAATAAAGAAAATATGACAAAAACACAATTTATACTGCTTTATGACGACGATCAACGGCGACAATAACACTTTTTTTACACCGCATGAAAGCAACAGTAACAGTAACAACAACACTAGCAATGGTTAATAACGCCAAATGATAAGAAATGAATGTACGTATGCTTATCAATATTTAACCAAAAAAACAACAACAACTACAATAACAACAAATGTTGTTAGTGTAAAGATAACAAATCCTTATCTAATGAAATACAAAATAAAGCAACAACAACAACAACGATCAAATAAAATATGTAACAAAACAAACGATATAAAAAGAATAAGAAAAAGAGTACACAAGAGAGCATAAATATTAACAAAATGCCCTCTCTTTTGATAGACTAGATAACGGAATGTGATTGTGTATGTAATTATACTCGTATGCATATGGGAGCCTTTATGAGGAGTACATGAATTATGACAATATGAACAACAACAACAATAAGAATAAAAAAATTATTAAAAATAAGGTACAAGTAGTTTATCTCTTTGGAGGAGTTCAAATAGAGAGTTTAACTTTACGTACATGTACATATGTATGTGTGTATGTGTTTGCTTTCTGTGTATGACTGTTTCGTATGGGGAGGAGGTAGGTAAGTGGTGTGTTAAAGGCGAAGAATACAAAAATTGCTCACCTTAAAAATAAATTATTTTCAGTTTCAATTGAAACAGAGCTCGGTAACGGTTCATTGTTTTTCGTTTATTTTGTTTCTCTTCTTTTTTTTTATCATACGTTTTCGTATTAAGTGTGTTTGCATTTGTTTTTTTTTTCTGTGTGTGAGTAATTTAACGGTCAAACGGTCATTTCTTTGTACTTCATTTTTGCACCCCATTTTCTTATTGTAATTTTGTTAATACGCAACATAATATTCAAGTGATCTTAAGTAATCGTGTAATTAATCGATAGAAATTCAATAAGTTTTTAAAAAAATTAAAAAAAAAGAAAGAAAGAATTAAAAAACAACATCAGAACAAAAGTTTCTATGCCGAAAAGGTAAACAAATTTATAATTAAAAATTATAACAACAACAAAAATCAATATATCGAAATTGTATTCAAAGTTATCGAATAAATAAATGTGTGTACATACATATGTAAATACAGGAAAACGTGCTATAATTAATTAGAAATGCAATAATATTTCATAAAAACAAACAAATACTAGTAATGTTGGTGTTTTTTTGCTCATTAAACAAAATAAAACAAAAAAAAAAGTATTTTAAGTACCATAACACAACCAATTACCCACCTGACTGACCATCGTTATGCAAAATGTGCAGTAAATTATTTGTAAATGAATGACTGACTGTCTAAACGATCGTTAAATATTACAAAACATTTCACAGTAAATTGTTCGTGTTTTACATTTTCTTCCTTCTGTTTCAAGTATTAAAATTTTTTGATAATAATTATCACATTCTACGAGGGTAGATTCATAAGGCAATGTCTATTTTTTAGCTATCTTTGAGTTAAAAGAGTTCGCTACTACCCTAATCTCAACAAATTACTAATGCATTACTGATAATGTCAATAAGAAAATAGATTTTAGCACCATTTGTAAACATTTATGAATTAGGCTACAAATTTCTTTACCGGATTCCGGATTAATTGTATTTAAAGCTGAAGAAATTATCATACGGAAAAGAATACAACTCCAGAGATTTGATGAAGAGTGAACAACATTGTAATCAGAGTTAGGGTATATGCAGCTCCTAACATTTTCCCTTTTTTGTATGTTATTTTGATACAATGACAATGCAAAAACTTTCGTTTAATATTTACTTTGAATAACAAATTGAAGAAGTTTTTCATACACGGAGGTTTTCCAAAAAACAATTAAAAAAGATTTGAGAAATTTAAACAAAATTTTGGGATTTTAAAGAAACGATACCAAATTTTCATTAAATAGTCACTCACTTACAGATCCACCCTCGTACATATACGATATGTGTGTTCTAGACATAATCTTTAAGACAAAAAACTGTTATTTTTGTGTTCAAAAAACAATTTCGTGCCAAATTTTTTCGAATTTAGAGCAACCTTTTAAGCCAGAATTCTCCACGTCAATTTTTAAGTCGTTGTTATAATTGGTATGACAAGTTGAATTAAATTTAAATATAAATTACGAGGGAGAGCCTTCAACACCATTAAACAGGACCTGATATACAGTGGGTAACAAAATAATGGAAACTTTTTCAAAAATTTATTTATATGTTCTAATCAGACAAAATTGGAAATTGAGAAAAAAAATTGGAAATTTCAGTTTACTAGTATGCATAAGAATATAAAAAAGCTATATTATTGAAGAGTTGAAATCTTCTCCAAAGTGATGAGTGTTTACAGTTCTTGACTCACACATTTTTTTCTCATTTTTGAAAATTCTGATTTGTTAACAGCACAAATATTTTGCGAATTTCTTAAAAATATTTTTAATTTTTAGTGCAATTTTGAAAAATTTTCTATTGTTTTGTCACCCACTGTATGTATATTATATTCATTTTCTCAAGATATTACACGATTTCCTCTCAGGAGATTTCTTGCAAAAATTCTGAGAAAACAAACTTAATTTCTAAGAAAAGTTACTCAGACTCTCATGGAAACAAAAATGACACACACAACAAGGGTGGTGTGAAAAGTAATCCAGACTGTATGTATAAATATGAAACATAGGGAAAAGCGTTCTTCATGATCTCTGTGCCCAAACCAATACCAACCTACGTGCAATTTAGTATCCATTAAACTAATTAATACTGCGGATTACATTCATACATATTTGATTGGCCATTACAACCTTCAGTTAGGATTACGGCTTTGCTTCTCACCACCACTCATGTCGTGTATGATAATTTTATGCATGAGAGGCGGGTCCTACAGTTTAAAGTCGACTCCGAACGACTCATAGCAATTTTATTCACTCTCAAAGTTTTTTTTTATCAGAAATCGCTAAAGAAATATTTTTTTCATATTTCGTTTTCTGATGTCTGACCGGGGAACTATGGACAATAATCTACGAAATCTGAACTTCCCTGAAAGTTTAGCAGTCGCTTAAATTCCGGAGCAATACTGCACATAGAATGAAATCATTTTATTGAGAATCAAAGATCTTCAAAGGACCTCTAGGAACGGCGCAAATAAGACGTATCTAACCAAGTAGTGGGAGAAACTTTGTTATGCGTGTTGTGCTAAATTTCAATTTCCTATTTCAATTTCATATTTCCACGTCGAACAACAATCAATATCATTTGTAAACTTCATTTTGTTCGTTTTGAAACCAAGTTTTCTTAAAACATTGAGAAATCTAACCAGTCGAGTTCGTTTTAACGTGAGCATTCTCATTGTAAAGACGCAATTCAGGTATGTTGTTTACCGACAATGTCCAGACCGCCGACGTATGTATACATACATAATTGGTCATTACAACCCTTCAGTCAGGATTACGACCTAGCTTCTCACACCACTTATGTTGTGTGCGTTAATTTTATACATGCGTGGCGGGACCTACAGTTTAAAGTCGACTCAGAACGACAGATTTTTGAGAAGCTTTTCATGGCAATTTTTACTCTCAGAGTTTTTGCCAGAAATCTGCTGAGAGGAAGTCGCCGAAGAAATATTTTTCGTTTTGATGTCTGACCTGGGATTCGAACCCGGGCCTTTCGTCTAATAAGCCACCACACTAATTTCAATATGGTAACCAGTCATGAAGTGGTCCATACAGTTCTTCGATCTTGAATCTGTAAAAAAATCTTCTAAGTAGTAAATCAAGACAAGAACTCAATCGAGTTGAAATTTTAGAAAGCCCAGACAAATTAGCCACTGTCATCAGGGATGCTTTGTGGGAAGTATTATTGGAAGTTAAGCATAATCTTAGCTATTCAATATCAAACGATTTCCGAGAGATAACTAGAGGCAAGACAAAGGTAGCTTCTTTCTAGAATATTTTATTTTTTTATTCTCATCTTGTATTCTAATTTGAGGGGTCAACAAGCGATTATATTAGAAATACGACAAGTCAGTTGTAAAATACATGTAGCGAGACAGAGGCTCTTAGGTATATTTTCTTCGAAAAGTACTTATTCTATAATCTGTGTATCGAGAACCTTCTTGGGCTATGTTTAAACACAAAAAATTTTGCAATAACAAAATAAATTTCAACATTTTCAATATAAATTACAACAAGAAACTTTGCCATTTACAGGATCAGCCATCACCTCAAAAGATTAACTCCTTACAATTCCTTTTTTTTTGTACTAAACCAGTATAGCATTTACTTTTACCAAATATTTATCCTATTATCCTTTTTTTTCTTGTTGTTTTCTGTTTGTAAATAAACCCAAAACAAATTTAATCAAATGTGTATGACTATCAAATAATAGAGCCTCCTTACAATGCCTGTAGAGAGACAATTAATTTTATTATGCCGTACTAAAGGAATTTTTTTCCCCCTGCTTCTGCCATATCAAGATGAAATTGCTCGGCACACAGTAGAACACATAAAACTTAATTAAGACTTAAAGAGCACAGTCACCTGCTGTGCTACAAAATGAATGAGCAACAGCAGCCGCATTGGTGGCAAAGGCTGTAGGATTACAGAATGTTTCGAATGTGAATTTCTTTTTTAAAAGGAATTTTACTTCTTTGGATAGGTTTTTCGTTTTGTTTTAAAATATGACAGGCAGCATATCCCTGGATTGTTTAATTAACTATTTTAAAAAAGAAATTATTGATGGAAATATGCAATTATGATTATGGTCCTTTAAGGGTCGTATTCTGGACTAAAATATAGTGGAAATAAAAATGTTATTTCCAATATCATCTGTCACTACAAACAATGTTCCAATGTGCGCAATTAAAAAATGAAATTCCAACTTCAAAGCCCCTGTATTTGTAACCCTGCTCTAAATTCAATGCATGACATAGAAAAATATAAAAATCGAATATAAAAAGAAAAAGCAACAGCTTTTTATAGAATTTTTCTAAAATCATATCAAAAAATACGTATGGAAAAAAATACGAAATCTTTAAAGATGAATCGAAAATCACTCTCTCACATACACTTTGAAAAAAAAAATAAAGATTTTCTCTAACAGATACCCCAATAACATATAACCATACTAAGGGTATCAGCTCCAACAACAACAATAACAACAATAATAAATTAGTAAAAGATAAACACAATTTGCAAGGTGATAACGTTATAAAAAAATACAAAAAACAAAAACAATATGAAAAAAAAAACCTTAAATGGAACACAAGAAAACAATAGAACAACATTGACATGGAAAATAAAATTTACACACACCCAGACAAATAAAATCAAATGAGATTTTCATCTTGTAATAGAGTATGTATGCGTATGCGATTCATGTGTGTGTGTAGGTATTGATACAATATGTTCGACAACATCAATACAATAACAATACCAATAAAAGACGACACCTTTAGTTATCATGTAACTGTATTGGTTTAACTTGTAGGTTGTTTTTTTTGTTTCTATTCATGCAACATGTTGAAGATGTACGCTTTTCGCACATACACACACACACACGATACATTAGTTGAAGCACAATATTTTTTATCAGATAATAGTAAAAAGAATATCATTTAGAGCACAAGAAAAAAAATTGGAAAACGACAGCAACAATAAGATTTAATACAGAGATACACGCTGACATACAAAGATACACTGGCAGGCAAATACAAACGTAGCGTACTCATCTAAATAACATCAGCACCTTTTTATTTGCTCATGATGTTCGTTCTCATCGTCGTCATCATCATAGTCATTCAATATGACTCACAACTACAAGTTTACATAACGTATATTTGGGAATTCATACAGTGATGAGCAAAAGAAATTGGACAAGAGATAGTTTATTTAGTTGTGTGTGGGCTTATTGGACGAGAGTCCGTAGTTCTACCTCAATACACACCTTTTAGTTGTAATAGACTGTCTTAATGTGAGCGGCTGCAGGATTAAGGGGTTTATTTCAAGCCAAAGATCAGCAATGAATTGTCTTTTCACTACTCATAAGTACTCACAACCAATTTTGAATATAAGTGAGAGTCAACGGTGTTAAAATTTAACTACTCTGATGTATTCATATCCACAACAAGGTAGATTTCTAACAGGTTGCTTTGAGCATGAGTGCAACGTTGATATCAAACTCACAACATTCGAAATATGTTTGATTTATAAGCCTACTCATTTTGATTTATAATTTATATATGATTCGTGAGTGATTCGAATCATTCATCAAAATTTACTGTCTCAGTTGTTGTTACATATACAACAAAAGAAAAAAGACACATAAGCCAAAAAGGCAGAGCAGCAAGCAGAGCAAACATACAACCTTTTATTGAATATTTTAGTGTTCGTATGCGATTCAGTCGTAGTGTGCTGGCTTATTCGACATAAAACCAGGGTTCGAGTCCCAGGCCAGACATCAAAATAAAATACAAAAAGTATTTCTTCGGCGATTTCTTCTCAGCAGATTTCTGGCAAAAACTCTGAGAGTAATAAAATGTCACGAAAAGTTACTCAAAAAATCTGTCGTTCGGAGTCGACTTTAAACTGTAGGTCCCGCCACTTATGTATAAAATTAACACGCACAACATAAGTAATGTGAGAAACTAGATCAATAATCCTGACTGAAGGGTCGTAATGATCACTTATGTATGTATGTATCGATTCATACTTATTTTGTCCTTCGTGTATATCTTGAGTCATGGAGAGTCGAAATCAACAACATCATACATTGTAGTTAAGTATGAATACCATGAGTACTTCAAACTTTGAATATGAATAGACGTTACATGATATTAAAATAAGTAAAAATGCGTACAAGTATCAGAAATTATGAACATGATTCTATTCTATTCATCTTTTTGAATACTCATTGCTGATCTCTGGTTCAAACCCTATGAACAGACATATCGAATAAAATGAAAAATGAAAAAAATATTTCCACGGCGACTTCTACTGAATATAAATAGAATGGCCATGAAAATTTACTCAAAAATCTGTCATTCAGAAACGATTTTAAGCTGTATGTTCCACCACTCATTCACAACATGAGTGGTGTGTGAAGCTAAGTCGCATTCCTAACTGAAGGATGGTAATAATCGATTAAGTAAGCGCTCTCCGGTTTCTCTGCATTCTACAAGTTTGCCGTTAGTATCATATTTATCACATTAAGCAGATGGGTAGATAATTTTTCTTATTTTATTTGCCTATGGAAATATCCCTTGCAGGCAATTAAGTAATGCTACAAGATATTCCAAGATATTACAAGATATCTATGCTTCATCTACTGGAGTTCTTAAGTTTCAATCAGACAGAATCTTTTCCAACCAATATCATCTAACGTTGGGAAGCCCTATCATTCACTACCAAAATTAACGATTGTGAACTGTGCACTAACAGTTTTTGTTCTCTTGCATTGCTTCTTGATAAAGTGAACACTTTCCTTAGCTCACTTTCACTTTCTTGTAAGCTTTCCTTAATACTTTTATTTGCCACTGTAAAATGTTAAAAATATCCTCAAATATGATTTTCATAGAAAATAATGATGAGAAACATGATTTTCCAAAAGGAGGTGTAGAATAGAAACAAAAGTATTCGATAAACAGGTGAACCGATAAATTACTTTGTCCTTAGGGGCATTTAATCCTACCAACAACAATCGTCGCCCGATATCCTTGGCGTCTTAAACAAAGTTACTGAATCTTTACGCCTGGCTATTGATTAAAGAGTCTGTGAATTCAACACACATGCATTGATGGTACAGCCTATTACATCCCGGTGTAAATGTTTGTATGTGTATGAATTTCTTTGTTGTTGCTGTTGTTGTTGTTGTATTAAAGGTAGTTCATAGATAACAATACTTACAAACAATATTTTCTAACATTTTTGTAAATCTTTAGTAAGTCTATCACAAAGTTTTCTAACAATATTACCCCCGTCACAACAAGTTCCTTCCTTTTGCCAATACTACTTGCTACTTTGGCAACTTACAGGACTGATGCACACATACACTTACATACACTTGTAAGCAGGATAAAAAAACAAAAGCAACATGATAGTAGAAAATACAAAAACAAAAGTGCAACCTGAGTGACGATAAAAGTTTTTCCAAGTATTGAACATCAGTAGTCATAGTGTTGTGCTACGCGTTACATTGTCACGTCAACTATTTGAACTACATCATCAGCTTCTTTTGCCGCTTCTTGTTAGTTTCTTTGTTTTTCATTATTTTTCTTCTAATTTTTGTCAGTCAAGTTCGTCTGCTCAAAGACAATTCTTAGACTCTTTTTAATTGTCAAAAACTCCAAAGAAAATAGAAACAAAATGGGAAATGAAACAAGAAAAATGAAGAAAGCCGGGAATTCATCGATAAACGGATTCGAATTGCTTGTGCAAAACGCGGATTTAAAGTGAAGTGGTGAAAATTAAGTTAAAATAAAGCGGAAATTAATTATGAAAATTAAATTTAAAAATTTAAAAAAAAATATTTTCAAAGTAAGCGACTGTCGTCTGTGATTACATCGTGTTCTGCATCATAAAGTAAGAAAATAATTTGGTTTTGCAGACGAATTTGTTTGTTTCCTCATCTGCTACAGCATAATTAACGTTGAACTTAAATTTTACATAAAGCGGATATATGAAGCATAAGAAATGGCCACCAAGAGTTAAATTAATTTTGTTGGGGCTTGAATTCATATTTCCTTTTTCATAGTGATGGTAGATTAGCACATTCTAGACGGAAATTTGTAAGCTTAAAACAGTTTTGGTAGGTTATGCTAAGCCTTTATGTCAGACATACGTACACACTTACATAATTGATCATTACAACTATTTAATCATGATTACGACCTAGTTTCTCACACCAATTATGGTGGGTGTGTTAATGGTACACATGAATACAATTTAACGACAGATTTTTGAGAAATCTTTTCATGGCAACTTAATTTAGTCTCAGAATTTTTGTTGGATATCTGCTGTGAGGAAGTCGCCGTAGAAAATTTTTTAAATTTTTCGTTTTATTCGAGATGTCTGGGCTTAGGGTTTGAACCACGGCCTCACATCTACTAAGCTATCCACTAAACTATGGCAACTTCTTCGATGAGCCAAATAAAATATCATTTGTTCAATGTTCATTTCCTCATTATATTTTCATGTTGCTTTTTTGTGGAGATATCTGATCTGGGGTTTGCGTCTTATAACCCAACACATTGCCTACAAAACTTAGATTTGAAACAGAGATCAAAAATGACTGTTCGAAAAGATAAGCAGAATTGAATCATACTCATAATTTTTGATGATTATAAGCATTCATTCGTATTTAATATCATCGAACATCTACTCATATTCAAAGTTTTCTCATCATATTCATACTTAACAACATGTATGATGTTGTTGATGTCGGCTTTCTATAACTCAATATATACACGAAGCACAACATATGTATGAATCGCATACGAATACAAAAATACTCAATAAAAGCTTGTTTGATCTGCTTGCTGCTTTGTCTTTTTGGTTTACGTGTCTTTTTTCTTTTGTTGTAAATGCAACAACAACTAAGGCTGTAAATCACTCACGAATCATTAATTTATACGAGTCAAACATATTTCATATACTGTGAGTTTGATGTCAACGTTGTACTCATGCTCATAGCAACCTGTACTTTTAAATCAAAGTTGTAATGAGTAGAAATGAATCAGAGTAGTTTAATTTCAATAGTATAGACTCTCACTTATATTCAAAATTTCATGAGTACTTATGAGTAGCGAAAAAACGATTCATTGCTGATCTCTGGTTTGAAATAAACCCTGAATCCTGCAGACGCTCACAGTAAGACAGTCTATTACAGCTAAAAGGTGTGTATTGAGGTAGAACTACGGACTCTTGTCCAATATGCCCACACGCAACTAAATAAAATATATCTTGTTCAATTCCTTTTGCTCATCACTGTATGAATTTCCAAATATACGTTGTATATTTGCTCTGCTTGCCACTCTGTCTTTTTGGCTTGTGTTTCTTCTTTCTTTTGTTGTAAATGCAACAACAACTAAGACTGTAAATTTTGATGAATAATTCGAATCACTCACTCACTAGCCCGTGTTTTAAACCCCAATTTATACATCAAAAATAAAATGAAATCTGGAAAATATATTTCTTCTGGTGACTTCCTCTCAGCAGTCTTCATCCGCCAAGCAATTAATTAAGAACCAACATTTTTCTATCCACTTTGAGTTGTGTTAATTGTTTTTGTCCTTTCGCAAAAGCCCTTTTAAATTTAGCCGCTGTTCATATTAATTTCTACAGCCAATTAATGTGAAAGCCTAGTTTAATAATAATTATTTATTTACATGTAAAGTGAAACCTACATACATATGTATGTATTGGTTGTATGCCTGTTAGTGTGTGTTAGTTTGAACTATAACTGTATTGAGACAGATACCACTACATATGCATACATTAAATGTGTACAAATACATACACACACACTCATGTATATGACGTTATCAACTAATTAGTTAAATTGAAATCGAATTATTTGTTGTCGCACTTGAATTAACCACATACTCGTTCAGCTTAATTATCAGTCAGTTAATGAAATCTACCATTACACATGCACATGCTACGCTTAAAGTAACTCCAGCGTTTCTGTCAATGGCAAAGTATTCCACCGACCCAGTGTCGTACAGTTTTGGTCCAATTGCAAAGCTAGCTATTGGTTGGAGGGAATGTGCATAATGGACGACGATAATGTTTTACGATATTTGCCTAATGGAATATAACTTGTTTGCTGAGTTGCAAAGAATCAAATGGTGGCCTGTAGCGATAGCAATCAATATCGTAGAAGATGCCTAATCTTCTTGTATTTCTGTGTATTACAAATCCGAGTAATCTAGTTTCGATCCCAAGAAGAAAATATTTCAGAATTTCAGTGGCTTCAATCCTCCTTTTAAATAATCCATATTGATAGTTCTCTGGCACCTAGCTACCACAGAGAGAGAGAGAGAGACAACTTCAACGACAAACTTCGTATGAAAATCTAATTTTTTACTGCAACTCGGATCAGTGTGATATAGACCAGAGCACTCATGAAATTTTGAGTATGAATGAATCAACAGAATTGAAATTCAACTACTCTGATTCATTCGTACTATCTACAACATTGATTTATAAGCATAAGTGGCAATGAGCATGAGTACAACATTGACATCAAACTCACAACATTTGAAATATGTTTGATTCATAAGCCTACTCACTCTGATTCATAAATTCAGCAAAATACTTATAATACTTATAAGCAATTAGAGTGGCTCGAATCATTCATCAAAATTTACAGCCTTTGTTGTTGTTGTATATACAGATAAAGAAGTTAGGAAAGACAAAGACAACAAGCAAAGCCTACACACTATTTTCTTGTGAGTATAGTAGTGTTCGTACGCGAATCATACTTATTTTGTGCTTCATGTAAATGTTGTGTAGAGACGAGTCGAAGTCAATAATATTATGCTTATTGTTAAGTATGAATACGACGAGTACTTCCAAATTTGAGTATGAGTAGTATGAGTATTATATTAAAATAAGAATGAATGCGTATAAGTATCCGAAATTATAAGCATGACTCGAACCTACTCATCGTTTTGAATACTATTTACTGATTTCTGATACAGATTTTGAGATTGAAAGATAACTTGCAAAAGATGAAGCGTTCAGATAAGCCTAGCAGAGGTCTCCTTTAGAAGACCTTTAAATCTCAACCTATAGAAGAATACAGAGTGCGACTCGATGTCATAAGCTTAGTCTGGCAAAAAGTAGAATTGTTTGAAAGTTTTCTGTGTGGACTCAAGTTATGTTCTTCACAAGGTATGATGAGTATAATGATGGCCTTTATGATATTCTTTAGTTTAACATAAATTGTAAGGAAATGAATTTCTTACGTACAATAAATTCTACACAAATACAGTGAGTACAAGAGCTGCAAATATACTGCAAGGGATTCTATCTCCAATATGAGAACATATTCCTATGAAATGAAGCGTTTTATGCTCATTAGCAGTGTTGGTATATTGTGGTGCATTAATGTCTATTAAAGTAGAACAGAAATTGGGTTAATGCAAGTGAGTTAACTGAACAAGTCAATGCTCTGAAAAACATTAACAAAATCTACTCTCTCTTTCTCTTTTTAAAGTTTTGCTTTAAATGCAAAAGAATTTTTTTAGTACCTGAGATTTTTCTTCTGTTAAACAATTTCAATTAACTTTTAGCCGCGGCATTTCCTATGAGGTCATCAAATTATAATCGAACATGTACGGTGTATGGTAAAATTTTGTTCAATTTATTAATACTGTTGTTATGGTATTAATGGTAATTTTAATTAATTACAATTACATACGAAATTATTTGTTAATTAAACATAAAAACAAAATTAAAACAACACACTCGTACAACGATTTTGCACAAAAAAAAAAGAAAATTGATTTGTGGTTAAACGTTGAAGTAGCTTTTGCTATTTGAATGATTTTAAATTATTTGACATTTACTTGTGATGCGTTTTTAATAGAAATATTGAACAGGAAAATCCTGACAGAAGCAAAAAAGACTGAATGGCATGCCATTTGCCAATATGAACAGACAGAGAGCATATTTGATGGTATTTTTTTTAATTCAAATTAAATAATTGAGGCAAAAGACAAGAACGAAATTAAAGCTTCACGAACTACTCAGTTATTCATATTTAATTTGAAAACGAAAGTTATTTAATTCAATTTCCCCTAGAATAATGCATATATAATGACTTTTCTAATATCCTATCTTTGAATATAACTAAGTGTGTATGAAGTACCACCAACATTTTCCATTCGTTTGAAAGACTTATGTATTTGTGCTGTTATATGTGGAAAACATTATCGCTCTCAATATCCGCAACGATTTTTCTGGGCATCTTTGACGGGCATTCGAAATATCCCATCTTCCACGTCACTGGTGCATAAATTGGATTCCATTTGACCCATTTGATCAATGGCTAAATCTTGAGGACCGCCTTGACCTGTGACTTATTGCAAAATCTGTAAAAAAAATTACTCAAAGGGGAATTCAGATCACTTCCTTGTGAGATTACCATGACTACAAATCGCTCTTGCAGAATATCTACAGTGGTACGTAACCTCAAGTCATTCTCAATGATATTTGAACCGACGAAGTCGCCCAACATAACAATGCAATCTTCTTCGAAATAATGATATTGCCTCTTTAAAAGGCAACACTTTAAATGTTTTGCCCTCAAACTTTTAAAATGTTGCATATTTTCTCATCAGAAATGAGAATCAAAAGGAAAAATAAAAGCCGAAGAAAATGAAGAACAAAGAAATAAGGTGTAAGAAGAGCAACATTATCAATTTGTGACTTTTGGAGTGCAAAAAGTGCAACACATGGGAGCATTATAATGCAAAACGATACATTTTTTTATATTTTTGAAAGAGCTATACATTCATTGTTTTTAAGAAAATTTCAAAGTAAGTTTTAGAAAAATTAAAACAAAAACATACGGCAGTTAACAATAAATTTGTTTCGCAATAGGATGGGTAGAATGAATACGAATTTTTTTTATGATTCCTACACTAGTTTATTCCGTTAAAGTCAAATTACTGATTAAACTGGGCTTGACCTTACGAGATATTTTACTAAATACTACGGATAACATTGTCACACATTAGGCCTTTTTATTTTATAATTACTCAGGGTTCTCTTTGGGGGTAAAATAAAATATAAAATAAAATAATAAAAACAGGAACAAATTAATAAAATAAATATAAAAACATTAATTTTTTATACAAACTTTTGGTTAAAATTCATAAAATTATCAAATTATATTGCTGTACTACGACTTTTGCTGTCCACTGTATGTGAATGAGGCATCGAAATACAATCTAGTTAGTTGAAATACAAATTTAATAAATATTTACTAATTTTCCTCTTTATAATTTTTTTCTTTGCAGATCAAAATATTAAAACAAAAAATAATTCAAATAAAAAGTTCTTAAATATTTAAAAATATTCTGAAAAATCATTGAAAAAAATTTGTTATAATTTAGCAAATTAAGTGAGATTGAAAATTAAACAAATTCATGTTTGTAACGCTGTGATAAAAGTGTAAAAAAAAATTGTTTCAGAAAAAAGTTATTAAAAAAGCAAATTAAAATTAAACAAAAGTTAACAAATAAATTCAAAAAGTTTTAAAACAACAGAAATTTGTATGTGTTAAAAACAAAATAAAACAACAACAAAAATTTAACATAACATAATAACAACAACAGAAAAATATTTTTTTAAAAAATGTTGCAATCGTTAAAATTGCGCGCGGACAAACTTATGGATGCAACTAATAGTAGTGTGGATAGCCACAACAACAACAACAACACAAATAATAGCCACATACCAACAACACAAGTAGCAGCAACAGTCGCCTTAACAACTTCAACGCCTGTGTTAACACCTGTTGCTGGTCTAACAGTAGGTACAACAATTGGAGCAACTGGTATAGTTTTACAAGCAAATGGTATTGCTACACCATTTAGTCAGCAACATAATAATAGCAACAACAACAATAATAATAATAATCATATAATAACTAATAACAGTAACAGTAACGGTAACGGTAATCATTTAAATACGAAACATCCACTACAACAATATCAAGCCAAATATTTAGAATCTGCCAATGCAGCAACAGTAGCTGCCTCTGTCGTTAATTTAACAACAGGAAAAACTTTTCATCCCTATTTACGTCCACTTGCAACAAAAACTTCAATTGTTAACCAGCACTCGACAACAACAGCAGTAACAACACCAATACCAACACCGCCCGTATCCCTAGTGCCTATCAACAACAGCTAATTTGTATTCCACAACGCCTTCACTGCTGGCCACACCATCACCAACACCACCACCACCAACAGCACAACAAACTCCACAAACAGCATTATTTCAGACACTTTTACACAACCAAATAAATTCCACGGTTGTTGCAACAACACTAACAGCAACAACAGCTACATCATCGGCTAAAGTGGTAGCTGCAACAGCAGCGTCAGGTTTAGCAGCTAATACTTTGGCCACAACAGCATCTAGTGGATTATTAACTTTGCCAACAACTACACCAGCAACAGCAACAGCAGTTTTAACAACTTCATTAGCCAACAACAACAACAACAATAATATGGAGAACCAAAGCTTACAAATAAATCCGTAAGTTGTATTCATTTTTTTCCAATTTTATTGTTCTAGTTCCGTCCCTCTTTAGTTTGCCTACGACTGTAGTTTAAATCAAATGAAAATTTTCACTTTTCTCTTAAGCATTTTGTATTGGATTTAAACAACAACAAAAGTAAAAAACAGAAAAAAAAATAATTACAAGTGTTGGAAATATTTGAGTGGACATAGAATCAAAACTAAAACTGGCGGGAAATGTAAAAACTTTTCACATTTAAAGTTGAATGAAAAATCCAACCACATCGGAAATGTTTGGCCTGCATTACAGGCACTATCATCAAATGAAGATTGGCGGTATATTTTATTGTACGGTTTATCCTAATCGTTTGAGAAATTTTTAAAATTTTGTTTTATTCCCTCAATAATTCTCCTTTCAAAAACGAATGAAACAAGCAAAGCTCCTCGTTTTACTTTGAGTCCAAGCAACATTCTTAATCATATATTGTGCATTACTTTGATCATAATGCCATAAAACTTATTGTATCTAACCAGGAGATAAGGTATCCATGAGGATTGGTGTCAAGGCTTCCGAGGGAATAATGTTGGAAGAAATCTTTTCTAAATATTAATAATTTACAGTAACATAAAATTTCATCTGCAAAAATCAATTCTACAAAAAAAAACCGGTAATTTATGCCATTTAAAGATGTGCGTAATTTAATTTGAACAGAAAGCACAATAGAGAAAATATATCAATACCATGACAGCTTGACTGCCATCCTATCGGATCGTATGATGTTAACTCAAGTATATGAAGTATGTGCTAGATAATCTAAATCAACTGGAGAAATAAATAGGACCATTCATACATTCATTCATAAATGGATTACGATGTACACCACACATTGCGTGGCAATTGCAATTTTATATACTCACTGCCGAAAATTGCCGCAGAAATGTTTGTTCATATTTCGTTTCGTTTAAGATATCTGACCTGGGCCTCACGTGTGATAAGCCTAAACACTAACTACTAGACATACATACATAATGGGCCATTATAACCTTTCACCCAGGATTATGGCCTAGCTTCTCAACTGTAAGTAACGAGTTACAGTTGAAAGTCGACTTCGAACGACAAATTTTTGAAAAACTTTTCCATGGCAGGTTTATTTACTCTCAGAGTTTTTGCCAGAAATTTACTGAAAGAGGAAATTTTTTAGACTACGGCGACTTCAAATACTATCCTACTCTGCTAAATTCTAGTTCAGTTTTAATGCTTCTGATAGGGTGTGGAAGTTTCTGTGGAGTGCTAAGATATATTGGGCATAATTAGCGAAAGTGCATAGAACAATCTGACCTCTTGTTGGACAAACAATGACGAGCAATTTGAGTGATGTACCAGACCATATAAAAGCAGCAAGAGTGTAGTAAGCGACCTGTGATCTCCGAATAGGGATCGTCTGTAGATTCTGTGATGTGGTGAATAAATTAATTACTACACTGAGAGCTACTCTCTCTCACAGTCTAATAAAAAAACACAATCCCAATATGATAGGTATTCGAATAGTAAAAATAATATCAAAAAAGTATTGATGGTTGAACAAATTTGATTCATAAATTGGCCCCGTTTTTTTAAGATTGAAAAGTAAATTTAAATAAAAAAGTTAAAAAAGTTTCGTACACTTTTTAGCATATTCAAAGCGATATCTTGGCGATAACTTGACAAATGTTTCGTACTCAATTACTTCAGCGTTAGGGAATTATTTACGTAAACATACTATTAGACGTAGCCCTACGTAAACGTCATGATCTTTTTGGTCAATTGATGTTATCGAAATGTTAAATTGCTCTTTATAAAACCTTGTCATAATTAAAACTAAATCGTCTTGTGTGTCATTGTCTTGTTGGAACAACATTTTGTATCTTTTAGTTGGTGGTGAAAAAAGGTCGGTTATGAAAAATCGTACGGGTCTGAATTTTTCCAGGGCCAATTTAGACCATAAAATTTACATAACAACCATTTCTTCATATGAATTTTCTTTTCAAAGATTACTTCTACGTTCTCTAAGTGTCATATGAAAGAATTTTGCCTTGTTGGTGTAACCATCATATGCGAAACGAGCTTCATCACTAAAGACTGTCTTGACGTTTTCAAAACCATGTTACTTTGAGAGCATGTCACTTTGAGTACTCAATTAGCTTATATACATACGTTGATGTGAACGATCAGCCGTGTAAGTGAAGATGCAAATTCATATGCAAAATACATAATAATGAGGCGTAAGCCAGGCTAAATTGATGACAATAAAGAGAAACTTTAACAAAAGAAATAGATATTTTCGGTAGAGCATGCCACGATTGATGTACAGACCTGACATCGACTGTAATATCATGCATAATGGCCGATGAAAATTATCACGTAATTCTGGAAACTGATCGTATTAGAAACATCACTACATTCAGTAATGTTTACCCGTTCTTCGCTTGTTAAGCAATCCTCATATTCGTAAATTGAAAATGTTTCACAAAATAAATGATATTTGAAGTTGGTTATAAAGCCATTAAATAAAGTCATCATTGTGATATTCGTTTTTTATCTACATACACAATTACTTATTAGCCAACAAAATAACTTCATTCTAACATTTATAGTTACTTTTAAGGTAGTGCTTAAAATTTGAATGGCACTCTATTACGATTTTAATAAATTTAATTTTTTTTTTTTATATAAATTGAGTTGATGATAGCAACAATCAAATTTTATAACCAAGAAAAAAATGAAAAAAAAATAAAGAAAGTATCTGAAAGAAATATGATTTTATTTTCTACTCAACACGAGACTCTTAATGTTGCCATAAATAAAATAAAAAAAAAACTACTAAATTATGCAAAACCTCCAATTTAAACTCTATAACACCTGAAATAAAAAAAAAACCAAAAAATAATTTTCTTCAAAGGCAATGGCAAAGAATGCAAAAAAAAAAAATGATAAAAACAAGCAAGTGTTTCTTTCATTCCTTCTCCTGCCTATAAGTAATAAAATAAGAAGGAAGAAAGAAGAGATATTTTGGATTTTCCTTTAGTTACTCTTACACATCGTCTATTCAAAACTAAATTTCAAATTTTATATCCGCTAAAGAACGTTCTTGTTTTTTTTAATACCACCTTTAGTTAAATAAAGAAAAAAAGAAGGAAATAAAGAAAACAACAGAGAACCCTTAGTAGAAATGTATCCGAAAGTGTGCAACAGACACTTAATCATACTACCCCCCTCACCCTAATTCCCACAGCCAACTGACAAATATACGAGGAAAATTGAATTTTTATGTTTAACATAAAACAATTCTTATGCAAATTATTAATCCATCCATCCATAAGCAACAAAGACACTCGATCTCTCTCCCTAGCTCGCTCTAAAAGCGTCAAATGAAAAAAAAGATAAAATAAATACGACGATATTCTGTAATAAAAACAAAAAAAAAAAAAACACAGAAAAACTTGATGAAATAAAAATGACTTCGTTTTTCATACAACACATCCACCTACCGCCTCTAAACATAAGTTTTAAATGTTAAAAATGATATCAGGAATGACGAAAGAAGGAGTACAAGGGTCTGAGGACTCAATTTACACGCATGTTGTGAATTTTACGAGAAGAACGGTAAGAAGGCAACATGAAAGGTGACAATATTTCTTTTTTTAACATCTTATAGTCGTATAAGGTAATAGAGAAAACAAAAAACCAAAAAAAAGACCATAAAATCATAATAAATTGAAAAGGTGTGAATTGTTAACATAACTTTCGGTTATAAAATCTACTAAAAAGTGATAAAAAGCTTTAGACCAACGGAAAATGTGAATACAGAAAGCCCTGAGGTAAGGTTGATAATAAGTACTTTTGCTTGAAGCTTGTTATTGTTGTAAAGGATATAATAAAATAAAATCCATATCCATACCTTTCAAATGTGGTTAAAGATTTCATAGAGCACAGTTAGAAGGGCGCTAAATCCATTAGCCTTTCTCAAAAGAACTAACAACTTTATTAGCAAAAAGTTCTGCAAAAAAAAAATTATTCGCCTTAAGTAGGAATAGGAGGAAGAACTTGGAGCCAGTCATGGGCTATAAGAGAAATGCATAATATTTGGCCATAAATATATAAGTCACTATCGACAATTGTCCCATGGTATCTTCCTTTCCTTTCAAAGAGAAAATTAATTTAGTAACAGATCGGGATTCAAGTTATCCATCAGCGATTGTCAAATGAATCCCTTTAACTATCACATAAAAACTTATAAAGTTGGGATAGCCCCTTGCCAGAAATTGGCAATTTGATTTCAATCGATCGCTATATTAGACTTACCAACTTTCTGTGTTCTTAAACATTTACTCTATTCTAACTGGATGCCTATGTAAAAGGGACAGGATATATCCATACCAGTCTGTCCGCCATCCGACAACTCGTATTAGACGAGGTTAATTCAAGTATAGACAACCTAAATCAGTTGAGCATTGAAATTGGTTCAAACTCTGCTGAATCCTAACGCAGGTTTAAATTCAAGAGAGGAGTATATATTCTATGGAATGCTAAGTAATGATCGATCGATCATTGTATTAGACTTTCCAACTTTTTGTTTTCTTAAACGTTTACTCCATTCCAACTGAGGCTTTATATTCTATACTCAATTGACTCTGATCTAAGGCCAAAAACAATTAACTTTCTGGACTAGCAATAGATTACAATCTGAAAAGCCATTAAAACATTTAGATTGACTGCACACTTCCTTATTACTTTCATCCTGAGGCAGTTAATTTTGTGATTTCAATTAAAAACTTCTGCTCTGACAATATTAAAGTTTCTTGAATGACAATTAAATTTATACCGTCTGGACATAATAGGTTTTGGTATGTATAATAAGAGTTCTGACAATAGACTTTCTTAGGAGCTACCTGTCCACTGTAGTGCAGTAGGTCGTCATACTGAAAACAACACATTGCTTGTTAAATGATGAAATTTTTCTTGTAAACCTCCTAAGTTATACTTCCAGTCACACTACAATCAAGTTCTTTAAGAACTTCCATTCAACGTTCGTTCCTTTCCATAATTTTCGCAAGTTTCTTAGGGGGCGATGTCAAACCTTTATATTGTAGCTACAGACCTCTCCATTTCTAACCTATTAGGGGACGTAGGTATTCCAATCTGCTCGGTTAAATTGTATCCTTCCTTCATTATTCAATAGGGTTTCCTCTTCTTAGGCAGCTTTAGGGGACTTGGAGCGGTATTAGATCCTGCTAATTACACCAGATCTGCATGACACTCTTGCAATTCTCATAGACCACTGTAAGGAACAGACAGAATATTTATAATTGCACTCTTTCTGCAAATGCTGTGAATGTGTGAAGGAGAATGAGAGTATCGTTTATGCTAAGTGTGACTGCTTTTTATAAAGAATGTCTTTAGGTTTCTGCAAGGGCTGGGAATCTAAGAAGAAGGAAGAGACTATCATTTACGACAAGTGTAAGTGCACATCTCTCTTTTATATGGAGTTCCCTTCGGTTGATAGTTCAGTTTTGTTGGCAGCATGAAACCACATTCAGTACAGACATGACCGAACCGAACTTGTTCCATTAATTTCATAGCCAACTATAGCTCAATACCAGCTCCAACAGATCGTTTTCATATTAAAAGACATGCTAATAAACTTTGAATATACACTTTCATCATTTATACAAAACCTGTGATCCTGATGACAAGGAAGAAATTATTGTTGTCCTTATGTTCAGCATCCGCTCTTCCCATAAGGTTCTTAGCTTCATACTTCTGTCATTTTGGAACGATAACTCTCCAAAAACAAAGGTTAATCCAATAGAGAGATCTATTATGGTGTCAGGGCTGGATTCCAATAGGCACTGTTTGATCAGCAATTGGGTATTGACTTGTGGTAGCGCCTTAAAGGTTACGAACGGCTCAGAAAACAAAGTTTGGACTAACCATGCAGAAACTCATTGACGTCTCCCAATTTTTTGCTTGCCTTAAATCATGGTAGTAAAGGTTTTCAAAATAAGAACTTTAAAAAGTTTCCTATGAATATTATATGTTCACCTTGGCTACTGATTACGTTTTAGTGGACCAAAACTAATAAAAGCTTCAGCTCAATTCATTTCACTAATTACACTACAGCAAATTAATATAAACTCAGCATTGACCTCCAAACAGCAAGTCTTTAATAGAGCTCTTCCTTTCATGGATTTCCATTACGTTTATGATGTGGTTTCTTTGGTTTGTGTTTTGCTCCTTTCATTGTATTTTTTTTTGTATTAAAAAATAATATTTTTTGTTTTTGTTGTGCCTCATTAATGTTATTAATTATGAATGACACTTTTGTTAATTGTTAATTATTGTTGTTGTTATTATAATACAAAGAAACCACTTAGTAGCACTTCAGGAGCCTATAATGAGACAACACACAGCAGCCACAATATGAAATTAAAGGAATGGCAAGCAACGAAACAACGAAAGTGTCATTTGCAGCAACACAAAAAAAAAAATTTTTTTTGATACACAACGACTGCTAGCAAGTAAAGTAGTGAAAGCAATTGGAGAGGAAGAAAAAGTAAAAGATGAAACAGAAAATCATGCCTGCATGTGTTTTATACTCTTCACTGAATATGAACTGAACTGAACTGTACCGAACCGAACCGAACTGTACTGTATTGGACTGGACTGGACTGGACTGGTCAGGACAGAACTGCTACAGTTGAATGTCCAAAGACAACAATGATGACATGCCCCACTTATTATAGCCAAACGAAGCTTAACTTCTATACAAACACACAAAACAACAACAACATTGTCTCCACTCGAACAACAATATGACAACAGCACTAACAACGACAACAACTATGAAAGAACAGCCTTCCATTTTATTTTCGTTTTTTGGTTTTTGTTTTCTGATAAAAAAAAAATCAACACCCATGACATGGTTTACACCCACACAAAAGCACAGCATGATGACCTGAGTTAAAGTTCTTCATGAATCGGTTGTTAAATGTCCTTTTGAGTCTCTACACCATTTCCATTTTCATTTTACTTAATGCTTTCATTTCCAATGACAATAAGCCGGTGGGTGGGTGCTTGGTTAGCAAGGGAGTAGCAAGCAAATGAATAGATTATAAATAAAAATACACAATAATAACACACAACCACACACATACAAATACACACATTGTGGACATATACGCATACACGCATTTTAACATTTTCTTTGTGTGTGTGTATGTATAAGTAAACCAAAGCAACTGTTACTCGGCAGGATTCTAGAAAAGAAAGAGAAAAAATTAAACACAACTTGATGGACGTTTTGTCTTTTGTCGTTGCCACAGTTTTAAGTCTCTTAATATTGGGAATGAGCTTTTTATATAACAACCGTAAGGGCTAAGCAGGGCTGTTGTTGTCAGCCACAAAGAAAATTAGGGGAGTTCCAAATTGCTAACATTAAAACAATATTTTCAATTGTTGTTAATATTTTATGTGATATTGATTACAATTTTCATAATAAAAGCAAACGAAAGAAAGGGCAACAATACTGTGGTCATGTAGTAGTCATTATTAGGTCATATAAAAAGTATACGTGAGGATATCCATGCCTCCTGTTATTTCTGGGAAAGATGATAGGTTAGGTTATGTTAGGTCGGAGTGGTAGCTCTGTTATCACAAAGTTCACTTAGCGCAAGGGCTGCACATGGGAAAGACGTAGTTTATAAAAATTTTGTAAATTTGACGTTATCTGCAAATCTGATGCTTTTTGTGTATTAAAGTGGAAAAACCCCTGCAAAATTAAATCCATAAATATAAGAGCGAGCAAAGAAAATGGTTAGAAAGAACACCAGCAACAGCTTCCTCTATTTCGTTTTGCATGTCAAGCTAGGTCGTAATCCTGGCTGAAACATTGTAATGGCCAATTATGTACCAACCATCCACACGTAGGTGTGAAAGCCAGTAAAAAAACAGCACAACATTTTGCAACTGGTGGGACAAAACCTATACACAAGACTTAAGATAGTGGAGACACTATTTGACAGTTTGAAATCAATTAAAAAACGATTGGCTATTCAATTAACATGGATTTTTGTTTGCTTTATGAATTAAGGCAAGTAATTTAATTCAGCTACTGCAAAAAATGGAAAATATTTTGCAACTGGTGCGACAAAACCGATATGCAAGGTATTATAAGATAGCCGAGACACTAACCATCAATTATTTGACAGTTGAAATTCATTCAAAAAGATTGGCTAATCAATGAAGTCGCCGTAATCTAGTAGGTAGTGTGTTGTCTTATTAATTTATGAATTAAAGCCAAGGTTCGAGAGATCAAAACAAAATACAAAAAGTATTTCTTTGGCGATTGCCTCTCAGCAGATTTCTGGCAAAACCTCTGAGAGTAAATAAAATTGTCATGAAAAGTTTCTCAAAAATCTGTCGTTCGGAGTCGACTTTAAACTGTAGGTCCCGTCACTCATGTATAAAATTAACACACACAATAATCCTGACTGAAGGGCTGTAATGACCAATTATGTACGTAATCAATGAAGTTGAGTTTTTGGGTGCCTTTACTCATGGAAAGCAGTCACATTTGAATGAAATTTTTAAATTGAAATTGAAAATTTGCCATATTTAGTAAATACGGTTGTATCAAGTGCTTGGAAAGTATTAAGAGGGGATATTAGATAATGAGCTAATGTAATATAATGAAACAATCAATTCTAACATCAACAATTAGAAAAGACTGGCTACGCAATGATGTTGGATTTTGGATCTTAATTAATACGCGCCATATAAAGTATTTAGAAGGGAATATTAAATAATGAACTTCTTTATTTTAAAGAAACAGCCACAAAATATCGCCTAATATTGCCCAGATCATCACAATCGTGGGCCAGTCTGGAAAGTAACTATGAATTCACTGTACAGTCCATGGTGTCAAAACTTTTTCGTCATGGAATTTAAAATACATATAGCCACCATAGTTTAGTACCGTAGTATTGTAGTGTGTTGGCTTATTAGGTGTGAGGACAAGGTTCAAATCCCACGTCAGACATCTCCAACAGAACGAAAAATGAAAAAATATTTCCCTTGTCAATTTTTTGTCATCAGACACTAGGTTAGGTTAGGTTAGAGGACGTGACTGTCATTCTGACAAGTCAGTACTCGTGTCGAATGACCCATTGTACTACGCCTAGCTTTTACAACTATGTTGTGTGGTTGATTTTATACATGTAGTGGCGGCACTCATTTTAAAATCGACACCGAACGACATATTTTTTTGAGAGATTCATGGCAATTTTTACTCTCCGATTTTTGCAGAATTGCTAGAGGAAGTCACCACAAATTATTTTTAAACTTCGTTTGATTTGACTGGGATTCGAACTCGGTCTGTCGTCTAATACAATACACTACCTACTAACCACGGCGAGCACTAAGACAATATGCCCATGAAAAGTGTACAAAATGTGTCATTCAGAGTCGACTTTAAACTGAGTGCCATACACACCATAAGTGTTAGAACTACTTTTAAACCATAGTACCATTTTGTAGAACACAAATAATGGAATTGTTTATGAATAAAAAGAAATTTTTTAAATCAATCGCTCATACTTGTTAGATAGCTTAACGTATGAACGAGTTTTGCAGAAGAATAATAATAATAAGCGTAGGAGTAAGTAAGCTGTTTAGGATTTAATACAATTGTGCCTACACTTTTCCAAATTTAGAACAATCCTCCTCAATATTTTTTTTTTTTTTTGTATAACACTGAGTTATTTTGGTCAATTTTTCTTGGAAATTTCTTTGTTGCAATTTTCATTCACCCAATGGAATTCATATTTTGTCCGTTATTGGGGCAAAGAGCTTCCTAAGGCAAGCAGTTTGAATGCTACTACACTATCTATGAAGATATTTTTAAGTATTTTTAATGAATTTTTCATCCTTGTCCTTGTTATATACGTTAGTACTTGTTAAGGTTACGTTTTGTTTTTGCAATTTCTCGAATATATTTTTAAGGACTATCAAGCACTTGTACTTAACAAATGTACTTCCATTGAGTGTTTAAATCTAGTTTCTTTGGCATCTGTAGTAACATTTAAGAACAAAGAAAATAAAATTGGGAATGATACGCTCATTTTGAGTTGTTGTCATCTGCGAGATTCCATTTCATAATAATAAACCAAGCCAGTAGAGAACTTTAAGTTATGAAAAGGTCACTTCGATTTAAAAGTTCTTCACTTCTAACGTTGTCCACGGATTTGTTGCCTATTTTTGTTTTTGTTTTTTCCTTTTTTTTTTTCTTCTAAATGAACTGCTACTCAATGGTACTCATAGTTGTCCTGGTAGCCGGTAGTATGGTTTGTTGTTGCTAACACTGTTGTTTACCAAAGCAGTTCTATTACCATTTTGTGTAGAAGACCATAACAAACTGCCATAATAAATTAGAAATAAAAACGATAAAGAACACGAAGAGAGTAGAAAATTATAACGTCTTTAATACAACAATAAACACACAAGGACAAGGAAAACACACACAATCGTCCATAGGCTAGAAGCTCTTTGCTTATCCTTGTTTTGAATTATAAATATAATTACACACACATACACACACACACACACTCACGTGTAATGTTATAGTAAAGCGCTATAGGCAGATAATATAGAGGCAAAATGGCAACTGAAATTGATGGGCCTAGAATTCAAAAACAGCCAAAAAAGGAAATGTTTTTCCATGCCAAAGTTGAGTTTAAAAGTGAAAAATTCTCCTTTAAACTGGCATTCACTGGTCCGTTCATTAAGTGGAATTTGTTTGTTAAATAATATGAGTTCTAAAGAAAAACGCTTCATTTAAATCTTCTCCATTTCTTATTAGGTACGGGAAAAAGTTATATTCCTTTAACTTCATTTTATTTACTTGGAATATATTTTCTTATACGAAATAACTTTTCTCCCACCCAATCACTGGCAAGACCCTAGTCCTACTAGATTAGTTTGTTGTGCTGCTTCGTTAAATAGAAAAATCTAGAACGGTGGAAGAGAGAGAGCGAGTGGCCAGCGCAATAAAATGTTTGTTTAGTACTTAATTTGAGGGCACATTATTTAAAATATGATTATGGCCAAGTTAAGAAAGAGATTGCAACAGAAAAAACAACACAAACAAGCAAAAAAATAAAACAATTTTATGGAGAGATATTAAGTAGACATACAACCATTGATTAAGATTGTAATAATTTTCTGACGGGGCATAAATAAATTTTATACCCATTTGAGAGTGTAAGTGCGTACTTGTGGCAAATAAAATAATAAAAGGCCATGATTTTCTTCTTAAAAATTCCCCGCATTGATAAATTATGTCATTTCGGTTTAAATTAAAAAATGAAAACACAAACACGAATTTATTAATGTTGCAACGTTAAGAGATTCAAGGTCCTTTGCTCTTGATACAAGAAGCATTTGTTTTAAAAAATTGAAAAAATTTAATTTAGATCCCTAAGGCTATTTATAAGATGAAATGAATTTTAAAGTAATAGAACAGAGAGTATGAAACCGTGCGGCTGAAGAACAAGATCTAGGATTTTAAAGAAAAAAAAACAAACTTTCTTCAACCCAAAACCAAAAATACATCAAATTGGCCATTACAGCTGTTTAGTAGGGATAACAGACTCACTTCTTACACCAACTATGTTGTGTGGATTGACTTTATTAACGAGTGGAGGGACTTACAGTTTAAGGGCAAATCTCATCAAAAGACTCGAGTAATGATGAGTCTATCCTTTCATGATAATAAGAACTGATGTTTGAACTCTCCAGCCTTTATCTCGTACATACTTCAACAAAGAAATTAAATCTCTAACAATACGTTTTTCAATATCTCTGTTAAACGAAGTAAGTAGATTAAGATTTATAGGTAAGTCCAATATTAAGTCCTATATCTGGACTCATACTTCACAGGGGTATTAATGTTTAAACTATGATATCTAAAGGCTGCAGTGCTTTGTATGCATGTAAAAGGACAAATTAATCAACATGTAATATTAGCCACAAATGCTTGGATGCATTTTCATGTTAATGGCTTGACTAATGGTAGATAAGGCATTATATTGGTGATTTCGTTTTAATGTCTGACCTGGAGTTTGAACCCAGGCTTTGCGTCCAATAAGCCAACACACTACCTACTAGACTACTACGATTTCTTGTTCATTCTTGCATAGCAGTAATATAGACTTTTACATTCTTTTTGTCAGTTTATTCCGGATCTATCCACAATGTTCTCTTTTTAAAGGCGTCTCTCGTAAAAGAAACACATCGCATTGAAAGCCATATTGAAGCATCTAAAGAGGAACAATAGTTAGGTATGGAAAATGATATTTATAGAGTAAGTTCTTCGAATTACAATTTCTTCAGAAACATCGTCTAAGGGCGAAAGGGTATTAAAACATTATCTGCATTTGTTCTTCTTTACTCTCAACAAATACGAATCGAATCCTTTGCTATTTGTTCGATCTATCGGCCATGAAGGTAAGAAATATCTGTTGCCGTAGTAGAAACTTAAAAATGCAATAAAATCATGATTTGGGTCATTGATACGGAATCATATCACGTCAGACATAAAACGTATTGCTCTCTTTAATGAATATCTCTCTTTTTGAACTGCCGCTATCAATGGCAGTATTTGCTCATAAGAAGACTTATTTTAAAATTGGAAAGTCTGGAAAGTCACTACACTCGTATATTTAGACCGCACTGAGTACTCAAGGTTTATTATTCTTATCTTCCGCTTCATACCTTACGTAACTTTCAAATGCAAGAATGTTGTCTTTAAGTCTTGCAATAAGTATGGTATGAAGAAGAGATCAGCAACGAATATTCAAACGATGAGTAACAATACGCAAACTTTGAATATGGGTAGAGGTTCCATGATATTAAAATAAATATTAATGCGTATAATTATTAGATTTTATGAGTATGATTCGATTATACTCATTGCCAATCTCTGGTACATACATTAATAATCTCAAACACACCCTCATTCGTTAACGAACATAAAGTACTGTATTCAGCATCATGGCTAATTGATTTTTACCGCCAGTGTATTTTGTGTATTGTGTTTGTCCAATATTTAAAAATAAAATCATTTGTAAAATTAATTTAAATCGACAAAATTAATAACTCTCGTATACATTTTAAACAGCCATTAGAATTTAAAAATGTTTTTATTTAAATGCCTTCTAATAATCCATGTCATTAAACCTAAATTAAGCCATCAAAGATATTTAATGTTTGGCTAAATAAAACCATTATTTATTAAATTCATCTTGAAACAAAATTTATCATTGTTCTCTGTTTTTTCTTCTTCTTTTTTTTTTTTTTTTTGTGGCATTTAATGGCCATAAATTAATTTCACAAAGAGTCTACAGTTACAGGCCTCTGTACAAAATTGCTTTTGTTGGACTAGTCTATTGGTAATCAACAGCTGCGTAAATTAAAGAAACAAAAAATAAATAAAAACCAAGTAGAAATATGTAGAAATAGAAATAAAATAAATTGTATAATTTTAAATATTTTATGGTTGTGTTTAAGATCTATTACTGCAAATAACTTGAAAGAGGAAAATTGCAAAAAAAAAAAGATAATGAAAAACCAACAATTTATTGTTAAACGGAAAGGAGAAACCTTCATAATGGCTGTGGTTTTTGGCAAGAATAAAAACGTTTAGAAAGGAAAGATAATATTCGAATTAAAAGCGATAGACATCATTGTGGCTTGTTGGGAAAAAACAAAGCCAAGCAAACTTTCAGGTGGCAGTAGAATTTTTTTTTTACCCTAGTAGCCAGTGCCTAGTGCATTCCAATTCCAGCAATTTTTTTTCTCGGGTTACTCACAACACCATTTTCTATAAGCCTTCTCTAAAAGCCCTCTTTCATGTGATCGAGTTCTTAGCAATAAAGATCAGAATTTACAGGTCATAACTGAACTGCACTTTTACCGCACTCGTTACACACATCTGTTGTTGTCGTATGTCTAACCTTCAAAGCCGTTTGAAAGGTTACCAGTCTCTGAACTGCATAATTTTAATATAATGGTCCGTACTTAGTCTGTACTGCTCCAAAACAGTTATATTTCCTGGTGTTTCAGCAGTGGTTCAATGGCTTTACTTTAATCAAACAATGTGGCATCTACATTTCATAATTCTTTCACCATAGGCGGGACTCCTGAATGAAGTTATTGCGATCACGATTTCGATTGTACGAAATTAATTCGTTCCCGACTCCCGTATTTAACCTCCACATTTCTTCCTGGTATCTCGAGGATTTGGTCTCTTATCCTTAGTTCAGGCGTAAAGCATTCATAACTTGTCACTCAGTTGATCATTACAACACTTTAGTCAAGACTACAACCTATATTCTCACATCACTCTTGTTGTGTGCGTTAATTTTATTCATAAGCAGTGGGATCTACAGTTTAATGTCATCTCCGAATGAGATGACTTTTCATGTCAACAGCAACATGTATTAAGACTGCACTACTTTACAGCTCTGTACTAAACTGTATTATCATTTAACAATTTTTGTAAAAACATTTAATGTAATGCCATCCAACTAAATTTGAAATCACAAAATTATTTCTCTCACTCCCTAACTTTCCTTTAAGGATGTTTGTTTTAGCACCCCACAATACCATCATCTGCTCTCTCTATCTCTGCCTACCTACGTACAGCAGCAACTATGTAAAATGGTTTATACAGTACACAGGCATTACAGGATACAGATTAAATAAAATAGAGCCATTTGTTAAATAAATTATAACGTTTTTGTAATCATCATCGTCTTTTGATGGTGTACGGCTAAAGCATAAAATCGAGAATGAGAAAGAAATTTAAAAAGAAAAACAAGAAAAGGAAACGAAACAAAACAAAACGAATCATCAGAATAACAAAATAAATCTCCTACCAAAAAAAGAAAAATTTTTACTAAACAGCGAATATTCAAATATTAAATACACGATCCACTCAGACTCTAGACGGACCTAGACTACTGAGAAACAACAAATATCGTACGAAATTCAAAATCATGCAACATTTTGTGCACACACAATAAAGCCGCATGAGATTTTCTCATTTAAAACTCAAATATAAACACTACATGAATGGATGAATGTGTGAATGAATGAACGAATGCATGAATGTGCTTGAATGTATGTATGAATGAATGAATGGAAAAATACGGAAACAAAATATGTACCCCCCGCATACTCTATGACTAGGAAGTATGCAACATTTGATGCTATGGATGGGAAAATGTAACTAAAAAGCCTATCCGGATAGGTTGTGTTAAATTTATTTACTTCGTGACAGTGTATATACATCGGATGACTGTGTTTAACAAATGGTTTGTGTCTTTAATATTTTTACTTTTCAGTAAAAATCTTTGTGTTTTATGTGGGCATGATTATTTCCCGAGAAATATTGACAAAAAAAGTTTGTTTTTTGCTTTAAAAATATGGAATTACGCCCTAGTTTTGACAAAAAAATGCATCTGAAGAGCATCAAATGCTTAACAGAACTAATATGCTTCATCAATTTCAATATGCGAGGGATATTTTTGGCAATAAAAGATGAAGATTATCTGACGAAAGGAGATGAAATGTTGTAAAGCTTGAAGAACCATTGAGGGCCAATCAGATAGCAATCATAATCAGCAGAATCCATCCAAAAGTTGTAAATTCATTATCATACCTGTTAAACCCGACAGACTTATAAAGATGGCTGCTTGAAGGGCTTACGACGAAGCAATTTTTCAATCGAATCATGACTGAAAATGAAAAATGGATCCATTACATTAACTCCATTGGCAATCAATTGGCTGTGAATGCCCACTATCAATACAAATAAACTCCACAGCTCATTATCGGTTTCGAAAAGGTGGGAGTTCAAACTCCATACTCTGTTTTAGATGAATACCGCTTTATTCACTTCACTCTTTACTAAGGAAGGCTACTCAGCCAACGCCATTCTAAGCAAAATGCAAAGACTATCCTGTCCATTAGCCTTATCAATCATGCCAGTATGCGACAAAGCTAGGCCTACGTCTAGCTACAGCTCCAAGCGTCTCTACCAATTCGATGCTGTGACTGAGAAAGCCAACTGGACGGAGGCAATTTTATTGGTCATTAAAGCATCGGTAGACTATATTTGTCGGATGATTAGAATACTTTACAGAGAATTTAAACTTCTATAACTAGTCGACGAGTCTATAACTACTTTTACTGAAGGCTCAAAGGTGAAAAAAGTATCGAATCAGATAATTATTCTATTAGTGTTAACCGTTGGATCTCCCTCAGTTTGTCTAATAATTTCGATGCTAAGAGTTCCCTTTTGGGCACGGTGATATGCTCGCCATTTTAGTTAAGAAAGTGAACTTAAGAGATTAGTGGGCAAGATGAGATGGGACTTGGTTATATTAAAAACAAGTTCATAATTTTATCGGATTTTTCTGTTTATAAAAAGGCTTTTTCCCGAAGGACGGCCATAATTACTAGGCACTGTAAGGTTGGTATGTCTAAGTGTGTGGATATCGCAAAATATTGGTGTTGATAGGATTAGGTAATGGAAGAGCAGGTTCAACAACCTTCAATGTAACTGAGGCCCTCTACTCGAACTTAGTTTTAGACCACTTGGTGCATATCTGCTCCATGTTCTAAACTGTCTCAAGGACAAATTACTGATAAATCTGGTGAATTTTTCTAAAAAGACCACAAAGACAGCATAGCTTGAGGATACAACTTTTTTGTAAAAGTAAAACAAAAGTCAGACAGTTTGTTCCTGCTGGCATTATATCAAAGGTGATCTGGTCTACTTCTAAATGGAAAAGAAATAGAACTCCATCGGCTTTTGGTAGGAGTATTCGATCAGGCAGCATCATCTCTTAAGAAAGGGTAGAATTAATACAATTCAGATCAGAATAACTACTAACCCCCCCCTTCTGTAGACTGACTGGCTAACATATGATTTCGTTGTTCCAGTTCATTTTCCCAATATTGTTACACCCTTTACAGTTATCGAGTCTTATTTATTCATCAACACAATGGCAACAAAAACAACTAAAAGGAAATCCTTGTCATTTAAATGCAAAAAAGAGAAGCAGCCACCAAATAGAAATACAACTGCTGTTGCTTTTACTAGTGATACTGCTGCTACCACCTACCACCTACCATATCAGCCATAGTGTAGTGGGTGTTGGATGAAATTGTTGGATAAAGCATTTAAATAATATAAATTATTAATGTCCCGCGTGTATAAAATTCATACCGCACATGGATTTTGAAACATCAAAACGACTCAGACTACCACCAAGCGATTTCCCAAACCAAACAAATCCATTATGGCCACATACAGACAGACAGGCAGCCAGGCAGGCAGACGAACAGAGAGTTAAATGCAGTATTTGCTGCAGGCTTAAGTGGTTTGATTTAGATTTTAAAAGCTACTTTTTTTGTTTTTGCTCTTGTTGCTTTTATTTGTTCACTTAATAAAAATTTCTTTTTTTTTTAAGAACAACGTTACGGCGTATTCGTTTCTGTTTAACATTGAGATTTCCGGAAGTGTTAGAGCGTAAGTGTATGTGTTAAAGAAACTGAGGCCTTTAAATACAAAAGCACTTTAAATAAGTTTGCCAAGCAAATGAATGAAACCATCTCCTCTCCTTACTATACCACCAAATAAAAGCATAACATAGCGTAACAAAACTCATAATTGCCCTGGAGTGACAGGTGTTGGGTGATGGGAGCTAAGTATGCCACCCTAGTTATAGCTGTTGCTGTTGATGCTTAAGCGGAAGCTCTATTACAATAAGGTGGTAATGGCAAGGGGTGGTAAATTCTTTACAAACTTGAAATAATATTTTTTTTTACTTTTTTTCTTGTTTAATTCCAAAGATTTCTATTACGCCTAATGTCGATGATATTTGTGAACCATGGGCATTTGCTTTACGTTACGCTCTTATCGCAATATTCTTTTGAAAAATCGTTAACGAAAAACGCTTGTAGCCATCATCCATTCAACCGTTCGTTCGTTCGTTCGTTCATTCTTTCATTTGCGTAACAGTACGTGCATTAAAAAACTCGAATGCTACTCAAACACTCCAATGGAATGAATAACAGCCATTGGTCCATAAGCATACCATTTGCGTTCGTTATGCGCATTGATAAATCTAAGGAAACAACTGTGAGAAAATGAGTTGTTTTATTGGAAAATTATGCAAACGGAATTTGAATTAAAATAGGTGAACAGTGAATGGTAAAAGTAACACTTATTTACTTACACACCCTCCTACTAACCTCCTCCTACCGCATTGAAACGATAATAAAAAAAATTCCTTTTGCACGAGATGGCAAACAAATATAAAAAAAATTTAAATTGACTGAAATCGTAAAACGAAGAAAAAATAAAATAAAATGGTGAAAAAATTAAATTCGTTAAGACGATAAAAACTACCTGATATTTACTAACCAAGGGAAGTATTAATTTTTTTTGAAATCTATGGACGACAGACAACGATTGCAAACTGAGTTTATGAAAACAATTCTAAGCAGGAATAGAGATGAATTACATTTAGAAAGAATACTAAAGACTATTTAGCCGAAAACATAAGAGGTGTAATTTTCAAATTTTGTAATTTTAATTTTGGTTCAAACCCCGGAAAGAATTTATGTTTATAATAATTTTCGAATTTTTAAAATTAAGAGGCTGCAATTCCCTACCAATGATATGTATAGAAGCCATCTGAATCCTGTCATATGCACACGGATATTATTTCTAGGCTGTGACAAGTGGTCCTGCTTCCACCCGAAGCCTGATTTGATTTTTTGATAAAAAAAAATAAAATCAAATTTTTTTTTTTTTTGTTTACTCATGCAGTGCATTGTGCAGGTTTAGGAAAATAGGTTATAGGAAGATGGAAAGAGGGAGTAGTGTTTGTGGACATTTGATTTAAACTTACCAATATCGTAATTGACGCGAAAAGCCTACGCAGGAAAATCATTCCACAAGCGAGCAGAACGGGCAAAAAATGAATTCTCCCTGTAATGCATTGTGCGGTTCACTGGACAATCAACCACAAAAGGATGTGCTCTGCGAGAAGCTCGAGTACCACGTAAAAATATGTGATTATCGGTAACCAAGCCCCTTATCTCTTGAGAACACCTCCCATTATAATACCGATAGAACAATGAAACACACGCCACATTGCAACGATGCTCCAACGTATCAATAGAGTTGGATACTCTACTGTCATTAATAAGCACCTTCGCCCTCTCCTGTGCGCGGTCGAGAAGCTTCAAAATAGACTTTGAAGCACCGGCCCATACATGAGAGTTGTACTCCATCCGGGGTCGGATAAAGGTCCTGTAAATAGTAAGAAGGTCGGATGGAGTGAAGTATTTTCTGCACCGTTTCAAAAAATCAAGGCACTTGAATGCTTCCTTTGACACTCAAAAAATGTGATCGTTCCAACCAGCATGCCCAGAACATCAAGAGCATACGCCTCTTCAATATTTATATTACCCATAGATACAGATGACAGAACGCAAGCGCCAGCATCACGCCGGTGTGTCAAAAAACAATTGGTTTGTACTACGAGATTCAAGGCAAACTAGACAAATATTTAAACTAAAATCAAAATACACGAGTTTTCAGCTTAGCAATATATTTCTTGGCCTCTTGGTGCAATACAAGCAGTCGATGACTCACTCGATTAATCTGTTCTTCTTTGGTTTTCTACCAATCGCATGATTTCCGCAGATGGCAGGAATTCTGATGATTCAATTCTGCTCATCTTTTTTGAATACTCATTGATGATCTTTATCCCCGATAAAATTGATCAAAATTTGAATACTTATTACATGGTTGGTGTAAGAAGACCTACCTTCTGGCTAATGGGTAATATTGACCAATTAAGTAAATTAAATAAATAAGTAAAGTCAGTACTGTGGTCCCAAAAAAATTTCAAGTATGGTGTTTAAAATAAAATCCACAAAAGTAATAACAACAACATAAATAATACCCAAAAAAGCAACTTAAATTCATTGACTTTAGCGATAACTTGTTAAAATGCCTGTGGCAAGTTAATTGCGTGCTACATTGTGCTTCAACGTTCATTCCTCTCTGGAATTTATGTGAGTGAGTCTATGCCAAAAATACAAACAAAAAAAAAAAATCAAGAAATGTTGATAAACTTGTTAGCACAGGACAAGCCGTGACGTGGTAAAAGAAAACTAACTGTTGAAAAAAAAAAAGAATAAGAAAGATAACAGTAATATTAATTTAAATTGTCAGAATTTTCATTATGGTTTGATTAACAATGTCAGCTGGCCCAACACATACATATTCACTCAACCTTTTGACTTACAATTTTCCCAACGACATTCTTTTTCGCCACTATTTTCATTATTAGTTTAACTCGGCAATGGGGGTATCATTAGTTTTATAAGGGCATTACAGCTGTCAGATATGCTAAGGGCTATTCGTGTTGTTGTTGTCATCGTCGTATTCGTGTCACTGTATCAATTTTCATAAATTTTTCTTTCCTTTTCACTTTATGGTATGAACAGAAGGAATTTGAAGGAAGGTATGCCATGTTTGGGACAGAAAGTAAGGAAAATTGTAGTGCTATTTTCAGAAAATAAGGAAATCTATGTTTATAAAGGTTGGTTATAAAGGGCGTCTCGTCATGATTTTCAAAGATATATAGGTCTGACGCCGAAACTGTTGCAAAAACCATGTATTTTACGCGCTATTATCTTATACTCTATATTTTAGTCGTTGCTTGTGCTGTAGATTTCTCCTGACCCTGGCCGGTTATGATGCAGTCAACAGACTCTACAGTCTTATTAAAGAAAATTCATCTCCGACGCCAAATTATACAAACCACATGGCTTAATTTAGATCCAAAATCTTCTATTGATCCATTGTGATTTATGTTAACAAAGAGGCTTTAGAGATGGCCGATAGGACTATACAGAAGGCTGTGGACGAGAATACGTATGTGGTAACAGGAGAAGAGCCAACAAAAAATATTTGCAAGCAACAATCATTTAGTACCGAACAATCTGCAACAAATTGGTACAGAAGTTATGGCAAAATTGGTCGCAGGCGATATTTAAAGATATTCATAATAAATTTACAATCATTCATGCCACCGCTACACAAATCACTCGTAATAGGCGCATTCAGGTCACTTGTGGATTTTCTAAGCCTCAAATACGGCAATTTTGTTTATTAACATATCCGCCAAGGTCAAATTGAGCTTCTTTCAAAAAGATGATTTTTTTCTGGCAAAAATCTAATCATACGGGTCAACTCATGAACCAATTGGACTTTGTTGGGCGCTATATTGATATCTTTTCGCAAAATTTGACGTAAACTGGTGCTTGAATTCTTGAGAACGATAACGAGTTGATGTTAATGGATTCTCACGTACTCTCTCAGCCACAGTTTTGATATTTACGGGTGTACGTATGCGCTAAGCTCTCGTCTTGGCGTATCAATAATGAAACCAGTTTCACGATCTTTAGCCATAAACTTGCGTATACCGGGCACTAGTGGTACTTCTCTGTGATCAAATTTTATACGACATTTTTGGTGCACTTTTCAACCAATTGTCTTTGTTTTGGAAATAAATTTCCAATAAATCCCAATATTGCTCAAGCATAAATCGATTCATTACATTCAATGAAGATAATATATTAAATTATTTGAAGGAATGAAATGAAAGTATTGCCAAATTCAAAATACCCGATGATTTAAATTTAAACCCATAGATGGCCCACCCGGTATGTATATATTGTATATATTTGTACGAATATTCTATCGTGGTCTAGTGGGTAGTGTGTTGGCTTATTAGACGAAAGGTCCGAGTTCGAATCCCAGGTCAGACATCAAAACGAAAAATATTTCTTCGGCGACTTCCTCTCAGCAGATTTCTGGCAAAGACCCTGAGAGTAAAAATTGCCATTAAAAGCTTCTTAAATATCTGTCGTTCGGAGTCGATTTTAAACTATAGGTCCCGCCACTCATGTATAAAATTAACACACACAACATAAATGGTGTGAGAAGTTAGGTCGTAATTCTGACTGAAGGGTTATAATGGCCAATTATGTATGTATTCTAGGCGATCTTATCAACATTAGGGAATCGTAAATTAATTGTATTGCATGTTCACAACATAAACTTGCTTCACAATGTACAGACTATGGAATAGAGAACTGCCTGTAATATCTCTTATAAGGATACATTCCCCCTTTAACACATTTATGGTTTGCTTGCTTGCTTCCTTACACAGCCAGGTACATTACAGTGTAGCCCTTATGGCCTTGTACTTATTAGTGGGTAATTATAATTAGATTTTCAACATTTCGTTACGCTTTTCACTCTTTCTAGCGAGACAAAAATATGTTTAAAGCATATCCACTATGCTTAAAAGGGGGGGAGGAAGGAAATGAAAGGAAATTGTTTAATTTTTTCTCTTTCCTTTTTTCCAAAGGTCCTTAAGAAATATGGTTAAAGGGCTTTTGTATTAAAGAAATTATTGTAAATGTGTTCACATTTAAGTTAAACGAAGTGTTTCAATAATATTTACACTTGCGGTTTATCTCACGTTGTATATACTTTAGAGGTTTTGTCCTCACCACGGTCGTCTATGTCCTTCCAAAAAACAAGGGGTGGATTTTTAAAGCAACTGACATACTTTCAATGTCTTTCCATGGTCTTTAAGTGAATTTAGAGCATGTGTTGCTGTTGTTGGTGTTGTTGAATTTGTTGTTCGGTTATAAGAAAGGAAATTAGACCATAATTACTTTTAAATCGATATTTAAAAGATGGTTGACAACAAACATTTTCAAAGGTATTAGCTAGGGAGTGTGTTTGGATATCAGTTTTCAAAGAATTTTCTTTCAATTGCAGGTGGCATAGCATGTGACATTTAAGATGTGAACTTCTAGCATATGCTACTCATTTAATATGCTTCAAAAAGTATTTTTTTTAATGTGTAATTACTTTTATTAGAAACTAATGCATTAAATTATTATTATTTTGTTGTTGTTGTTTAGTTTTAAAATTGTTTTCTTTATTGTAAGGCTTCCTTAATTTAATATTTTCAACAATTGATTACTTTACAATGGACTTATAGAGTTTCATTGTAAAGTCTTTAATTATTTTATGTTCACCTGAATGGATTAAGTTTATTTGTTATGAATTTTGGAAAATTAAAATTAATTTTCTTTTGATGTTTATTGCCAGAAATTTTGTTGTATTTAAGTTGTATAGGTTATTCGTATGGGATATTTACAGATTTGCAGTTAAATAGACATATTGGAGTAATAAACTAAGCCTTGAATAACCAATTTAATATGGAGTTTGGATACTTAGAATGATAATACAACACTGAAGTACCAAGCAAACAATTTTAGACAATATAAAGATGATTCCCGTAGCCGCCATGGTTTGGTAGATACTCTATTAGCTTATTAAACGTAAGACTACGGTTCTAACCCCAACAAAACGAAATATAAAAAATATTTCTCCGGCAATTTGCTCTCAGCAGATTTCTGGAAAAAACTTTGAGAGTAAAATAAAAATTGCCATGGAAAATTTCTTAAAAATTTGTCGCTTGGAATCGACTTTGAACTGTAGATCCCGGAATTTATAAATAAAATTAATACTGACGGAAGAGTTTTATGACCAATAATATATGTTTGTATGTGTACATAGAGATGACCCGTTATTTTACTTTTTAAGGTTCTAGAATGGTAGAGTTACCGTCTCTATAGAAAAAGTTTTACTTGAAAATATACTAGAATATTGCATCGGGTGCATAAGTGTGCGCTTCGCGCTCCTATAAATGGGTAAAATCTCACATAACATCAGTGATTGTAATAGCCAATGAATTATGTACGCAAGGGACTTGAAAACCATTACTGCATAGTAGATGATTCCATTCATAATATATCGCCTTTTTGAGATTCATCAGGTTATTACCAAATGGAAATTTCGTCTATAAGCAACACTACTTCTGCTTACTCAACGTTTTTCATTCTAATGACCACGTTTAGCTAGAGCTCAGTTTTCTTAGGACATACAAGATTACTTTTTTTTGCTACCAGGGAAGAGTTGGTCTCACTGAATACAAAAAAATGTTGTATACCCTACCCCTTCTCTCCATTCTTCTATCAACTTCCTATACTCAAACACTGGGCTCTGCATTACTATGGGTCATTACTATGGGTCATTACTATGGGTCATCAAATAAACAGAAACAAACTTTGATCCACAAAGTTAAAACAGGTCTGTTACACATTGAACATACAAATCAATATAATTGATCAAGAACAGCTCAATCCAACGGACTGAAAGCGATTATTCTTCCCAAACAAAAGTCTTATGAAACTAACAATGAAGCCACCCATTGATTGAATGTGAGATGAAAGCAAGAACTCTTGTCAAAAGATAGAAAGGAAAGGTATCTGAAGGGACTTTTACTGAACCCATATCATTTTCTGATATTAACAGCATACTCCGGAAAAAAGTGATAAGGAAAGGGTAGAAAATATATTGATTATCGATTATTCCAAGAACTTTCCCATTTTCAACGCAAGTGTAGCGAACATTTCTCTGACAGTGAACAGAACACTTTCATAGTCACTTACAGATCAATATGCCAGCAATAATCAGCCGCACAGGACAAGCATATCCGATACTAATACACTTAAACGGTTGTGTATAGAGAAAAAATCAATAGATTTCTTGGTCAATGAGTGAGTAGTATTAAGCTATATGAATTACAGGATGTAAAACATATGTACGCTGGGTGTTCGCAGAAAATTCGTGATTAGCTAGGGTTTGTTTAATAGATAATAGGGTGAACGAGTGAAAAAAACTGGACTTCTTTACAAACTCAAATTATAAGTATTATTACGGCTGGCAAGCCGGTGATTATTCTGTAAGTTGCTGCTGAGAGCGCTATTATTGAGCAATATATTGCAGCATAATACTTACAAAACAGTTTTTATCAACGGCCTTATCATCCATTAGACAAATAAATCGCAATCTATGGGGTTTTCTGATAACAAACTAAAAATCATAAAACATTTGGTCCCCTTAGCTTTAATATCCCTTAACAATTGAAACAGAATATATTGGTCTGTACGACATGAAAGATTCCATATCGTAATAATAACACGGGTATTTAAAAAAAAAAACGAATTTCGTATAAAATATTCAACCAATTTGTTGTTGTTGTTGTTTTTTTTTGGGGAAATATTGTGGCGAAGGTAAAAACTAATCTAATCTACTTGTGGCAAGTAAAACAAAATAAGCACTTTGAATACATACACAGAGACATACGTACATATGTACACACTAACTGATAAACAAATCGAAGTTTATAAATAAATGAACAGAAAACAAAACAAACCGACAACAAAAAGCAAAAACAATTCAACAAATAAACTGGTAAAGTTATAAACAATTGAATTTGTAATGTATGATACAATAATGATGGCGGTGGTACTGGTGGTGGTGGTGTTGGTCAATGACAAAAATTAGTTTTCATTGTTACATACGATACGATTCTAAACAACAACAATGAAATTATATTTCCGGCAAAAAGTTAAATGAAGTTTTTGGGGGGGATCTAAAACTTTAATCGATAAATATTTATTGTTTGTTAGAGGGGAGGTTTAATTAAGTTGTAATCCAAAACCGCTTAACTTAACTTTTGGTATCTCTAATACAAAGTTCTGTTCATTTTCATTTTTCTTTTCAGCCATAACAAGACCTCAAATACAAACGATTCCATTGAAACAATGGAAACATCTACATCCGATGATACATTGGCTTTAGTGCCTTGTTCCGCTATTCGAAAGTGTTCAATTGATTCCCTGGATAGTATGGAATTGAAACGAAAAGCTGTTGATGAATTTGCCAAAGAACAACCTGATCCGGATACGATAAAAATGTTTGTGGGTCAAGTACCCAAATCATGGGATGAACCAAAACTGCGTGGCCTTTTCGAACAATATGGTCGTGTTCATACATTGAATGTATTGCGTGATAAAGTCACCATGATGAGCAGAGGTAAGTGGAAAGTAAAATTCTCGTAAAGACTCTTAAATTTTAGGAAAACTGTTTGAATTTCTTTGATATTCAAACCAGGAATATGACAGTTTGAGGATTTTTTAATACTGAACCATTGCAAAGGTTAACGGTTGTCATTTCATTACACAGCCCTGCAAATTTGAACTTCTTTTGTGCAAATAAGATGGCTGAAGATGTTTCCGAAGGCATTTTGCACGCTGAACACAAATCTTCACGTCTGATTTTCAAGAAAAAGAAGGTTGAAATACCTAAAAATAGCCTACGCTATTGTTAGAAATTAGCGCTTTAAAATGAGCCCAAAAGTTAAATTATTTGCAAGCACCCTTAAAGTAGGGGATGGGTTTATGACAACACATTACGAAGGTCCTTAAAAATTAATAAGATTTACTTGAATATTGTTACTCAGGGTCGCTCATTACAGATCTTCATTCAGATTTAAAAAATTCAAAATGGCGGATCCGATATGGTGTTCTAGGTTTACCGTCATTTTGTGTTTAACGCGCAAAATACCTTCGGAAACACTTGGAGCCATTTTATTTTCAAAACTCATGCAGGGCTGTGTTATTATTTCTATAAGGCAGGAATTAATCTTTTTTTCTATCAAATTGACAAAAATATTACCAAATATATGGCAGGAATAAACGGTTTTTCCAGTATTCTGTGCGCTTCTTTGACTTTGAATGAAAGCTGCTCAACAAAAATGCGAGGAATTTAGAAACACCTTGGAGTAGTCAGGGCCAAGAGTTTTGATACTTTTCTTGCTCTACAAATAATAGTTGCAAAAAGGGAAGGGCGGAATGTGAGAAGACTGAGTTTTCTGCAAAAGTCACATCGACACATCGGGATATCTCCTTCAAGATATCTATAACAATCTCTCTGAATTTTGATGAAAATCGGGTATATGAATGTAATTTAATTCCCACAAGAATGTTATTAGCTAAGGCACGATCTTTTCTGCTCACATGAGCAATATAACGAGCCGCGACAAGTTTGGATTAAACAGAATATCAAGTCCCAATAAGTATGTTAGACTTTCAAGAAAGGGGGAGACAAATGGAAAGAAGTCTCCATTCTCCTAAAGCGATATGCAACCCCTACAGAAGTCATTTGCAGGTAAACGAAGTCTCTACGCAAGCGTACCCAATGCGCAATATTTCGTGAGAATATGTACAGTGACAGAGATATCCTTGTGATGCAACTTAGTAGTGGATGGGTATACTTCCTGTCCAGTTTAGGGCATGTGAGTCAAGCAAAGAAACAGGATTCACACTCAGACAGGAGATGAGTGGTACTTCTATTTTCAAGTATAGACTGGATAGTGTGTTGGCTTATTAGACCTAAAGCACGGGGTCGAACGAAATATAAAAAAAACAAATATTTCTTCAGCGATTTCCTCTTAGCAGATTTCTGGAAAAAACTCAAAAATCTGTCGTTCGGAGTCGACGTTAAATTGTAGGTCTCGCCATTTACGTATAAAATTAACGCACAATACATAAGTGGTGTGAGAAGCTAGACCGTAATCCTGACTGAAGGGTTGTAATGGCCAATTATTTATATTTATGTATGTAAAAGGGTGCCCGGAATATCCTTGTATGCAACTGACTGACACAAAATTACTGCTAGAGAAGTCGCAGCATATGCCACCCCAATTTAAACGCGAGTGCAATCGATAGAGATTTGATTGCTCATTGGATGATAAAAAATGTCACGAAATACACGAAATCGTTAGAGAAGTCAAGAGATATCCTAAATCTTACTCTCAGGATGTCTCCAGATGACTACGTTAGAGCACCAATGTTCCCTGCTAAGAACTTTGGTGTGAGATCATTATGTCTTGGGGATGTCCTATATTGTCCGTCCTGTTACAGCATAATCTCCACTTTCAAGTCAAGTTAAAAATCAAGAAAACTGAGAACTTGATTCATAATTTCTACGCTCCTTAATCAAGAAATTTTCAGTCCTAATAATTTCGTTCATAATTTTAATAATTTTTTTTTTTTTTTTGAAAGTATGTCTCTAAAACCATGTAGGAAAGACATCTCCTTCTTACAAATTTAATCTAACTTCCTTAAGTTCTTAGGTTGTTGGTATCATTATAACGACCAAAAGCAAAACAATCTAACAACATGCCACATAATGCGATAAAAAAAGAGGATAGATGAAGTAAGAGGAACGTTTTTAAAGCCCTTCTACCAATCCACTGCATAAATATATTTTACATACACTTCACTAATAATCATCACTATAATTTAGCCCTTTAATGGCTGGCTATGCGTGTCTATGTGGTAAGGAATATTCCAGTAGGAGCTCTTAATATTAATGGGGCTATTGACCAACATGTAGACCAACATGTAGGCTACATAGTTAATGTGCGTGCGTTACGATTTGTGGAGGGTTTTAGTGGTACCTCCCATAAACATCACCTTGTGTCAATAATAGTCCTTCGTCTTTATTTAACATATGCATGTACATGTATTTCTTCCTATTTGGTATGGTATGTGTGAACTTCTTATTATGTACATACATACACATAATAATAATAATAATAATAAAAATAATAATAATAAAAAAAAACAACAACAACTACGACTACGAAACTAATATTCTTACAACATGTTAACATGCAATTTATATCGAGTCGTTTTTGGTTACTACAGTAGTAAAAATAATTATAGAGACACAATGTTACTGACAGAAAACTGTGTACTTTTACACTCTATATTCCAAAGGTATTGGTCTCTGATCACAATTATAGGGGCAGCAGGTACTACTAACACTGCAAATGAAGTAAAGGGAGAGTTCATATCGAACATTAAAACGAGGCTAGAAGATAAAACTGCCAGCACTACTGAATTGATTTTGCACTGAGCTTAACTGATCATCTTTAGGAATACGTATAGCATTTCCGAGAAAATGTAAAGATAATAGAAAAGATCACCTTCAAAGTATTTAGAATTTCTTCTTGTTTTTTTATTAATGACGATTCAGATATTTAGTGAGAAATCTATTTAACCCAAGCTCACAATCTTGAAAGATAACATAATGCAGTTTCCCTACTTTACCTATAACTATAGCCACCACTGTAAATACTTACTTTCCCAAGCAAATACTATACATACATACAAATAAAAATATGTTTGTGTCTGTATTTGAGTTTGAATAACTGTTAACATATGGAAAATAAAAAATTATTTCCATACAAAACGAATTAGCAAGTTTAAGGAGTCCCACACTGATTACTACTACTGCCCCTGGTGTTCAGCTCTTGTATTGCAATTCTTGTCATGAACTTGTAGAAATTTAGTTGAGTCCTGTGAGACTAATAGCACAGCACATCACAGCACAGAGAGTGTAATTTGTGTTAAAATTTATAAATATTTTGCTATTCCTTACCTTTTTTTTTTTGGTCCCCTTTTAGTTTTCTCTTGTAACCATTTAGTAACCATGTTCAACTCCCACCCCTGGTATCCACAGCCAATTCCTTGGGTTTATTTTTCATTTCCTTGTCCGCAATTTGCTTATTAGCATGAGAATAAAACGCAGAGTAGAGTGGATTTCTTTCCCTTCTTGTAAGGAAATTATCGTTAAAGTGAAATAAAACTTTTTTGATACTTAAACATGCATTTTATGACTTGTGATTAGATTATGTTACATTGGCGTTACATATACGATTACGTTACGTTACGTTACGTTATATTACGTATGTTGAGTATGTGACACGCATAAGAATCGTGTTATTAGTGTCGATAATGATATTTGGCAGTAAGTTATCGTTTATGATTTTTCAATACTTCAGTTACTGGAAATTCCTGCTTAAGGGTAACTGCTAATTTATGCTGAACCTTAAGGGGGAATTAAAGGTAATTTAGTTTAACTGGGAAGTGGGAACTCTAATAGTTCTATTGTGTTCGTTTAATATTACAAATTTAGTTTCATTTGCATGTTGCTTCCATAGCGTTATTAGGAATCCTTTTGTAGTATAAATGAAACGAGGTGTCGTGGAAAAGTATTTCAATAGAGTGTAAAACACTTAAAAAAAATTAAATTAAACGAAAAGCTAAGCATCAGACATTCTGGTGACATTTGTAAGACCGTAAACCATGATACCACGTCTTAATGTGGCATTAGTAAGTGGTGAAATAAAATAAAATATTTTTCAGTAAATGCTCTACCCACACCACATTTCTAGGAAAAAAAAAATAGTAAAAAAGTGGCTAAGATAACTACTCATCCTCTAATGTCAAAAACAAAAAGAAATCAACTTCAGGTATCCTGTCTTAAATTAAAAGACATTTGAGTGAGGGCATCCTGCAACGCCATCGAAACAAACGGAGAACGAGAGGCGTGAATCCTACACAATAATAGACTTTCCAAGCTCTACTTTCTAAGAGGTTTTGAATTTGACTTGAAACTTGTGCTTAAATATTGTTCTCTTTGAATATTATATCTTCATATCTGATGGTATATTCTAACCGGTTTTAGAGCTTAACTTGTCCCAAACTAACTGCAGTTAGACCCCGCATAGCGATGCTCCACTTAACGCTGTTTCAGTATTACGGGTTAGTATTGGAATTTGCCTTTTTGCTTGCTAAGCTCTTCAGTATTCGCCGACTTCATCATTTGATTACAAATGAATTTTTCTGATTCCACTAAACATTGAATATAGTAAAGACGCCATGATTCCATGCTTACTCTGCTACCCAGGCTAGATATTGTGGATAAATGGCTGCGTTCATTGAACAGTTTAGCCAACAATTAGACTAGTTTGCCATGTTGCTATAACAGTACAACAAACTTCTCTTATAACATCTGCTAATAATCATGAAATGCTTAAAATTCTCATGGCAAAATATATTGGCCCATATACTGTAGCCATCAAGCCTTTAGGCATTAGTCCTGCAAGCACTATAGCTGTACTTGGGGATACTCTGCAGTAATGGAAGCTTTTTTATACTTCAGCCAGGAAAAACCAAGCATTGTTTATCAATTCTTTAGCTCCTTTTATGCTAAACATTATTCTGGTTTAAGTCTTAGCTATAGTTAATGCCTTGTCACGAACCTTCTCCAAATGTCCACATAAGTATAATTTCTTCACTTCACTCCAGGAACTTTTGACCTAAAACTCTAGAGGTTCTTGCGTTATATATTGATGACTAGAAAATTCTGGAGTTAGCTTAGCTTGAGTGCTCAAGCGTACTTTTGGTGTCGAAGCTATCAATCTGCATACCTAACCTAGCTGTGCTACGCGTGCTAAGGGTTCCGATATAAAATTTTCGAATAGGATGCCTGACCAATGCACTATTTTCGAGGCGATAAATACGGTCATATTTAAAGCGGAGAAATTTTTGTAAGGTGTTGCATTATTCCCAGAGAATCGCTTAATTAATTCGATTGGTCGGTGAATGTCAGAGATTCGGATTCAGCCATTAGTAATTTGGGAATAAAATCAACACACACAAATTGTATGGTTCGAAGAACTAGGTTGCAATCCTGGCTGTAGGATAGTAATAACCAACTGAGTATGTAAGTAATAGCATTTATTGTAGAGTAAGTATGGTTTCCTATAACAAAGATTTGATCACGATTCCTAGCCTAACCAAACCGTAGGCTTCACTTAATCATTAGTTTCTCCCGTTGGAAAGAAAGCAATGTACTCGGGTAAAAAGTTCTTCAAAAGTATTGATTCCTGCTTACACACCATGCCAGTATGCAGTTTTAAAGACGACATACCACAATTTGCCCCATTGACTAAAGTTCAACGCTTGATATCTTTGAAAATCCACTCAATAGCACTGGGCTAAGAGCAATTTCTTTATGGAAAATATTGAATTTTTAACAAGAAAGCATCAAGTAGCGCTGGTGAATCCTTTGAGTATCCAAATTCGTTGAATGCATTATTTTAGATTCTGACATGAGCTGTCTTGATAAGGCAGTGTGATTAAGACTACAGTCGAGTATGTGTCATTAAGTGATCTCTCTGTGTTTTTTTTTTTTTAACAATATTGGACTGTTTCATGCTAGACGTATAATCATTGTAGTTAGAATGGGAATATTATATGGAATTGAAAGAATGATAAATTGTAGTAATGCAGGGCATAATAACTATAATTTAATTACATTTATTACAAACAATAACCAACAATATTATGAATTAAAATGTGACAAGTGCTTCAATTGAACTGGAATCAATGCTCTGAACTACATTGAAGTTTTCTTTAAACCACACTGCGTATGAGTAATACGAGATTATTCATGCGTATTGCGTGTGTCCTAGTTAATCATTAAGAAAACTTAATTAATTTAAAAATAGTTGATAAATAAAATACGATATCATAAAAAATTTTGTATTTTTTAATTAAGCACGTCATTAAAATGTTCTTTCATTTAAAAATCATATGCGCTAAATAAGAAATTCATGTTGTTGAGATAAAAATGTTGTTCTGTTCTGTTGTCCTAAGCCAAAAAAAAAAGAGAAAAACGCTAAGAAATCTATTCAATAAGTTCATGTGTAGCATAGAAAGTGTATTTTAAATTGCATGTTTTGTTCCATAATTTATGTCTTTGGCTGAATTAAAAAAAAAATTGTAAGAAAATGTAGTGTGAGTCCTGTTGTTATTGTATTTGCATTTTATGTGTCAAAAGTAAATGTGAGCGCATTAATTCCAATTTCTTATTACTCTTGCAATATGAGAAGAAAAATGTAGAAAAAGTATGCAAAACTTTTGAAAAATAAGAAACAGAAAAATAAATGAATGAATGAATGATTGAATGAATAAATAAATAAACAGTGTATGTATGTTCTTCTTCGTTTATTTTTCATTTTTAAATAAATTGCATGTTATTTGATTAATTAACATAAAATTTCTTGTGCCAAAGTGTTCTCAACTATTATTGAACATCGTAGAAAACATGGCAAGTACTGTGCTAACTGTGCCTTACTAGTAGCAGAACATGCCAGAATACAGGAATGATTCTTATGAAATAAATAAATTGTATTTGAGTTAGTTTTTTGTAGTGTATAACTGAGTATCAGTTTACATGTTTATATTTTATTTATCCATACTGGCTGTCTTAACCAGCTCAAGTGTATTGCAGTTTGTAATGTTGTTTTGTCTACAATTCCATCCATATCTTGTTAAAGAATAATATTGTACTTGTAACTTTATTTGCATTTATGTATACATACAAGGAAAGGAAAGGAAAAAGTACTTATAAAATATTCTAATATTCCTTTATAAAAAATAACGTGCCAAAGGTAAGTAAATTTAAATTGTAGTTAATAAAACAATACAAATTTAATGTGTAAAAATTCGAAAACCAATGGCATGATGAAGTAAAATTCGTTAAGCTATCAATCTTTTTAAATAAATTTGGTTTGATTGACCAGACCCAGTCGATAACATACTCCCATAACTGAGTCCTTACTTAGTTGGTTCGTAATTTTATGCATGTGGGTGCCTTAAGTCCCTAAACGACAAATTTTGAGAAACTTTTCATGGGTTTTTGCTGGAGTTTGATAGGAAGTCTAAGAAAAATTTCATATAGTTATGCAGGAACTGCTCACAGGTTTAAAGCGAATGTCTCTAGTCAACCTATATAAAAATACTATTAGACTATGCGACTTTATGTTCTTAAACAAGTTAAAATATTGGTTCTTTGACAAACTTTCATACAGAAAAAAATTAGCTAAATATTTGTGTTCTATATCCCGACAACTTCTGCCACAGTGACCATTATGAAATACAAAAATACCTAAACTTTGTCTTAAATGGACGATGATTATAACTGCTTTCTAAACACATTCTCATATAGTATAACAGCGGACTTTTAATTCTTCTTCATATCCTGACAATTTCTACTATAAATGTTTCCTGGTACAGATTCTTAAATCTTAAGTATTTGCAGAACAATGAGTCTCATAGAAATAGTTTGAATAGCAAGAAACTTTCTGTTACTGTAGGCTTCAATAGAACAAATTTTTTAAGGATTGATTTAACTAAGACCAGTAGCAGTGTAAATCCAAGTTCTCCTCTCTCGAAATCATATTATTCTGCCGACATGCCATACTTCCTCTGGCTACATGTTTATAGTGGACAGAATTTTAAAATTTTCAGTTAGACACAATTGGTGACTTAGTTTACAGCGGGACATATAGGCATTACAGAAATATATCATAGCCTCTAACCAAGCCTCGTAAACAACTCAATTTAATCTCTGTTGAAGCCAATAAGACGTCTATTATATCTGGCTACGAGGTACAAGTCCACCAAAGCCCTTAATGTTGTTGAAGAGACAAACTTGTTCCCAAAAAAATAGTTGGCGGGCTGACAATTATTACATGTAGCGGGGATGATACGCTGTTTGTTGCTGTCGAACAAAATCAGCATCAGAAATCTTCCAGAATAAAGTAAAATATATTTTGATCTCCCAATATCAATGAATGCTTCCTGGGATAGGCCGTATGAAACAAAATTTCTTTACTTACGCAGTCTATTACATGTACAAAGTAAGAGTTCGAACTTAAGCACGTCATAGCAGACGATTACATGCCAATCTGGCTAGGAGTCAATGTTAGCTTTACCATGTTTTAAGCCTAATCTGAACACCATCGTTGTTACTTTAGATTATCGTAAGTAATCTTTACTTTAATCCATCCATCCATAATTGGCCATTACAACCCTTCAGTCAGGATTACGACCTAGCTTCTCACACCACTTATGTTGTGTGCGTTAATTTTATACATGGGTGGAGGGACCTACAGTTTAAAGTCGACTCCAAACGACAGATATTTGAGAAGCTTTTCATGGCAATTTTTACTCTCAGAGTCTTTGCCAGAAATCTGCTGAGAGGAAGTCACCGAAGAAATATTTTTCGTTTGGATGTCTAACTTGGGACTCTACTTTAATCACCTGTCACTATTTGCTTTAAAAACAAGTCGATTTCATTGTTATGAAGGACACCATCCTTTCACAATTATTTTCCTTACAAAATCTATAATTTTCCCGCTCTGACTAGGCCAAGACTTTTGTTAAAATGTCAAAATGTTACGCTGTAATGCATTCAATTCAAATCAATTAATTCGATTCCGAATACAATTCTCAATATATCTGCTGCGTGACACTAAAGTGACGTCTACAATTACTTACTTTATTGGTCCTTGCAATCCCTTAGAGAGGATTACAACCAAGTTTCTTACAACACCCATGCTGTTTAATAAATGATAGGCGGTATCTACAGTTTAAAGACGACTTCAAACTGTAGGTTTTTAGCAACTTTTCAGGGCAATTTTATTTTGCTCCCAGAAGATTGCTAAAAGGAAGTCGCCGACGAAATATGTGTTCATGTGTCGGGTTTATTCGAGATATCTAAGCATGGATTTAAACCACAGGCCAACACACTACCTTCTTGGAGATCTACAACTATTCCCTCTTTATATACGCCGTAACTGTTGCATAGTGTTTTTTTCCACTTTGTATACATACATGCATAGATTGTATTATATTTTTATAGAAAATAACTATTTTGTTTGTTTGTAATTTAGTTTTTCCTTTTTTTTTTTTATTTATTCCTTCTAAACAAAACCAAAAAAAAAAAATGTGTTTTTCTGTATTATTTTTTTGCTTTTTTTGTGTTCTTGTATTTCTCTTTTACAGGGTGCTGTTTTGTAACGTATTATACGCGTAGGGCTGCTTTGAAGGCTCAAGATGCTTTGCATAATATCAAAACATTAGATGGGGTAAGTATAGCATTTTTCCTCATTCCTATTAGATACATACATACAAATACTAACACCCATACATACATACATACATACATATGTCTGTAGCAACTAATAAAATCTAATGTGGTTGTATACATATTGTATGAATATTTCATTGTGGGTTTCGAACATGTCTTGAACACCCTAACCGCCCTCTATAAATGTATTGAGTCTGTATGAATTGAAAAAATAAAGAAAAGAAAATAAAATGAAAAGAAAAATTAAAGGGAAAACGGAAAAAGGAAAAGCTTAAGCTGCAATTTGTTATATTTTTTCTTCAATGTTTTTTTTTTTTTGTTTTGTTTGTTGCTGTTGTTATTGTATTTTGTAATGTTTGTGTTTTTGTATTAAAAAAAAAGTTTAAAACTTTTGAAGTGTGTTTTTGTATTTTGTAAAGTGGTTGCATTGTGCAGTTGTCTAAAATACTAGAAAATATTTAATCATGTTGTAAAAGCCTTCAATTCACATAAAATTAAAAAAACATTGATTTCAGTAATTTAAGTTGCTTTAAGTATAAATACTTTAAAAATGTTTAAAGCAATTTTTTATACTCATAAAGGGAATATCAACAAAAGAGGTCGACAACCCTTCAATAACCCTTCAGTCAGGGGATTACTACCTTGCTTTTCACACTACTTCTATTGTGTGTGCTAAGTTTATAGTTTAAATGGCGAGACCTTTAAGATAAAGTCGATTCCGGGAAGCAAATTTTTGGGAAACTTTTTCATGAAAATTTTATTTTGCTGTCAGAATTTTTGCCAGACATCTGCTGAAATAAAATCTCCGAAGAACTATGTGTTCAAAGTGATTGCATTATAGCCTGACGACTAATAAGCCAACACACTACCTACTAGACTACGGTTATTAAATCCTAACAGAATTAAATCCGGACAAAACAGTGAATTATCACTACAACCTAGCCTAGCATTGTAATGAAAAGATCGTATATAAACTTACTTACTTAATTGGCCATTAACAAGACTTCCTCGATCTTGACCTTCCAAAGAAAACAAGATCATCCTCTTCGCTGACTTTCTTAAATCCCCGGATTAAATACCCATCTCACCAGTGCATCTGCCTTCATTCGAACGACATCATCGAGCTAGTGCAACCGCTGAATGTTAATACACTGCACAACATCCATGTAGTTGAGAAGCTCATACCGCTCACTGTTGGATCAGATGCGGAAATCATGGCCAACTCGTACTGGACCGAAAATCTTAAGTAGGAGTTTTCTCTCGACTACTCTCAAGGTTGCTGCATCAGTACTTAATAGTGTTCACGTCAACAGGGAAGATGATACGTCTTGTTGAGTATTAGTTTTGTCGTTTGATCTCTGCTACTCACCAAATATAAAAATGAAAGAAATTGTTATTGATCCTTAATAATCCTCCAAAAAGGACGTTAATTTTCTGTTTTATCTACCTGTGTAAACAACATTACGTTACATACAGAGCGTTTAATTTTTCGAATAACTTATAAACCCCACCACCTTCATCAGCAACTATAAATATTTGATACTCATTAGCTTTTGTGAAAACGCTGCTATTGAAAGAATCTGTCATTAATATTTGATTTAATGAATGTGCTTTAAAAAAAAATATACATACGACGAGTATTCATAGAAACTCAAGTATTTATGAAAGTCGTACGGCAAAATGAATGATAAAGTTTTCCTTTTTTTTTTTGTATTTATTTTTAGACGAATTGTTAATTGCCATGTTTACACGTTATAAATACTTTTGCTATTTATAAAGGCAAGCTGAAAAGCATCTTAAAAAAATAGTATTCAAATAGCATAGAAGTCTTCAAATAGCAGCTCTAACCATTCTTTTTGGAATCATGTTCTTCTCTAATAATAATTTCTTTGAATTAAAAGAAAAATTCTGCTTCTATAATATGAGAAACATGTTCTCAAATAATGTTTGTGTAGTATTTCTTTTAATTAATAGTGACTCGCATACTCGCCCATTTACTCACTCACTCACTCACTCACTTGCTATTCATTACCTCATCATTTAAGTTTTCTGTTCTCGCCTTCACTATCAACTTACTGTCAAATACTGTAAATAAGCAGAGGCATCACCAAATACAATACGTACATATGTTCCTTAGAACTATGAGAAGCTAATTAAAAGAAACCCTTTTTTAAGTATAATAAGGATTTCATATGTTTTCTTATGATTTTTCTCTTTTCATATTTAATAATTCCTTTAATTGAATTCATTTATGAGGTTATTGAGAGCACAACAGTATTTTGGGTTAAAATACACCATTTAAGAGTTTAGGAGCTGTAAATAGCTTTATTTCAAGAACATTTCTTTAATTATTTACATTATTAGGCATTTTGAAAAGAAGAAGCCTTTGAGTCTATAAGCAAATAAATCATAATCAAAGTATATGATGTTACCAAAATAGCTACTGAAAATGAAGAAAAGTGGTCACAGGGATTGCATTTCGATTCCACTCACTATTATGAAGCCTTACATTCAATATTCTCCTATATATCTGTAGACCCCAGGTCAAATATCTCGAACTTAACTAAGAAATATCCATGAAAAGTTTCTTAAAAATCTGTTGTTCAGAATCGACTTCGAACTGATGTTCATACAAAAATAAATAATTTATCATTACAACCCTTCAGTCAGCATTATGATCTAGTTTTTCACACCACTCTCGTTGTGTGTCTTAATATTATACATGACATGGCGGGACTTGCAGTTTAAAGTCGATTTCGGGCGACAGATTATTGAGAAACTTTTTCATGGCAATTTCATTTTTTTCAGAGTTTTAGCCGGAAATCTGTTGAGAGGACATTGCCGAAGAAATTAAACATTTTTTTCATATTTTCGTTTTGATGTTTGACCTGGCGTTTAAACCATATTCTTACTACCTAGGGCGACTTCATGCCCGCCACTTATGTATAAAATTCATACACGCAACATAAGTGATGTAAGAAATTAGGTTGTAATTCTGGAAACATGTCAATTTGGAAATAAATAATTTATTTCTGCAATCTACACGATCGAATTTTAAATGCTCTACTTTAAAGTGAAGGATATTCCAGCGACAGTGAACTAAAACCTTAGACAACGGGATTTCAAATCTCTACTTGCTGAACTTGTGGCCAAACGTTATGAAAATAATAATATCACGGCTATAGGGTAGCTTGAAAAGAAGCATGAAGTCATATCTCAGAAGATCTCTTTATAGAAAGCATTGGACCTTAATGGAATGGATAGTCTGCTACGATGTTCTGTACGGCTCCTTTACCCGATTCTAAATATTATTTCATGTATCTTACTTTGTCGTAAGGCATCCAGCTTTCAAATGCATACGTACATAATTGGTCATTACAAAACTTTAGTCAGGATTACGACATTGTTTGTCAAACCACTTATAATGTGTTTTTTAATATTACACATAAGTGGAGTGACTTATAGTTTAAAATCGACTCCTCACAGATTTTTGAGAAACTTTTTCATAGCAATTTTATTTACTTTCAAAATTTTTGCCAGAAATCTGCTGAAAAGAAGATAACTGTATGCAGTTTGTAAATAGTCACCTCTACCACCTTCTGATGTAAATAAATCTATTTCTTTGGACAGCTAAATATCTAAATCAATTACCCTATTAATTCGTTTTATAGGCCTTTTGCATTTTTCGATGTCATCAAATTACTTTTTAGCAACGGAAGTTGGGTTTTCCTCATCTGAGATGCTATTATCGAAGTCGAGTGATATAGAATTGTTTTAGGGCCTTTTGCAGGGTCAAAATACATATGAATTCACAATCCCAAAAATCCCGGGGCAAGTTTTCCAGATTGGCATCCATAATGTGTATGTATTGGACCTGAACGACATAGATATTCTGCTGCGATGGTTTTAGGCTTGTTAGCCTGGCTTTATATACTATTTTATATACCTTAATAGATGCATTTTAAATTCCTGGAAATGATTCTATGCAAAAATAATTTTTTTAGGACTTTGAAGCAATATTTTTCATTAAAATTTTAAAATTTTTTAACGTAGAATCGTCTGACGTCCTTTCAAATGAATCACATTGCTTATAACCATTTTTAATTGCTGCAGGTTTAGTTTTCAATGATTTTGCAGGTTTTTCTCATTCATGATAGTAATCTTAATAGAGAAATGCCTTCAACTCAGTATTTTTGAACTTTTATCGTTTATATAGGAGGTCTTTATGTTCAGTATTAAATTCATTACATCGGACTCTGGCATACATACCTATACTTCCAATAGCAACTAATATAAACTACAACAACAAGTAAAGTAAACTACGCTCCTTCAAGTGCCTGCCGATAAACTTACTTACTTACTTACTTACTTAATTGGTCATAACAACCCGATTAACGGATTTCGGCCTGCCGCAATACATCCTTCCAGGCGCCTCTGCTTCTTGCGCGCCTACGCGAGTTGGTCACACCAATCGATGACAGGGCTTCCTCGACTTGGTCCTTCCAACGGATACAAAGTCGTCCTCTTCGCCGACTTCCGCAGATCCCCGCATCAAATACGCGTTCGCCGGAGCATCCTCCTCCATTCGAACGACATGGCCGAGCCAGCGCAGCCGGTGGATATTAATACGGTGCACAACGTCTATGTCGTTGAGGAGCTCATACAGCTCACTGTTAGATCGGATGCGGAAATCATCTCCAATTGCCTATTGGGACCATAGTAGCACCTGTTGGCAAGAGTAATCCTGCGTTTGATCTCCAGACTGACATCATTTTTGGTGGTAACGGCGGAGCCAAGATAAATAAATTCCTTGACTGTATCAAAAGTATAGTTATCTGCCGTAATCTGAGAATCAATACGCCGCACGTCTCTACTTGTCGACAACATATACTTTGTTTTGCCCTCATTTACTGCCAGACCTGTCTTCTTAGACTCCCGTTCAATAGCGCTAAAGGCAGCAGTAACATCTCGCTTGGTACGCCCTATGATGTCGATGTCGTCAGCGTATGCAATCAATTGGACACTTTTTTGAAAGATAGTGCCATTGCGATGCACTCCTGCCTTTCACAGAACACTCTCCATGACGAAGTTGAAGAGGTTGCATGATAAGGTAGCCTTGTCTGAAACCTCGCACTGTATCAAAAGCTTCGGAGAGGTCCATTCCTACCTTGACGGAGCTACAGGAGTTGCTCAACGTCATTCTGCATAGCCTTATCAGCTTCGCAGGTATACCGAGCTCAGACGTTGCGGCATAAACACGATCCCTTATGGGGCTATCGAAGGCTGCCCTATAGTCGACAAAAAGATGGTGTGTGTCGACTTGTTTTTCGTGGGCCTTTTCCAGGATTTGGTGCAGTGTGAAGATCTGGTCTATGGTGGATTGGCCAGGTCTGAAGCCGCACTGATAAGGTGCAATCAGTGTTTTGACTAGTGGCTTCAGTCGTTCACACAATACACCTGTAAGAACCTTATATGCGATAGGGAGAAGGCTTATATGCCTGTAGTTGGCGCATATTGTGGGGTCTCCCTTTTTCAGGAAAGGACAGAGGACACTGAGGTTCCAATCGTTGGGCATACTTTCCTCTAGCCAAATTTTGTAGATAAGCTGGTGCATGCACCCTACCAATTCATTACATCCGGTCCTAAACAGTTTGGCGGGGAGGCCATCAGGACCTGCCGCTTTATTGTTTTTAAGACGTGTAATCGCGACTTTGACCTCTTCATAGCTAGGCGGCGGAATCTCCACGCCGTCGTCATTGATCGGGTTCGGAACATCATCTCTAGAGGCGGTATTGGGGTCGTCATCGCCTTGTAATAGAGTAGAGAAGTGTTTCCTCCACAACCTCAGCACCCCCTGCGGATCTGTAACCAGGTTTCCGTTCTCGTACTTGCAAGAAAACGCTCCGGGTCTATAACCCTCGGTTACACGCTTAATCTTCTGATAAAATTTTCTAGCGTCATTTTTACGTCTATGCATCTCGACTTCCTCACGTTCACGCCTTTCCTGCTCCCTTTTCTTGCGTCTGAAAAGGCGTCTCTCTTCCCTTCTCTTCTCTCTGTAGTTCTCGACAATGGCTCGCGTAGCAGCAGACTGCAACGTCTTCTTGTATGCGGCGTTTTTCGCTGCAGCTGCCTCGCGACATTCCTTATCGTACCATTGATTTCGTTGGGGTAGGCGCTCGAAACCAAGGACTGTTTACGCAGTAGTGCCCAAGGAGTGGGAGATGTTGGCCCACAGTCCTCCAATGTCGTTGAGATTAGATGGGGATCGACGGAGCTTATCCGTGAGTTGAGCGGAGAACACCTCAACTGTCCCTTGCGATCGCAGCTTCCTGACATCCAGCTTCCGCAATGTACTAGAGCGGGCCATCCTCGAGGCGCTAATGCGCAATCGAAACTTGGCTGCGACAAGGTAGTGGTCCAAGTCAATATTCGGACCTCTAAATGCGCATATATCTAGTACACTGGATACATGCCTTCCGTTAATCACAACATGATCGATCTGGTTGGATGTTGATCGATCGGGGGACATCCAAGTGGCCTTGTGGATGTCGAGATGTTGAAATCTGGTGCCTGCCAATAAACTGTTGGTCTAATTTGACTTTAAGGAAAATATTAGAACTTGAGCACGTTGGCTGCCGCGGCATTTTTCAGAAAACTTGCCAAAAAAAACGGCAACTTGTTTTGTTTTACATTAGTCAGTACGAGATAACTCGTAATTTGGCTCCCTAGAAGGGAAAGCAATCTCCGCGTTATCTCGTAGTCGGCAGTCAACGTGTTAAAGACCCAGAAATATATTCCAGAAAATTTAGATTTCGCTTTGGTTTTATTTTAAAACTACAAAACAAAGTTAAACAACATTACCTCGTATTCAGAAATATTTTAAATTAAAATACTTTCATAAATAAAAATTATTTAAAATGAAAAATTTATAGAAAATAAAAAAGAACAAAACGAATGCTTTCAAATTAACTGTCACAATAAAATGCAGGTGAATGATTTGCTAATGGTTTTCTTTTTTTTTCCTAACGCTTTCATAAATGAAATGAAATGAAACAACAAGACAGAATAGAATGAAATGAAAAAGGTCAACATTGGTTAGACAGTAAATTAAGGTAATAAAGTTTGAAAACGTTTTTCTTTTTTATTGTTTTTTTTGCCACTCACTTTTATGTTTTATAATGAAAATAATAACTATAACCGACATTTAAATGTCATGTCAAGTTAGTTGACACATACAATAGATAGTTTTAAATGTAATATCTACGCTATACTATATTCACTCATTCAATTTATTTGCTTCGGACAAAATGCTAAAAATTATAGAAAAAAAATTAAACTTTTTGCCCTCGCTTAAAACGTGTTTTTTTTTCCTTTGTTTTTAGAGTATAAAACTAAAAAAGTTTAATTGAAAAGGAAAAATCACATAAAAATTTAAAAACAACGTCAACGTCAACGTCAATTTTATGCAAATGTTGATACAGAAGAGTGTGTTCTGGCTTTTTTTTCTGTGATTTTTTACTCGGGTTTTTTCCTGTTTTTTTTTAGCATTTAATCACACATTTTGCTCGAAAATTACTATAACGTCCATTTGTCTGTTTATATGGCTGTCGGTTTAATTTTCAGTTCAATTAGCTATAAAAATAGTATTCAAATGTTAAGTAAACATTTAAAGGATTTCAAATGTTTTTCGCTCTCTCTCATTTTTTTCATTTTTTCCATCTCTCTTACATTCATTTTGTGTTAAAATGAAGCAGCACGAGAAAAAAAAAACATCAAATTTAACTGACATTTTGCTTAAAAGCATTTGAAATTTTATTTGGCTTTTCAAAACAGTATCAGAGAATCAAAAGGAAAACGTTGAAAGCCATTAAATATTTATCAGACTTTTAAGCCATTTACACCTTTTGTTTCAAAAGGTCCTGGATTAGTTTTCGCAGAAAAGCTTTCCCTTTTTTTCACATATGCAGGCTCTAGTTTATCAGTAAATTTTCCATATTTGTGACAATAAGTGTTAATTATAATTGCAAACAATTGTAAGCTTACTATAGGCCACCTATCCAGTTAGTCAGTTAATATGAACACACTCATCTATGTAAATGCAAATGTCCTTTGCATTCACAATTATTCGTACAAACAAAATAAGTTTACAGCATCAATCTCTCTTACCAAAAAAAAAAAAAAAATTATTTTTGAAATACTTCCCAGATAAGCTGCTCAAAAAAAAAAAACACTCATTAGAATGTATTTTTGGTTAATGAAACAAAATATTTCACTGTCATTACATTAAACATTAAAACAGCAACCGGTATCCTTTTTCATCCTTTTCAATACTCTTTACAATACAGATACCGACATTATTTTACAGTAAAATGGGTGACATTTTGACAGTAAATAAAACCAGGCAAACGTAAACAGGTGAAAGGACTATTGGGTGCTAAGTTGGGCCTTTTAACAAAAATGTTTTTGATATGGTAAATGGACCAACATTGCTCGTAAAATTCTTGGATTATATGGTAGATTCCTACCGGCATACTAGAACTAACGTCAAGACCCCACTTAGTGGAGTTGCCACCAGTACTATATCGTCATTGGTTAGTCTCTGACACCTCTGCCATTTTTCATATCATCATACGTTAACTTTATGATCTTGCCCACTTTTTCCGCTTTACATACATGCATATATAATTGGTTATTACAACCCTACAGAATTACGACCTAGCTTCCGTTACGTGCGTTGTTAATTTTATACGTGTGTGGCGGGAGCTACAGTTTAAAGTCGACTCCGAACGATAGATTTTTGAGAAACTTTTTCACGGTAGGTTTATTTACTTTGTCAGAATTTTTGCCTGAAATCTGCTATCGAAGAAATTCGGATTCCATTCCTTGCTGCCCAAATATCAATAGTTTACACACGGCGTGGACCTTAGTTTCGTATTCACTTACAGATTAAAGAAACTTAATCAAATCCTATCGTCGGTTGTGAAAAGGATTCAGTTGCTGATGACATACATACATACATAATTGGCCATTACAACCCTTCAGTCGGGATTACGACCTAGCTTCTCACACCACTTATGAAGTGTGCGTTAATTTTATACATGAGTGGCGGGATCTACAGTTTAAAGTCGACTCCGAACGACAGATTTTTGAGAAGCTTTTTCATGGCAATTTTTACTCTCAGAGTCTTTGCCAGAAATCTGCTGAGAGGAAGTCGCCGAAGAAATATTTTTCGTTTTGATGTCTGACCTGGGATTCGAACCCGGGTCTTTTGTCTAATAAGCCAACACACTACCCACTAGACCACGGCGACTTCAGTTGCTGATGAGCTCTCCGTAAATTCGTTTCTTCATTTACCTACATTAGGAGACATTCTTTATAAGCACACCATTAATTAAATACTTTTTCCTACGTCTTCAGTTCCTGGATATTCTTTCATTTTATAATGTAGCTTAGAAAAATAATTTTACCTTAATATCTGTGATTAAAATACCATCTTTGTTATACATATAAGGTTTCTACAACACATCGTAAAAAAATCTTTTAAAATTAGATACGATCGTTAAGGAAAAGTTTATATCGCTCACATCAATTATTTTCTAGACTACTTCTAGGAGGATATTATTTAAATACCATCCGGTATACCGTCGTATAAAACGTTGTACTTTAGTGCAACAACAAAGACGTGATGTGGCGCAGGGTAGAGCCAATACTCAATGCTTCTACGAAAAGCTTTCAATGATTGTATTGTGCTAGAAACTTTTTCTCTAGTGTATTTTATATTTAAATTCCTTTTACAATAGTTGTTCCCTTCAGATCAAATAGATATTTCAATACGGTTTTGCGAATTTATCTCAAAAAAAAAAAATGTACTATTGGCTTGAACCTCCTAATGCCGCACTATTAACTCCTCTTTCACTGTTATTTCGAACAGAAAAAGAGATGTGACTTGTCTTTTTTCCTGCACTTGTTATAAACGATCTGTACGACTAAACGTTTGACAAGATATTCTTCAACATTTAACTTCAGAAACTATCGATCACATCATGCTTGAGTGATTAAATTTTAGAAGCATTATTAAATTTTGTTTACATTTCCTTCTATATCACAGATCAGATCTTTAAAATTGAAATTTTTCGTTAAAACTTTATATTCCAGTACCCCGAAATGAAATCTTTCTCAAAAGGCCCTTAACCATACGTATAGTTGCCAGTGCCCTTTTCCTATTTCCTTGTGAAGTAAAGTAAAGTTCTGTATTGAATTCGATTATAAACTAAAATGCATTAAAAGCTTTAGAAAATGTTTGTTTAATTACTTATGTATGTACAAACATATGTCTGCCCAGAGTGAAAATGTTTCTTCAACTCAATACTTTACAATACTGAGTGAACACATGTGGTTGGTCATTATTTTTGACAATTACAGCAATTAAGTGTATATACAGGGTCTTACAAGTTTACATTTATTTCTAGCCATTTATTGCAAGAAATTAATAGAACACTTATTGCACTTCTTCATAAACAGTAAAACTGATATGCAGCATAGTTTCCATACTGGCAGCAGTGTGTCTGATAGCCATACCTTCTGCAATGTTCCATAAGTTTGGTTTGCACACATTAGCCGCTGGATATGGAAATTACCCTCGATTCCAATCTGATGAACTTACACTAATTTCGACGTGTAGGTATGGAGTAGTCTAGTATTTACTATATAGACTTATTAGACGTGACATCATAACCCAGGTCAGACCTCTCCAACGAAACAAAGTTTGAAAAAATATTTCTTTGGCGACTGTAAATAAAATTGCCATGGAAAAGGGTTTCAAAAATATGTCGCATGTATAAAGATAACGCACACCACATAAGTGGTGTGAGAAGCTAGATCGTAATCTTGAATGAAGGACTCAAGAATTGTGTGTGTATGTGTGTAAGTATAGCATAGTCGAAGTCGAGAATTCATATTCCATATAATATCCCGATTTCATAAGAAAGTCCAATACAATGATGAATATTGGTGGGGTTAAAATTCTCCCACGTCCTATCCCACTGTTTATTTAACTACAATCGTACAAAAACTTTTAACGAAATACTCATACTTGTTAAGTTTCTAAGCAAAGCCTTAATTTAACTGGGAACTGTTATACACTGAAGTGCGTTTAAAATCACCTATTGCTTTACCACGGCTTTAGAAGTCGCCGTGGTCTAGTGGGTACTGTGTTGGCTTATTAGACAAAAGGCCCGGGTTCGAATCCCAGGTCAGACATCAAAACGAAAAAATATTTCTTCGGCGACTTCCTCTCAGCAGATTTCTGGCAAAGACTCTGAAAGTAAAAATTGCCATGAAAAGCTTCTCAAAAATCTCGACTTAAAACTGTAGCTCCCGCCACTCATGTATAAAATTAACGCACACAACATTAGTGGTGTGAGAAGCTAGGTCGTAATCCTGACTGAAGGGTTGGAATGGCCAATTATGTATGTATGTATGTATGTATTGCTACAGAATGGCTTGATGTAGACAATGAAGACCAAAAATAATGGACACTGCCGTATTATAATAAGTGAACTGTATATGCCATCGGAACAGTATAATCTAAGCAATTCTGTTTTAACAGTGATTGTAAGATTCCCACATACTAGCCGAAACCCCAATAATGGTCTTTGTTAAGATTACATATTTACATAATTGGCCATTACAGGTCAGGATTACAGCCTTACTTCTCACACCATTTATGTTGTGTGCGTTTATTTTATACGTGAGTGGCGGGACCTACAGGTTAAAGTTGACTGTGAATGACAGATTTCTGAAAAACTTTTACAAGGCGGGTTTAATTACTCTCCGATTTTTTTCCAGAAATCTGCTGAGAGGAAATCGTCGAAGAAATATTTTTTTTCTCATTTCGGTTTGATGCCTGACTAGGGATACGAACACGGGCTTTCCGTCTAATAAGCCAACACACTACGTACTATCCTACGGCGCCTTCAACTTTGTTAACATTATTATCCTCTAATTAGGGCGGGGTTATCTACGAAATCCTGCTAACATGAATGTAAGAATCCCACATACTATCCAAACCCCGAATACCTATCTTTGTTAAAATTGTAATCCCCTGTTAGATATTTATGATAAAAATTTGTTCGTTTTCCCTCAGGTCCTCAACTGATTTGGTGGGTAGTGTAATCAGACAATTAGCAACTACGCAAGGCCACAAATGCACTTACAAGCTGAAATTTGCATAATACCTTGCAAATACTGCAGAAAAATATTTCAATGAATAATCAGCACTATTTGGAAAGTCGCCGTAGTCTAGTAGGTAGTGTGTTGCTTTGTTAGACGTAAAGCCAGGATTCGAGCCCCAGGCCAGACATGAAAACAAAATACAAAAAGCATTTCTTCGGCGATTTTCTCTCTGCAGATTTCTTACAGAAACTTTGAGAGTAAATAAAATTGCCATGAAATGTTTTTCAAAAATCTGTGATGTGAGAAACTAGGTCCAATAATCCTGACTGGAGGGTTATAATGACCAATTATGTATGTATTTGGAAAAGAACTTCAAACTTAAAATACCCTATAATTAATGTATACACATACTAAGGAAATTAAAAAATGTACAGGAAAACTAACACAGAAACACGAACACACGTATAGAGTAATAACATACAGAGAGAGAGAGAGAGAAACACATTTAATGTAAACAATGTAAAGAGTTCTAATGTATGTTGTCTTAGAAGAGGGACAAATGCTGTTTCTATAGAAAATAAAGCCTAAACAAAATAACAATAACAACAACAACAAGGATATTACTTTCAAATACTAAATATTGGTAATGAGTAGCAAAAAATAAAAATAAAAACAATAAGAAAAAAAATCCAGTTAATTTACAAAATAAAACAATAACAACAACAACAACAACAACACAAGATTGAAATAACAGGCACAGAGAAAAGTTGTGTTTTATACTCCTCGGCACTCTTATTACATTTCTATAGTCAATCGAAACAGGAAAAACCGTAAATGACAACGACAATGTATTTGTTACGTATGCAGGTGTATATGTAATGTATGTGTATAAGGAAAGTAAATTCGATTTTTAGGACTGACTGACATACATTAATGAATAAATAAATAAATTTTGTGTTTGTTTGTATTGGTATATGTTTGTTTAAGTACACAGACATATACACACATATATATTGACATTTTTGTACTTATAAAAACATGTATACATACACAACATGCTTACGTGTGTTTTGTTTACGTGTATGTAAATTGTAATTGTATTTGTTTTTGTTTTTGCATGCACATCACAAGTTTTGTTTTCAATACCGTTGACCGTATTATGTTTTGTTTACGTTTACACACTTCATTTAACTTCTAAATAATGGAAATGGCCATTTTATTGTTTACTTAACACACACACATACATACACACACACATAAACATACTCGCATGTAAAATATGCATTTCCTAGTAATGGATGGTCATGCAGAAGTAAAATGCATACAAATGTATGCATGTGAGTGATATAGGAGTACGTGTTGTTTTGTTTGTTTTTGTTTTCGTTTTTTTTATTGTAATTAGTAATGCCACTAATTATTATAAACAAACATTCAAACTTCAATCTTGTAAAGTCGTCTGGCAGGTAATTTAAATAAATTGAACAGAATTTTCATTCATCGATTTTAAATCTGTCGACTATTTGACCATTAAATATCATGTTTTTTTTTGCTTTTGATATTGGATTTTTGTATTGAAATACTCATGCAATAAATATAATTGCAAATATATTATTTACATAACGTAAATAAACAATTATTTAAAGCGTATAGAAAATTTAAAACCAATGGACTTTCGTGGTGCTTATATGCTTTTCCATCATGTTAGCCTTGATTACGTGTGAGGCCCGCATTCAGCGTGTTTAGTCAAGATGATAATACTATTCCCTCTATCGTAATTCAGCTCTAATCGAAATGAAATGACAAATAATATGAGATCCATTTTTTTTTGTTTGTTCGAATCTCTCTGAATTTTATTAAACTTACAAAATCAGTCATCAATGATAAGCATATACGACTTCATGTTTCCAAAATTTTATTTCTCAATTTTTTTCTGAAGCAATTTTATTTTTTAGGACTCCTTAGAGCTACTCAATATGGTTTATGTTGGCTTATTTAAAGCCGGCTTTATTATGGACGCTTGATTTTTCTAACACCACAATTTTACAAGGCCAACAGAATGTTTGGATTCGTTGTCCTGCACAATCAGCTGTCTCTGTTTTTAATAAACGCCAGATAAACAAATCCTTGGGTTATGATAATGGGTAGCTTGCCTTTTACAGACAAATTCACTCGTTGGCCTTATGAGCCATTGTGTTACCCAGTTTGATATAGATCCCTTGCAATGATGCCTTAACGGCTTGTTTGAACCACCTCGGGCTACGATTGAAACCGAACAGTACCCCTTGCGATAACATGTGGGCCATCATGCCCAGATCTTCAAACGTTCTGTCACCCAGAAACCCATGATGTCTGTTCTGAAATGCAGGGCATTCGCATAAAAAGTGTTGCACCGATTCCGTATTGCTAATGAGGTAGACCGAGTCTCCGAAATAACCAATAGAGCAGTATATGTTTCTATGCTTTCCATTTGATCAAAAAAAAATCTTTATTTCGTTGCACCAAAGCACATTGTAATGGATATAATGAAGGTATTGCTTAGCAAACTTTAATAATCTTCATATCAGCCTTTTGGTGCGAGGAGATACAATACCTATACTATATATATATATAGCAAATAAATCCAACATCATCAAGTCGTTTACCTATTAGGCAGCTTGAAACAGGAGAGTTAAATTCATTTTTTAAGGTCCGGTTTAAAAGTTTCTTCGAACATCTACTTGGTTCACGATTTATACAGTCGAACTTCTATAAATTGAATCACCATTATCCAGAAATAAACTTCAAGTTAAAGAAGCAAAACCTAGTAGAACTTCTCTCCAAATTACTATTACTGTGCTTCAACTTATAGGAAATTCAAGTAATAGAAGATCAAATTATAGAAGTTCCACTGTATCTCCATAGCAGTAAAATTTTCTATTTAGAGCACTCCAAGATCCTAGCAAGTTTCTTTTTTTATTGGATAAGATAAGCTCACATCAGGCCTCTTTGTGGTACCACATACACTGATGCCGTTTCATATTATTGAAGTTAAAACTCTTGTAAGCCCACATAACAGATCCTTCATCTGGCCATGCATTTGTTATTAGAAGGTGTACAGAAAACCGTTTACGAAAGTCAATAATGGGTGGCATCCTTAACTTCTTTTAAATGGCCACAAATCCAAAACAATTGCGTAGCTTCTCATCAGCTCCTTAGAGTCTGAGTTTTGGATTTGTGACGTTTTCGGAGTCAGGTTTGTCCTACATTCGTGATATTTTAGAGAGGTCCTAACAACCGCAGTCAAAATTGAGAACATAGCCTCAGCCTGAGAACACATTTATGAGTGCTGGATATACTAGTATTCCGAAGCTCTTCTCGTTCGATGTTATAACTTCTTAAACTTAAAAATTTATTTCGCATCAGCACTAAAATGATTTTCATTTTCCATCTTTTTCCTGCTATTTTCTTAAGAAGATGAAATAATTTTTACAATTTAATCACATGTTGTTCACTTTGGATTGTTTTTTTTTTCTCTCTCTTTTACAGATGCATCATCCCATACAAATGAAACCGGCTGATAGTGAAAATCGTAATGGTAAGTTACACAATCTCTTCTTATGCCTCCAACACTTTTCTTTTAGTTTTAAAACACATTTTCTTACATTTACGAAAATGCAAAAAATGCATTTAAGAGTTACAACTTAAATAGGTATAGACACCTAAGGAGTATAAGTCTACCGTACTAGAGATGGCTTAATACACCTAACAGCCTAACATGTATGGTACATACATACATGCATGCAGAGAATAAAAGATAAAAGCCTTTACTGGTTATACATATATTTAGCCCTAAACCAGACTCCTTTTTTTCCTGTATTTTACTTTCTTTCTTTTTATTGGCAGAAACATTAGGCTTTAAAAAGAGGAAATCAATGAGAAAATGAAGGCAAAAAAATTATAGGCTTGGAGTGAAACTTGGCTGCAACAGATGCAGTAGAGAAAAAAAAAATTCAACCATCAACAGCTCTTGTAAATCAATAGATGTATTGGAAACAACATACACACATGCATACAGTAAAATACTACTAATCACATACATACATACTCTAGCAGACATTAGGAATTTGCCATCATCATATGATACGATTGCCTTCTATCCTTTGATTACACATCACTGTTGCTGCCACCCCTACCACAACCGCTTTTAAGAGGTACTTTGTGTAGCAGAGTGTTTTACAAGGAGAATACGCATCTTTTTTTCAAGCAGACGACTCTTAAGAGGCATACTTTTTAGGTCCAAACATTTGCAACATTATTCTGCCCAAAATTATGCGATCACCAGAAGCAGATTATGGAGTCAATTTCGACCTCCGGGTACTGTACCTGCCTTAACCGACAAGTACACATCCTCTAACCTAACAGAAGCCGGTATTATCTATCATGACAAACTCTGTATACTAGCATCTGTTAGACCTTATTCTTCCATTGTAGTGCCACCAATATGCAACAATTTTGAATAACTTATGCCTGAACTATAAATTATTAATACAATCGATTCTTTATTTCAAAAAAATGTACAATATTGTGTAGAATAACCTACAGTCGGTTTACTTTTAATATTTTCTCTTTGACGCATAACGCATGTTTCGATGTACAGTGAGTGCCAAAAGAAACTGTGCTTTAAAAAATATATAGTTACGATTTAAACTTTTAAAATCATAGTTTCCATATTAAATAAAAATAAATTTGTGTTTAGTTTTAATTAAAATTCTTTATTATTCGCACAATTCTGTATGCCAATGTTTACAACTTGATGTAAACAAGAACAATTGCTTTGTTTGTTATTTCTCTTTGCACTCTTTTGCATAAACAATAACAACTGCTAATCAATTGTTCGATAGATCTTTGTAACGGAGATCTTCAAACTATGATTATTGCCTTCAAACACACCGCGTTTTCACACAAGACTGACTGAACTTTTACTTACCCCATTACATGTTTCCTCTTGACTGTTATATGAGTTATATAGTACGCCAAGGTAAACAGTGTGATGAATGTTCTTGAAGGCGATTTTTCATGGTTTCGCCTTCTAGAGATTTATATAAATTCAAACATCGTCGGGTCTAGTAGGTAGTGTGCTGGCTTATTAGACGTAAAGCCAGGATTAGAGTCCCAGGCCAGACATCAAAAAATAAAAAATACAAAAAGTATTTTTTCGGCCATTTCTTCTCTTTCTCTTCTTGTTTCGCAAACATCTGTCGTTCGGAGTCGACTTTAAATCTGTAGGTCCTGCCACTTCTTTATAAAATTAACACACACAACATTAGTGGTGTGAGGAACGGCGGGCTTCTTGGAGACGATTGCTGTAGACTGTCTAATGGTGAATGTATAGCACTGGCCATTTTATAGTCACTAGCAGCAACTCGTTTCCTTACCGTTCGCATCTTCCCTCTTTCCACCTTTCCTAAAAAACCTGCACAATGCACTGAATGAGTAAAGGTCATCCCCTGAGTTCTGGTTTTATAAAAAAAAGAACAATCATTGTTTTATTATTGTTGTTTGTGTATTTTGCTTACATTTATTCATGTGATGTTTGTTGGTATAATTTTGTTTACATGTTTATCAGTTTTTTATGCTGGTGTTTGTTGCTATATGACGTTGTTGCTAGACATGTAAACGAGTTTATTGTTTTTGTAGCTTTTAATTTCAATGTTAAGCGATCTAGACTTTTTCCATTTCCGTAATAACATATCGCTCCTTTATTGCAACATAGTCATATCTCAAAAAATTAAAAATTTGTAGTTACTTAAGCAAAACTGTACATGTTGAAACAAAAATCAGTTTTATATCCCAAGCTGAACCGAAGTTATAGCAAAAAGTATTTGCGGCAATTAGATCATAGGACTTATGTCTTAAATCGCATTTTGCCAAGCTCAAGGTTTTTTGAGATATGACTATGTTGCAATATGTATGAATAAATTACCGTTACTTTTATTTTAAAATTGTTTCATTGACAGTTTTTAAAATTGAAACAAACAAAAATTACAAAAGATTTTGAAATAATGTCAACATTTTTCGGCGGTAAAAGTTGAGTTTAAAGATTGTTAGAATTTTATCCTTAGTGTACAAATTCTTTTGACACACACTGTATGTAAAATTCTCATCTCCTTTATTTTTTGATTTTTGTTTCTTTTATATTCCATTAATACATTTGAATTCGATGTTCAATGCTACGATATCATATAACGACCAATTTCAACTATCAATGCAACAAATCTATTTCAAAAGCCATTGGCATTGGTTATTTACAACAAAAAATAAATGAATGAATGCCTGAATGAAAGTTACAAAACGAAATGCAATGCAAGGCAACAGAAAAAAAAATATGAAAATTAGAAAAGAAAGCAAAAAAAAAAACATCCTAGAAAGCAGAAATAAGGAGTAACGAACAAAATCCACACGAAAGTGAGGAGAGATGTTGGATAAACGTTGATTCTATAACTGCAATAAAGTATTAACTGGATTGAAATAATAAGCCGCATACAACTGTATGGTATTGGCTGATAAAAAGGAACAAAATAGTATTACAATTCTGTTTGAATTAAGAGCACTTAAGGTATATGCAAACAGATACTTCCTTACGAAATATTTCTTATAATAATAAAGCCTTTTAAAATCAACTGAAGATATTCATCAGGCTGTGTTAATAATCAGTTTAATATTACATATCTTATGCTAATATTGAAAGTGCTATTTTTGTTAACACCACTGCATTTTAATTTTTCATTTCAATATCCTTATCTCTAATAAGTGTAGATGCATTTGAATATGCATGTATTCGTGTTATAACATGTCTAACTATCTCTCTCCTTCTATATCTCAGTCTATGTGTATGTATGTATGTATAAGTGTGTGTATGTGTGAGTAAGTGTGTGTTTGTTACGGTTGTAACATAAAAATTGATGATGGTGCAAATAATGTTGTATTTCCTTAATGAAAAAAAAAGGAAAAAAATTTCTTGTTTTTTTAATAATTTTTGAATTGAAAGAAAAAACTTTTTATATAAAGATAAATGAGTATTTGTTGTTGTTGTTGTTGTTACAATAACAGAGCCTGCTTTACACACCAATAAACAAGTATATTTATGTACATTCTTATATACAACCTACATGCGTATGTAACGAGTAAGAGTAATTGTATCTGAAAAATGCATTATGCTTTTATTATGCAATTTTTGAATGCATGACTGCAAATATAAATGTCTATATGAGTATCAGCAATACCAACAACACCAACACTAACAAAAGCAAACATACATACATACATACATACATATATAGAATTAAATAAAAAGTAATTATTATTGCAAAAAAAAATTGTTATTTTACGCAACAACATTTACTCTCCACACAAATAAAGGATATGATATTCATTCGTTTTTGGTTTTCTTTAATATTTTGGATACTTTTTGCCTCCTGCAACATATTGTTATTCAATGGCATTTTAAATTAATATTCTTTAAATGTAATCCATTATGATTAAAATTTAGATTTGTTTTCTTCAATTACTGATTGATTTTTTCAATTAAGAATCTGGATTAGAATTAGAAAATGCATTAAATTTAAGTTGCTTTAAATTTTATGAAAGTAATTAAAAAATTCCCAAGTCAGACATCAAAATGAAAAATATTTCTTCGGCGACTTTCTCTCAGCAGATTTCTGGCAAAGACTCTGAGAGTCTTGACTCTGCCATGAAAAGCTTCTTAAAAATCTGTCGTTCAGAGTCGACTTTAAACTATAGGTCCCGCCACTCATATATAAAATTAACGCACACAACATAAGTGGTGTGAGAAGCTAGGTCGTAATCCTGACTGAAGGATTGTAATGACCAATTATGTTTGTATGTAATTAAAAAAATTTAAGCAATAAATTTCTGTTTGTGGAATTAAACTCAACTTATGACAGTCTCCGGCAATTATTGGCCAAGCAAACGCACAATTCTCAATTCTAAAGTTTACATTTTTTAAGGAAGTTAACTTTGAACAAGCGAATTGAAAATGAATTCTGCTTACTTTTAGCCCAAGCAAAAGGAATCCCATATACCTTTAGTCCCCATCACATTAATTATCAAGACGTCTGTTTAATCTTTATAAGCTTTGCAAAGAATGCTAAAATTAATTCAATCTACGTCCATTATAAAACTGTTTAAAACAATCTTACTAGCATGAATAAGTTAATTTAAATCCAACTAAATTCAGTCAACATAATCTCCTTCTCCAGCTGTTTCTTATCTCGTGACATTTGTAATCTTGGGCAGTTATTGTGATGCCCTTTTGTAGTTTTCTTATTGTCGGTCCGTGCCACTTATATATTTAAATTGAGGATTTACAACGTGTAATGCAACCCAAGGGTCTCATTTTTGATACATGCAAGTCAAAATATTATCAATGATTGACAAAGGATCATACCATGATCATGATTCATATCTTAGTTCTGATGGAGAATCGGAAAAGTTTACTTGGACCATCTACCCAGGCTGTGAACTTGTTCTGATCTTACAAAAGAAAATGTGAAAAGATTAACTCAAGTTAAGTATTTCATTTTTTTTTACTCTTCCCTTTTTGACCTCTAACACGTTGAGTGCCACAAGCGTTTACAGTAAAATTTCCTTTAGGTTACTTACGAATATCCTTTGAAAAAAGCCAAATATTCGCAATGTGATCAGAAATTGTACTGTCAACCGAATATGGTAGTCAACATGCTACAGCAGTAACACCATCAACATTTTTGTAGTTAAAGGGTCTTAATCTTCTGTTGTAGTATGATGGGATTATTCTGTTGCATAGTAAAAGCCGTCTAGTTTCGCATGATGTTTATTCCAATTTTTTTTTTACACTGAGAAGGTCAATACTCAAAAGACTGCCTGAATGAATTATTTAAAAAGAGAGAGAGATAAAAACCTCTAAATTTTTCAGTTTTTGTTTGTTTTTTATCCTAACCTTCAGTCACCTTCTAACTTCTCTCATCACTTATGCTATGTGAGCTAATTTTATGGACTTACAATTTAAAACCGATTCCGAGGAACAGATTTTTGACAAACTTTTCATGGAAATTGTACTTTACTTTCACAGTTTTTGCCAGAAATCAGCTGAGAGCATGTCGCCGAAGATTATTTTTTTTTTAATTTTCTCATTGGAGATGTCTGATCTGGTGAATGAACCATGGACTTACTTTTACTAAAGCAGCACACTACCAGCTCCACTATGGCAAGTACTGCCCATAACAACAGATATCTCAATAAAAATTTCACGCTTATAATTTCAAAGGTAGCTTAGGGTCTTGTTGGCATTGATCTGAAATTTCTTTACTGAAAACTTTTCAGAATTACAAATGTATGCGGATCAGTCACATCGATCACAAAAAATTTCAATAAAGTGTAGTTTATGCAGACCTACCAGTAGCCTGGAACTTTTAACTTTGAATAAAATTTTATGAAACCACAAAAGAGAACAAAATTAAGCTGCAAATATATTCTCCTAGCCAAGATTAAAGTCGCTAAAATATATTCTGCTTGATGGCAAACTTAAAAAATTATTTTCTTGGGATGAACAAAGCTCATACGAAAGCAAATAAACAGTGCGTATAATCGTATATTGGCCCAATGTAAATTTATTTTAAGAATTACAATACAATTCCAAATTATATTATATTCATGTACGAGCTGAGTAACTTCGACCATATGCCCGGTATAGTGTCACAGACCAGAGCCTCTGGTGGGAATCGAACGCGCAACCCTCACGCTAGACTACCAGGGCGCTCAAAATGTAAATTAAATGATTATTTAGTTCAAAAAAATAATGAAAAATATTCATCAAATCAAGGAGTTGCTTTAATCACGATATTAACTTACGGAAACGGGGCACTGTATATGCATCTTCGTTTGAAGGTTGTAGTGCATATGTACCTTTAAACCCAAGTATGCGGGCAGAAAAGAAACAATTTTTCCTAAATAGAAAAAGAGAACTCATAGACGATCCTTAAACGGTACGCAAACAACAACCAAGTTCATAAGAATTTAAGCCAATATTCTGTATGTTCTTTCATAAATTAAATCTTATACTAGCATTAGATAAAGAGATATTATTATATTATTAAATATTATCTATAATATTTAATATATTAATTACTTTAGCGATAATTAAATCATAAAAGTATTTATCCCGTATGTATGTTTGTTTTAATATGCATTTTTAATAAACCAAAGTATTGTACAAAACCCATCAATAATGTAAAATCATATTCAATAAAGATATAAAAAAAGTTAATCTTTATAAAAATATTTGTTTAATTTATAATAAAATCCATATTAAATTTAAATAGAGTAGGGGAGGGTTTTATAAGATAAAGAAATCAAATTATTTTCAATATTTTTAAAATACAAACACAAACTCATACTTAACTTTGTCTGTGTGTATGTAAAGGCAGGCATACAGTTGTATAAACATTAAGGAGAGTACATTTGAATAAATAGATGTATGCCTTAGACGAGGGCTGTAATAAAATGAACGTAATAATATTAAAATTAACATGACATACAGATGACAGCAGCATTTTAAGTCTATTCGTATTTGGTAATCTATTGAAACGGGGGAATATGTTTCAATGTGATAATTCATTGATTCATTGATCATTACAACCTTAATTCCGCCACTTATGTATAAAATTACCACACACAACATAAGTGGTGTGAGAAGAAACTAGGTCAATAATTCGCCACTAACCTTAGCTAAATTTTTTATTTATGCTAAGAAAAACAGTGTCATCAGATAAGGTAGTAGATTTATAATCTTGTCCGATCGATAAAGTAAATATAGAATGGTTTCCAAACACGTCTACAACCGGCTGAGGGTGCACTTTCAAAGTCAAATACAACCCTTCGTTTGATTGTGTAACTTTCCAATAATTCCTCGCTATAATTTAGAAGTTGGCCTTCGTGCCAAATCTTGTCAAAATTATGTGAAATACCGAGAAATCCGGAAGAAACAGTATTTCCTTTCATTTTATGTTTTTTTTGTCATTTGCATAGACCTGTGGTTGTGTGCAATAGTGTTTTGTTTTCTCCCGTTGGCAATTAGAATATCCGGGATAAACTTGACATTCGTACACTGCCATCTCCAAGCGAGTTTATGTCATATACAGTAAGACCCCGCTTAACGCTACTCCGCTTATCCCCGTTTTGGTACTACTAGGTAGTATTGGGATTCCCCTAAATCGTACACTGTATTGATGCATATGTGTGCAAATGTAACGGCCATACACCAAAAAAAAAAAACGGTGCACTATATAGCGACGAAGTATATTAGATATTTTTCTCAATAATATTTTGTTAGTCTGTCCAGAATAAAGATTCAAACTATATTTTGTACGTACGTGTTAAGTTGTCTGGTTTAATGCTGTTTCATTTAGTGCTGAAACTTATCGGAACGTAGCCTCCGCGTTAAGCGGGGTCATACTGTAGTATAGTTTAGTTTAAAAGCCTCGTGAAGCCTTAATAGGCCACATTTATCCAAAAAAGAAAAATATTTTTGTGTAAGACCATCTATCAGTTCATATAACCAACACTGCAGTGGCCAAAGTGGCCAATAAACTCGTCGTAGTCTAGTAGGTGGGGTGTTGGCTTATTAGACTGAAGGTCCAAGTTCAAACCCTAGTCAATTATCAAAACGAGAAAATTAAAATATGTCTTTGGCGACTTCCTCTCAGCAGATTTCTGGAAAAAACTTAGTAGATAAAATTGCTATGAAAAGCTTCTCAAAAACTTGCGATTCAGAGTCGGCTTTAAACTGTACGTCCCGTTGGCCATGTATAAAAATTAACACACACAGCATAAGTGGTGTAAGAAGCTATCTCGTAATCCTGACTGAAGGGTTGTAATGACCAATTATGTATTCATTAGCCAAAATCAGTAATTTAAAGTTCGAAACACTACATCACACAACTTAAGACCCGAGTTAATTCTTTCAGAATATTTTTCATTTCCAAATTAAATTTTTTTTACCAGGTTGTAAAAGATTTACCAACAATGAAAGGTTAGATATAGTCCTGCATTTGATTTTGATATTTTAATACGCTTTACAGTTCAAATTAAAAAAAAGGATATCAAGGCCTCTAGGAAAAGTTTTCCGACCTGAAAGGAAGTTAAAGAAAATCTTTTTTCAATTTTATTTTGTCTCTTTTCATAAGGTATAGTCGCTTTATTTTAGAACCGCCCTCGCATTAGTGCGAATACATAAGTTTCAACATTATTCCTTGTTGTTTTCTTATGTATTTATACTTTGTTTTTTATACATATGTACGCATACGTATGTATATCTTCACGTGTGTTTCTGTATGTATTTTTAAAAACATTTTAAAAAGTTTTTTTTTCCGGTTTTATTATTAATCTTTCCAACAATTTCAATAAACATTCCAAGTAAAAGCTTCAGTAATTACTATTAACACATGCGTTTTACTTTTAATTTTCTTTTTTTTCTTTTCATTTTAATTTTTATTTTATTTTTCATTTATTTAATTTCTGTTTTGTTTTTGTTTTCTGTTTTATGCAGTGCAAAAAAAAACAAAAAATGAGGAAAAATGTTAAATAAAAATAAATCTGTAAAGTACATAAAAACACTCATGCCAAACACTTAAATCCTACATAGAGTGCACTATGGGTTGTAAATCATTCAGATTCAAAATGGTGGATCCAATATGGGGATCGTAAAGCGAATGGCGGTCTTCATGTAAATCCAATTAATTTTTATAAATCTCAACCGCCATATTGGAGCCGCCATTTTAAATTTTTTAAATCTAAATGAAGATCTCTAATCAGCACAAAAACTCCTGAGCAACAATTTTCAAGTAAATCTGACTAATTTTTAAGGACCTCCGTAATGTGTTTCTTTTTCCCTTGCACCCCTTTACATAAACCCACCTTCTACTTTAAGGGTGCATGCAAACAATTTGGCTTTGGGCTCATTTCAAAGAGCAAAGATCAATTGTCAATTTCTGATAATAGCTATGGTTCTAGCACATCAGTGCTTAGCTCTATAATTCTTCAAAAATGGCCAAAAACGCTTTTTCTCGAAAACCGGACGTGTTGGAAGTTTTTGAACCCAGTTTCGGGATCAGCGCGCAAAATGTCTTCGGAAACATTTGGAGCCATCTTGTATTCACAAAAAAATCCTCATTTGCAGGGCTGTGTTGTCAATAAACTCTGTTGATAGTCCAGTGGAAGCAATAATGATAGCTTTCTCAATGTAATTTTTTTTTCTTTGAAAAATAATTGAGCAATCGCTATGCGTCAGCAAGAATAAAACTTTTCTCTGGCTCTTATAAAAAAAGCATCTTAAGTTTTCTAACTCTCCCTTTGTTTTTTTTTTCCTAACTGGCAATTAACAAACCGATTAGCAGATTTCGGTCTGCCTTCACATATCCTTTTAGGTGCCTCTACTTTTTGATCATCTTCGCCAGTTAGTCATGCCAATCAATGACAGGGCTTCCACGATCTGGTCCCTTCAACGCAAAAAAGGTCGTCCTCTTCGCCGACTTCTGAAAATTTGCGCATCAATTACCCGTCTCGCCGAAGCATCCTTTTCCACTTGAACGACATGGCCTTGTCAGCATAGCCGGTGGATGTTAATACGCTGCACAACGTTCATGTCGTTGAGGAACTCATACAGCTCACTGGGGAAATCATCGCCAACTTGCACTGGACGAACTTCCGTCTAGTAGAATAATAATTTTGTTGTACGAGAGAGATATCTGATACCTATTGAATTCATAGTAGCACCTGTTGCCAAGAGTTATCCTCCATTAATTTCCAGACTGACATTTTAAGTGGCAACGCCAGAGCCAAATAAATAAATTCCTTGCCTACACCGAAAGTATAGTTATCGACCGTAATAAGCCGCATACATCTACTTATCGACATCATCTACTTTGTTTTTCCCTCATTTACTGCGAGACCCATCTTATTGGACTCCCGTTCGTTAGTACTAAAGGCAGCAGTAACATCTCGCCTGATACGCCCTATGATGACCCTTAGAATGGTGTCCCTTAGAATGGTGAACCACAATTTAGATAAAATTTATTAAAATTCCTCCGTATTGCTTTCGTTTATGACCCATAGTGCACTTGTTTCAAAAGGAAAATACTACTATTTCATTAAGCATAGATACAAATGAAAACGCACTTCCGAACATTCTCCCTCACATACATTTTACAATTACTATTTCATACCTCTTTACATATGAATGTATGCCTTTAATACATGCAATACAATGCTATATTCATTCATTCATTCATTCATTCAGTCATGTTTAATTCTCTTGAAATCAGTGATATTAAGGTGCTATTGTCTGGCCGTATTTTTTCTTTACATATGAGAATGAAAAGGTATTACTTCATTAATTACATTTTAATTAAACAAACAATGTTTCTTTCTACTGTGCAAATTCAAATGAAATAATTAAACAGAGAATAAAAATACCGTTGGAGGCTCACTTTAGCATTTTAAATATTTGATCATAAATTTAAATTTTTCATTAAAATTTGTTAACATTGAAGGATGGTTAAGGTGTACTCCTTTTGTACGTATTAGTCAAAGGATTTCCAAATGTTTTTCCATATAAAAATAAACACTTCAAAATGATCATTATCATTTAAGGCACTGGCACTCTATTAATCTCTTAAAGCAAACATATTAACCAATGTCCAGAGTTTCGTACTCCTTTCTATTATCTGCGATTTGTCTAAATACGCATTAAGTTACATAGAATTTAATAACAGCTGGAATTACCAGATGATGGATGTGCCGCACACAGATGCAGCTGCGGGCGACATTATATTATTTCCTCGCAAAAGAGAAAATTATATTGTGACAGATAGATAAAATAGAGAAGGCGAAAATGTCAGCCAGTCAATACACAAGATGAATCTGTTTAAGTTCGAAATCCTAGTAGTCACAATCGTAGCGAGGCTATAAAAGCCTAACTCTCTCTCTCTCTCAATATTTCTCTCCGTCTGCCGGACTACTACTCCGTGTTTCAGGTGGAGGTGATGGCAATTTACCGGGCCGCTCAATGGCTCGATCTTTTTTAATAGTCAGACCGCATTAAGATATTTATCGGGTTTTGTGATTAACTCTAGGATCGTAAGGGAATGTCACCGCTCTCTCGACCTTCTCTGGGGGCGCTTCACCATTGTCTCTCTGGTGTGAGTCCCCGAGGACAGTGAAATTTCAGGAACTGTAAGGCCGACGAGCTCGCCAGAGCGTGTGCACTCCTACCAGAATACTCTTCTGTTGAATTGGGTATGCCTCTTACCTCGGTCACGTTGACCATTGCGCGGAGGTTTTTCCGGGATTCCAACCTCTCCTGGGTCCATGAGGAGTCTTGTTCCACCGCTAGACTTACCTGGCCCAAGATGGATAGAAGGCTAACTAACGGATTACTTGGTCGTGATGTCATTTCGACTACAGTGGCCGTGCTTACAGGTCTTTGCGTCATGGGTAGATACGTGGAAAGAATGATGCTCCCTTTCAACGACTTCTGCCGTGGATCCAGGTCCGCTGAGGAAGAGGAGACTGTTGTTCACTTTCTTTGTCAGTGCCCGTCTCTTGCTAGATGTAGATATAGGTTATTTGGCTCTCCATTCCTTAACGGAGCTATCACTATTGACATCAAGAATATAGCTTCGCTCATCAAACAGTGCGGGTTAGTCGGGGTTTTGTTGTGCAGCTTTTGCGCTGACCAACTTTTTCCTTCTTGTTGATTTTGGTGGAATTTGGTTAGTACAGGGGTTGCGTTCACCCGTGGCATCACAACTGGCAGCTATGCATGCTCAAGTTTGCTTTATGATATCGGAACTACCACTCCGACCTAACCTAACCTCAATAAACTGCGTTGGCTCTTTGTTGTCTAAGACAGAGGTACACGAGATTTGTCCGCTAAGTCAGGCTTCTTCTGGTTAGCATGTAAGCAACAGAACTCAACTGGAACAGTTAGAAAATCAATTAAAGTCCCAAGAGGCTTTCTAATAAGGATCAGTACTAAGTGTTCCCTTAAACAGTTTAACTTCGGTCATATTAGTAATTCTTTTGGCTCTTTTATCCTCTGTTGAATTTACATAACTAAATTTCCACTGCAACTTATCTTAATAGTTCATCTGCGATAAAGTACGTTACTTTGTCTCAGAAGCTAGTACAATTTAATTAAAAATTCCTTCATAAGTACGTTAATGGGATTTCTGCAAGTCTTCTTGTCACGAATGCTCCCTAACTGCCTATGCGTATGATCACACTTTTATCCCTTGCGATTTGCTGTCTGATCAACTTCGTTAGTTTTCAAATTGCAAACACATCAGTCTGGAGGACACTGCACTTATAAAGAAACCTATAGGATAGTTTTACAACACTGTCCATCATCCAGATTCCTGTATAATTGCGCCTGGATTTGATAATATTCTAACACCACGCCACAGCTCTCTTACCACAGGGAACATTGTCAAGGATAACGTGTCGAAACCACATGCCTTGAGTACAGGAAGTCGGGACTCAAAAGCCGGGTATGATCAATCATATACTGCTTGCCCTATATGAATCAGAAACCAGGATAATACCCAACGATACTTGCAATTTGGTTCTAGAAGAGCACATCTTCTTACATTTCCTAAGAGTTATCTCTGTTTTACGGTCTTTAAAGCTCTGCAGTCTCTTTCCTATCTTCTAGTATTATTGGTTTATGGGGTTTTTTTTTTTTAAAAGCCACTCTTTTCCACACACCCTTTTGCTATGAATATGTGTGTAAATGAGTGCCATTATCCAAATGGCTTTTTATGGTTATTGTAGTAAGAGTTGTTGTTGAATGATGTTTATGGAAATATGCTTTGAATTCAACTCCAAAGTAACTTGAATCTCTTTCAAGTTGGCTTTCTATTGATTTCAAATGCTGCATAAAACTTACTAGAGTACCCCTAGACAATGTACAAAAAGTACTTTTTTTTACAATGCTTTTGTCTTATGTTTCCTTTCCTTTGTTTTGTTTTTTTTTTTGCTCTTTTTTCGATTCCATACCAACACCTTTTGAAGTTGTAAGTCGAAACACATTCAAATAAACATTCAAATAAGCAGAGAGACTGTGTGTATGAGCATATTTGTCTGTGTGTTGGCATATATAAATAGTCCTTAAATATCAACAATACTTACAAAGGAATTATAATATCTCTTTGAGTGTGTGTGTGTGTGTGTGTCTATGTAAGTTGTTCTAATGAAAATTCTGCTTAGGTATGCCATGCATTTTTCGATAACAACTACGACAACAACTGTAGTACAACAGTATCAATGTAAGGCGTATGAGACAAGAACGAAAAGAACGAGTAGAGTCCCCTTATGTATGCAAATGTGTATTTAAGAAGATTTACCAGGATAAAAGGAATACCTTAATGATTACAAACATTAAGTGCTGCTCGTGCTAATGTTATTGGGGGTATATTTTCGATTACATTGTATCATTTACTACCCCCCCCCCCCCTCCTCCTTTTGCTTCAATGCAACATTAGTCGTATGGTGTGGCATTTTAAATGAAATAAAAGAATTAAAATTCGAATAAAAGAAGAAACAACACAGTTCCAGAACCGAAAACAATACAAAAAAAAATTTCTCTTTTTACACAATAAAACTCCAAAAACTCAAAAAAGTGAACAAAATAATCCACAATACATAGAATACAATGAGTGTGATTACAAAACAAATTCTTATTGTTGTTGTTGTTGTTTAAACAACAATATTTAATTAAAATACTCATGAATTCTCATTTAAATACATAGCAAACCATTTGCACATTCGTTTCGCCATTAGGAATGCTCCTCTGTAAACGGCTGCTCCTGTTGCCTGCTTTATTTTAAACTGTGCGGTTACTTGTGTTACGTTCTGTTTGTTTCAACTCTTTGGTCCAGTCTTGGTAGTGGTTTTGGTATTTAATTTGAATGAGCTCGTTAAAATAACATTAAAACATTGATTTTCAAATAAAATATTTTCTGTTTTTTGGTACTCGAAGAAAATATTCGAAAAAGTAAAAAATAAATATAAAAGGAATGAATATTCAAAGAAGAATTGTATGTGATTTGAATACAAAAAAAAAGACAGAGATAATGTAAAATGTAATTAAAAACCAAAATAGTTTTTCAGATTTTCCAAAAGAAAAGTAGGAAAAAAAATAGAATATTTCTTTACATTTCTAATACTGTTTGTAATGCAAGAGTATACAATGGAAATTTTTTAAAATAAAAGAAAAAATATGGAACCGACAAAATTTTAGTTTTCCCATGTATAAGGATATTCTAGTACTTACATTGGATGTCAGCTTAGCTACGAGTTTTTCATAACATTTGTATTGCAGCTATTGATGTCAATATCTCCAGCATGCTTAAGCATCATCACACGATTATCGTGTCATAAAGTTAAATGATGTGAAACTTAGCCTCTCATAAGTAGAGTTTTAAACCCCAAGGCCCATAAAATTTAAAATTTCCTTCTGTTTTTGTCCAGAAACAAAGTTCTCTGTAAATGTACATTGTATGTAGTGGATTGGTTCTTATTTTCCCTTACTAACTAAGCATTGTCTGACTTTCTGATGTTCCTTGTTGTTGATATTGTCTTCTCTGGCTGAAGTCTATACCAAATGGATGAATTATTTTCAAGGAAGGCTAAAGCCTCTTAATAATAAACCCTCATAAGAATAAAATGTTGAATTGAACTCGAGTTTGAACCTGGATTGCAATGGTTGGTGTTGAACGTGATAACTACTATATCACGTTACCTCCTAATCAAACAAGATTGTGGCCATCAATCTGGTTTTACTATATGTTTTCTGGAGTTAGAAACCTTGTGTTCAAATACTACTTCTCTATTAGATTGTTAGTATAAGGCTCAAGGCCTAAGTTCCAATAGTTGCAGTATATAGTAGGACCTTCCTTTTAGAGAAATGCTCAAGCATTATACACTTTAAATTTTTACTGACGAAGTTTGTGCATGCATTTCATCAAATCTCCATTACCACTTCTAAGTAGTCTAGGATCCGCTCCCTTATATACATAGATACATACAATCCTACTTACATACATTCTTGATCCTTACCACCCTTTAGTTAGGACCACATTTTAGTTTCTCACACTACTTCTGTTGTGTGTGTTAATTTTAACAATGAGTGGCGGGACCTACAGTTTAAAGTCGGCTTCGGACGACAGATTTTTTTGGAGAAACTTTTCATGGCAATTTAATTTTCTTCTTAGAAATCTGCTGAGAGAGAGAAAGACGCCGAAGAAATACTTTTTCATATTTTGTTTCGTTGGAGGTGCCTAACCTGAAGATTGATCCGTTGACTCAAGTCTAATAAGGCAGCATACTATCTGCTACACTACGGTAACAGCTTTGCTCCCTTAGTTTTCATTAATCCAGCTGTTGCTTTTTCTCGAGAGACTCTAAAAGGAAGTGGTCGTTATTTGTTAGGGTTCCGACAGATGCAAAGTCCATACAAAGTCTCATATTTTACATAATTTGAAGTATCCTAAAAGCTGAAATCTAGTCAAGCGGTCATATAGTGTTCGTACTCAACATGGCAAAGCAAGCAGTTTTATCAGGACGTAAAACTATAAGTCTAAGAGATTACAACAGCCATAGTTAAACGATTTTATCCTGATAATGTGACCACCATACTGCCCAGGGAGTAGCAGCATCTCGTCACTGTTTTAATATTTGTTAAATACAGTTGAACAGTTCCTTCTAGAAATAAAAAGTTATGATCACTCACTCAGCACATTTCCCACGAAGACTATGAGAATAAATTTGCTATGAAAAGTTTCGGAGCCGACTTTAAACTTTAGGAACCGCTACCCATGTATGAAATTGACACCCAGAACATAGGTGGTGGTGTGAGAAGCTAGGTTGTAATTCTCACTGAAGGGTTGTATTGACCAATTATGTATGTATGTATGCATGATCCCATAATTAGTACACGTCTTTATAGTTCACAACATGTAAACTGTAAAAATTCTTTATTAGAAACTCCCAATATCAAATAATCATTTAAACAATTAAATTATTTCAATTAAAAATATAAAATGTTTTAAATTTAAGGTCTATGATACTAAATATTTAACATCGTATCGTCATTGGGATTCATTATATTATTTCACAATATAAAGAAACGAAATACAAAATTGTCTCTTAATTAGTTTACCCTGTTGATGTATACTAATTACATTAAAAAATTAATTAAATTAATGAACGTAATAATTGTCATCAATTTAATTCCCTCTGCTCTCAACAATAACAACAAGAGCAAAAAAAAAAATTATAATTTCTGTACAAATCAAATTAACGCCCCAAAATTCATTCATACATACACCGGCAAAATAATTACAATAAATGTGGCATTTAGCTGAACATGCAGCAGGAACGATTTGTTATTCTCTTCTACAAGATAAACAACAGACACTCATGATGCATGCATTCGGCTTACATATGCAAAGAGTATATGACATGTATGTACGTGTACTTATGCTGCTGCAAGTCTACATTTCAACGAGGTACTTTACTAAATTACACAGACGCCGCCTGTTTTCATTAGAGTGTGAGAATTATGGCTTTTACCGCAAAACGGTTCCAATTCATTTACGGACTAAATTTATGGTCACACTTGTAAGAAATCAAGTCTTTTTTCTCATTTTTTTTTTTTCGTATTTCTTGTCATCTCTGATTAACAACTAAATGATACGTTTCGCTTAAAATTTTAATAAATAAATACGATGAAATAAAAAAATGCAAAAAAAAAAGAGAAAAACAACAAAGAAATCTAATAAACTGACATCTTGTCAAAATGCTGTTTTAGCACACAGCGGCAGATTGCCAGCGGTTAAATAATTAAAAATTGAAAAATATAGAATGAAGACACACAAAAGACAAACATCGGTGGTCATGATTACAAATGTACGGATGTGTGCTACACCAGAAGTGGCAAGGAGTGAAAAGAATTTTTTCTTTCAATTTTTATTTTAAGACTTGAAAGCAACAATTGCTTACACTCATTGCTTAAATCACATTGCATCCAGAATTTTAATGGTTTTTTCTACAGCTTTTCCAAATAGAGAGACGATAGTGGTTCCAAATTTATAGTTCACCGGATTTTTCTTTGGATCTCTTACTACGATATTTTATTTACAATCTTAATACCAGCCAGTAGTGACTTTTAACCCCTGGAAGAAAGGATCCAAGAAAATATACTCCGTATACATAGAGAAGTTGGCATATAAAAAAGAAAATTTCATCATTGGCATCTTATTCATAATACAGAAATTATTTACTACGGCGTACGACTAAGTAAGTTAGGTTAGGTTGGAGTGATAGCTTTGATACCAAATCTCACTTGAGCATGCATAACTGTCCGTTGTGACACCACGGCTAAGCGCAGTGCGACTAAGTATGCACTACATACATAATTGGTCATTACAATCAGCGTTGTCAACTCAGTGCTTTTAGAACTGTTTTTAGTGCTTTTTAAAACTTTCGACGCGGAAAATTTTCAAGTCAGTGCCTAGTGCTTTTTTTAGCGCTTTTCTTTTCATGTCAGTGACACTAGATCAAAAATTTAAAACAAAAAAATAAAGAAATCAATTTGTCCTTTTGGAAATTAAAAACAATTTTGGGCGAATATATTTAACAATAATACTTTTTTACGTTGATACATTTTCGAAGGTCTTAATAAATTGATTTTTAAAAATCCCGGGATTCGGGATTTTGTAAATCCCGATCACGAAATCCCGGGATATTTCGGGATAATTCGGGATCCAAAAATCCCGAAAAATCATGGGAAAAATCGCAATTTTCTCTTAATAAAAAAAATATTTTGTGAAAAAAAATCATTTATATTCCAATTATATCAGAATTCTATACCATTAAAAATAAAATTTAAAAAAGCAATACAAAAAAGTAGTAAATACAGTAGTTGTAAGAAAATTATTTGGATTCCAACAAAGAGATTAAAGCATCTAACATGTGATCTGATAGGCTTGAACGAATTTTTTTTGTCAATATACGCTGCCGTTGAAAAACACTTCTCGCAATCAACATTTGTTGCTAAAATAGTTCCAAAATAGCTGTGTGTAGCTTGTAAAGATTCACTCCTACCACCTCCTGATGTAAATAAATCTTTTTCTTTGGACAGTTAAGTATCTAAATCAGTTACCCTATTAATTCGTTTTATAGGGCTTTTGCATTCTTCGATGGCATCAAATAACTTTTTATCAATAGAAGTAGGGTTTTCCTTATCTGAGAAGCTATTGTCGAAGTCAAGTGATATAGAATTATTTTTTCAGGACCTTTTGTAGGGTCAAAATACATATGAATTCACAATCCCGAAAAATTCCGGGACAAGTTTTTAAAAATCCCGGGATTCGGGATTTGGTGAATCCCGAAAATCACGGGATTTCGAGATTCGGGATTTCCCGATTGGCATCCCTAGTATATACATAGACTAAAAATTAGTCTATAAACTGTTCTAAAAGTCTATAGATTAGACTATAGGCTAGAGTAGACTATAGATTAGACTATTGGCTAGACGATAGACTTTTGTATTAAATTGTAAATTCGTACATTTTTTTTACTGATTATATAAATTGGTGATGAAGCCGCCATAGTCTAATAGGTAGTGTGTTGGCTTCTTAGACGTAAAGCCAGGGTTCGATCCCCATTTCTTTGGCGATTCAATCTGAGCAGATTTCGGGCTAAAAACTCTGAGAGTAAAGTAAATAAAAATTGCCATGAAAAGTTTCTCAAAAATCTGTCGTTCGGAGTCGACTTTAAACTGTAGGAGGTCCCGTCACTCATGTATAAAATTAACGCACAAAAACATAAATGGTGTGAGAAACTAGGTCAATAACCCAGACTGAAGGGTTGTAATGACCAATTATATATGCTGATAAAATTAAAATAAGTATTATAATGTTTTAGTGCTTTTTTGTCAAAATTGCGCGTTTTTTAAAGAATTTGGTGCTTTTTGAAAATTTATAGTTGACAACGCTGATTACAATCTTTCAATCTAGCTTCTCACACTACTTATGTTGTGTGTGGTAATTTTATACATCAGTGGCGGAACCTACAGTATAATGTTGACACCGAACGACAGATTATTTTTAACAAACTTTTCATGGCAATTTTATAAGAGTTACACAGACCTTCCTTTTAAAGACGCTGTGGAATTGACCAGTTTGACCCTCGGGTACTTTACTTGTCTCAGTCGACAAGTACACGTCCTCTAACCTGATCTAACCTAACCAAACTTAGAGTTTTTCCCAGAAATCTGCTGATATGAATTCCCCGAAGAAATGTTTCTTCAAATTTCGTTTTGTCGGAAATGTCTATCCTGTGGTTTGAACCAAGTCAACACACTACTTACTCGACTATGGCTAACTGTATTGTCCTGCATTACCATTTCATTTTTAATAATATTTTGCTTCTTAAATATTAATCTGAGACTTATTCATATAATATCAGAGAAATTGAGTCATACTGGTCTATAATTTTGCCCAAAGATATTGAAAAATATAACCGAGTGTGATCCAAAACTTTACTTTCATTTAAAACTATTTTTATTTATTTATTTATTTAAGATTTACAATACAATTACAAATTATATTATAATCATATACGAGCTGAGTAACTTCGACCATATGCCCGGTGTAGTGTCACAGACCAAAGCCTCTGGTGGGAATCGAACCCACGACCCTCACGCTAATAGTCTAGCACACTACCCACTAGACTACCAGGGCGCTCCATTTAAAACTAAAAAAATTGAACACTAATGGATAAACCTATTGACTAGTGTACAGCGTTCACGAATTTGCTTGACGAGGCCGACATGTTGCAAGTTCGAGAAGTTATTGTTGATTTGTTGTTATTATTATTGTAGTCTGAACTTTTCTTGTCAATATTCTCGTAATTTCTTCATTATTGTCTTGTTTTTGTTCTCCTCTTCTTTTCTTTTAAGAAAAGGATTAGTGTTCCATGACACAGATCATCTGCTCCGAACAGAACTGCGCTCTGATAATATCAATTATTTTAACTAGAAATGAGCTGCAATGACTGAAAACTGTTAAAAATTCCTGTATTTCTTAGTAGGAATAAATTTTTCATAATGTATTGAGTTGTTGCTAAGGGAATAATGATGAGGATATCAATTTTTTCAGTCTCATGACAAGGTAATTAATATACAGTCAAACCCGATTATAACGAACTCCATGGGACCAGAAAAAATAGTTCGTTATAGGCAAAGTTCGTAATAAACGGGGTGAAGTCATAGAAGAAGATATAAAATACAAAGAATTTTTTTTATTAAAAACCAAAAATATTTGTTAAATCTTTTTATCTAGCAGCTGATTAAAAGTACTGAGTTATAATTTAATGCTGCCATATTAAATAAAAGTAAAGGCTATTGCCACACTTCATAGTTTTTTCTGAGGGTTCGTTATAAAAAAGGTAAAATGTATGAAATTTAATTACTGGGACCATTTAAAGTAGTTCCTTTTTAACCGAGAATTCGTTAGAAACGAGTTCGTAATAAACGAAGTTTTTTGTATGAAAATTGTTATTAAAATGTTGGGTCTTGTACGTAATAACCAAGAATTCCTTATAACCGAGTTGGTTTGACTGTATTGTGTAAAAGAATTCAAGTCTACTACACTTCTTTCTTACTTATCTGCCATTACCACTTTTCTTAGATTCCAAAAAAATATCTTCTTGTATTCCTTTTTTATAGAAACAATTCCTTTACATTTCTGCTGAATATGTGCATACGTATATTTAGACGACTGGCTAAATGATGGCAAAATGTCAACGGTTTGTTAGAAAAATTATCTAAAATAAGATTTATTTTTAGTTGTACGATGTACGTTATGCTGTTAACAAAAACATTGAAAATTATTTATCAAAATTCAATCTGTACAGCAACAACTATCTACTCGTACAATAACAATAAAATGGTAAAATAGAATTGAAACATATTCAACAATTATTCAACAGAAACTAAAGAATTATTTAATTAAATTTCAAAAAAAAAAACATACATACATACATACATACATATGTACATACATACATACATAGATGACACAAGAGTTAAGCATAAACACATACATACTCAAAGAGAAGAGAAAGAGGAGAGAGCTAGAGACAGAGAGAGAAAGAGAAAAAGCGCCAGAGAAAGATAAAATATTTGAATACTAAATACTACACTTCATCCGTATGTGTGTGTGTGTGTGTGTGTTAGTGTGCGCTTGTGATGAATTTCAAAAACTTGTTGATTTTTTGATGATTAAAATGCACATGCATTCATCCAACAAAGGCAACGACACAGTATAGAAGACAGTTTGATTTTTCAACGTGCATACATAGAGTCACACACACGCCCTACGGTCTGCCCTCGTGTCTATGTTATATGTTTTGCCAGTAGATTGACTGACTGTGGATCTGCACGCCCAAAAACATATGTTTGTCCGTCTAACTGTTGCTATGGTTGCTATCAACAAGTGTGTAATGCTTGGAATTCATGCAAAAACACAAACTTTGCCACTTTTCTCCCTCATTTTTTGTTGTTTTTTCATTTTTCATTTTTCTTTCTCGCACATTTTCATATTTGCCTCTTTGGCAGTCGTTGTTCTGTCATCTGGTCTGTCCGCCTGTATCCGTCATGATGGGTGTCGTTGCTAGCATTTACGAGTGTGTGCATCACTAGTGTTCATCATGTTCTGCTTTGTATGAATATGCATGAATATGTTTTCGACATGTTGTAACTTAGAAATATTTAAGCAATGCATTCTTTTTATATGTTTTAACATGTTTTTTATTCGATTGTTTTTGTTTTTTTCTAATCCTACTGCTGCTATTGCCACTATTGCTATTGTTGTTGTTGCTATTTTATTTTCTCTCTCTCTCTCTCTCTCTCTCTTTCTCTATGACATTTGATAAAATGCCAGAAATTCTAACAATTCAATCTTATTTCGTACGATATTTAAATATCAAAAAAAAAAAAAAACGTACAAAAAACAACAACAACAAAACCACCATTCAACATATTCAAATATTGTAGAAAAGTTCTCTTTACTAAAGTGTTTTATGGCACAATATGGACACAATGTTGTCAATGTTGTGTATAAAGTAAAGCGCTTAAATATTCCAACATACTTTGGTGCATCAATACATTTAAATTCCATTATTTTTAATTAAAATAATTCGTATAAAAATTTTAAAAGTTCTTAATGTAAAAAGTCCGAAAACATAATAGTTTCGTATATTTAATAATCTTTACACGAGGATTTTAGTCGAGCATACATAGCTTTATAACAGCAGATATAATTCTTTGGCAAAATTTATTATTCTTTTAGTTCCTTTAACTATAGTCCAAGCTTGGCTATGTAATGTACTTGTTATGTGGCCAGAACAAGCCTTCAGCCAGGATTACAATCTACCTTTTCACACGCCAACATGTTGTGAGTGTTAAATTTAATTTTAAATGTATTCTACTCTCAGAGTTTCGGACAGAAAAAAGCTAAAAGAAAGTCCGAGACAAATATTATATCGACAAATATCGTTGTGTGCGAGATATCTGAGTAGGGAGATGAACCACGACCTGTCGTCTGATAAGCCAACACACTAGCTACTGGACTACAGCAACCTCATGCTGCAATACTGAAAAGTGCTTGTAAATTTCGCCTGTAAATCCAATATTATAAGATCAAACCCACGTTTACAAATGTCACCTTCTGAACATGAAAAGTTTTTATTATTTGAGTGTCCAGTGTGTCTCTCATCAGGTAGTGTCGATCGTATAACTAATAGACGTAGATAGGCACACTACTACAGTGAATTCTAGATAAAGGTCGTAGCCACACTGAAAGCGATGCAAATCTTGTTGGCTGATGGAAATTTCCATAAAAACATTTAAATTTATCCAGACAGCGTTACGATAAAGCTCTCAAAGATTGTAGCGTCAGTGTATATTGCGGAATTTTCAGGAAAATTTTGGGATCTCTAAAATAAGACTTTAATATGAGTTCCAGTTCGAAGAGATATCGTCGCGTATTTCTTTGCCGATGAACAAGCCATGGATGTTCCAGAAATAATAGGAACTGTCTCAGTTGGGTTGAATACTCTCCAGTTGTTTTGCTGGAAAACACAACTTATTAAATACTTTAAGGTTGCGTTGTAATATTGTTTTCCTTTAAAACTGATAAGGGTTCTTTCCTTAAATGAAATAAAAACTGTAACTAGCAGTCTAATAGAACACTGTAGAGACTGGGATATTGGCTATAATCGCTATTATCAATATTAATAACTCGATGTAAAAATAAATTCTTTAAATTGAGCTTTAGCAACTTTCTTGATAACAAATGTAACCGGCTTATTCTTATTCATATACTTCACACTCATAGCTAGCAGATAAATGAAGCATCAAATCGTCAAATATTAGAGAAAAAATCGTCAAAATCGTCAGAAAAAATAAGTAAATAAATTTAAATTTAAAAACAAAAACTTATAAAGTCAATGTCAAGCAGCAATATTATTTTTTACATCATCCATACCTGTATGTGGTGTAAATATTACGGAGTCGAGAGGATCTTGGCTTTATGGGCACGAAAATTCAGTACTGATGCTCGCTTGGTATCTTATAACGTTGCAATAAATGCTTCACTTCGTCTGATCTACTTACAAATTACACCATTTACAAGCAACGGAAAATCGAATATAACTCTCATGTATGGGTAGGCCCTATTTTGAAGCTTCTCGACCGTGTACAGGTGAAAGCGTAGTAGGTCGTTAATCACGGTAGTATTCCGACTCAATTGATTCATTGCAGTGTGGCTTGTGTCACTGTTTTATCGCTACTACAATGGATATTGCTCGAGGGAAATAAGGAAGTTGTTTATCAAAATCATATATTGCCTACGTAACACTCGTCTTTCTAGGCCAGCTCATCCGTATGTGGTCGATTAGCCAGTGTATCGCACATTACATTACAAATAAACTTCGTTTGGTAGACGGACTATTCGTATGTGGAACTCCTTTCCTACAGAGATCTTTCTTGTTACTTATGGTATAAAAATATTCACATCTAGTCTCCAAAAACACTACTCCCTCGTTTGTTCATTCCTATAATATATTTTCCTATTTCCAAAAGCAATTCCTGAGTGTTGGTCGTACGTAAGAAAAAAATAATGACAATTGTTTTCGTTCTTCCAAAGGTAATATCAGAAGCTATAATCGAATTTTTAAAATTGTCTGCAAAGGGGTATGAAATTTTTTGGCTATAAAGGGATTAAAAGGGTATAATATACAGAAAAATCATCACAGGTATTCGAAAATAACTTAAAAATATAATACTTTACACCTTTTTATACAAATCTTAAGGAAGCCTTTAATTTACTAAAGTAAAGAAAATGACGTCAATTTTCAATTGCTAAAAATCGTCAAAATAAAGGCATAAATCGTCATGTCGTCAAAATGACATTTTTGTAGCTCAAAATCGTCAAATCTGGCAGCAAAGTTCACACTCCCATGACTGGCTATTAAACTGTATAGACCATATCATGCACTTAAGATTTGATGAACATAAACCTAATCCAATGTTACATTTTTGCTTCTCACACCACCCACGCTATGAGTGGGAATTGAATCAAATTAAGAAAACTTTTATGTTAATTTTACCAGTAGGCGTTGTAAAAAGTATATTTTTTAATAGCTTCTGTGAAAAACGCTTAATTAGCATTACTAATTTCATAGTTTATAGTTCAGCGTTTAACAAGAGTAAGTTTTCATTATTAAAAATTCTCTCGAGCCAAAATGTATAGTACGATTGCCAGTAACAGGCTCAAGCTACAGCAACAGCAAACAGACAGACAAATAGGACAGACACCAATCTGACAATCTGATATTGTTTTCTTTTTTCCATTTTCCAATTTAATTATGCAAAATTAACATAAAACTGTTTTATATTTTTGGCTTTTGTCTTTGAATGTTCACATACGTTTGGCGACGAATGCTTTTTCGGTGTTTAGCCTCAAACAAAATGTTCTAGAGAAAGTCTTCCCCACTCACTATGGTAACTGACGGTGTATTGGCAATACTAGTACTTGCACTAATCATTTGACGCTTGTTAGTGTTCTGAGATACATTTGGCAGCATTAAAATGTTGTTTGTAATTCAAAAATGCCAACGTTTTTCTCTATCGTTTAACCGTGTGTTAGCTTGGCTGGCTGGTTGGTTGGCTGGCTGGCTGCAGCAACAAGTAAAAGTCGCGTGCGTGTATCTAATGAAGTTGCATTAATAATGAGCACAAGTGCAAATTAGTGTATGCGTATGTCTCTTTAGTGTGTGTGAGTGTATGTGCGTGCATTTATTTTATACAATCCGATAGAAATATAATCGGATTCTATTGCCATAATAGGCATAAATTAACTGTGTATACGGGTAGTATATTGAGGCAAAATAAAAAGTAAAAAAAAGACAGAAAACAGAAAACAAAAACAAAATTTTAATATTTATTTTCATGGTAAAACAAAAACAAATGTAGCGACATGCAACATAAAATAATTCTATAGACTTTATAAAACACAACAACCACAACAACAATAATAAAAAAAAACAATGTGATTAATATTATCAGTCTACCAGTGTACTGGTGGTGGTGGACGGTACTAAATACACTTACATTTAGCATTGTTTGCTATTAGCATTGGCTGGCTGGATAAATAGCAAATGTTAGGAAGGGTAAAGGTGGCACATTACACAACAGTTAAATAGTAGTAGCATACGCCATTGCAGCATACATAAATACAGTGTTATTGTTATTATTATTATTATTTATAATATTTATGTGGTATTTTAGTTATTTTCTACATATTAATGCTATTACAATTAGTATGTGTGTGTGTGCATTATTACTCTTTAAATTATATGACACGCGATTTATAGTGTGCTGATGATAATTAACGATTTTGATGATAGACATGTATGTACTTATTTATTGGTGGTTAGCAAAAGTAATTTCTTATAAAAATTTTAAGTCACAGTAAAGGCGTAAAGTATTTTTATATTCTAAACTCTGAAACCATGACAAAGTAATCATCCCTAATTTTTCTGCCTGCAAGCCAATCCTGACAATAACATGCAGCAGCACCCTTACCACTCGGAACTAGATTTTGTATGTAAGACATAGATTCTAAATGGAAATTGCATTTAAACTAAAAATAGGGTATTCAAGTTATAAATATGTTCGAAGAAAGTGGACACATGAAGTCGCTGTAGTCTACTAGTAACTGTTGAAGCTCTTAGTTCAAACTTTAAACATGAAAAATCTGGCAAATCTTCTGACAAAAACTCTGAGAGTAAAATAAATTGCCTTGAAAAAGTTTCTCAAATCTTTGTCGTTTGAAATGGACTCATGGATAAAATGAATCATAATCCTGACTAAAGGGTTGTAATGCCCAGTTGGATAGATAGGTAACTGACAAATATTTTTCCCTTTTACTTTGGACAATTCCTATATGTTTTCTCAATTACTTCTGTATTTAATTATACGTTTTCAAACGCTTAATTTTGTGTCTTCCTCTATAAATAATTTTCCATGTCCATAGTCACTGTCAAAATGGAATATTTTTCCTCATGGTACCCTCTGTATTTCATAATGAATATAATATTTAAAGTATTTTTAAAGCAATGTGTGTACCATATATTTACATACACTCATACATACGTATGAAAGCGTGGCATTTTCGCATTTTATGCTATTTTAATTAATGACTTTATTAATTTGTAAATTAACTATGTTGACAGGTTAAATCAATCGTTAAAATTGCATATTTTCAAATGAAAACATAAGCACACATATCCACACATTGTATATACATACTCACATTCATATATCATATAAAAATAATATTTAAAATGTTTTCAAAAAATTTATACAAAAATATTTTGACAAATGGGTGGACAAAGTAGAAAAATACATGCATATGCCGGGAATATGTTGTATTTTCAGCATTATTTTCTTATTAATTGCTAAAAATCTTTGGCTTTTTTTATATTATTGAAAGGCATTTGAATACTTTTTAGAAAGATTTTTTGTTTTGAAAAAAAAAACAACAGCAACATTATTATTTATTAATCAAAGAATAAAAATGTTAATTTCTAAATGCATACAAAAACCTAAAGAAAATCTTGAAAATAACCTAAAATTCCATTTTATAGTGAATGTCGGTAAAAATTGTAAAATATGAAGTAGAGAAACTGTATCTTAAACTATTTGTTAATTCTTTATACTATTAGCGTAAATTACAACTGCCAGTTTGTGGAACTCGTTGAACTTTTATGGTGAAAAAATAATACCTAGCATTACGATATCTGAACTCTTTCTCCTTTCTATTGCTTTTTGTCCCTTAAAGCAACGGAAGTCTGTCAGCAAGTATATCTTTACGTTTCATATTTTGATGTTGGCTTTGTTTATCCTTTCATTGTTCAAGTTTTTTCATCATTTCAACAGGTTCTTGAATGATAGATTAAATTCCCATTTTATTGTTCAGATATATACTAATTGAAGTCCTCTAATCTGCGATCCTTATAAACTCAATACGATCACCGTCTTTTTAAACAGAGTTTGGGGTTTATTAATCGACCCAACTAGCAAAGGGGCACACTGGTAGTTACTAGAGTAGTGGTCCCTACTGCCTTCTCAGCTTTAAACATTCTTGTACTTGCGGCCTTACATCATATCGCCAGAATAATTTCGATTAAATCGGATTCAAAAGAATTTTTGATGAAGTTTAAGTTTTCCTTGTCCTACTTTTTTAAAACTCTTAACTAATTTCTTACATTCGCTTTAGTCCAATAGGTAGTGTGTGGGCTTATTAGGTGCGAGGCCTCGGTTCAAATTCCAAGTCAGACATCTCCAGCTAAACGAAATATGGAAAATTATTTTTCGGCGACTTCCTCTCAGCAAATTTCTGCCAAGAATTACGAAAAGTTTTTCAAAAATCTATCGTTCGCAGCCGACTTTAAACTGTAGTACCCGCCACTCATGTATACCATTAACACACAGAACATAAGTGGTGTAAGAAGCTAAGTAGTAATCCTGACTGAATTATGATTCCACCTAAAATTGTAATTTTGATATCGATTTTGCCAACATATAGACGCATTAAACTACTTAAACTTTATTTTCACTTAAGTTAAGGCACTGAAGCTGCCAATGCATAACCCACCTAATTGTTTTACTATTCAGGATAGCTTTAAGAAAAAATATGGTGTGGCTTACTTGGCTGTCTAAGTTTCTTAAGTCACTTAAGCTGCCAATACATAACCCACCTGATTGGTTTGCTATTCAGGATCGATGACAGGGCATCTTCGATTTGGTCCTTCCAACGGATACAAGGTCGTCCTCTTCCCCGACTTTCGCAGATCCCCACATCAAACACTCGTCTCGCCGGAGCATCCTCCTCCATTCGAACGACATGACCGAGCCATCGCAGCCGCTGGATATTAATACGCTGTACAACGTCCATGTTGTTAAGGAGCTCATATAGCTCACTGTTAAATCGAATGCGAAAATTATCGCCAACTCGCACTGGACCGAAGATCATACGTAGGACTTTTCTCTCGAATACTCTCAAGGCAGCTATATCAGTTCTTAATAGTGCCCAGATTGGCAAGAGTAATCCTGCGCTTGATCTCCAGATTACGTTGCACTCCCGCCTTTCGCAGAACACTCTCCATGACGAAGTTGAAGAGGTCGCATGATAAGAGATCGCCTTGTCTGAAACTTCGCACGGTATCAAAAGGTTCGGAGAGGTCCATTCTTACCTTGACGGAGCTGCAGGAATTGCTCAACGTCATTCTGCATAGCCTTAACAGCTTCGCAGGTATACCGAGCTCAGACATTGCGGCAAAAACACGCTCCCTTATGGGGCTACCAAAAGCAGCCTTATAGTCGACAAAAATATGGTGTGTGTCGACTTGATTTTCGTGGGTCTTTTCCAGAATTTGGCGTAGTGTGAAGATCTGGTCGATGGTGGTCTTGCCAGGTCTAAAGCCGCACTGATAAGGTCCAATCAGTGTTTTGACGAGAAGCTTCAGTCGTTCACACAATACGCCTGTAAGAACCTTATATGCGATAGGGAGAAGGCTTATACCCCTATAGTTGGCGCATATCGTAGGGTCTCCCTTTTTCAGGACATGACAGAGGACACTGAGGTTCCAATCGTTGGGCATACTTTCCTCTAGCCATATTTTGTAGATGAGCTGGTGCATGCGCCCTACCAACTCATTACATCCGGTCTTAAACAATTCAGCGGGGAGGCCATCAGGACCAGCCGCTTTGTTGTTTTTAAGTCGCATAATCGCGACTTTAACCTCTTCATGGCTAGGCGGCGGAATCTCCACGCCGTGATCATCTAAAGGCGGTATTGGGGTCGTCATCGCCTTGCAGGAGAGTAGAGAAGTGTTTCCTCCACAACCTCAGCACCCCTTGCGGATCTGTAACCAGGTTTCCATTCTCATCCTTGCAGGAAGACGCTCTGGGCTTATAACCCTCGGTCAGACGCTTAACCCTTTGCTAGATTATATTTAGTTTGATATCGTTCTGTACCATTTGTCAAACACAATTGCTATGTAAGCCACTAAATTTAGATAACCAAGTTATAGGACCAAGATCTGACATTTATGAACAAATTGAACATCATCATCACAGTTTTAAGGTACTTTATGGCTAACTGTATATACAAGTAACTCAATATATTCGTATAAGCTTAGTTATCGTCAAGAAACGGTTTACGACGGCCTTTTGGCGAGCTTAAGCTGTGCCTATTGCAAAAGAACAAGATCAATAGAAAGCTGGTTAAACATGAATTTCTGAATTTAAAAATTTCATTTAAAAATTTTTAATTTTTTGTTCATTGTTAAAGATAAATAGTAAATTATCTAGAAATGAACATATGCTTTCATTATTAGAAATAAAAAAAAAAATTAAGAATAAAAAAATATGAGCGTTACATTTATTCGTACTCTGTACTCTGCCCTACGATGGTAAAGTTAAGTCTGGAAAAATAATTTTGAAAATGTTTAAACTACAACAACATTTCTATTTAATGAATAATTAATGTATTTGAGCATTATGCGTATTAATTATTTTTAATGCAAACATTTTAATTATATTTCTAGTACACATACATAGCATTACTTACATAAGATAATTTACACGGGTATGTTACATTTAATACACCAACTGATAATCAAAAGAATTGAAACCTTGTTTTGAAAATAACCGCGGTTTCAAGTCGAGCTTATTAAACAGCCATAAAGTATGCTTTACATTGAGGGCTAAGAATGAAATTAAAAAATCAGTAATAAAGTTACCAGATGAAGGGATTTTGGAAAACAATTAAATTATTTAACGGATTATGTCGCGTAGCATTTAATTATTTTAAATAACTTGACGACTACTGTTGAAATGTAAATATTTATAAATTTTTAATGTTTTTATGATTTTTATGTATCGTTTGGGCATACAAAACTTGCATCACCCACTTGTATCATTAACAAATAAAACTTTTGATGTCACTGTTGCCAGATTTCTTGCATAATTTGTGGTTATTAACTCCAACGTAAAATGGATTTTACGAGTTCCGACAAACAGTTAATAACCAAAGCTGGAGAAAAATTTTGAATTTATTAAATGATCCTGGTTCAAGAAGGCTGCATAAATTGGTCATATTGATTTATCGGACACAATCATATAAAATCAGTGTCTGGCAGAGTAGCAACATATGATTGAGACTTAGATTGCTCAAACGGCTTAGCGTATTTATTACAAAATTTCACCATTCATTTCTCTACAATTCAATTATTGGTAATAATTACTTTTCGCTATGCCTTGTGGTAAGTTGGACAATAAATTCTATAATTAAAGTTATGAAACTTGTCCTAGTACGAAGTAATCAATTCGACAGCATTCTGAGAAAAATTCAGATGTCGACTACTCGTACCTAGTGTACAATTAAATATTATCAAATACTCAGTATACATCAATGCAGTGATTTAGTGTCCGAAACTAGTGCGACTGCCTTTTATAGCCGTAAAAACTGAGCAAGCATAGTGCTTAGCACTCCGTAGAATATTAAACTAAGCTTGGGGATATAAAAAGAGCCTCTGTGTGCATTCAGTACCAGAATAAATTTAGTGGAGATATAAAGTGGTCATTAGATCTCTGGAGAGAGAATTTACACCGTACAAGAATGTCGAGTATGTTTAAAGAAGATAATGAAATACTTAACAGTTACCTTTCTGTGGGTTCCTGGGAAATCTGCTCTGTAACTTGAAAACATTGACGGTACCAACATGGTTGACGAATCACTTGGTCGTTAATACAATAAATAATTCGATTGACTTTTTACGCGAGGTTAGCATTCCTCTACAGAGTGCACAGTAGTTGATGGTTTACCATCATGGTCGCAAGGCAAATTTGTAAATAGACCACGCCAGCGTGATTCGAACAGGACATTTTATTTAAATCTATTCAAACTCTTGGTTCTTGCTTCGGCAGAACATATTCTACAATTGGAACGATACAGAGAAGATTGGCATTAGATTCTCTTAATCGACAAGTATACGTCCTCTAACCTATTCAGACCTCAACTCATAGTACTAGTAACGCTACATAGATCCCCTAAGTAGCCAGAACTAAAATTTAACTGAACCCCCTAAGGCTTCTCCTAAAACTATAGAATGCGGATTGGAAGAATGTAAAAAATCGTCCCTGTGATTGAGCGAAGGATTTTATAGCACCAGGAATTCTTTATCAAAATATTTGAAGTAAAGCGTTAAATTATTGGGCATTAGTCAGGATTACAACCTAGCTTCACACACCACTTATGTGTTAAATATATCCATGAGGGGAATAGCTGAAGTTTAAACTAAAATTCAAAAAACAGATTTTGGATTTAATTTTAAAACTATTACCAGGACACTATTGCCGACCAAGCTAAGACTCTGAAAGTAAATAAAATTGATATGGAAACTCTCTAAAGTCGCCTTTAAACTGTCGGTCCCGCAACTCATGGATAAAACTAACACACATAACATGTGTTAATTGTCACGGTATATTCTGCAATATCCTTAGCAAGAAGGTAGACTTCTAAATAAGCTTTGTAGCGTACTTTTACTGGACTAGACTAAGAAAGGTTATTCTGTAGAAATCATAAACAAAATGTTTACAAAGTTATGGAAAAGAATTTAGGGGGCATTGTACTCAGGATAAGATAGCTTACATTCCGTTTAGAATTTATTTCAGTAAATGGTATAACGAGAAAGACAAGTGGACAGTGTCCGGTGTTGTGAGGATACTCTTAAGATTAAGCCAGTCATGATCTCAAAAACTGATTCCTGGTTCCTTAAGCATGTTCACTTATCTATATCTAACCCTGCTTTGCCTGGAACTATTTCAAAATCAGATTAACTGTAGTAAACTCAACGAACCCAACTTTTATTTCCGTAATTGTTCATTTTTTTCGTGTTTTTATTGTTTTTTATTATTGCCCAAAATATTTAATGGACATTCTTTTATGAGAAAGAAATTTCATTTAAAAATTTTAAAGTTTTTTTTTTTTTGAGGCGATTTTATGTCCAATTTATCTGGCATCAATTTGTTCTCCCATTCGTTATTCATAAATATTGAAACTCAATATATTTTCCCACATATGAATGCATTTATAAATTAGTAATGAAATGCTATTTGAATGCACAAAGGAGAGATATTAAAATTTAAAAATGAAAATGAAACCAAAAATTCAATGTGTTTGAAGTGATATTTTGGTCATTAACATAAAATGTAATGAAATAAAAATGATACGAAATGAAATGAAATAATAATTTTAGAATCAGTGCATTAGTGGTATAAGAGAAATTACGGAATGAATACACATGACAACGTTTTTAGTTTTGCTTGAACGTCATCAACATCACTGGATTTTTCATGGAATGCATTTAGCCAAAGACCATCATCAAGAGAGTATTTATTTCGCTTGATGTCTGTATTTGAATGGATATTGTTAGCAATTGAAAATGAACCAGCAAATGTTGTAATTTCATATGAACAATTCAGCATTGTTGAAGGAATGATAAACAGAATGTTTGTAAGCCAACTGAGGAAAGCACTGAGGAGTGCAGGGAATTCATTAGTACTTTCATTGAAGAATCATGTGATGTCTCTTTTCAAATTAGGGCCATGATTGACAAAAGGATGCTCCATAAATAAAAAGTAATTCCCGTGCAAATATGTATACCCTGCATTCCATAGATTATATATGGGCTATATCTTCCAGAATTGAAAATGTGGAAAAACAGAAAAAACGGCGAAGTGGACTAATATACATATAACCCAGACCGTATACTTCAGAGAGTTTCTACATCGCATGGGGAAATGTTGCTCACCATTCTGCATCTACGAGGAGAAGGAAATGTTAGACGATGCCGTATACACTTTCTTTGGCTGCAGTCGCTGGGACGAAAGACTGTCAGGCTTTCGAGGCTGAAATCGGCATTATTAGCGTCACTAATGTCGTGCCGAATATGTTAAAGAGCAGAGAAAACTGGAACGCAGTAAAACAATTTGTGCACTATATCCTGCGAAGGAAAAACTATAACCTAGACGCAATAGAATAATGGAAAAGCGAGAGCATGGACGCAGGCTGGCAATGATGATACTAGCACAGGTGCCAAAAAGGGGTCCACCTCGAAGTAATACAACCGTGGTTCCGAGCTGGAATGATATCCCGATGAGGATATAAGGCGGATTTTTAGGTGGTATACCCAGTGGGAGAGTCCGACATACCATGTGTAGTGACGGCCTTCATGAATGCATAAAGTATTTTCCCTCATTCCCGCAAAAAAAGAAAATAAAAAATTAAGAGGCTTTCATGCCTCACGTTTAACGACCAACACAAAATCACATATCCACTTACTGTGAGGCAGTTTAACCTTCTGGAGTAAAACTAGATTAGCCTAGGTAAAAGGACTAGGGTAGTCCACACTGTTTCTAACATGGTATCCCTAGTATACGGTGAAAACTAAATGTCTTTTGATATTCAAATACTGGTCTGTTCAATAATTTCCATTTGAATACAATCCCCAAATATATTCTAGGATCCAGCATTCCCGTGATAGCGAATGATTAATTTGTTCCTTATGGTCCTGTTGGTTGTTATGTAAAGGATTTCCATTTCACGTTGCTAGCGTTGTAACTTTCGTGTGTTATTATAATTTAGGTAGTCGTTATATAAAACCTGATTGCTCTATTAGCAGCGCATAACAGCATAGAATGCTTCTCAGACAAGCCCATATCTTCTCCAATATTATATACCAAATGACGTGAGGGTCTTCGCAAGTGAGTTGAGGCATCCAAACAACCATTAGCAAATGTGGGGTCAAAAGAAAAAGCGGCACTTCTGATTTGAGAACAAAGTGTGCTTGAGTTAATACCCTTTCAGTTAGCTGCACCCTTTTTAGCCAAGGTCTACCTACAGAAATACTATTTGTTTTACAAAATGTTTGTGCCATGTGAAGGGAATCTTAATTCTACAAAATTTCTCTCTGGGTTATTGATGTAATCCTATTCAGTATTTTTTTTTTTTTATTGTTTTTATAATTTTTTTTCTATGGTTTTTGTTTTTATTGTTTTTAATTTAAAATAGAATAATAGATTTAATGTTTTGAAAATTTCAAATTGTTGTTGTTATTGTTGCTATCATTATTACTGGCGGTAATTTCAATTGCATTAAAGCACTTGTTACTCATACTCTTCTAAACAATTCAAATACTTACAAACGTTTACATATGCATTCTCATGTAACCATGAAAATTAAAGCAAAACAACGGAAAAGTATTTATTAAAGCGTAAAATATAAAAATAAATTCAAAAACAAAAAAACTATTTCGTGCTTTGTCTTTAACTTATGCAATTACAGTTCTGGTTTCTTTCTACAGTATTTTACATCATCAGTGTATGATTTTCTATTTAAAAACATCAAATTGTGCATGTGTCTTTACAATTATTCTTTGAAATTATAGCTTCTAAAACCGATTTTCTCATGTTTTACATTATTTACACACACACATTCAAATATGTTTTTTTTTTTTAATTTTATGGAACTATTTCGTGTGCCAATAATTAAACGAAAGAAAAGAAAAAAAATACAATTCAAATTGAAATCATTCCAAAAAGATTTTTGGGTAATTAATTTGATTAATTAGAAAAACTCATGGCTTTATTGAGTAAGTTATGGCGAGGTCCCGAAAATCAAAAACCCTATAAATAACATGCTTATTTGTGGCAACGATATCTGATCGGTGTTACTATCTAGTTACGTTTTGTATGACCAAAGAGCTTATTAACCTGCTGTTTTCAATATCGCCAGTATCATATTCAAACTAGCCTGATTTGTTAGTCTTTATATTTTATACAGTCTCGAGTTTCTGCCATTCCAGATCGGTTGCCTTTTACAGGTTATTGTAGCCCTTCAGTTAGGATTACGGCCAGAGATCAGCAATGAATCGTTTTTCCGCTACTCATAAACATTCATGCAATTTTGAGTATGAGTGAATCAACATAAATGAAATTCAACTACTCTGATTCATTCTTACTCCCTACAACATTTGATTTATAAGTATAAGTAGCAATGAGTATGGGTACAACGTTGACATCAAAATCACAACATTCGAAATCTGTTTGATTCATACGCCTTCTCATTCTGATTCATAAATTTAGAAAAATACTTATAATACTTATAAGTGATTCGAGTGACTCAAACCATTCATCAAAATTTACAGCCTTTGTTGTGGTTACATATACAAACAAAGAAGCAGAGAAAGACAAAGACAACAAGCAAAGCATACACACCATCTTCTTGTGAGTATAGTAGTGTTCTTAAGCGAATCATACTTACTTTGTGTTTCGTGTAAATGTTAAGTACAGACGAGTCGAAATTAATAATATCATGCGTATTGTTAAGTATGAATACGAAGAGTACTTCCAACTTTGAGTATGAGTTCCATATTAAAATTAGTGTGAATGCGTGTAAGTATCAGACATTATAAGTATGACTCGAATCTACTCATCGTTTAGAATACCCGTTGCTGATCTCTGATTACGATACATGTGTTAATATTAGACATGAAAAGTCGATTCCGAACGACAGATTTTTTGAAATCTGCTGAGATGAAGTCGCCAAAGAAATATACAAATTCCGTTTTGTTGGAGATGTCTGACCCGGAATTTGAACCATAGACTACGGCGACTTCCTACAAACTTACACATTTCACTTAAAGTCGTCTTAGGCTAGTATGTAGCGTGTTAGCTTATTAGACAAGAGCCTATCATTCAAAACCTGGCTGAAGTATTTCAAACGCAACAATACATGGAAAAATATTTCTTCGGCATCTCTCTCTCTCTCTCTCTCTCTCTATCTATCTCTCTCTCTCTCTCTCTCTTCCTCTCAGCTTCTTCTGCCAAAAGGCGCCGCCTTTTGACTGTAGGTCACGCAACTCATGGAAAAATTAACATACCCAACGTAAGTAATATGAGGAGCTAGGTTGTTGTCCTGGCTAAATGGTTGCATTTCCAATTAAAAAAATAAGGAATACTGGTATATGATTTAAATTTCTATTCTTTAGGTAATACTGCAGGCTGTATGTTGAATGCATTAAAATTTTCCACCAAATCTTATCCAAATCATTGCTAAATATCCAAACATTAACCTCTCTTTCCCAAAATTTATTACGATTTCATTAACTTTTTAGAGCATTCTTTTGAATGCAAGGAGTAGTCTTAACATTAGTTCGACAAATGCCTTATCAGATATTTACAGACGCCATATCGTAATATTTTAAGAGGACATGTCCGTATGCTTATTACTGGGATATGTTTGACAAGTCATATGTAATATACATCCATACCTACATACGTGTACTATAACGGCACGTTTACCAATGAAATAATTTTAAGAAATTTTTGTTTCAAATAAAAATGACTCAACTTTAGGTGAAGCTAACAAATGCATAAGCCCAACCCTTAGTGTTAGAATAGAATTTTATAACAAATCCAAATTATTCACAAACCATTTCAAATTCGAAGTGCATTACAAATACAAAGCATTAAAATCAATATGGAAAAAGACTTAAAAACAACACAGAATTTTAGAATTTTAAGTGTTTCTGTGGTAAAAACATCAAAAAATATTAATTTGAATAGAGAATACAGAAATAAACTGTTCAAATAGATAGAATTAAAAGCTTAAACAAGTATCTGCACATGCTTACATATGATATTTACATATATAAACGCCATGTATGTACGTAGGCACAGATACTTTTAGAAATATTTTCAAATCTTTGCATAGAAATTTATCGGCCAAATACATTAGCATACTTTCCATTTTAATTATAAAAAAAAAAATAAAAACGAAATGAAAAACGAAAAACAAAAAAAAAAGAAAATATAATCATGCAAACAGACAGTTCAGTTCAGTCACTCACTTAGCTAGCCAGCCAGTCAGTCAGTCACTTGGCCATTCACTTATTTATTACACAGTCAAAGTATTTATTTGTGATTCTTTCTGTCTTTTTTTTTTTATTTTTCTTGTTACTGTTGTCGACATGGGGGTCAACTGAGTACGTACATACTGCATGTAAATTCTATTCAAATCAATTTTTTTCTGCAATTTTTTTCACAATTTTTTTTATTTTTTATAAAAAAATACGCAGTTCTTGTCTATTTGCCTAGACTTTAAAAAAAAACCAAAAAAAGCAAATTAAACAACGTACTTAAATCACATTCCGCGCAGTTCAAAATTGCAAGATAAATGAAACCCCAGTAACCTTTAAAATTATAAGTAAACTATGGATTATACACGCTTAAAGAGCGAAATTTGTTCTGCACAAATATGAGAACACTTTTGAGCGTGCTTACAGGAAGGTCAGCACACCGGCAGTAAGTAACTGAACATGTCAGATAATACAAGGAAGCTGTGCTTGCATAATCTGGCTTCTGTTGACCAACTGAAGCAAGCACTTATACGCTGGGTGCACGGAACTCATTGGCACTTCCATTGAAGAACCGCATGCTATTTCTTATCACATTAGGGTCATGATTGACAAAAGGATGCTCCATAAATCGATGCCTCCAGTTCTATAACATTCTAAGTCGAAAAAGTGTGTATTAAGTAATGATCTCACAGAGTTCTCACGCGACATACGAGTCTGTGTGTATTTTAAGTAAATTTTTCCCTATAACTTTGGAACGGGTCGGCGCATATTAACCAAATTTTGACAGTATTTAAGTTAGAGAACGTAGAGTTTGAAAATGCAAGAACATTAAAAAGTACACTTAGAACGTTATAGAATGGAGGCGTCAAAATGAAAAGTAATTCCCGTGCAAATATGTATCCCCTGCATTACATGGGTTATATTCAAGCTATATTTATATCCATCTTCAAGTAAAAGTAAGAAGCTTTCATTGCTCACATCTAAAGATCATAGCAAGATCAGATATCCACTTACTGCCAGGCATTTGACTTAGTTTTAGGGGTAGGAAGGGCAGGGTAGGAGATTTTTCACATTGTTTCGAACAGTAGTCTCTTCTGTAATACTCGTATGTGTTGAATAACTAAACGTTTTTTGATATTCAAATACTGGTCTGTTCAATAATTTCCCTTTGAATCCAATCCCCCGGTATTTTTAAGATCCAGTGATAGAGATTGATTTGTTTATTCCTTATAATCCTGTTGGTTATTATATGGAAGGATTTCCATTTAACATTGGCCGCTTTGTAACGTATTCGTGTCTTATTACAATTTCGATGGTAGTTTTATAAAACCCGATTGCGTGATGTATAGGAAGTTGACAAAGGACCTAATAGGTTTTGACTCTATCATGGCACCCATATTGTCAAATATGGGCACTAATTTTAGTCCTGATGTCACTTTGCCATCAGTTGAAGATATTGAACGTACCTTTTCGACACTTTAACCCATTAGAACAATAAAATTAGCATTAAGGAAGTGGGATAGTATCCCACATCTAAAAGAAAAGACTACTATGAAGAAGCAGACAAAAATATTGAACGGAGTAAATAACATTATAAATAACAAATAACATAATTATTGTTATTTTTGTTTAATATTTTGTCACACTGTTCTGCATAAAATAAAATCCACTAAAAATGTCTCGCCTATTCGCAATTTATTTTCAATATTTTTCCTTTCCTCTCTCGCTCTCTCTCTCTCTCTCTCTCTGCAAAATAGTCACAAAGAAATTAAAATGAATTATGAAGGAAATCACAAATAAATTCTAAAAACAAAGAAATTTTTTTAAATGATTATGACAACAAATTAAATGACAGAGAGTGTGTATATTTAACACCCAACATTAATCATTTCTCATGTGTCTTCATTAAGACCGTATAAACTACTCAATTAAAAAGAAATACTTTTAAACAAATGTATAGAAACATATGTTTATAAACATTTCTTATAGACATCATAAATTAATTGAAAAGAAATCTGATCAGACATCAAAACAAAACATATTTTAACATAGGAAAAAAAAACTGCGTCATCACTTTGCTTATTAACCAATGGCAGCAGAAGCAGAAACAAAATTTTTGTTTGTTTTTAAATGTGCCACACAATAATAATAAAAAAAAATCAAAGTCAAGTCAATAAACCACTTCCATATGTTGTTGCTGTTGTTGGCCTTAGTGAGTAAAATAAAACTGAAGAGTTTTTTTAAGAGCAATTTCAAAACTCTTAAGATCTTATGTGTTTAACTCTTTTAAGATATCGAACCTAACAGTGTTGCCATATTAAAATCAATGGAATTATAAATAAGAAATGCATCATGTTTTGTTTTTTTTTTTTTAGTATGAGTAACAAAGTTATTTACAATTTTTCAAAACCACAACAACAAAAATAAGTTGAATATTTTTATTGTTGCGGTCGAACACTGGTGACAGTGTGTGTGGAATCGTGTATGTTTTCCTCCATTTTTTGTTTCTTAAAGTTAAGTTTTATTGTGTAGAATTAAACGAAGAGGAGAATAAAAACAAAAACAATTAAAACAGCCAGTGTATGTACGACTGGAACGAACATGAGTGATCGTGCACGAATGTATCAAACCAAATAAACCCAAGCAACACAAGCTAACAGCCAGCCAACCCAGTCAATAGACTTCGATCAACAATCAATGCAAGTGCGCGTTTAACGTTTTTTGTTTTGGTTTTTTTTTTTCGTCTCACTAAACGTATTTACTTTGGTTGCCTGCACAGTTTCGTGATGAATTTTACGTTGATGTCGTTAAATTAATTGTTGAAAATAAAATAATAAAACAAGAAAAACAAAAATAAAAACAAATTCTAAATACATAGTAAAACAATAGATGACAACGGCTTTAAACAAAAAATTTAGTGTCCAGAGTGTAATTCCTAATAATAAATGAGAAATCTTTGAAGTGTAAATAAAAGTTTAAAAATTTTTCTATTTAAAAATTATGAAAAAAATTGTTTAAATTATTTAAAATTAATCCCAAAAATAATAAAAATTATTGAAATGTTTAAACAAATAAATTATTAAACAATTAAAAAGCAAATAAATAAATTCAATTCCATTTAATAAAAGATGCAAAAAAAGGTGCAAAAACAAATGGAAATATTTTTCAAGTTTCTTATAAAAACCGCCAAAACAAGTAAAAAATTCAATGCAAAATTATCCGTAAAATAATAAAAAAAGAAAAGTTTTTATGATATTTTTTACAATATTTTTAATTAATTACCACGGGAAAATCTTGTTAAGAGATCTTCGAATTCACATACATAAGTGTGAGAAAATATTTTACAATTCAAAAAACTACTACTTTACACAGGTCCTTATTGCTAGTTTAAGAAATGGCAACATTGCGCCTCAAGTGCAACATTTGAAAAATTTATTTTTTTTTTTGTTGAGCAAATTATATATTAAGCTTGGCTTTGTTTATAAAATACAACAAATTCATTAAAAATATGGTAACAGTGTTCTTAGATTATGATTAATTATTTAAAGAAAGGTGAATAGATTTCGCAATTATTAAGACAAATTAAAAACATGCTTGTGATCTGTCAATTCGTGGGGAAGAAACACTATTACGATCTATTTGTACACCTTATTATCTATATTCGATTGCATCACGCTAAATGTATTAGAAATATAGGATTTAGGGGTACAGGAAAATAAAGCCATTATAGATTGACCACCTCTTAACTGAGAAGGCAGGCAGTACTCCCACTGTCATCAGAAGTCTGCCTATTGATTTCTGTAAAATCTGGAATAATAATCTAAAATTAGAATTGTTCCTCACACTTTAGCCATCAAGAGCAGTACACCTTGCTTATCTGCTTATGTCTACTGTTATGTAAAGGAGGCATATCTAGTTTAGTGCCCATATGAACTATTATACTGTCCTCAATTTATATAAGGCACCCCCATTCTATTACTCTGATAAAAGTAAGGGTGTTGATCGATATTAACAAGAACAACTCCCTGGCCCGCAGTTCTTAAGTGTTTTATTTATGAATGCATTAACTTTGTACACGTTCCAGAATGTTCTGATGATAAGCTGATCTCAAGGTGATATTTATCCAAGTGATCTTTAAGACTACACCGATTGTTAATCTAAAGTTGCTTCTGAGTAATGTGATGCATGAATCAGATGTCATCTACTTGAAATTACTCAATAAAGGTGTACATTACTACGAACTTATTTGATTTAAGAATCTCAATCTTATATTTCGCTAAGTATAAACTTCGAAACATTTCTTCCCACCCTACAGAAATATTCTGATTCTAAAGGCGGCGTTAAAGCTTTCCTTCTTGTAAACATAACTGTAAGTTCATTGACGTGATTTCCCAAATGATTTAGGGCTGAGTTGTACTGCGAAGAAACCAAACAACATAAGGATTTCATTGTTAAAAGAATGTTGTTTGAGTCTATGAATGAATGAAGCCATTTTCTGGTGCACTGTATTGAATTGAAGCGTTGTCCAGTAAGAAGACTTTCCGTTCATTTAAGAAAAAGTTAGTTTTATTGGTCAAGACCTAGGCTTTAAGACTTCTTCGCCTTTCAAACAATATGATTTAAACTGAATTTATTTGATTCTGCAACGAATTCATGTCTCTTCCTATATTTCAAGTGTCTGTCTGAATCCAGAGCTTTATGTCTATACTATGGATATTTGTCAATGGCGTTTATCATCTCGATTACAGTCTTCCTTAATTAATGGATTGCTTTCGTGTCAGAACTTTATGGTTTCGTTAAATTGTGGAACAAAAATCTTAATTTTCTTGATTTTATTTGTAAATTATTGATTCGTAATCGTAATTCACTCATCAAAGACTGCATAAGTATGTTGCACGACACAATGTCATTTGAAGTGAAACTTCAGAAGTCTATTTATTTTTTTTTTTTGGATGATGTCACATTGCCGTTGGAACTTCGAATTTTATGTCGCTTTTTTTTGTTAAATTCTATGGAAGTCAGTCAGTATTATACCCTGTATAACCTAGAACATCTAAAGTCATACAAATTAAATAATGTGATGGTAATAGAATAGAATTTTGTTATTGTTGTTGTTGTAGTTTTTTTAGTTTTTATTTTCTTTTTTTTTTTTTGTAAATTCGATATTTAATTGAAAACTTTGCACATCGTTGAACAACAATGATTGCTTAAAAGAGAGTAAAAAACAACAGCAACCGAATATATATTCGTATCTATAGTTGATCTCATTGTTGTTGTTGCTGTTGGTGTTGTTGTTTTATTCATTTATTTTTCTCATTTCCCTTTCATTGTATAGTTTATTGTAAATGTATTTGTGAAAGATCCCCTCAATTCATAATAGAAGAGTAGAACAAACAAAGAACGTTACAAGCCGACTGAATGGTACTCTGCATAGCAATGGGAAGCTTTGGGAAGTACAAGCCGCATTAATATTGGTTTGTGTAATTCCGATGGCTAAGTACCACAGAATACGATCTCTGGACATGAAACAGCAGTGTTTTGAACAACAAATTGCTGTTTAGTTCAACTATTGTGTGACATTTCGGGGGGATAATCTGTGGGAACCTCAAAATCGTTTCAAAAATAGTTGCCTGAGAAAATATTACGAATTTTCGAATCGCAGTGCTATCGTAAATGTGGGGACCATAGGTAATCACTTTGAACTCAAACACACACTTTGTAGCTCTTTGAGATTAAAATGAAAAATTTATAATAAACTTACTAACACATCTTAGCCAAGCAGTTTCATCTAGGCCATCAAAAATATTTGTTATTTTCCTAATGATCGATTCTAACAGAATTACATAAACACATACATATATGATTCCCCCCCTTCTCCTACATACTTTCCTTTCCCCTCCTTTAGGATGTTGTACAATGGGTCAGTTCGACCTCCGGGTACTATACTTGTCTTGTTTGACACGTACACGTTCTCTAACTTAACCTAACTTACATCCATGATTGGCAATTACAACTCTTCAGTCAAAATTATGGCCTAGCTTTTCATACCATTTATGTTGTGTGTTAGTCTCATACATGAGTGCCGCAGTTTAAAGTCGACTCTGAATGAAGGAATTTTTTGCGAAATTTTTTCATGGCAAAATTTTTTTGCTCTGGGAGGTTTTATCAGAAGTCTGCTTAGATGAAGTCGAAGAAGAAATACTTTTTCAAAATTCGTTTCGTTGGAGATGTCTGAACCATTGCCTTATGTCTAATAACTCTACACACTACCCACTAGACTACAACGATTTATAACAGAATTACGTGCGTCAATTTCGTTAATTGTTGACAGTACAGATGAGATGCAATCTATTCTCTTTCAATTTCCAATAGGCACATAACCATCATTACCTGTCATAATGTCAATTATTGTTTTGCCATTGTCTGCTGGGCTTCATGATCCTTACCCTACATTGAATAATAGTGTCACAAACATTAGCTGAAACCGAATATACGGCCTTCGTTATTTAAAGGGTATATATGGAACGAGTATTTAAATTGTAAAGAGCGTACTTCAAATATTTGACGGGCTTTCAGTCAGTTTTCGATTGCTTCGTTACAATTTTAAAAAATGATTTGATTTTCAATTGTTTTTTTTGTTTTTTTGTTGTAAATCGGAAATAAGGTTTGTTTGCATGATTGTGTTTAAAAATTTTGGTTTGACTTGATTTGAATTTGTATTCAAATTCCATAAAATTTTGAATTCAGTAAAGAATTGAATATGAATTACAAGAGAGAGAGAGAGAGAGTGAGAGAGAAAAAATATCGTATTGATGGTTTAAATATTACACGCGGTGGAAAATTTTTTTTTGTCTTATAAAATCGAAAAATATTATTTAATTTCTACTCCTTTTTTCTGCTGCTGTTTTCGCTTTGTTGTTTTGTGCAATTAAAAAAAAAATTATAATAATTAAAACCAGCTTGATATTGATCTTTCAACCTTTGATGTTAAAAATCTACAAGATTTAAATGCAACTTAAAACAATGAGTTTTAATTTTAAAAAATACAGGGTGTTGACATTAATGATGAAATTCTTATAAAACCTGCTTTGAAAAGTTCACACAGAAACGAGTATAATTCTCTAAAAAAAAATAAAACAATAAAAATAAACAAAAGTAATCGTACGAATATAATTTTAATTGAAATATTTTATGATTATTTTAATGGATGAATTCTTTTATAAAATATCGTATTCGATTTTAATTTAATTGGTATTTTTTTTTTTCTTTTTTTTTGCTAATAAACTTCTATAAAAACGTTTGAAATAAAAGCCACAACAGATAATTGTCGAACCAACCCACATATTTATTCTCTATCAAATAACACACGATATATTTATTGTGAATCGCTTATGGCGGTACTACATCCAAGGGGGAATCATAGTCTGTTAATGGTAATGTATGTCACGGAAAATAAGTGCCAAAGAATTTAAATTTTACCACTGAAACTTTAATGGCATTTGAAAATCTGAAATTGCCAGGCGTTAGCGGGCCCTTAACTTATAAACACAAGTAGGATAAACTGGACTTGTTTTGAAGTGATGCAACTGGCAACCCAATATACTTCTCTGTTTGAAAGATTGTTAAGGGATTTGAAGAGACTGGAAGGGTTGAAGCCGCCGTGGTCTAGTGGATAGTGTGTTGGCTTATTAGACAAAAGGCCCGGGTTCGAATCCCAGGTCAGACATCAAAACGAAAAAATATTTCTTCGGCGACTTCCTCTCAGCAGATTTCTGGCAAAGACTCTGAGAGTAAAAATTGCCATGAAAAGCTTCTCAAAAATCTGTTGTTCGGAGTCAACTTTAAACTGTAGGTCCCGCCACTTATGTATAAAATTAACGCACACAACATAAGTGCTGTGAGAAGCTAGGTCGTAATCTTGACTGAAGGGTTCTAATGGCCAATTATGTATGTATGGAAGGGTTGTAAACCTGGTAAGCTCTGTGAATAGAATACGTCTAGACGATAATATTGTTTCGATAAAAAAAGTGTGGAGGAAAATTAAAATTTTAGACTGCACGCTTTCGCTACAATTAGATCAATCCTACAGCGACTTATTGTGTTGTTTGCATTTGTTGATTGGATGCCAAACCAAAAGGCATTCAACGCTGGTACTACTGGTTACACTAACAAGCAAAATTTTTTTAGCATGAGACAAAGAGAACTCCGAAGTAATTGTAGATGTTATTAGGATTCACTTTAATGAAATCATTTTATAGATCATCATAGATAGGTCAAACAACGCCATTTAACAGAGTATGATTCATTGGAAAAAGCTTCTCAATGCTGCACCTAATAAAATCAACCCACCGTTGATCTTAGGAAACGATTGATGGCAACCCTATCTTTCCAGAGCTTGTTAGAGGTGACCAATCACCCGCTAGGCTGCAGATATTATTTTAATAAAATGAAAACACAGCAAAATTCACAATAAGATGGAAGAAATGCTTTAAAGTAGGTATAGATTCCTTAACGAAATGAAATTACGAAATTTTTCTGAAGTAAACTTCTAAAATTGGCTTAAAATAGTCATGGATTACCAATAATACTATATCGGGAAGGGAAATTGCTTCGTAATTGATTGCAGTTCCCATAAAAATTTCCTTACATACTGAGAGATAATAATCACAAGTAAAACGTTAACATTTAAACTTCTAGCCTGTGGTAGTGTAACGATTAGAAGAGTCGCTGTTGATTGTAATCATAATTTATTTACTTGTTTTGTTTATATTTCATGCATTATTAACTGATCATCTGCATATCGTTGCCACTGAGTCAGTCGCACATTCTGTTTTAAATTAGAAACTAAACGTTGAGTTCATCGTGATTGTTTTTCTTACTGCACTCACTCTCTCTCTATCTCTCTCTTGCTTTCTGGCTTACTACCTTTTTCCCGTCATGATCTCTACTTTACTTATAAGCACGTTTTAAATACACACAAATCAACCTCACATCTTACAAACAAATTTGAATTTAATTAAAGTTGTATAGAAACAAAAAAAAGTGAAATTACAAACAGGAAGAGTGAGAGAGAGTGATTTTTTTTTTCTTATCACATTAAAATATGGTTCAGAAAAATCACTTTTTTTTCATTGGTTTACAGATAATTTATGCAAATGCATGCGTTTTTAGCTTAGACGCAAACCGTATTTAAATAAGGCAACAGGTTTTCTTTTATGGGTATGACAACAGATATTGGTTGGTTGATCGTTTAGTGAATCATTTTAAAGGCATTTTTGATTTTGTTTAAATATGAAATCATAATGAAAAATATTTAACAGAATATAGGTATGTATGTAGGTCGCCTTTATGTGCCCTACTGTAGTTAATTGTTTAAATGATTAATGAAATCATTTTGTTTTCTTTAATTAATTTGCAACATTTTGTTTTAATTCTGTTGCATTCAGAAAAATGCAAGCAACAAGTGTTTGAACAATAACAACATTAACAACCAGCTCGAAGCAAATATTTACAGCAACAATAACAACAACAACAAGTGAAGCACATGTACATGCATATCCAATTACATTGCACTTGTGCTAATGACACATAAACAATATACGAGTTTGAGTTCAAATTCTTTTCTAATAAGATTCTCTGTTAAAGGTAAAGATATTAGAAAGAAAAACAACAACAAAAGCAATAAAACAATAGATAAACACCACTATAAGACAACAACAACAACAACAATTCAACAGACAACAGACAACAGTAAATGATGCCAAATCGCATGGCATGTTTCTTATTAATGAGTATAGTAACCGAGTAACCGGTTTTCTTTTATTATTCATAATTTTTTTGTTTCTTTTTATTTTGTAGACTATCTTACTTACTATTTTTGTTGTTGTTATTATTGTTGTTAAGAAAATAACAACAACAAATCAACAATTATGAACGGAAAAAAAAAATTGAGTTTTTTTTTTACCGGCTGTTTTACTGGGTAATTGAACAAACGATCAGCTGGTCGTTTTATTATGTTTTGTTCGGTGATGATGATGATGATCATGCTGTTGATTTGTTTTTATTTTTATTTTCTCTGTTTTGTTGTTGTTGTTGGAATTCATAGAGATTATTTTACACATGGTTTTTGTTTTGTTATGGTTTTTGTTGTTGTTGTTGTTTTCTATGCCAGCCACTTTGTTTTCTAAATCTAATGGCAGGTTATTTAGACAATTTACACTGAGAAAAATTTTATGGCAACTGGATTTAATTTATCGTGTTGTTTTCTATTTTATTTGAAAAGAGTGAAAAGTTTTGAATGTTGTAGAAAAAATATTTGAAAAGAACATGTGTTCTTAAAATTTATAAACACAGTCTGAAAAAATAGAAGGAAAGCTAGGTTTATTAACGGTCAACCTCCTACCCGCATGCCCATGCAATGTTCACTTTCTATGTTTGCCTTGCTTCAGTAATCGTTACTCATTTGGCTAAGTCGCTGAGAACCCTATTGTTGATGGTAGATATTGTAACAGTGTACCCTACACTTACATACGTTTGCGACACTTACTGATGGATACTTGCAGTTGTTGTGTGATTGTGTTCGAAACTGAGTGGGTTACTTCTGGAGTCACAGTCCTTCACAATGACCGTTCAATATTCACTTTCTGTGTTTGGTTTGCTTTAGTCATTTGGTTAAATCGTTAAGATTCTTGTTGCTGTATTTAGATATTGCCAGAGCACTTAAGTCTGCCACACTTACTGATGAGCACCTGCAGTTCTTGTTCGATTGTGTTCGAAAATAAATCGGTTTCCTCTGTCTGGAATTTTCCATGTTTCTCGATTCTGTTGCAATTGAAGTCACCTTTGTCTGGTAGGCAGTGTGTTTGTTGGCTAATCAGATATCAGGCCTAGGATCAAACTATAGGTCAGACATCTCCAAGAAAACGAAATATGAAGAAATATTTCTTTGCAACTTCTTCGCCGAGGATTTCTGGCAATAAATCTGAGAGTAAAATAAAATTGTCATGAAAAGTTTCTTAAACAATCTGTCTTTCAGCATCGACTTTAAACTGTAGGCTCTGCCATTCATACACATTATCATACACAGCATAATTGTTATGAGAAGCTAGGTCGTAATCCTGGCTAAAAAGTTGTACTGGCCTATTATGTATGTATGCCTGTATGTGATTGCAATTGATTAATTACTACTTCCAGATAAAAAATCTGCTGTTTATGGTTGTTTTTCCATTGCCATTGCTAATATCATGTTGTAATCAGCCTAGACATGACTTTAGTTTTCTTGATATTTATCTCAAGTCTAACAATACTAGGCCTTAGACTGCTCAAAAAAGGCTTAAAAGCATTGACTGCCCTTTCACCTGAACGCCTGGGAAAAAAAACAACGTTTGTACGCTTCAGTTTTAAAAAAGATCCTGTGATAAGGGAAATTAATCTCCTGAAAATATACATGGAACCTATGCTGCATTAAGGCTTTTGAGGAAAAAGGGAAGGGAAGGATTGTCATAGAGCTGGAAAAATCATTATCGAATGAGATAGTAACATGGCAGTGGCCTACTTTGCTGGAATATGAATTAACAATTTTGCCAGTGTTATGATCATAAAAGTACGCGAAATATACTTTATGAGAGTGACCTAGACTTCAGGACAGGCGTCGTCGGTTTTTGGGGTGACAGAACGTTTAACACGTTCACGCTTGTCACCTACGGGCGGCTGTTATATTTGTTATAATTGCTATTAAAAATAAATGTTTTTAAACGAACGTGACTCTCAGGTATTTTTTTCGACACCCGAAGTGTTAAACATTTAAATATTTTGCATTACGAATCGTCTCATAACTTTATCAATTGCATTAGAGTGCAGTTTTTGGTGAACGTGTTGCTAAGGGAAGTGTTACTGGGAGTGGTCTTAACCCAACGCTAATGGATCATGACAAGGAGGCTTACCTTAAACTGGGTATCTCAATGAACTTGCCTAAACTATGACCATAAAAATTATTTCTTCGAGTGTATGAAATACCATCTCATCACTTTTGGATTAATGCATTGAGATAAATTTTTAGTTTTTTTTTCTTTTTTTTTTTTGTATTACAACTCCAACAACAACAACAATTTCAACAATGCAAAATAAACACTATTTTTACGGTAGTTGTGAACACACAAAAAGAAAAAACGAATAAAACATCAAAAGAAATAATTGTTAACCACCAGCATCTATGATTGCATGAATGTTGGCTGGCATACCACGAGAAAGATACACTCATCCGACCATACAGTCTAAACTAAACCATTAACAAGTGGGGGCCTGGTTAAAGGTTATTAAGCTCGTGTTTTTTAGCACTGTTAACAACTACCTCTCAGGCATATTGTTGCTCTGTGTGCAATTGTTTCTATTTTTTTTTATTGTATAAGCCAAGGAAAACGATGAAAAAAAAAATAGAATTTTTGTTGCAATACATAGTTTGATTTCATAGTTTTGTTGTTGTTTTCAATGCTGTTTTACTAACACTTAATCGTTCTTGTATGCATGGTCATGTATTGCGAAAATTATTGGCCTAAAGTATCTGGTATCTCGTAAAATGCCTGTTTGTGTGCCTGTGTGAATATTTAAGAGAAATTAATTGAATTAAAATCCATAAAAAAATTTAAAAACAAATTCTTTACGGCTTTCAATGCATAGCGTATTGAAAGTGTTAAAAAAATTTTTACTATTTTACAAATACAATAAAAATATACACTGTTTACCAGGCTATTTTTATTGCTTTTTATTTGGATTTTTTTATCTTCTTTTTTAAATTGTATTTCAAAGGCTATAAAATTCCTTCTAAATTATGAATGTTGAAGAAATAAAAGATTGAAGAAAAAAAAAACGTTTACATTGTTTGCAAGTCAATAATCTTTGAAAGTGTTTAAACTTGAATACGAATATTATGAATTCATCTCATGTATGAATCAATCTTTGTTTTTTTTTTATTATTAATGCGCCTTAAATTTAAGGTGCGGTGATTTCATTTTCATCTTAAAAAAAGACAAAAAAAAGTTCATAAAAAAAATTTTATTTTGTACTCAATTGCCTTTATACAGCAGCAACAACAACAAAAAATAAAAAATTTTATAATAATGGCCCATTTTTATGGAAACAAAACTACTGCATTTATAAATATTTTTAATTCAATATTCAGATCTTCTTTCAGATACAATATTTATACAAATAATAGATATTGTATCTGTTTCGGTTTCTGTTGCAGCAATAAGACGCAACGCAATGTGATGTGTTAATTGTTGTTGCAAAATATAAAAAAAAAAATTTTAAATAACAAACAAATGTTGTAAGTGCTTATCATACAATCACGATTATGGAATAGAAATCTTATTTAATTTTTGTTTCCTTTTTGTAAAGGTTCTTAAAATATTGGGAACAAATTTCGCATGACCAACTTATAGTTCTAAAGCTCTTTACTCTTCTTTATTTGATGCTAAACTGTCTCTAGTAACCTGCTTTTTATCTTATTGTAGCTAAGAGGTTCTGTGAGCGTATTGTACTGCCTTTAATTTATGTACAGTATGACCTCGCTTTGACACACTTTATAATATTGTTCGATGTCCAAATTGGCAATTTCTTGCCTAGTATTTGATAAATAGAAGGAAAGGCTTCTTCTGTGATATATTCACTCCAAATTTGTTTTCAGATTTATTCTCCTCATCATACAATTTTCCTCATCGTATTGTAATTAACAAACACCCCATTCGTCAGTCTCCGTTGTCCCTTTCGACGGGAATACTCTTCCCAAATGGTTATCTCAGTTAAAGCAAAAATTCTGTACTTATTTGTGGCGTGGCCTTGTCTGAAGTCAGCCTCATATGTGCTAAGTGCTAAAATGGTAGCCAGATAGGCTATGGGACTAAACACATACATACATACCGTCGGTATCATGTAGAAAAGCCCTAACTCTCTCTTTGTTCAAAGTTGATTTTTTTATGATTCCAATAAATTTAACATAAATAAATACACCACCTCACAAAAATTTAATAAAAAATAAGCGAGTTAGGGCCTTTCTACATGAGGCCAACAATACACACATAATTGGCCATTAAAATCCTTTAGTCTGGATTACGATGAAGCTTCACACACCACTTATGTTGGGTGTGTTAATTTTGGTACATGAATGACGGGACCTACAACGTGAAATCGATTCCGAAGGAAAGATTTTTGAGAAATTTTTCATGACAATGTTGTTCATTCTCAGAGCTGAGCTGAGAGGAAGTCACCGACAGAATATTTTTTCATATTTCGCTTTGCAGGAGACGCCTGACCTGGGGCTAAAATCTTATAAGCCAAGACACTATCTACTCAGACTAGATTACACAACCTTGGACTAAACAATTTCATTCTTATCCCACTATGATCAATAGGATTTCCAATGTTATTAAAAGTTCTTACAATACTATGTGGTATAGACTTCACCCAAATTTTCTTGGTTATTTCTGTCATATGGCCAAAATTTTATTCAATTCCAACAATGAAACTTGTAGCTAAGAGAGGCTATTGTCCTCTGGGATATGGAATGGAAGGGCTATATGGTGTGTTAACATATTCAATGAACGTTGAGACTGAGTAGTTTCTACTACCGCTGAAAATCTCTTTAAGCTTCTTATCAATGACTTTGGATTATTCTGTTCTAGGCAGAGATCTAGGCGTATAGTTGAGGCTTGTGAAAGTTCCTAGTTTTGTAATAAGACGGGCCTTCCTTTGCTTATTACCAGCTAATCTTTATTAAGAGGGGCTTTATGAATTAAACAATTTTGTGATGATACTTACGTAAGTCTCAAATGAGCGAGCTTGTATGTGTTGGTTCTAAACGTTAAATCAGTTCGCTTGTACACTGGATGTAAAATCTTTGGCGACTGCATGTTCTTTAGCTACTGTGCACATGCCCGGCACTTGGTCGGAGGAGAAAGAGGCACCTGGATGCCTACTACATGGAGGATATATAGGAAGTGTCATGCATTGGAAGCTCCGAGTGGTTCCTGGACTAGGGAGAATATGAAACTGGCCTAAGTGTATCCGATTCTAATTCCATTAAGGGTAGACCCACATCTTCCTACCTACCTACCTATGTGCTTAAGGAATATAAAAAGGAACAGGTAATTCCCTTACATTTGTATTGCCTTGGCTGTAGTGCCAAATGCTTACATTACGATTGATGTGATGTTAATTGGTTTCTGGTTTGTTCACTCTTTTTGAAATAAGCTTCACCCTTAGAATAAGGTTTATAGGCCGCTAGAGATTCTATGCCTTTACAGAAGCTTCTAAATCGACTATGTATCTATGTAATGTAAGGGAATATAGATTTCTGTTCCTTCTGCTGTAATCTAGGCTTGGAGACTAAGCTGTTTGCTTTTAAGCCCATAAAATTGGCCATTCCATCAAACTGCTAATTTTGCAGTGCCACTGTATTTCTCAGGACAGAGAAGACATTTAGATTTGCGGCCTGCGACTGAGTCACAATATGTTCGATTTCATATTAAAAGGTTCGATCTGATGCCCAGCAGTCGTTTTCGTTCGTAATTCTAATCTAATGCCTGAAAAGCCGACAATAACTTCCAAAATCAATTGTATGGCGTATTAAATATTTAGTTGGTTGGACTTTAATCATTTTATTATGAATTTTTGTGTTGTTTTTTCCCCCCTTTCAAAACCATAAATTTCATTTCATTAATTTTAATTTTAATTTGCCAGAAGTAAAATGCGGTTAAGATTATTGTATGTACATAGGGATACGCAATGTTTTTCTATTTTTAAAGCACAATACTTGGGTTTATTTGGTTTCCAACATTTCTTTCTTCTTTTTATTTTCTAGCTTTTTGAGCTTTTTTTTTTGTTTATTACACGTTGTTGTGTCGCGGTTTAAGTTTCAAGTGTTTCTGTATAGTTTTAATGGAAAAAAAATGGGAAAAAATGGGGAAAAAAATTATTTTAAAATAAAACATAAGTTTGTACATACACTTGCTAAAGCTAATGCATGTGGTTTCAATTGTTGGAAAGAAAACAAAAAAAAAAAAAACTAGGAAATAATTATGTTTTAAAAATGAAATGGCTTTACATCGTATTGCTTTAATTATAGGAAAAATAATATGACAAATTAAATTTAAAAAGGAAAACTTTTTAAATAAAAACACATTTTAAATGTGAACTAATTTTTCATGATAAATTTGAAAGGAGACCCCAATGACATAATTTCTGGAGGAATGGAAACTTATAAGGAATTATGAAATATAATGATCGATGCAGACATTATGTATGATTGACTATCTTGATTTATTTTTAGATAGTTTGTCACTAGAGTCCATAACTTAAAACGCGGAAATGTTGGACAGATATTGGGCATTCATTGGTAATCATTAGTGCAATTGATATTTATCCAAAATATTTGCCATTGTTAGCTAAGACAACAACCCATAGTTCTGTCAGCCGGTAATTCCGAATACCGTTTCGGCGAAATCTTTTAGCCTTGATCGATGGGAGTTTATCTATCTTAACCAAAATTTCCTAAATAGTGGTATAAATAATGGCCTTGCATTATATGACCAAGTATTATTCTTGAATTATCCACTTGGTGCTTTCAAAACCACCGATCGTGCAAGATTGCTAAAGATTTCCTCTGAGGTATCATTTATTAACTTAAAGATTTGCCTTTTTCGAATATAGAATTGTACTTTATATGGATAAGATACCCCTTAGATAGACTTTAAAGCAAACCCCATTTGCTAAGGATGGCGTATCCGCCACACTTTCTGTGATAGAAACGATATTTTTGTCAGTACGAACATTGTGATGCCAGATAGGTCTAACCACATTTGTAATGCTATGTCATTTGTGAGGGTATGTCATTTGCGAGGGTCATAATTGAATTGTACTCAACAACCGAAGAACGCAGAAAATTGTTTAAAATTGGTGATAAAAACTTGATCATCATTCGAATACTAAGGGGTGATTATGACCCTCGTAAACGACCTACTATGCAAGGAATTGTAAAAAGACTGGCAGGGTTACAAATGTGGTCAGGCCTATCTGTCATAACAATGTTCCTACTGACGAAATAATCGCTTCTATCACAAAAAGTGTGGCGGATACGCCATCTTCAGCAAATGGGGTTGGGTTGCTTCAAAGCCTGTTTAAGGAGTGTCTTATACATATACAGTACAATACAAGTAACACCGAGTCAGTTGGAGCATTCATAATATGTTGAAAAGCTAATTGGAAGCACACACATCAGGCTGATAAGTCAGATTTGGCGAAAAAAACTTTCCTTAGTGATGAGGTTTATTTTTAGCTCGTTCGCTATGTTAACAAGAAAATTGTCGAATTTATTTCGGCCTCCGGGTACTGTACTTATCTTAACCGACAAGTACACGTCCTCTAACCTGGAGTTCAAAGAACCCAAAAGCGATTTATAAAGCCTTTGTATTCGGAAAGAATGCCTGCTTAGTGCAAATTAGTGTCGTCAATGGTTGTGGCAGAACCGCTATTGTCAATTGAGAAAACTATGAACGTATCAAAACCCTTAGTTTTTTGATTTGCAATTGATGGTTATAAACTGAGCCTACAATTCGGTTTAGTACCTTAAATAAGTTGCCGTAGTCTAATAGGTAGTATGTTGGCTTATTGGACAAGGCGCCATAGTACAAATCCCAAAAAAAAAAATTAAATATGGAAAGATATTTCTTTGGCAACTTCCTATCAGCAGATCTCTGGCAAAAATTTTGGCGACTTCCAACCCCTGGCAGAAAGGATCCAAGAGAATTTACTGCATATACATAGAGAACTTGAAGTCGCAGTAGTCTAGTAGGCAGTGAGACCACGGTTCAAAGCCCAGGTCAGACATAAAAATGAAAATATAAGAAATATTCCTTCTCGACTTCCTCCCAGCAGATTACTGGCAAAAACTATGGGAATAAATAAAATTGTCATGAAAATTTTCTTAGAAAACTGTCGTTCAGAGTCGGCGTTACACTGTAGTCCCCGACAATCGTGTATAAACATATGTAAGTGGTGTAGGTAGGTCGTAATACTAATTGAAGGGTTGTAAAGGTGCCACAAATCAAATTTGATTTTATTGCATCCAGAAAGAGGAATTTCATATCTTGACGACATCAGTTGACCACGAAGATCATACGCTTTGACACAAAACATGAGCATTTGCCGACTTGCATCATTAATTGGTGATTTCCACCTTTGACATCTCAGGGTAAATACATAAAGCAACGGATCTCACGATTTTAAACTCTCACTCGCCTTAGGAGAAAAAACCCCAAACGAACTCATGTACTCACGAAACCTAAGCACTGCCGGTAATTGTTGCTGTTTAAATACTTAAACGATAAGAGAAGGAAGGAAAAATAAATAAAAATCATTAACAGAAACAACAACAACACCAGCGTATTATTAGATAAATACAACAACAATGAAATTAAAACATAAATTATTTATGCCTTAAGTAAACCAAAGACAGCAGAAAAAAAAGCAAAAACAAACAAAATCATCAAGTCACACATAAAAATAATTTGTTTTTGAAAATTTCTCTTTGCCATGTTGACAGATTTTATGATTTTTTTAGTTAAAAATTTAATTTTGTCGGCATTTTTTTCTCAATATTTCCTCTTGTACTCGTACTTGATTCATTCAATAAATTTCAAAAAAAAACTTAAAATGTTTGTAAGTCGGTGTGTATATTAGAGAGAGGCGCCTGTATTTAATAGTGACGTATACAGTGTATACAGTTTAGCTTAATGCATTACTTTTATTGAGTGTGCCATAAGTGGCCCTCATTAACGAGGGTCTTTAAATAATTTATGGCATTTTAAGTGGTAAAAAATTATGTTGTGGTTATTATTTTTCTTTTCTGTTTTTTCTTTAATTCCTTATTTAGAGTGTCTGTAGAAGTTTTATCAAAGAAAAAACAAAAAACAAAAAAACTTAATAACCGAATAAACAAATTGGCTTATTACAATAGTAAAACCGTTAATTGTTATTTAATTAAATGGCTTAAACTTAATTCCAACAAACAATAACAACAGCAGACTTCTCTCCAGTCAATAAAATGATTACCATGACAAAGATTAATACAATCAAACCCGGTTATAACCTACTCCGTGGGACTAGAAAAAATAGTTCGTTATAGGCAAAGTTTGTAATAAACGGGGTGACATCATAGAAGAAAATATAAAACACAAAGAATTTTTTTCATTTATTAAAAACAAAAAGTATTTTTTTGTTTATTAAAAACCAAAAATATTTGTTAATACTTTTTATCTAGCAGCTGATTAAAGATACTGGGTTATAATTTAATGCTGCCATATTAAATAAAAGTAAAGGCTATTGCCACACTTCAAAGTTATTTTTGAGTGATCGTTATAAAAAAGGTAAAATGTATTAAATTTAATTACTGGGACCATTTAAAATAGTTCCTTTTAACCGTGAATTCATTATAAACGAGTTCGTAATAAACGACGTTTTTTGTATGAAAATTGTTATTAAAAAGTTGGGATTTGAAAATGTGTACTTAATAACCAAGAATTCGTTACAATCGAATTCGTTATAAACGAGTTTGACTGTAATACATAATTCTCTTTCATACAAAATTTTGCATTAAATCGGCCACAATTTACATCACAGAAATGTATGTCATATTAACCAAAACATTGTAAGCGAATCCTCAAAATATTAATGACAGTATTTGATGTAATATAACAAAGGATTATCCATTTAGTTTTCTTTCACAACTAAGTTTAAATAGAGCACACATAGAGTTATGATTTTTGATGTAACTTTCTTTCCATCATAATAGTTGGACGCTTATACACATTTTTCAATGGCAAATTTGTTTTGAAAAGTTATCCATTTGCAGATTTATTTTCCAAGTTAAGGTTAAGGCACACAACTGTGAAAAGTAACGTTTTCACCACAGACATCAGGACCACTACAAAAGCATTTAAAGGGCCTACTATAAATTGGTTGTAGAAGTCAAGCTTTTTAAATAATTCTTAAAGACTTCTTATCCCCCTTCCCTATTTTCCTATATCCTCCTTTTCCTTCCTCCCCTAAGGACAATGTACAATGGGTCAATTTCGACCTCCGGGTACTGTGCTTGTCTTGACCGACAGGTGCACGCCCTCTAACCTAACCTAACCTCACCTAAAGACTTCTTTGAACATTTTGGGCAGTATCCCGGCCATAACTTTACGAAGACTATCTTCCTAGACATGGTATTTGCTGTGATCTCACAAATATATACTAATGGTGAATTATAGGATCTGGATTCTTCTCACGTAATATAGTCAAAATTAATCATGTTACGTGTGACTTCAATTCGTCAATTCTTTGTAGAATAAATCGATTATGATGACCATAATCCCCCTGCAACGATCAAATTGTGTCCACATTTAAAATTCTGTAGTAAACCACTTCATGACCTATTTTTGAGTAAAGCAGTGGCTTGATTACAAATCAAAGAACTTTAAGAGTACATGGTGGTTGAATCGAAAAAAAAAAATTAATACAGAACATGATTACCTATTATATTCTTAGAAATTTCAGTGTGAGTTTGATTATTTCCAGCTGCGTAGATCAAATGTTACGACATGTTCTTCAGGAAAAAGTACTTGTCCCTACGATTTATTCCAGAAAATCTGTTTAGAGAAGTAAACTATTCATACATACATACATACCTAATTGGTCATTACAAACCTTCATTTGGATTATTGACCTAGTTTCTCACAGCACTTATGTTGTGTGTGTTAATTTTATTCATAAGTGGCGGGACCTACAGTTTAAAGTCGACTCCGTACGACGATTATTTTTTAGAAACTTCTCATGGCAGGTTTTTTTTACTCTCAGAGTTTTTGCCAGAAATCTGCTGAGAGGAAATAGCCTAAGCGGCTTTAGCTGCTTTAACATTCCATGGCTCGTTGCCCCATAGGCTTTAAAAATTTCTTTTCCATTTACATATATACATAACATACCCTTCAGTCTCGATTATTGACTTAGTTTCTTACATCACGTATGTTGTGTGTGTTAATTTTATACGTAAGTGGCGGGACTAACAGATTAAACTCAATTCCGATCGACGGATTTTATTGAGAAACTTTCCATGGCAATTTTATTTCCTCTCAGAGTTTTTGCCAGAAATCTGCTAAGAGGAAATCGCCAAAGAATTACTTTTTGTATTTTGTTTTTATGATGTCTGACCTGGGGCTCGAACCCTGGCTTTAAGTCTAATAAGCCAACACACTACGTAATAGACTACGGCGATTCTTCTGAATAAGGTCTAATTCTTGAATTATAATTGTCGTCTCGTCCGCTATATTCTCCGAATTTATTTCTAATTCTGAAAAGATATCACGATGAAACGGTATTAGAGACCTATGTTTGTTGATGGTGTTTGTAACTTTGGACTCAGTGTCAACGGAGAGCATGTTAAAAATTGATGCGAGTTTTCATTCAAAAACCAGTATCTCCTTAAGAAATTCATACTGAATTAATTTTTCTTAATTTTTCTTTTTACATTTGAATAAAATCTAATGTCTGGCCTGGGGCACGAAGCCAGGCTTTACGGCTAACACACTACTACTAGACTACGGCAAACATTTCAACCATGAAATTTTCCATATATGCCACCCCAATTAGAAAAAAATCTTCATGTTCTTATGTGATTGATTTTGTGGTATGCACGAAAGGACCAACTGTCCATAAAGGACTAAGAAATGAAATTGTAATGTAAAACAACCTTTAACTTGTTAATAATTGATTAGTGGCACCTTCGATTATCGATTAATTGCTACTTTTTCGACAACCAAGTATCGGTAGAGGCCTAAAAAATTAAAATATGATGTAAACATCCTTTTAATATGTTAATTGAGTGCCCTGGTAGTCTAGTGGGTAGTGTGCTAGACTATTAGCGTGAGGGTCGTGGGTTTAATTCCCTCCAGAGATTCTGGTCTGTGACACCACATTGAGCAAATGGTTGAAGTTACTCAACTCGTATATAGTTTGAATATAATTTGTAATTGTATTGTATTTAATAAATTAAATAAATATGTTAATTATTGATTAGTGGGCACCTTCAAGTATCGATTAATTGCAACTTTACCGACTTTGTGAGCAAGTCAACCGTTATGAGAATGAGGCGTTGTATGTCACAGAGACAAATCTAGGAGACCCATACTTTACAGCCTCTCCATTCTGCAAATTATTTAAATGCTTAGACAATTTAAAATTGAAAATAAACAAACATAAAACACTGTCTACGAAAAATCTTCAAATAAAACATCATAATAATGAAGAGAGTAACTAAGTACGATACGATATGTACGTACTACAGTACATAAAATAATTATTTCTACAACAATAACAATGAACATCAAACAGAAAAGTCACAAGACCTTAAACTTTTTAATGGAAAATACAAAATACACATACACATACACATACAAATACATCAGCACTTATTGGAAATACAAATAAAAATGAATAAAAAAACAAAAACACAAAAATAAATTTGAATACAAATAATGGAAGAAAACTTATTATTAAGTTGTGAATACGAGTACGAGTACGAGTAAACGAACGTATGAGTAATTGGAGAGTTGTAAAGAATAATATACACGAACAACAATAACAACAATTATTATGAGGTTTTTACTCTTCAATAATAATTATAAATAATGGGGGGAAAAAACATTTTTTTTGTGTTTGTTTGTTTGTTTCTGTTTTTGTTTCTAGAGTGCATAAGTAAATTGACGCGTTTAGTTACACTTTAAGAAATTTTGTTTGCATTTTTTTATATGTTAGGGGAAGTATACCCTTAAGAGAGTATGCTTAGGGTAGTTACAAATTTTACTTAGTTCTATGACTATATGGCAGTGCTTCCTTTGTTTCTTAGATCAAGTTTAGAAATCCCATTTTAAGCTTGATATTTTCATTCAAAATTTCTACCTTTTCCCTCCACGAAAATGTGATGCGGTTAAATGGTATATTAAGTGATGCATACACCTTAATAAGTCATTACTTTTAGTCTTAAATACTTCAACGGATAGCCTGTGGACACCAAAAGCCTTCTTGGTTTTCAATCTACATAATGATGTGTTGACGGTCGATTTGTTTAGATAGTGTGGATTCAATACCGTCGATCATGATCGGCTATAGGGTATCCATATTGCAAAATCTCAGCTCGCATTGCTCAATTGGAGATACGTGTACCAAAGTCTTTTACGGCCTTTATTTAATCTTCTTTATCTCTTGGCATTTCTACAATACTTCCACCTCGCCCCTCCAAACTAGCGAACAGGATAGAAATCGTTGCCACCATCAATAATCTTCTCGTTTGGAATTATTTATGAAAAGATTCGATTCACTCATCTATTGTGGCAGGAAATGAAAATTGGACTTTAGGTTAGCAAAAGTATTTTGGCCAAATCTCCATCCAATGGATATAAAACAAGTCCTAAGCATTAGTATGAGGAAGACGAAGGCTATTAAGAAGGTGGATATATACTTTGTTAGAAGCAGTTGCTGGTAGCTATCTATGGGAATGTATGTATGATAGCTTGGGACAATATATTAAGGGATGTCTCGCTTTCCTTTTCTTTTTCTTCCATCTTTCGCTTATATCCTCTTTATCTTATTTCTTCTTTCCTCAATTACCATCTTTAGCCTTTTTTGCTTTAAGGTGACGATTTCAAACTTTATTTTCTGTTTCCAGTTGGTAACGTTATTCTTCCTTTCTTTGGCACAATGGCCTAGTAGGTCTACGAGTGAATGCCAGACACTACTAATGCAGTGTTAGAACAATACTTTATTTTATAAATTGGATCGTAACTGAGCGGCAGAAATGTATTTAATGTTGAATTTTGTGTGGCTATACTTCCCATTTAGGTCTAATGTTGTTAATTTTTTCTTCTTTATGAAGAAAAAAACCCCAAATGAAACTAAAAATAAATTAAATTTTTAAAAATTATTTAAAGAAAATTCAATTATGGTTAATTTATTAATGGAATGGCAATATTTAAACAAAATCAAAAATAACAACAAATTTGTGATATTTTCCCTTGACAACAAAGTGTCATGTTTTAATTATTTGTTTTTGGATTCAAATACAAATACAACAACAACACAACAGAAAAATATGGTTTAGAAGAAGATAAATTAAACAGAAACATAAAAACCAACAACAAAAAAATAAAATATCCAACAACGAAAAATAAATACTGGGTGCGTCTGTAAAAAAGGTGCGTTGAAATTGAAAAGAAGTCAACAAAAATTACACTCACATGGTGGTTAAACTAAAAAAAAAAATGAAAAAAAAGACAAAAAAAAAGAATCCCAAACGGATGATCGTCATAATTATTCGAACTCTGTCTAGTATTGGAGAGAGACAAATTGGAAAAATGAAAAACCAATACAAATATAAATACTTGTGTACATATAGTGCAACAACAACAACAAAAACAATATTTTGAATAAATAAATGCAACAATAACAACGAAATTGTAGTCAAAACAATAAGAACAACAAATTATTGGAAAAAATGTGACACGCATATTTAATGAATTCAGCCAACAAAAACAAAAAACAAAACCAAAACGTGGTAGAATAAATAAAGACTGAAAAAAAAACAAATCCATAGAAAAGAAGCACTTCATTACGGCCTATAGACGACCAGCAGAGGCATACAAATCCTATGTAATTACACTCGAAAAATAAAATTAATAAAAAACAAGGAAAAGAACAATAAAAATTTGAATTGTAAAGAAAATATTCCTTAAAGACAAGCATGCTTTTGAAGCTAAACTTTGTGGTTAAATAATTTCAAGCTACAATGCAATAAGCCATGCTTAATTGTACTCCGGTTGTACGGTTCAATGTTTAGGGCACATTGGGATACACCTAAGCCATCAAGTGGGCTTCATGTGTGTTCATCATCTCGGTTATTTTCGAGAATTTTTATCAGAGTGCATGGAATTGTTCGTTTAATTAACACAGAATTCATTACTACAAATGGTCCTTAAATTCTCTATATTCGAAGAGAAGATATTTGTGGATATTCTGATATCAAACCTTTACGATAGTAATCGAATTCCTGAAGAAAATTCTCCAATTCTCTCTATCTTGTCTTTCTCGGAAAAGAAATTTGAAAGCAAATACTCGGAATGTTTTCAAATTGATTTTTCTACCTTACAGAGAGAATTACAGATCATCTATTTTCTCTGAATTTCCACCTGACCTGAGATCCGGCCAATAAAGACATTATTCAGCTTGCACAGCTGTTTCAACCTTCTTAAATAGCTTCGTAACAACCACGAATCATCCTTATGTACAGTAACTAAATGCACTCACAGATGCCGGACTGTGAGAGAGTGTGAAAGTTCACCTCCTGATACAGTCATATTTCTGTTCATTAGCCCGAAACACCATCTAACCTAAGGTTTAACATATGACGACTTTATTTGGCAAGAACAGTTGGTTCAAGTTTTTCAAATAGACTACATAACACCAATCACGAATAGACTTCACAGGAGCTGAGTGCTTTGATAGCAGACTGACTGTAAGACAGTGTAAAAGTGCACTTCTTCGCAAAGTTATATTTCTGTTCATAGACTTGGATTGCCACATGACATGGAATCCTAATTACCCCATCTATCTAGTTCAGTTCGACCAGATAACGTCCTACCAATCTCAAAGCGTCAAACAATACTTTGTTGCCATCTCACTATTTTGAGCGACGGTAGGTTCATTATTATGGTGTGTTGTAGTGCTTGATAAATCAACACTGATCTACTCCTTCAGTGTTTTTTTATGTAATTTTTCTTGTCCTATTAAACAGCTTTGCCAGGCTCTAACAAACCGATCACCATGTCTGAAGCCCCTTCTAGCATTAAATGATTCGCAAAAGTCCTTCTCTATTTTAAGTAATGATCTCTTCGTTAGAATAAATCTTTGCAGTAAAACCAAACTCAAATGTGACGTTTTCCATTATCCTTTAATTCCAGCTAAGATTTAAGTTGCTAATATCCTGCCAAGCAGCAATTTTTGGTTCTCCCGATTCTCTCAACTGAGATAAAGGGAAATAAGATTTGTGAACTTTTATTTTCAAATATTTTATGAAACATTTCCTATTTATGTTCCACAGATTTTGCTTTAATTGTTATTGGTTTTGAAAACTCAATTAAAAATCAATTGTTTTGATGTTTATAAATCAATTAAAAATTTAATTGCCGCCATTAAAATTTTAATCAAATTTTGTTTTTTTCTTTATCAAACATTTCGAAACTTTGAATATATATTCCCCTGAGAAGAGTTTTCCATGCTTTCATTTACAGATGCAGGCTCCAGCTAACAGTTAAAAGCAAAAACATGCCCAAATTCAATGAAAAAAGAAAAGAAAAGAAAGAAAATTTAACAACAAAAATATTCAATCAGAATTTTAATTTTTATTTTCAATTACGAATATTATTCGGTTAATAATACGATATAAATTTTATTTGTGTTTGAATTCTCATATAAATTGCTGCTGTTTTAAGCGTCATTTACACTTGATATTGTCTGGCACCCACCAACTTTTCTCACTGCCACTGTTGGAGTGCATAATAGAATGGTTTCCTCCTCTCTTAATTAGGGGCGTTCTTCCTGTATGGGCTTGAATATTAATGCGAATGTATTTTTATGTACATATTTTGAATTTTTTATTTTATTTTTAATTCTTTTTTTAATTATTGATTTTGTTTTGTTTTCTTTTTTTTCGCCAATGAAAATGGGCATCTGTTTTTGTATTTTTTTTATTTGCAATATTTGTGGCCGTTGTGGTGGTGTGGTGTCCCTTGATATAAAAATAAAAATTTTTTACACAATAAAATTAAATTGAAAAGATTGAAAATATGGTTTTTAAGAACAGCATTTCAAATTTATCATTTAATTTTTTAGAAGATATTTTCATATGCAATACAACAACAAAAAAAATAATTTGCCAGCAAATTAATTAAATTGGCGCCAGGCAATGAACAATAAAGATTTTGATTTACAAACAATTGAATTTAAATATAAAAAGGAAATAGGCATTCCGCTAAGGAAAGGTACTACCACAGTGAGCATCATAAAAAATGTACATTAAAAAATATACATACATACATACTGTATTGGCTTATTAGACGTAATGCCAGAATTCGAGCCCCAGGCCAGACATCAAAACCAAATTGAAAAAGTATTTCTTCGGCGATTTCCTCTCAGCAGATTTCTGGTAAAAACTCTAAGAGTAAAAAAAAACCTGCCATGAAAAATTTATAAAAAAAAATCCATCATTCGGAGTTGACTTTAAACTGTAGATCCCACCAATTATGGATAAAATTAACACACACAACATAAGTTTTGTCAGAAACTAGGTCAATAATCCAGACTGAAGGGTTGTAATGACCAATTATATATGTCAGTCAGGATTTCGACCTAGCTTCTCTTCAAGCTCTTCATGGCAATATTATTTACTCTTGCCAAAGAGTTATTGCCAGAAATCTGCTGAAAGGCAGTCGCCGAAGAAATATTTATTTTCATATCTCGTTTTGATGCCTAACCTGGGATATGAACCCGGACTTTTCTAAGGCGAACAAAAAAAATATACAGTGGATAGCAAAAGTATTTGTACTCCAATATATTTTTACAAAAAAAGTCCGCACAGGCTTAATATTCTTGCACAAAGTAACAATAAAATTTCAAGAGAGTATTTAGGACATCATTCGAAAGAACAGTTACGTAATCGCCAAACCTCAAACAAAAATCAATCAAAAAACTTGCTCATGGTGCCACCATAAATATAACAAAACTTGTTTAAAGGAATTCTAAATGGTTTAAATGAAGTGCTTGACCTTAAGGGCTATTCCTCTAAATACAAGGGATAACATTTTCTTGTATTACGTCTTTGAATTTCAAATTTTCTCAGGATTCTGCTTGGGGGTTCATAAAAAGTCTAAACTGAAAGTATTCCTTAGTTTTCTTTTGTTTTAGGAAAAAGATTTAAAAATTTTTTTCATTTTATAATAAAACAGAAATAAATTAATAAAATAAACATAAAAACGTTAAAATTTTAAACACACTGCTGGTTAAAATTCAAAAATTGCCAAAATATATTGGAGTATTAAGACTTTTACTGTCCACTGTACATTAATAAGTTTTCAAATAAGTTTTCAAAATATTATCGAATTTTTCCAGCCACTCTCCTCAAGTGGTAAAAGTTCAGTTTGGGGTTTTGTTAGAAATTTATCCTTGGAAAAAAATTGTTTTAAAAATTTTGTATCAAATGATGTTAAAAATTATTCAAATTTAAACAGTTTAGCAATTACTTACATCGAATTAAAGTAGAGAAAAAAAAAAATAAAATCAAATACTTTCAAACACTGACAGATCTTTTAAACAATTCAAATGGCTTTTAACCACATGCATGACACTAAACAGTTTAAAAGACATGCAAAAGTCATACCAAACACATCAAGACAGCAAGAAGCACAAATTATTGAAGAAAAAAAACTTAAAAAAACATGTGATTGCTGTCAAAGTCATAAAAACAACAACATTGTACATACATTCAAATGTACATACATAAATTATTTAAATAAATAAATTCATTATTGTTTAGCAACTTTTGTTTACATTTTTCTTTGGCTTTTGCTCTTTTTTTTTATTTTTCATTGAAAAATGTAAAAATTTTCTCAAAAATAATTAAAATCCAATATGAAAACAAATTTACGTCAAATAATCTATTTGTCACTTTAAATCATAATGATTTTAATGACGTTTAATGTGCTCCACATCATGATCACCAACACCAACATCAGCATCAATATGATCATTATTATGATCGGTTGTATGGCATTTAGTGCTTAGAATTCTAAATGAATTCTATTCGTTTGCTCTATTCATTGTTTAATTTATTTAATTCTTTTTCTTTTTTTATTGTTTTTGTTGTACTTATTTTTATATTTAATTTTTTTTTTTTGAAAATTTGACACATTTTTTCGTTGTGAGCACTAGACTGACTGTATTGCCAGTGTGTATATTGGTATTGAACCAAAACGCAATGGAACGTTACCGCTACATGGATGGCAGCATTGACAACCTTTAGTTTAAACGTCACTTTCATACAATAAGTACTTTAGTTTTTCATTTCAGCATGTCATTTGTCAACGTATAGAAAATTGAAAATAAAAACAGAAAATTAAGAAAAAATTTGTTTTAAACTAAAGCAACAAAATAACTCAAAACTTTTTATTTAATTTTCTTTTTAAGTTTATTTAGTTTTTTGGGTTTTTTTGTTTTGTATTTTGAAAAAAAAACAAATAAACAATTAAATAAAAATTACACCATTTCAAAGAAGTTTAGAATTATCTTGATTTTTGTCTGTGGATCTTAGCTGTATCTGATCTATGTATCTAACCACTTGCGCTATAAGCCAAGCGATTTCAGAAAATAAAAATTTTGTGTGAGAATGTTTCAAGTAGTTTTACGACATTTTCTTACAGAGGACTGCGGCTTGATATTTCGGAGCACTTATATTGGAACACAGAGACTTTTTTCTATTGATTTGAAGTGCACGTATGTGCATTTTAAAAATTTTTCATAAACCATTTCTTATAAGTACATACATATATAAGTGGTCATTATAACCCTTCAGCCAGGATTATTGACCTTGTTTCTCACAATCCACTTATATTGTGTGTGTTAATTTTATACATAAGTAGCAGAGACCTACAGTTTAAAGTCGACTCCGTTTTTGCCAGAAATCTGCTGAGAAGAAATCGCCAAAGAAATACTTTTTGTATTTGACCTGACCTCGGACTCGAACCCTGGCTTTACGTCTAATAAGCCAGCACACTACTTACTAAACCACGGCGACTTCTTATAGATACTTGCAGCAAATAGCCATCACTTACAGTAGAATTCTAAAATATACACAAAGGTTTAGCGTAGACCTACAGGGAAGACAAAAATTGAAACTTAGCATTGACAAATGTTTATTTTACAGCTTCGAGTGCTAGCATCTGGTCTAATAGTTTTTAAAAATCTGAAAAAAATATTTCTTTCGACAACCTCTTCTCAGCAGCCTTTTGGCAAACATTGTGAAAGTAAATTGTTATAAAGAAACTTCCAAAATCTATCATTTGGATTCATCAATTGACGCATAGAATATGGGTAATATGATTCGTTTCCATACCCTCAATAATGCTTCTAATATCTGATTGGCCTAATTTTTTAATAAGGTTCGTAATATTCTTTCTTGATATTTTCTGTCACTATTTTTGTTTCGAGTAATTAAATGTGCGTTTAGCTACAAACCAGAGATCAGCAATAAGTATTCAAAACGATGAGTAGGTTCGAGGCATACTTATAATTTCAGATACTTATACGCATTCATACTTATTTTGATATCATACTCATACTACTTATACTCAAAAATAATATGATTCGCGTACAAAATAAGTATGATTCGCATACGAACACTACTATACTTACAAGAAGATTGCGTGTATGTTTTGCTTGTTGTCTTCGTCTTTCCTTTCGTCTTTATTTGTATATGCAACAACAACAAAGGCTGTAAATTTTGATGAATTATTCGAGCCACTCGAATGACTTATAAGTATTATAAGTATTTTTCTAAATTTATGAATCATAATGAGTAGGCGTACGAATCAAAAATATTTCGAACGTTGTACTCATGCTCATTGTAATCTATACTCCTAAATCAATGTTGTAGCGAGTACGAATGAAGTTCAATTCTGTTGATTCATTTATACTCAAAACTGCATGAGTGCTTATGAGTAGCGAAAAAACGTTTCATTGCTGATCTCTGCTACAAACTTCTGAGTTTTGAATATACCTGAGGGCGAATAATTTTTCAGTACATCTTTTAACCAATGAACACGATAGAAATGTCAAACAGTGCTGGTTCTTGGGAAAGTGTAATGAACATGGTTTCTTGCGAATTATAGTAATAATAACCCAATACATTTCTAAAGATGGTAACCCTATAGTCCTAGAAACTGCTATACCTGTTTTTTTTTAATTAAAAATTTGACCATGGAAACTTGAAAATTTTCAATAGAAATTTTGTAAAATAAAATTTACATTTATTGTACGATTTTTCGACTTTATGAATTAATAAAAATTTATTTGCATCATAGAAACCCAAGACTTTTTATTTTATGAAAACAAAAAAAAAAAAAAAGAAACTCGAATGAAAATTTAAATTTTTAAACGAACATTTTTCATATTTTTTAGCCCCAAAATGGTTGTGAAAATCGGTTTTTTTAGAAAAAAGAAAATTGTATGGAGGATAAGGCCTGCAGTTTTGATTAACTGAATTGTTCATTGAAAATTAAAATTTTTTGGGAGAATGCCCGATAATAATTCTGGAGGTATAGAGAATACATGCATCTTTTTAATGGTCATTATGCCAGAAATAATATCTGCCTTCAGTAAGAGTTGCGAGAAAGAAGATGAATTTGACTAAAATTTGATTCTATAGGAGTTCAAAAGTTGTTATCCTTAATTGCACACAAGTCCTTCTAACAGTGATGGAAACCTTCATACAATCTCTCACAAACCTTTGGATCTGTTCCAACTTATTGGTATTAAAAAGGATTTCTGATGAGACCTATTCTGTTGTTGCAGCTGATATGAGAAAAATCTGGTGTTATTCACAACAGCATTTTCAAAGTTAGAATCTCTACAGCGAAGTGATAGAACTTTACCTTGATTTGGTAGTGGATAGAAAAGTGTTCCAATTGATAGATAGAGAGGCAGAAAATGAATATCTCTTCAGCGCTTAATATACGATAAGTTCTCGAACTCATGCAACAAAAAACAATTTTTGTCTGTTTAGTTTTGCACTGGGAAACAGTGTAAAAGAATACGGTGAAAAAAAAAAATATGTCTAAAACGACAAAATACTTAAAACGTGTAAAGCTTATTCTCACATTCGATTGTCAGAGGCCACTCCGCTCCGTGCTATGGCTCTCCGTTCAATGTATGGTTTTAAGTTTTTTTTTCTGAGTTTTTTTTTTTTTTAAATTTTAATTTTTGCTGCCGCTGTCGTTCACTTGTATTGTCTTTTATTGTTGTTGTTGTTGTTGTTGTTTTTGTATTTTGTTTCGGTATTTATTTATTTATTATTGCTGTGAAGTACTGAATTTCGAAGGCGGAGGGTATTAGACAGAAAAATTTATTTTGTATCTGTTAGTTATTACCTGAAATTGAAATCGTCACTTGTTGTCTGTCGATCGTTTCGTTGTTCTTCGTAAAAAATAATTTTTTTTTTCTTTGCTGTTTCCTCGTTGAAAAACGTCGTTTCTCATTTTTTTACGCCATATAAGCGAGCGATTGCAGTCGGTGTTTCCATTTTTTTTTTTTAAATTTTTTGTCATTTCACTTAAAAGTTTATATTTTTATTATTTAATAATTTAATTGCACGTTAAAGTCGAGCTCTCTAAAGCTGGAAATTATAACGAAACGGAAAAAAGTTTAAATTTTGTAACAGTTTTTGTAAAAATTTTGTTACTCCCCCACAAAATGTAAAATAAAACCCGGCGCTATGTAAGGAAATTACGAAAAAAAAGTGAATTTAAAGTGAAATTAAAATTTTAAACTGTGAACCCAACAATTATTTTCACATTGCTTAACCATCATATCAAAAAAATTAAATTTAAAAAAAATTACATAAAAAAATCAAGGCTTTTTAAGCAAAAAGTGTTTTAACGTTTCTTTAACCCCAACTCGCGAGAAAAAAAAACTGAAAAATTTCTGTGGTTGTCATCAAATTTTTTTTTTAATTTTTTTTTTTATTGTTCGTTTTATTGTTTAATTCGCCTAATTTATGGCTAAACGTAAATAAATATTTGTGTAAAATAACGTTAATAAAACCTTTTTTCCGTTTACCTGTAAATAACACAAAAAAAGTACAAAAAAATTTAATTAAGTATACAAATACACTCAAAAAAATGTGTTTGTAAAATGATAAAATCAAATAAAACAAATACAAACAAAACAAATTCCAATACAATTATAAATATTTCATTAGTGTTTGTGTGTGTGTGTTTAGAATTGGAAAAATTATATACGAAAAACGTTTTATTTAAAATTCATATCAGCTCAGCTTTAAGGGTAAATAAGAGCTGTAAAGGAATGAATTCACCAAAACAAAAAAAAAAAAAAGAATTTCAAGCGAAAAAAAATGTATTTAAAGCTTCTACAATATTTATTACAAGTGTTTTGCTTAAACATATCATAAAAAAAATTTTTAACATTTAACATTGAAACAAGAAAAATTAAACACAAGTGTCTTTCAAGTTCTAATTTCCTTTTTAAAAACAAATTCAATACATTGCTTGAATAGAATTTTATCTTGTTTACTAAACTACATATGTATTCATATATGTAGACGACATTGTAGTTACAGTAATACCCCGCTTACCAAGGGGATTACATTCCAATAAGTTCAAACACTAAACGAAACAGAATTAAATGCGACAGCAGTAAAGATGCGTTCGTATTATGATTAAGACTTCAGAAGATACAAAAGCAAAAGAGCTTTGAAGAAGATACATAGGGCAACATCGTCGCTATATAGTGCACCGCATTTGGCTGATGCATTGTCGTTTCATAGAGTCCCAATATCACCGCGTAACACTGGAACAGCATTAAGCGGGGTCTTACTGTAAAATATATAAGTGTTGAATGGTATCTGGAGAACTTACAAAATGTGTACTTTCGGCATAATTTAATTGGTTTACAGTGTTAATTTTATTTTCAAAGCTTCAATTACTTCTGGTTTATTAAATGAACTTTATTTTAAATTGGAATTTAATCGAGTGTGTAACCATCACAGTAAATGTTCTCATTTCTACCATTTTTTTGTTTTCACCCTAAAAATTGTGGTTGGTAATTGGAACTATACTTTTGAATTTTTTGACGTTCCTTTAAGTACTTTTGGATAAGCGGTTTATATTGAATAATGCTTTCAACTTATTACAGAGCTTGTTATCTGAGCTACCAGACTATTTCACATTTATGGGAGATTTTTTTAAAAGAAATGCAGATCACTGCTGTACGTACTACAACAACAGATGCAGAATTCGCTTCACACAACTCCTTGATATAGTAAAAATTTTTGGGTGAATCCTTCTCTCAATGACCCCCAAAAATTTGTCACGCAATCTTGCAATTTGCATTTCCAAGTGCTTGCTGCTGTCCGTGTTCGGCATAACTATATCTTATGATTTATAGATTTCTGTGTTTATTTTAACTCCCTTCCTTAGGCTTCGACGGCATTGTCTGTTTGTCACCAACATCAGCCTCAATAATCCTTCATCACCTCTTGAGGGTATCAGAATATTTTAAAATTAATTCTTTAGAGAATGTTTCCAGCTTTGGTTGCTTAGCAACATGTTGCAAAGGCCTTTCACATTAAAACGTCATAAATACGCGATATATTGTATATCATTATCATTCATTTGGTTATTTATAATGCAATTTAAATGCAAAATTCAATTTAAATTTTTTGCAAATAAATAACAATGCAATTGACAAAAAAGCCTGTTTATAATATTAATTAAGGTGTCAGTGGTTGTTAAAGAGCCCTTGATTTTTATACTGCATATTTATTACCCTTCAACCGTATTGAAAAGTTTTAAAAAGTTTTAAAACCTTGAAATATTTTTAAAACACTTTAATTTTCTGTATACATTCGAATGATTGGTTTCCTTATTTTAACATAGAAATTGATTGGTCGTGCAGTCTGTAGCATACATTCTGTCTATGAAAGTAATCAGTTATGGCAGTTAATTTTTAATTGCAACTCTATTGCAACAAATAATTTGAAGCTATTCAAATGAAACAAAACAAAACAAAACAAATGTTGTCATTTCAAAGTAATTTTCTTTCTGTTTTAAATTGTTCGTGACAATTAGTTATTTGCTGTTGTTGTTGTTGCTATTGCAATTGCTAACGTTATTGCCAGCCAGAGTCAGTCAGTCATCTCTAAAAGGGCTGTAATTAAATTTCAATTGCAAAATATGATATTTTGTGTTCTCTCATTTGATTTTCTCTTTCTCTCTCTCTCGTGTTATTGTAGAAAAATATTTCATAACAATTTTGCAAAATAAATGCTTTAATAAGCAATTCTTCTTATGAGAAGGAAAACGTTTCATTGCAATTGAGCAACAGAATCTCTTTTTTGTTCTCTGGAAAGTGTTTTAGAAAATTTGCAATTGCCTCACTAATACACTGAAATACTACCTGCTTGCTTGGCATTATTAACTGTGTTTTACCTACAATTAATACACTTAGAAAATGTTTAAATTCAAGAAATAAAAAAATTGTTTTGTAATGAGATGGACTTTGCCAATAAACGCATTTAATTAAATACCTCTGTCCTATATGTTGAACTTAAACAGTTTTAGTTGAAAATGTCAGCAAAGTTGGAATCTTTTGCCATTTTTATTTCCATTTTTCAGTTTATATTTTCGCCATTTTATTTTGATGCAAAAAAACAGGACAAAAGTAAGAAATTTTAAAAATGGCGCTTCTAAACTAGGTAAGTATAATGTATTGCAGGCATTAGGCGTTATCAGGGTAGTTCGTGTGATTAACATTAGTTGTCATCCGTAATCTAATGTAAGACGACGATAATAATGAAATAAAAAAGTTCCTTCTGGTTCTACAAATATAATGATAAACTTGGGATCTAAGAGTATTAGACTTCAGCATTGATTCGTCTTGCAGACCAGTTTTTAGTACCCCCAGGAACTTTTATGCCAAAATGTCTTAGGAAGTTGATTTCCTATCGTACAAAAAGTTCAGCGTGTCTGCTTGCTCCAACTCATGTGTTATGCTAATTTCTTGCTTTGAATAAATTGTACGACTATGAAAGCGTTTTAAAAAAAAGGAATATATTCACACATAATTGTTCAATGCAACCCTGGGGTAAATTTTGATCCCATGAGAACATATTTCATTCGCCGTTACAAGCATTTAAACAGACCTACGGTCTGTTTGCTAACACCACATATTCATGGGTAAAATCGGGACAACCAAAAGCAAAGCTCCACTCTAATATACCAGAAGCATCAACCCAGTACATTTCCAATTTAGGTTTTGTTTATAGAGATTGTAACTCTACCGTCCTCGAATTTAATAGCGTAGACTTCAAATGATTGATTTAAGTGCACCTTTTCATGGCAAATTTTAATACCTGTCCGAATTTTTGCTAGAAATCTGCTGAGCGCTTTGTTGGAGATGTCTGACGTAGGGTGTGAACCGTGGCTACATGTCTAGTAAGTGAGAAAACTAAAAGCAAGACAGAAATACTTTTGGAAATTTTTTTCAAAAGCTGACGAACATCCTTAGAAAGAAATCTCTCGCTTTTTTTACTATCTAGCTTCTTTCCGGACCACTTTTCAACCACCTTGATTTTAGTAAACTTGGATTTATAATAGCTGCTATATTAAAGAGGAATTTTGTATATCCATCTCAAAACTCTTTAGAAACAATACTATTTGAAATGCAATCTTATTCTATTTGAGCGAGGAATTAAATCCAATCTCGTGAATGTGACCGATTATCACGTTGTATCATATTCATTCAAAAATATCAAGCCATTTTAGGGTTAAATTTGAAAAACTTTGATATGAGTGTGACAAAGTGCCAAGACGCAATAATTTAATTTAAATACAATAAATTAAAACACCTGTTGAGTAATACACATACATACGTAATCAATTAAATGATTTTTTTGAATGTATTGCAGCTTATTAATTAGATACACGTATGTATGTATTATAATATAGAGAATAGGAATAAAAATTAATAAGGGCACGTACTTAAAAGGAAATGAAATACTCTTTGGCCTATTTAGTACGCTTCAATTAAGGGTATTGCTCGGTAAAAATACGACAAAACCCTTTTCCAACAAACACTTGAACTCGACTCTTTTTGTTTCACGTAGTCTGTCTCAGCTTATTAGACATGCGCCCTCGGTTCAAACTAAGGTCAAACATATTCAATAAAAAGATTTCTGGTTTTATTTCTGAGAGTAAATAAAAAAAATTAAAAAGCTTTTCAAAAATCAGCCAGTAGAAGTCGACTTTAAGCTATATTCCCGTTATTCAGATATAGACTTAACACATACAACATAAGTGGAGTGAGAAGCTAGATCGTAAACCCGACTAAAGGGCTGTAATGATCTCCTATATTCGGAGATGTTCCCTTACCCGGTGTTCAATAATAATTTTCGTTTTTAATTATTTTTGTCATAAATTTTTGCTTAAAAATTCCTAAATATATTTAAGAAATAACAACAAACCAGGCTTCTTAAAAGAAATTGACAGGCTCCACACTCACTTATGTACATAGTAGCATGCCACTCATTATTCTATTATTTTACTTTTTTAAACAAGTGAAGTTTAAACAAATTGTTGCCCACGCAGTGCGGCTTAAACCGATCAAAATATGCAATATTCTACTTTTTAAATAATAATCACGCATTTTTTTGTTCTACAATTTTTTTAATCCAAATTGTAACACACGTTTATGTCACATTCCATGAGATTTTATTTATAAGTCTATGAAATTATTTTCTATACGTTTGGCTACATGCATACTCGTACTGTCAAAAATAGTCATAAAAAAAATTCAAAAATATTTTATTTTTTTTTATTTTACGCTCTAGTAAATCAAAATACATAGATATATGGAAACATCTTTAAATAGTAATGTTTCGATAAAAAAAATATTTTAAAAGAAAAGCAAATGTACGATAAAAAAAAATTATTTTTCATTAAAATTTTAACATCCGCATATAAAAACGCAAAAATTTCACAATTAAAGTATTTAAATATTCAGGCGATTTTTATGAAAATAAATGTAGAATTCCCTAGAAATACATACATATGTACAAAATTGTTACAACCCCTCAGTCATGATTACGACTTACGGCAAACACCACTTTTGTTGTGTGTGTTAAATTTAAAACATGAGTGGGTGGGATCTACTGTTTAATGTCCGCTCAAAACGATAGATATTTGAGAAATTTTTTCTTGATAATTTTATTTTATTTCACAGATTTGCCGGGAATATTTTTTCATACTTCTTTCTGTTCGAGATATTTAACCTATCTAATCGTAGCCTCATGTCTAGTAAACGAACACAATACCTACAAGACTACAATGCAACAGACGTAAACGGTTATTAATTCGTCCGTGTATAGACAAGACAATGTCGTGCCATGTTCACCTTATAGTTGGAATGTGGTACCAAAAAAACTGCAGTAACTTCCAACTGTAGAACATATAATATCCCTCGGCTTTAGTTGGTTTAACGTTCCATGGCTCGTTGTCCCATAGGGTTTAAAATATTCTTTTCCATTTACATACATACATAACATACACAATTAGTCATTACAACCCTTCATTCTCGATTATTGTCCTAGTTTCTCACACCACTTATGTTGTGTGTGTTAATTTTATACATGAGTGGCGAGACTTACAGTTTTAAAGTCAACTCCGAACGACGGATTTTCTTGAGAAACTTTTCATGGTAATTTTATTTACTCTCAGAGTTTTTGCCAGAAATCTGCTAAGAGGAAATCGCCAAAGAAATACTTTCTGTATTTTATTTTGATGTCTGGTCTGGGACTCGAACCCTAGCTTTACGTCTAATAAGTCAGCACACTACATACTAGACCACGTCGACTTCAATTTAACGGCCTTGAATTCATTGCCATTGAATATTTTAAGTGACTTTTACAAACTTTTCTTCCGTTTCAAGATCATCATTTGTGTCTTCTGAAATCCATGGATGACAGCATTGCTCCTGGAATACTAGGGTTGCCGTATGTCATATAGTACAAAAAAACAACGTTTCATTTCAAACAATTTTGTGTTAGGTGTAGTGTTGAGAAATTTCGCTAAATTGTTTGTCAACAAATGGTTTTATTTAATTTTTCGATGTTTGCAAGACGTTACATTACGGTCTACTTCAAGACGATTGGTGTCTATAAATTTTTTTTTTTCTTAGTCTTCTCCTAAATACGAAACTCGATTTCCCTCGATTTGTTAACAAGTACGGTAACTACAATAACATGTCACCTATCTTATGCCTTATAACGGAGAATAAAATTAAATTTTTACAATGATTTAGTCTTCCATTCAGAGAAAATCTTAAAATTGCATACAGTCCGTGTACAATAATAGTATCGATACTACATTTCCATTGCCAACTATTTCAAGTCGTTTCACTTAAATTTATTATCAACTAAAATTCTATCGTTTAAAAAACCATTTCGTAATGCATTTTGTAATACGAACTGCTTTCACAAAATATTAAAAATAAAATGAAAAACATAAAAAAAAAATTATTAAAAAAAATAAAAAATATTTATTAAATAATAAAAATAAAAATCTCTTTCAACGTGTTAAAAATTTATCAACAGTGCAACGAGATAAACCAACTGTTTGATATATTTTCCCAGAAAACAAAAAAACAGCGAAAAAGCTAAACGAAATGAACTAAAAAAAAATCAAAGAGCAAAAATGAAAAAGAAATTCTAGTGTTTACTGTCAACGTTCATATTAGTTTTAGACGTCTAAAAATCTATTAAACTTTATGACATTTTGAAATTATATTTTTAGTGAAATGTTTAGTTTTTCTTTACGCTCATCTAGCATACCTTTTTCATGTTCCCTCACATAGTACGTATATTTTTTAGCATAAAATTTTATTTGAATTTCACAGAAAAAAAATATGAAAACAAACGACAAAAGAGTGAAAAACTGAAATAGAAGAGTACAAAAACATAAAATAAAACATAGAATATCCATGAATATGTAGTTCAAAAGAGCGATATTCGTGGTACTTCAAGCATGAAATATATGATTACACACACTATGGAATATGTATGTATGTATGTACATTGACATTTATATGACACATACATTTGAAAGTGTAAATATTGATTTACATGATTTTGAAAAAAAAAGCATACGATAAACAAAATTCTCAATGAAATAGAAATTCTAACATATTTTCTAACACACTACACACACACTCCAATATGAATAACAGAGCTTTAAATTTATTGCATTGACTGTCAAAAAAGAAGAGGAATTGTGGGTAAAAATGATCGGTAATTGATTATCATATTGTGACGCTATACGATAAGATTAGAGGGCTCTTTGAAGTCGCCATAGTGTAGAAGGCTTAAGGGTTCAAACACCAAGGCAAATATCTTGAACAGAACGAAATTATAAAAAGTTTTCTTCGACGGCTTTATTTTAGCAATCTTCTGGCAAAATCACTGAAAGTAAAATAAAAATTGCCATGAAAAATTGCTTGACAATCTGCCGATCGGGGTCGAGTTTAAACTGTAGCTTCCACCACTCATGGATAAAATAAATAAACACAACATGGGTAATGCCATAAACTGGTTGTTATCCCCAATAGAGTTTTTTAAAGCAGAAATAAATTAAGCTGCCATTAGCCGTTGTAGTCGCCGTAGTCTAGTAGGTAGTATGTTAGCTTTTTAGACGTGAGACCACGGTTCAAACAGCAGATCAGACAATAAAACGAAACATGAAAAATTATTTCTTTGGCGATAATCAGCATTCTTCTGGCAAAAACTCTGAGACTAAATGAATTAAAATTGTCAGCAATTTTCTGACAAAAATTCTCAGAGTAAACGAAATAAGATTGAAAAGTTTCTCAAAAAGTTTTCCTTTGAAGTCGACTTTAAACTGTAGGTCTCTTCGCTTTTGTATAAAATTAACACACATTACGTATCTAATGTGATAAATTGCTTGTAATCCCGACTAAAGAGTTGTAAATCAGAAATTAATTAAGCTGTCTTTAGCCGGTATAGTAGCGGAAGTCTAGTAGCTACTATGTTGGCTTATTAGAAGGGTGTCCATGGTCCAAACCCTAGATCAGACGTCTCCAACAAAATCAAACATGAAAAATTATTTCTTTGGTGATTGTCAGCAATTTTCTGACAAAAACTCTCAGAGTAAACGAAATAAGATTGAAAAGTTTCTCAAAAAGTTTTCCTTTGAAGTCGACTTTAAACTGTAGGTCTCTTCGCTTTTGTATAAAATTAACATACGCAACGTTTGTAATGTGATAAATTGGTTGTAATTCCGATTAAAGAGTTGTAAATCAGAAATTAATTAAACTATCTTTAGCCGGTATAGTAGCGGTAGTTTAGTAGATAGTATGTTGACTTATTAGAAGCGAGTCCATGGTCCTAACCCTAGATCACACGTCTCCAACAAAGCCAAACAGGAAAAATTACTTTTTTTGGTGATTCTCAGCCATTTTCTGGCAAAAACTCTGAGAGTAAATGAAATAAGATTGAAAAGTTTCTCAAAACTTGTTCCTTTGGAGTCGCGATTTGAAAAATTGGTTGGAATCCCGACTAAAGAGTTGTAAATTATGGTCCAAACTCTAGATCAGACGTCTCCAACAAAACCAAACATGATAAATTATTTCTTTGGTGATCCTCAGCAATCTCTGAGAGTAAATAAAATAATATTGCCATGAAAAGTTTCACAGAAATCTGTCGTTCACAGTCGAGTTTTAAATGTAGCTTCCAGCACTCATGGAAAAACTAAGTCGTAATTGAAGGGTTGTAATGACCATTTATGTATGGGTATATGACTTTCTCTCAGCAGATTTCTGATAAAAGCTCGAGAGTAAATAAAATAAAATTGCCATGAAGAGTTTCTCAACAATTTATAGGTCCCTTTACTCATGTATAAAACTAACACACACAGCCTGGGTGATGTGTGAAGCGCTAGGTTTTAATGCTAACTAAACATTTGTGAATCAGAAATTAATTAGGCGATCATTAGCTTGTTGGTTACTACAGCTAGAGCTACTACTTCTCGCAAAAACTCTAAGAGTAAATAATATAAAATCGCTTTGAAAAGTTTCGCAACAATCTGTAGATCCCGCATTAATGTATGAAACTAACATACACAGCCTGGGTGATTTGAGAAGCTCGGTGATAATTCTAACTAAATAGTAGTCACCCAAAAATTAATTAAATTGTCATTAGCCGGTTAAATACCACAGTTACAGCTACAGATGCTACAGGCAACACTTCTACAGTAAACTCCTTTTGTAAAGACTGTAGTTCAAATCTTTTGCTCAACTAAGCTTATCTGGCTATTAAATTGAAGGCATGATTCGTTAGCTATTAAACAAATAAATTGACTCTTCCATACAAGGCATCATTTAATAACTTTTATAAAATATTTGTATTGCTTGCATATTTTTTGTAAAAGTTTTTTATTTCCCCTTTGGCATGTAAACAATTATAGTGTTTCGTTATGACCGCCTATGGCTTGTACAAATTTTATTACAAATTTTAGTGTGTTACGAGTATTTAGTCGAATATATTTTTTGTTTTTAGAGATTTTAATAAACAATATTTGATGTTGATGTGCATTCAATAGATGAATTAATTTTAATACTTTGTTTGCACTTTCTCGTCTCTCTTTTTTTTTGTATTTTTTTATTGAAAAAAAAAATGCTTTTTAGTACGAGTAGTAAGTAGTAGTACAAAATCTATAAGAAAATTGAATAATGGAAAGGAAACCTAAATTCTCTAAAAGACAAACACAACATTTGTTGAAAAAACAAACAGCAACCACTACTACTCATTGTGAATAGACACAGAAACTTACTTACAAATAGAAAATAAATTAAACTGACAAACTGGTACTGATAGAGAGCCAGACAGAGATGTACAGACAGCCATGCGTTTGGCCATCTACAATATACAAGATAATCAAAAAGAAATGAACTAAAAGTCATTTGGCTAAAAAAAATATATCGAAAACAGGCAACATCAATAGGACAAACGAAACTAAATAAATAAGTTTAGACACTTTTCACATTACACATACCTTCATACATACAGTCAATAACCACAATAAAATCAAAAGAAAAAAAGATTTTTTTTTTTAAATTAATATCCATTTGACCAAAATATCAGCAGTATTCACATGTAAATACTCGTATGTGCAGATATTTGGTATTTTTTTGGTCAATATAAATACTTTATACAAACAACAATTGCAACAACAATAATTTATTGTTAAGGAATTGACATGAACATCAATGAATCAAGACGTTGATGATGCCACCACCAACAATTCAACTTCAAATCGAAAATTTGTAAAAAAAAAACAAAAACGGGAAAATTGTTCTTTTTTTTTGTAATGGCATGGTGTTAAGATTTCATTGCATTTTATAAGAAAAAAAATTTAACATAAAAAATCACAAAATTTTTTATTGAATGAAAATGAAAAAAAAAATCAAAAGCATTACAATGGCTGGCATAAAAATACATTTCATCACTTGTAAGTGTTTTATGGATTTCTTTTATTTGCTTTTCTCATTTTGTTCAATTTTCCTTTGACTTTATCAAAAGAATCTTTTAGAATTTTAGAACATTTTTTTCATCCTGTTTTATATTAAAAGAAAAAGGAAAAAAAAATTATAAAATTGAAAATATTTTTTGCTATTGAAAGCAATTTTTGCAAACAAAATTTTTCTCTTTTTGTTGTCAATATTTTTGAATATTGGAAAAACAAAATTATTGTCATGGTTTAATAAAACAAAAAACACAAAATGTGTTTAAAAACTAGAATTTAAATTGTGAGAATAAAACCTTGAAAGCTAGGTTAGATTGGGTTAGTTTAGGCTATATAGGATAGTACTCTGCTAAAGTGTTTCGTAAGCCATTATTTTCCTTTACTGTTCAGAAATCAAATCTATGGGGGTCGCCGTGGTCTAGTAGGTAGTGTTCTGGCTTATTAGACGTAAAGCCAGGGTTCGAGTCCCAGGCCAGACATCAAAATAAAAAAAAAAAAAAATACAGAAAGTATTTTTTCGGCGATTTCTTCTCTTTCTCTTTTTGAAAAGTTTCTCAAATCGGTCGTTCAGAGTCGACTTTAAACTGTAGGTCCCGCCACTTCTGTATAAAATTAACACACACAACATAAGTGGTATGAGCAACTGCGGACTTCTTGGGGACGATTGCTGTGGACTATCTAATGGTGAAGGTATAGCACTGGCCATTTTATAGTCACCAGCAGCAATTCGTTTCCTTACCGTTCACATCTTCCCTCTTTCCACCTTTCCTAAACCTGCACAATGCACTGCATGAGTAGGGGTCATCCCCTGAGTGCTGGTTTAATAAAAAAAAAATCTATATGATGCAGTGTGCTGGCTTATTAGACGTGAGACCTCAATTCTAATCCTAGGTCAGACATCTTCAACAAAGCGAAACATGAACATGGCAGAATACTTCTGAGATCGATATTCCACTACACTGTGCAAGTACCACAACTCATGTACAACATTAATACACACCGTAAGCGCTGTAAGGAGCTGGATTGTAGTCGTAGCTGTCGGGTACGTATGATGTGGTATAAATCCATTTCATAAGTGATGGCTGTATTTCGAAACTTCCAACAATAATACTCCTGGATCAAATTATAGTTTCATGCGGTTGACATGGCAATAATTAGCAATAATCCAAAGTTTTATACTGATTTCGGTTTTGTAGCACAAAAATGAAGCCATTAAACTCACCATATTATCGTTTTAACTTTGATTCGTTTCAAGTGTTTCCTATTTATTGGTCTTATTTTGCAAGTACTAGCGTTAGCACCTTGTGTGAAAATGCATTGAAGTGTTGTATAGTGGTTTAGAACTTTGCAAACTGAGTTTACACTTTCCTAAGAGGTAGAGCTGCTTAAGCTTCCTGTAAAGTTCAGTTTCAGGAATTTCGACAACTCCTGGAGGAATTATTTAAAAATTCATTGAAGTCTTCTAATGTATCTTTACCCGGATTTAAAGTCAAGTATTTTAACAGCTACACTTTACTCAACTTACTTGTTAATAACAACAATTTTAACTGGATTACAATCTAGCTTCTCACACCACTCATGTTGTGTGTATTAAAATTTATTCGTAAAAGCATATTTTTTTATAAAACTTCTTTCGCCATATTTTTATGACCAGAGACAATCGGACTGTCTAAAATTCACGGGAAACCAATCTATAATTGATCCTGGAAAATAAATCAATTTTCACCGCCACAACCATGCGTTAACGTTTTGCAATGAAATGAGTACAAATTCTATACGGCAATAAATAATTATTTTTAAGTACCGCTGCTGTAATCAATAAACTCTTCACTAGACAACAGCCAACGTTTCTTTCTTAACCACGTTTTTTATTTTCTTATTCATTTTGTTAATATGCTAATTAACTTAAAATTTAAAAAAAAATTTTTAACACTTCCATGTGAAGTTTTATAACATCGCATACATCGGATTACCAAATGCTCTTATTTATTATGAAAATATTTGTTTTGCATGAAAATATTGTAAATCATATAGAGAGTGATGATGAAATTATTTACAAAATTGAAATATGAAAAGAATTATTAAATTTCGCAAGCCAACAAATCAAAAATATTAAATATTTTATCTAAAAAAAATTTCGTTCATTAAAGATTTAAAATTATTTCTGAACACAATATTTTAAAGAGTTTTTGTTGAAATACACTTTTTTGAAAGATGCTCTCTGACGGAAACTGCATTTTTAAATATTTTACGCTGGCTACAGAAAATCACAAATCATTTCCTTCAACTACTTATTCAGTTTTCTTTATTTTGATCCTCTTCTAGAATGGTAGGGTTACCCTATACCACATTGTCTTTAAAGAAAATGCATTGAATTTCTGAATTGTAATGAAAGAAGTCGCTATAATGTTCGTGGTTCATAACAATTTGTATCTGTATGGGCTATTTGGAAAGGTAATAAACCCTCACAATGAAAAATTACTGTACATTTAATCATGTACAGGAGATATCTGTAGAGTCTATTAATGCTTATTAACTAGGGTCTGTCTAAGGTATTATGTGACGATCACGTACAGCCTCCTATAACGTTCAACTTCATTGATTGATGCACCCACCTCAAATGCATTGGTAGAATGGGTGAAAATGAATGGGTGCCAAATCTCGATTTACAAGATGTGAAAGAAGGGCTAAATTTGGCTAACAATTGTAACTTCATTTCATTCAAACTGATCAGTCAACGGTGCGCAGCGCAAAGTTTAAAAGAGAGTTAAGAAATTGCTTAGCTCCATATAGAGGGGGTTTAGTAGAGTTAGAAAAAAGCTACAATCGAAAAACAATGAATGAAGATGAACCAAGGGAGGATAAATATTAAAAAATTACATTATTTTACAAGACTTTCTTAGTTTAGTTTTTATTTCATTTTTTTTGATCAATCTTTATATGAACTCTCGAATTCAATAAAAATAATTTATAATTTATCTTGCCTTTTGAATTTCTTGGTCTCCATATACGGTACGAATGATGTGACTTGTATTACTGCTGTGTTTCTTACTGCGCGGTTTCCATACAACGCGGTAGACGGTTTCCATAGAACATGCAACGAATTAGTATGGTTTGTACGTGAAATCTGAGTTTCTTATAGCGCGGTTCGCACTCACCGCTTTATAGGAGGGTTGACTGTACTTCTTTAGTGACTAGTAGGAACTTTTTTTTTTCTAAAGGAGATACTAAATCACAGCAAAGAAGGCAGAGTAATTTGCATTGTAATTAAATCTCTGAGACTGGTATCACAATTTTGCATTAAGAAAAAATTAAATTGAACGATTGCATGACGCAAAATAATAAATCCATTATACTATCCAAATGGCAGAAGCCTGTATTGATTTATAGACAGACATTGGCGTATGAAGTGAACTATTCTCTGAGATCTTCTCCCTTCTCTGGACTGGACCGCTCTACATATTCTGTGCGAGTCATCAATAAGAAGGAAAAGTCTCTGCGCATACCTCCTTCATTTATGCTTTTTATTCAATTTAGGCTGAATGAACGTAGAAGTGCTAAAAGATTCCGGCTACAAATTTATCATTTCTTGCTTGATACATAATTTAATAGAGGCTAAACAATTAATAAGAGAACTCCTGTTATTGTAAGACATATCTGCTGAGACTAATGATCTGAAGCATCATGGCAGTTATAAAATTTGCAATCGGGTATTTCGATCTGACCTGCTTGCTGCTGGACTATTGGAGAAAATAAAAATTGCAATGGTACATGCTTTTTTTTTCTCAAGATTTACTCGAATCTGCCGCCCGAAACTTAATAGGGTAGCTTAGGACTTACAGAGACACCGTAAGGAAAAATTACTGCTTCCAATTGAAACTCTAATGTAGACCCTTCTATCCATTTTCGGTGTAGTTAAAGCACAGTAATTATCATTTAAAGCCTGGAGATTAGAAGTATTGCTCCGAAAGAATAATATGTGATCTTGAAAGGGTTATTTAGTGCAACGCATGCTCATAGGCCTAAAGAAATATTATTTTCGTTATGTTTAAAGATATTTTAAGTTTTTGTTTCTATCTAAAATAGTTAAAAATATCTAACGTTCCCTATTTTTACTCTCTCTCTCTCTCTACCCATTATTATAATTTAAAATTTCTACTGATCGTAGCTAAGATCCCAACTCAAATTTAAATTTTCATGTGATATGCTGACGAATTTGTTCAGTCAATCAATGAGGCAATCTGGCACTCGTATCTTTATTGTTTTAAATGCATTTAATTTTCAAATGGTAATATTTATTTTATTTTATTGTGGATTTTTTTCTTCTTCGAATACTATAAATACGTACATAAATGTACCTTTAGTTGAACTAAATATTTAGAAATTCTAATTCTAATAATTTGAAATACAATCCGGTGTTCTGGTAATAATAAATAAATGAATAAATAAACTAATGAAAACGTAAATAATAAGTAATTATAAATAAAACACACACGTACAACTGGCAATATTCATGGAATTTGTAACATGGAATACAAATATAAAATAAAATACAAATAAAACGGCGGAACAAAAATAGAAATTTTGAAATAAAAATAAAAATTAAAAAGAAAAATAAATAAAATAATTAAAATGAAATGTGAAACGAATTTGAAACCGAAATTTATGGTGAAAACAAAAACTAAACAATTGTGTATAATTAAATGTGAAAAATTAATTAAGTATACAAAATGTTGTAATAAAAATAATAAAAAAAACTTTTAAAAACATATTAAATAAATCCATTGAAAATAAAAAAAAAAAGTTATAAACACTCACCATACAGTAACACAATATACCATAATGATAATAATAATAGTAATACGGCACATAATTATATAAATTCAAATGAAAGGAACAAATAAAATACGACAAAAAAAAACAAAAAACAAAAATTATCCCTAAATTAAATATGTTTTATTTAAACAACCCAGCAAAATTTTTAAACAATTAATTTATAAGCTTCCCAAGGTATATTCGAATAAAGAGGAGTTTGAACTTAACACTGGTACTAAAAATTTTAATGAGAAACGAATTAATATTGTTATTGCCTTCAATTTGTAAATTAATTTAAAGTCAATATTAACCTTCAAATGCGTAACATTTCTATATCTTTTCTTGCATTTCTTTTGGATCGTTATATTCAGCAGATTGGGAATACCAATTTCCAACTTTCATGGCACATTTTGTTTTATTTGTCAACAAAACTGAGTAGAACTGAATATTGAAAAATATGAAGGGTTAACGAATATCACCTTATGTCCTCTATTTCCTGCTGCAAGAACAACTTCGCTAATAGTTCGTTGTACTATTTCACTTGAACATGAACTGCTTAACTGAATACAAACATTATTAAAGCACTAAGAAATAAAAAATTATGAAGCAAGGAATTAACCAAAGGTGTAGTAAAAAGAAACTGTCGTAGATTAGTAGTATTCTTTCGAAGATTTCCTCTCAGCAGATTTCTGGCAAAAACTCTGAGAGTAAATAAAATTACCCTGAAAAGTTTCTCCAGAAATTTGTAGTTCGGAGTCGACTTTAAACTGTAGGTCCCGCCGCTTATGTATAAAATTAACACACACACTACATAAGCGGTGTGAGAAAGGTCAATAATCCTGAATCCTAAAGAGTTTTAATGACCAATTATGTATTATGTAGTAAAAAGAAATTTACTACATTACCACACAGTTATGTTAGGTAACTTGTTGCCAACTTGAAGTTCTTAGCAAATTTTGCTTCTGCTGGCAAAGGACTGTGGAGACATACACAGTTTTTAAAAGTTTTTTGTTGAAGCCTATTTCTCAACAACAAATTTATTTGCTTTAACAGGAACCTGTTCGAACTATGACGTGAACTTAGACCGAAATAGTCCCAATGATATACAATTTCTGTACTAAGCTGGCCGCTTTTGATTGGGTGGTTCAGATAGACATACCAAATTCATGAAAGCTTATGATAATCGGTGTAGATGTCCTTAACATAAAAGAGCAGATGATTCTCTGTCAATGTCAGATTCATGAAAACCGTTACGGGCATCCAACAAGGTTTGTTCGCTGTCGTCTAATTGGTAGTCTGTGTGTAGGCTCTCGCATGGCCTACCACTAGAATACGGTGATTATCAAGTACTTTTAGCATTCAATTCAATAGAAGAATAACGTACTTTAGTATTTTTTCTTCTCATTGCGATCGCTGAGTGCATATACAGTGGTGGTCATATAATTAAAACATTCGTAATCAGAGTAAATTATTCGTTTTATTTTGGAAATTAAAAAAGATAACAACATTTTTTTTTCAATTCTTAAATCTAAAGCTTAAACTGTTTCCAGGACACTTATTAAATATATTATTTTAAATTCTGTAAAGAAAAAAAATTAAACAAATGTTTTATTGGATTGGTCATATAATTAAAACAATTAATATTTTCATTTTAATTGCAGTAATTGCTTGTTTTTTTTTACTTACAATCAATATTTCGTGGGGTAACCTTTGTTTTTAATGACATTAATACATCTGCTTGGCAAACTCTCAACTAAATGCCTACAAAAAGATTGAGGAATAGCCTTCCAAGACATTTCAATGTTTTGCCACAATTCATCAGCATTTTTGCCTTCCATCCTCTTTTCAACTTCACTCCACAAGTTCTCAATTGGATTGAGATCAGGGGATTGAGCTGGCCATTTTAGAACTTTTATATTTTGATCCTCTAAGCAGCCCTTCACAAGCCGTGAAGTGTGCTTAGGGTCATTGTCGTGCATGAAGTGCCACATTAATGGTAAATTATCCTCCGCGTATGGTATCATTGTATTTTCAATGATGTGTTTGTATAGATGTTGATCCATTTTTGAACTAATCCTTACAATAGGCCCAATACCATGCCAAGAAAATGCACCCCACACCATAATGTTGCCGCCACCATGCTTAATTGCTTTAATGGTATATTTGGGATTGTGTTGTTGGTTTTGTGGACGCCAAACATACCGTTTTCCGTCTGATCCCCATCGGCAAAATTTGGATTCGTCACTCCATAAAATATTTTTCCAAAAACTCATTGGTTTCTTAACGTTTTGTTTGGCAAAGTTCAATCTGGATTTTAAATTTTTTTTGGAGACGAAAGGTTTTTTTTGTGCGATGCATCCACGTAAGGAAGCTTCGTTAAGTCGCCGTCTTATTGTTTTAGATGATATGTTAATGCCATATGAAGACTCCAATTCAACTTTTAGTTGTTTGGAACTTTTAAACGGGTCGGCTTTAGAGGCTTTTACGACAATTTGATCTTCCCTGGTTGAAGTTTTACGGGGTCTGGAGGCTCTGGGTACATTATTAGTGTATCCAAATGTATCAACATGTTTTAACGCATTATAAATTTTTCCTCTAGAGCAGCCAAGTAATTGGGAATATGATCGACTTTAAATAATCAGTTTTCTACAGAACAGTTCATCTTATTTGCAACAAAACCTCAAACAAAAAAAAAGAAAATTTTGCAGCAAAAAAAGTCGAACGATAACGCTCCGAATTGACGGTGACAGTCGTTACATTGTCGTTTTCGAAGAAGTAAGGCCCAATTACACCTTCGGACCAAAGAGCGCACCAAACAGTGACTTTTTCTGGACTTTTTCTCTCTTCAATTACTTGAAGATTCTCAGAACCCCAAATACGACAATTTTGTTTATTATCATAGCCACCTAGAGTGAAATGTGATTCATTATGTAAGCCTTAATCTCCTCTTAAAGCATGATACGTGGCTCTGGTAGAATCACCATTTTTGTAGTAGGTTTCGATCATTTTTATGCGTTGTGTGATAGTTAAGCGATCCATTTTCGTAAATGTCAGACTTACAACTGAAAAGAAAAGTATTTATTATACAACCTAGTTTGACAGATGTCAAATTCCAGTCCCATACTTTTGAAATCACGAAATGGAAACCAACTGCTTAATTCGAGAACATGTCGACTAAACTAAACTAGTCTAAAGTATCTCTAAGAAGCAAAACTTCTTTTTATTTCGTGACTTTTTGTAAAGAAGAAATGTAGCCTTTTCACTTTCTTCTCAAATGTCGTCGTTGCCTACTATCAATAGCTGTCATACAGACACCAATTGTTGCAATTTATTAAAACTCTGACACTACTCAACTGTAGACTGATATTGTTGACTGAATATACAATAAAGTCATGGACGTATTGATCGAATTATTGCCCCAACCTATTTATTAATACGTTTAACAAAATTTTAGCTGAAAATTTAATGCCTACTTATGTAGCTCTATAAGTAGAGCCCATTCTGGTGTTTTGTTGGTACCGCCAACATTTTTAAAGCATAGCACGTTTCTTTAAGAAATATATTTAAAGCTCTGTCTCACTTGCCCACAAAAACCATCTCTTCTAATTATTACTTTTACCAGCTTCTCCCAACACTTGTTTAGATTATTAAGTATTAGACTGAGACTGATAGGTGTGCATAGAAATAACGCATTTAGTTGCATAAAATTTTGCTGGGTTATTTAAATATTCTATCAGTACACACAATACCTTCAACTAATAATGTTTAATAATATATTTTCGTATATTTTAAAGATAATTATGTACCAAATGTAGTAAATAAAACAATTTCAATAGAAAATATTTTTAAAAATACAAATTCCATACAATAATTCTCAATACAAAAATCAACACAATTAAATCAGAGAAATTAATGGATTTAAATAAATTCTACAAATACAATTTTATTATAAAATAAAATCAAAACACAAAGAGAAACAGAAATAGAAACAAAAAATTTAAATAAATTCTAAAACTAAAACTAAAAATTTTAAACGTAATTTAACAACAAACAACAGAAAACAGCGGAAGTGAAGTGAAAATAGAAAAACAATTTAAATAATAAAAAGGCACAAAAGAAAAAAAGGAAAACAACAAAAAAAGAACAAAATATTTACGAAAAAAAATAATGAAAAATCGTATTTTACTGGATGGTTCGATGGCGTCAGGTGTAACAGCGGCAACAGTAACGACAATGTGTTTAGTTAGTAATGCAACTAATTGCAGCAACAACAACAAAAATAATAATAAAATTAATGCTACAAGTTTAGGCGGCCACCCACAGAATTATCACAACAGCAACGGCAATACCAATACTAACGGTAACGGTAACAACAATAATATAATGGCTTACAACGGAAACGGAAATGTTAACGAATATACAAACAGCAATAACAACAACAACAATAATAGCAACCATAATAATAATTGCAACAGTAATAGCATTGCCAGCAATAACAACAAAAACTTTTTAAGTGCTCTTAACAATACAACAACAACAATAGCAACAGTAGGAGCAGCAGCAGGAACAACAATTGCAGCATCCTCTTTAAATTCAACAAATTCAATAATACAACAAACAACAACAGCAACAACGTTAACAGCCTCAACAGCAACGGCATTATCATCATCATCGGCAACGTCAGCAATAGCAATGACACCAACAGCAATTGTTTCATCAGTTACCACAATGCAAACAACGACAAACAAATCAACAACCACACCCACCTCACCGCCTATAAGTCTGACCACAAATGGCCATCACCATCATCAACAACAACAACATCAACATTCGCATCATCACCAGCAGCACCAACAACAGCATCAACAACAACAACAACATCAACAACAACTTTATCCTTCAATAACACCAACATATTGGCAACCAGCACCAAATCCAGCCCCATATTTAGTTCCAGGTAATTAGTAGCCTCAGCTCAGTTCAGCTCAATTCAACTCAAATCAACTCGTGTTGTGTTGTATTGTGTTGTGTTGTGTTGTATTGTGTTGTGTCGTATTGTGCTTGTAGTGTGATTTGCTTTACTGTATTATTTTTGTTACGTGAACAAGAGAGCATTAAATGTTTTACTCTCTAAGTGCGCGTGAATGTGTATGAGTGTATGTGCCAGTGTATAATTATATTATACAACAATTGTTCTCCGCACGCACACATTCACACGTACTCACACTAGATCAACTTTATAAACAAATATATAAAGCCATTTTGCCTATCAGCCAATACATTAACATCCACTGCTATACGTTACTCTACTCTGCATAAACACTAATGAGAGTATTGTTGTGTGAGTGTGTGTGTGTATTTGTTGTGCTTAAAACTCTTCTTTTTTTCGTTGAGTGTTTGCGTAAAACATTGAGAATAAAGCGTAAGAGAATAAAGAAAAACTAAAACCAAAAGCAACAAAATGTATGTTAATGAAGCAAATAAATTGAAAATCGTTTGTTTTTATCACAAACTATTTTAACGGTATTTTAAAATAGTTTAATCGGATGTACACACATACATATTGTACGTGTACATGTGCACATTTGTATGGTATTTAATTGACTCTCTCATATATTGTCACCTGCAGTATATACTTACAATAAATGGAAGCTTAACATAACCAACTAATTTTATTCATATTTTATGGCTTATTTGAACGATTGTTAGCAACGATTTTTTTTTTTTTTAATTTTGTTTAATTGCCACTTGACATGTGTATTCATGCATTAGTTTGAATGCATTTTATATAGGAATTTGGTATCGATTGGCAAATGTGAATCTCCGCGCTTAATGTGACCAACTAATTTTAATCATATTTCATGGCACATTTAAACAACAGTTAGTAACGAATTATTCTTTTTTTAATTTTGATTGCCAGTTGACGTGTTTATTCGTGCATTAGTTTTAAGGTATTTTATACAGGTATTTGGTATCGATTTGCAAATCTGAGCATTCATTTTTCATGGCACAAAGGAACAACAGTTCCCAGCAACGATTTTATTTAATTTTGATTACCGCTAGAGGTATATATTCGTGCATTAGTTTAAACGCCCTTTGTATTTGGGAATTTGGTATCGATTTGGAACTGTGAGTGTATGAATATCGAACATATTATCAAAACTAATTTTATTTATGTTACGTGGTAAGTTTAATTAAGCAAGAGGGTGGGTTTTGTGTTACAGATTATCGCGTAAGATTAGAAAAATCATTTAAGGGGCCAAAGGGAAAAGAAAACTTCTTCCTTCAGTTTTTTTTTTCTAAAATAAGATTTAATTCCCTTAATTGTTATCCCAATAAATTCTTATTGATATGAAACGAATTAAGTAAGTTTCTGTTCATTAAATAAACATTTCTTTTTGTAGTTTTCAATTAAAAAATTTCATCATCGTTTCTTATTACTTATTACTTTTATTTGCAGAAAATTTCTTATTTATTTTAAAACTTTTTCTCTCTTTCCAGGTACGTTTTATATCGCAATCATATCAGATAAGTATCCTAAATGATTAATTTTAGTTCTCCTTAAAAATTTCTTGAATTAAAATTTTTGAAACAAAAATCGGTTTTAATAGTTCCTTCAAGCAAACATTTAAATATTGTCTACAGCATAATTAATTCAGACATATTCGTATTCATATGTCCATATGATCAAATATGCAATTTAAGCAGTTAAGAAACAAGAAAAAATGAGACAAACGTCCATCAATAATTTATTTCACTTCATATCAGAAGCCATCATTTTAAAAATGCATGTCATGTTTACGAAACGAAATGTTTTCGTTCTCATACTGTGAACACAAAAGGAATACCAACCTTCTTAATCTGGTTCTTCTTCTATTACCGCAATTGTTGGTGTTGTTTCAGTTGTCATGGTACAATTCTATTTTTTTTTTCCTTTAAATATTAAACAGATATTACCTACAGCGACAAGTGGTGTCAACTTGAGGGTTATATTTGTTGTTTTTAGTGATTTTCGCATAGAATAAAATAAAATGATAATGAAAACTTTGTCAAAGTCTGTTGTTCGAAGACACTTGAAAACTGTAGGTCCTACTGTATAGGAACGATGTGTGCAGCTAGGTCATGATCCTGTCTATAGAGTGGTAATGAGTAATTGAGTAAGTAAAGTAAGAAAGTTAAAATATTCCGGCATCTGTGGTTAGTAGTTTCTAACAGGTATATTTTATTTGTGATATTTGTCATCTAAACTAAGTAATCTAACGAAAAGACATACTCATGTCATAACCGTTCGTCCTATCGTTCTGAAGACATAGCATTTGCCTTGAATTATACTTTTTGAGAATGCCTTTGTACCATAATAACCTAGAAAATGAGAATTTTATTAGCTCCTTCGATATTAAATATTTTCTTCGATTTATTCTAGTGTTTTTTTAAATATTTATGTTAGCAATACTCTCACTCTCTTTGAGTTTCCTTTTAAACTAAAAATTGACTAACATATCATCCAACTATAGGGCTATTTAAAGAATAACAGCCATACACACATATGAATATACCAATAATAACAACAACGAGAACAATTTTTGTATAGTACTAATCCCAATATAAACATGTAAACAGATATTCAATAGTATTTTTGTTTTCGTGTGTATAAGTACATACTCATATTGTTATAAAATACAAATTATTAAATACATATACCAACCACTACAATGAACTCTCTTAGCACAATACTCAACTAACAAACTGCTCTGACGCTCTCGATTTGTGAGCTAACAAGCCAGTGTTGAAAAATTCAGTACTTTAGTACTTTATTCAGTACTTTTTCCTTTTAAAAATAGCGCAGTGCCACCGCGGCACTTTTAGTACTTTTTTTTATTACATATTTTATGTCTTGTGCTTTTCAACCATTAATTAGTGTTTTTTACGGGAATTCGTGGGACGAGAAGGCATGATGGTGTTGATTTGTATGAAAATCTTCTGATTCGATTGGGCCGGGTTTCGTAGGAACATAACCTCAACATCTGTCATCGTGCGTGAATGCTAAGAACTTCCTAATTCCTGATTAATTAACCAAGACTGGGAAAGAGTTCATAACCTGCAACGTTTTACACAGATTGTATCAGTTAAACTGGGTATTTCATAGTTTTCATTCAAGCTACCACTACAATTCGTATTTAAGGGAAAAATTTATGAAAGAAATTTAGAAAAACAATTTTGTTTTTGCAAAGTGCAATAGGTCTTGTGTTACATCCATGCGTTAAAAAGAAAATTAAATATTTATTGGTAAATTCGATTATTTTTATTAAAGTTTTGTGTTAGTTTTGTGTTAGAAAGTAATTTAAATTAATAAAACATAAGAACTAATAAGTTTTATATGAAAGTTTTATAAGAAAAGAAAGAGCGGCACAAATGTCCCTCAGGGGAAGATAATCTTCGGCAGTTTACACACATAGGGCGCGAACGAACATTAACATTGTTTATTAAGAAGAGCATAAAAATTCATTCAGTTACTTGTCAGCTTTGAAAGAAGAATGTTCCTATCGTTTTTTTTTCAGGTTTGAATTATACACCCAAAGAAAAATTACAGTAGTGTTCAATATTTTTTTATGAGATTCACTAATAACAATGAGAAATGATCTCGTTTTTTGGAAGAATATTTGTCAAGTTAAATACGCAGTATTTAGGGAATTGGCGCTGTATTTTTTTCTGTATGTTTCATAAAATATATATTCTATTCAATATTAGGTAACACTTGGGCCATACACATACTTCTTACAACTACAGTCAAATTTTTATCGCGTTCTCTTTGTGCCGACTTCTGCTTATGAGGGGTGCTCTCGATAAAAAGAAAAGAAAAATTGATGTGTGCGTAAAAAATAGTTTTTGTACTACGTCATGTGATTTCGGTTAATTAGAAATTTTGTAGGAAAATGACTCAAACGAGAATACATAAGTAATTGAGAATTTTTTTATATTAATTTTCGATCAAGTAGAAACTCAGATAAAAGGAGTTCCGTGTGTAGAGGAAATTGGGTGAGAATAAAAACAATTTTTCTTTACTTACATATGTCAGTGAGGTGGTAATCAAAGCAAATACTGAACACAGGGAACATATAAATCTCACCAATTTTGTATGACAGAGATTAGTAGGCAGAGATTTGATTTGTTGTTGCTTTAATAAATAAAATGCTTAACAATGCTTAACAATGTTGAAAAATTTAGATTTTCTATTCAATGCCGTATGTGTAATTAATATAAATAGCTTAGTAGATAGTGAGTGTGCAGACTTAATGGACATGAGCCCATGGTACAAACCCCATGTCAGACATCTCAATCAAATCGAAAAATTAAAAAATATTTCACCGGCGACTTTCTTCTGACAAAAACTCTGAGAGTAAATAAGCCTACCATGAAAAAGTTCATAGAAGTCAGTCGTTCGGACCCGACTCCATCATGTCATGTATAAAAATTGACACACACATAATAAGTGGTGTGAGAAGTTAGATCATAATTCTGATTGTAGGATATGTTTGTATGTATGTGTTGTTTTACAAAAGTACAATTTAATTAATATAAAAAAAGGTACTATTTCAGTTATACCATTTCAGTTAGTACCATTTCAAAATTTCAATTTTACCACACTGTAACAAACTAACTGTACATGTATGTGTATTTGTCATATCATAATATTAAAATTTTATTGTAAACAAAAAAAAAAAAACAATTCAATTGTTCATAAGCCTGTGTTTGCTTTGTTAGTTTGTTTGTATTAGTACTCGTACATAAAAGAGTATTACTCGTAAAACAATTGAGAAGAACTATCAAGAGAATATGAGTACACAAATAATAATACATTTTAAGGTGTTCTGTCTCTGCCTGTGTGTGTATGTATTTGTTTTGTATGTTATTTATTTACTACATTTATGAGTTTTTATGCAAATGAAATGAAATTTTTGGTATTGTCGTTAGTGTTTGATGAATAGTAGAAATAAAAGTGTGTGTGTGTGTGTGTGTATGTAAAATGTTTGCCAATTCATTTTTGTTTTGTTTGGTGTTTATTGTTCATATGCATATGAGTATGAGAAAACAATGACTACAAATACAACTACAACTACTACAATGGCAAAAAACAACAACTGATAATATATTCAATATGTTTTATTGTCGCGACAAAATTTAATTTCATTCTTATGGGAGCAAATTGTTCATCGAATAACACAAATTTAATCAGACAATATAGAGAGAATGAGGAAAAAAGAGAGAGTGAGAGAGAGAGACAAAGTTAGAGAGCACAAAAGCAAATATGTACGTGCATTTAGGCCATGTCAGTAGAAAATTGCAAATAGACAATTTTTTGATTCGCTTTATTATGGCTTTTAGCTGGCAAATAGTCAATGTTTTATGAGAGCCAGAGTTGGGCAACATGAAATATTTCATAAAATAAATAAAAATATTGCTGCAAAGCTAGAATAAATACCAAGTACTGCAATATTTAAAACAAGTAAAACGGAAAATTAAAATAAGGTTTGTTCAAATAACCGGTAACCAAGAATTACAACAACAAAATACCAAAAAGTTATAAGAATAGAAGCAAACATCGATTAAATTACAATAACAAAACTACGTTTAATTTCTCGAAGTTGCCAGACCGAAAATTAATGAGTGTAGGCACTTGTTGATGAAAAGTGTCATTGTTACTTAACAGCGGTCATTAAACAAGCGTTTCGTTAGTATATTTCTGAGTTTCTTTACACAGAGTATGACTTAGTCGAATGACGCTCTTGTTTTAATTCGCATATTATTAATGTCCTACTGCCTGTACCGTCTACGTACACGATTGGTCCATTTTGTAACATGATACTAGCGGTGCTAACGTTCTCAAAAGCAACATTGCGCTTTAAATTTATAAGTTTTCTAATTTTTCTGCATATAATTTCAGACATATGTCAAGATTCCATGGAATCCCTCTTCTCTCTGAACAGAATTTGCTTATTCAGTACGATTGTAAATACATACATAATTGGTCTTTACAGCCCTTCAGTCAGTATTATTGACCTAGTTTTTCACACCACTGATGTTGTGTGTGTTAATTTTGTACATGAATGGCGGGACTTACACTTTAAAGCCGACTCTGAACGACAGATTTTTGAGAAACTTTTCATGGCAGTTTCATTTATTGCCAGAGTTTTTGCAAGAAATCTACTGAGAAGAAATTGCCGAAGAATTGCTTTTTGTTTTGTCTGGCCTGGGCTCGAACCCCGACTTTAAGTCTAATAAGCCAACACACTACCTACTAGACTATGGCGGCAATTGTATATGACTAAGGTGAAAGAGTTATCCTGACTTTACTCCAAGATTTGTGTCACATTATAGTTCGTATGGAATGCAATCGTGGAATTACATTGAGTGTAGGGAAGTTCATTATTTAAGATAGATATGTATGGAGTGGAAGAGTGGTATAAGCAGAACTGAATTGATGTAAAATTGCCTAATCGGAAATTTTCCTGTATTTTATTTTGATGCTTTCCCTGTCTTATTACTGCTACTTGTATACGATGTTAAGCAAAGTAATTCCCCTGCATTTGTACAATATTTCTGGTGAATTGACAATAATAACTTTTACACAAATTAGAGGTAGTATTCCTTACTTTCAGATCCCAAAATTCAGCCATGATTTCAATATTAGAAGTAAATTTTTTAGTAGAAATATCTTTGGTTGATATAATATTAATATGAATGGCGTAGTAACAGAGTCCTAAGCACACTCACGATCTGTAATTTTAGAATTGCTTATAATAACTCTTAGTTAGGTACTCATTTTTAATTGCTAGAAATAAATTCCACTAATTTCACAAAGTTAGCACAACTCTGCCAAGTAAAATTTGTACATGCATAGAGAATCAATGAATATTTTTGTATTTTTAATATTCAAATTTTATAGAACTTTATAAACCAACCAATATACACTCTCATATGGATATCAGAGTCCATAAAGAAACACGTACATGGATGGAAAACCGTTTTTTCTATTATTTTTGTCACCACAACAGAGCCTAAATGTTCAGAAATTGAAATAAAAGACACACACAAATACCAGACAACAATACAACGTCAAAGTAATAACAATAATCAAGAGAATATTTTAAAAAAAGGCAACGTATTTATGGAATTGGGGACATAAAATCGAAAAAACAAAAACAAAATTAAAGAAGAAATGAGTTCTGCAAATTAGCAGTAACACAATAAATTGGCAAGAGAATAAATTTAATACGCAACTACTTTGTATGTACTTTACATTTACAAGCATAAATAAAGAACTTTTTTTTTGGTTTTGGTAAAATTGTGTGCTCTATGGGTTGTTAAAATTTAAAGTAAGAGGCCAGAGTAAACAGTTTTATTTTTTTTTTTTAAATTAAAAATTTTGTATTACTATTCAGGTGTAATTTATTTTTATTTTTATATTTCTTTAATTTTCAATCGTCTTTTTGTCTGTTTGATTTTTTATTTATTTTTAATATTAAATAAACAGCCAAAGAAAACATTCTTTTTAAAAAAATTTTTTTTGCAACAATAAAAACAAATTCATATTAAAAAAACAAAGTAAATAAGTGAACATGTTTTTATTAAATAAATAGAAACACAGATATACACTAATACCTTGCAAATACTCAAATGAGTTATTAAGTCACCTGCCTTAACTCTTTCTACAGTACCCTACAAAAATGTACGAATAAAGTCTATGAAAATAATAAAGAAAATTTTGTGAACTCATAGCTTTTCACAGATTTTATTCAAATATGAAAAGAAAAATTAATAAAAAATAATTCAGTATTAATTTCTTAAGGAAATACTGGTTTTTAAATGAAAACTCACTTCAATTTTTAACATGCTCTCCGTTGACACTGAGTCTAGCATTATAAACATCATCATCATCTCTGTTGCCATTTGATCGTGGGAGTTGAATTATGTGCTGTCAAGATATTTGTTCAGATTTAGAAATAAAAATAGTTCCCCAGACCGAAATTCAAAGAATATAGTAGATGAGACAATTATATTTCAGGAAGGAGTTGGCTTATTAGACGTAACAGAGTTCGAGCCTCAGATCAGGGATCAAAACAAAATACAAAAAAATATTTCTTCGGCCTGATAAAATGAAAGACAGAAAAATTATGAATGCCGTTGAAGTGTATTTCTGTATGAATGCTTGAGCTCTCTAGTAGTAATGGAAAAAAAAAAATAATAGGATAATGCAATTACAGGTAGACTAGCTCGCATTAGATGTTGTTCAACAGCTTCTTTATATATTATATAACGAACCCAAATAGCAGAAAACTGTAGTAAGTACCTCATATCACTACTTCTGTAATTATCACTCAAGTTATCATCTGTCACTGTAAGGAAATTATTGATTGATTATGGGTCTGTCTGCACTGAAAGGATATATCTTGACGAAGGAGAAGCGGAGACTGTAAAGTTCAGCTTTCTCAGATTTTGGAAGAAGACTACAAGACTACTAGCCGCCGTAGTCTAGCATGTAGTATGTTGGCTTTTTGAATGTCAGAGCATGGTTCAATATATTCAATATTCCTTCGGCGACTTCCTTTCAGCCGATTTCTAGCAAAAATTCTGTGAGTAAATAAACTTGCCATAAATAGTTTCTCAAAAACCTGTCGTTCGGAGTCGACTTTAAACTGTAGATCCCACCACTTATGTATAAAATTAACACACACAACATAAGTAGTATGAGAAACTAGGTCAATAATCCTGACTGAAGGAGTGTAATGATCAATTTTGTATGTGACCTAAATCAGGAATTCTCTTCACTTTAACACGAGCTACAGTTTTTCGTTTCTCATGCCTATGTCGCAGAACTTAGCTGCCAGAATAGTTCGTAACAAGAGCAGAGTTGTTAAAAAGTTCGAAATTTGTCCGATTTGTGGCGGTATCTCGGCGATATCTTGACGAATGTTTATTTTCGAATGTAGGTATTGACCCGCGTTTCTCGGCGTAAAATCGGATAAATGTAATCTTTTTGGAAACCTTTCGAGTTGTTTGACTCGTGTCATCATTTTGTTGATTTCATATGCCGTCCGACTTGGAATTTTACAAAAACTAGATTTGCTATAGCCCTGTCACATACCGTTGGTCATTTCTGAAAAACGAAATACAAACTTGAAATGAAAAATGTCAAACAAAATTAACATTTCCCGTATGCCGTGGCTTTTCTATAAAGACTATGCAGTTCTTCGAGGCTCATCTGTTTGTTGACGTAATCACAAAGAAAAAATATGTTTTGTTGTTTTGGGTTTTGTAGGCAGGTGAGCTCTCACGCTGCTGCTGAAACCAAAAACTTTCTATGAAGAGTTTGAATTTTAAAGCCAGATAAGGATAGTCAAAGGCTTTTCTTACACTATTTAAGTCTGAAGCAATCAAAATTTTTGTTGAAAACTTATAATCAGAATAGAATTGAGTCATGCATCAGATATTCAGAAATAATCAGACGACTTTTTAACAGACCGCTGTAGGCTCAAAGTCTATTTGTTCAAAATAGAATATTTGTTGTTGTTGATATCGAACAGCAATAGACTTCTAGAAGGATACATTATAGAGATACATTGTGTACATTGAAGGCAGTACAATAGGTGATATGATCTTAGTAATTGACGACGACAATAACACCTACAGAGAGAGAAAAGAGCTTCAACGCTGAATAAAATTTTATTTCAAAAATTAGCTTTGAAAGATTCCGTGAGGTGGAGTCTATACTAAAGGAAGATTGCATGTTTAACTACAGTGCAGGATAAATTGATAGGAACACCGGGGAAACGATAAATTCACTTTCTCCAACAGAAACAACATTTTTTGCAACCATTCATTGCAATGGTTAATAGACCTGTTCACAACTGTAATGCTTCCTGTCAGTATCGTCCATCCTTTGCATATTAAGATGACCATAATGATAATTCCCTCATAATGTTTTAAATCATTACTGCATTAAGTAACATTATAAACTATTATACGCCTTCTCTGGTTGTTAAGCACTGTATTCGTAAAATGGCAAACATTTTACAACATTAAAAAAGCTCTGCCAGACTATTCCGTTTCGATTATACAATCTCTTTTGAAAATGGTCCGTTTTCTTTAAAGCAGAAACGGTTATAAAATCATACAATAAATATTCACATGTGTCTGTCAATGATTACATACTTTGACTTCGCTGCCTACGAAACATAATAACGATAAAAAAACCTTACATTTAGCGCTACCAAATAAATGGCCTGCCTGATGATTGTATGCATGTGTGTATGTATGAGTTATCGAAAAAATAAACATCACTGTTTTAAAGCCGGCTTAAAATGTTGTTTTTAACGAAAATTAAACAATTTTTTTATTTTTTTTTATGTCCAAAACATTTCGTTTAACACGTCACTATAGAACCACATTTATTTCAAAATTTTTTTCTACGTTTTTTTACCTCATTCTTGAGGCTAGCATACATACATACCTTGTAGAGGGAGGTTAAATGTTTAAAAATAATAACAACAAGAAATAATATTTGTTCGCTTAATTAACATGGGGTTGTTAAAATTAATCACACACATCAAATGAAATAACAACAAAAATTATTTTTAAAAAATGATTTTATTTTGTGTAAAAAATAAATACAATAAATTAATTGGAATTATAACAACACACATAGCATGGGTTTTCAATTGACGGCAATCATAAGACCTGGGAATAGAGGAATAAACCCTAAGAGTCACTGCTATTGTCCAGACAATTGGCGTTTGAAAAAGTATTGGAATAGGCAGACTATTGCAGTGTATTAAGACGTGTTCAAATAAATAATTTATTGTTATAATCTAAACAATTTATTTAAATTTATAAACTTTACAAAATTTTCCTTCACCCACCCTACCACAAAGTATTGAAAGTAACGCCTTTTCAAAAAACAACAAAAAAATGGAAATTTCTGCAAATGATTGCTTTTTTCTTTCAAACTGAAACCTGCCAAAAAAGGGGAAAATCATTAGAGAAATGCTTGTAAAAATGGTGGCAGAAGAAAAACAAAAAACGTAAAACAGTTTTCAACTAAACGCTTTCTTCCTGTCAGAAATAAAATCTATGATGAAGGGTTGTACGTGATCTCAGTTGCCATTCATGTAAAATACAAATTTCAGTTCGTCATTATTTCCATCATACATGTACTACACAGAAGTACTTCAATGTAAAGAATGATATTTGTAAAGAATACACTTATACTCATACATACACACACTCATACTCATACGCTTTTATGACATTTCCTGAGGTAGACAAAAATTTTCTTTCAAATTACACACACATTTTGAATTTTGAATTGTTTCTGTAGCCTTTGTGCTGTGGTAAGAGTATGAATTCGTAGTTAAGTTGGCTGATGGCAGTTGTAAGTTGTGTTTCTATCTGTCTCTGTCTGTCTGTCTGTCTGTCCATCAGTCTTTAGGAAAAGTTTTTTTTTTTCTCCTACTCTTCTTAACGATTTGGTTGTTACTTCCGTTTAATCTCGTTTTGCAAGTTCTTCAGTCATGTTTTTCCTTCTTTTTTTCAGCGACAAAGTAAACGAAGAGCTGCCATAGGTCTTGTAGTCAAATATCCATATATTCATACGATTTATTCCAATATTTTCTTTAACTCAATTGGAAATTCCATCTCTAGTTTATACACATTGTGGAAATGTAACGGGAAGCCTACCATACATACACATTTTAAAGCTTTTGCGTAAGATCAGAGCAATAAAAGAATAAAAAATTTAAAATTAATTTCGTAAAGGCACAATGATTTCATTCAGTTAAAGTATGTGTATTTTAGACCATGGCAGAGGCGTAGAGAAAAAGGTATTTCAGAGACAGGAAAAAGGTTCAAAGTTCAAGTTTTTAAATCACCTTACACAAGCAATAAATCATCCGGAGTTAGTTGAATACATAAAAAACTAGTTGCATAGCTCAAAAAGCTTCAGGTGAATGTCATGTATGAGACCCTGAGTTGTCCTGATGGAAAACAGTTCACTTAAGGCTTGTTTTTTACCTGCTGCTGTTGAGAGTACATGCATATTTTGTCATGCGTATCATGTCATAATAGAAGTTTTTTTCTTAACCCGACCAATTGAAACAGAACTTTCCGGCATATTAACCATTTTCTCATAAGTAACCTATCTTTCAGCACCATTCGCTACAAAAATAAGACGACTTGGAAGATTCTAAATTTAGTTATGGATGCTTGGTAGGTTGTTTTAGGATGAAGCGACTCAGACTGCCAATATCCGTGCATGACAGTTCGTCCTGGTCCTCCATGTAATAGGCACAAATACATTTTTCAACCTCCGACCAAGCGCCGGGCATGTGCACATAGTTTCATCCTCCTCATCATCTCCAGAAATTCTGCAGACATCATTTGCAATGTTTCCCAAAACCAAAACCCCTCGCGTGCATGCCTGTAATACAATGCCCCGTAATAAAACCGTTAACAGTGCTTAGCCTACTTTTTGGAGTTTAAGCAGAGCCGCTCTTTAGTTAAGGGTACTCGTCACGAGAGAATTTTTTATGCAGATTTCGTCAACTAACCGACCTTGCCATTAAAAACGAATTTTCTTTTAGTTTTGACGTGTGACATATGACGTCATCTCATTTTAAAAGTTTAAATTAACTGCCCTAAAACAGTTTTATTTTCCTAAATGGCAAAGTGGGCAAATTATTCTTTCCAATATCAATTCCTTTTACACTCTTTGCAGTGACTGTTAAAGTGCGTCTATTTTGTTTTGCCAACTGACTTACTGTCATACTGTCAGTACATATTCTATAACTGTAAATGTCTGTTATATTCCGTATTGTTGGAAATTTCTAACATTTTCTTAACAATTGTTGTTTTGCCTATTTGATATGCAACATTCTGTTCTGTTCTGTTATGTTGTTATGCTCTTCTCTTCAGTGTTTGTGTCTTCTTTTGTTTTTTTCTTATTTTGTTATTCTAAAGACGACAATGTGACGTGACAGTTTTGTGTTTTCTTGTGATGTCTAATGTTGGTGACATGATGTTACGTGACGTAATATGTTACGTTAACATTTTATACAACTTGTATGCTGGAACAGAGAAAGCAACTTAAATAGAAAATTTTATATTTCAATTCATATCTCAAGACGTACAATGTAGTTCGTGTGTAGTGTATGCCTGTGGTTTCTGACACCCACCCAAAATGAGATGGCTAACCACCTTATTTGTAGTAAAAGATATTGAAACATTAAACGTTGTTGGAAGGCACTAAGTAAACCCATCTAAGAAAACGATATTTTGATGATGCCAAAAAAAAAAAAAATGAGAGAAGAAAATGGCAAACAGACAGACAGACAGACACTTACACTTCAAGGGGTATTCGTTACATTTAGTTGAACATTCGAAATTATTAAAAACGAGAAATTTTTATGGAATTTTCTCTTTTCTTAACAAAAAAAGAAAAATAATCAACTTAATAGATGTGCCAAATACTTTTGACAGCCTACACATTTTGCCAACGAATTTCGAAGAAAAGACTAAAAAGGTTTAATATTTCATTAGATCAACCGAATTTATGAATTTAAATTTATGCTAAAACATGGATTTGCAATTGGGACAACCAATTTAAGAGAATAAATTCTTATAAAAACTTTTTTTCTTTTTTTGTATTAAAATTTTATGTTTTTTTTTCCTTCTATCGATGCATGCACATGCAGGCATTCTTTACTTTCTGCCACTTGGAAAATAGAAAAAAAAAGAAAAAATCATGAAAAACGCTATTCAAGGGACTTGAAATTTTCTATGTGCATAAAACTGAATGTCGATTCAAGTGTATTTTGCATTGTAGAGTGAAATGGGGAAAAATAATAATAATTCTTTCGTATTAACGTACGTATGTATATGAATATTTAAAGCAAAGGGTGAACCGTTTAAAGGTATCACATTGAATGAATGCATTCGCTGAAGTTAAATTAAAAATAAAATATTTTAAAACACATACGAAAATAGAGAATGAGAATTACAACGCAATGTTTAATAGGTACGTAACAGATATCAGCAACGAGTATTCAAAGCGATGAATAGATTCGAGTCATACTTGTTATTTCTGATACTTAAAGTTGGAAGTACTCGTCGTATTCATACTTAACAATACGCATGATTTTATTAACTTCGACTTGTCTCTACTGAACATTTACACGAAGCACAAAATAAGTATGATTCGAGTATGAACACTAATATACTCACAAGAAGATTGTGTGTATGCTTTGCTTATTGTCTTTGTCTTTCCTTTATTCTTTGTTTGTATGTGCAACAACAAGAAAGACTGTAAATTTTGATGAATGATTCGAACTACTCGAATCACTTATAAGTATTTTTCTAAATTTATGAATCAGAATGAGTAGGCGTATGAATCAAACCTATTTGGAATGTTGTGAGTTTGATGTCAACGTTGTACTCATACTCATTGCTACTTATACTTATAAATCAATGTTGTAGCGAGTACGAATGAATCTGAGTAGTTGAATTTCAATTCTGTTTATTCACTCATACTCAAAATTGCATGAGTACTTATGAGTTGCGGAAAAACGATTCATTGTTGATCTCTGGTAGGTAGGTAGAGGTGATTATCCATCCAATCTCCAGGGATAGATACATTTGGACTACATACTGACCATTTCCATTATCCTTTACCCCCTAACCACTCGGAGTTTCTGATGAAGTGACTGCTAATGGCAATGCTTAACAGTTCTTCCAGATCGTCTGCATATTAGACACCGAAATATCTTTTTCTCATACAACAAGTATGTATCCAGTAGGTGGTGAAAAACGGTCTTCAGTTATGCTTCTTTTGAAGAATCATTACAAAGGTGTCCCAGACCAATCTGCCTTGTATGCTTGTATATAATGTAATCCTCTGTAAGGGCCCCGTCAACCATACTAAGCGTTCTTCTTTGGAATTTAAGTATTCTTAGCCTTAATCCTCCATCCAGCTTTGGCCAAATTTTCTGAGCCGTTCTGCGCTCCAGTCCGCGGGCGCCCATCTATTGTTGACTTGCATGTTTCCAGGAGGATTCCCATGGTCGAAAATTCGTCAGGAAGTTAGATATGCTCTGCAGTTACCAGGAATGTCACTACCTCTTGGCACTCGAATGATATGAACTTCTTATTGTCCTACAATCTCTTGCCTTTATAAAAATATGTCAAAGTCCAGCTTGGAAATATTTACATACGTACTTAGTAATTTTCAACACAGCCTACAATGCTGGCACCTTTTCGTTATCTGAAATATGTTGCAGTAATCTGGAAGCCTTATAGACATCCACATTCTGAAAAATTCCATCTACTATTGTTCTGTCCAATTGAAGTCATCGTTTTTAGTTTACAGGGAGATCTCCTTGTCCAGAATGAATGTTATGAATCTCATTGAGAAGTCGCATCGCGGGGTCATGTAGTCACTCTATCATTGCCTGACTAGTATTCAATTCATGCTACTTTCCCGACTAATTCTTACAATAAAGATCAAATGGAAAGAGACATAAAGATATTCCCGATGTCGATGTAGTTGAAGTGGCCAAGGCACAGCTAAGAATTATCCAGGCAGACATTTTCAAGCGCCATATTAGATTTAAATTTGTTGTTCAACAGCACCATCTACATACTTGCGGACTATCCGAGGCGTGTAACACTATTTTCTCATTTTTCTCTATATATAGGGGAGATGTTCTGTAGCCCCATTTTGAGTTACCGAAGGGCCCTTGTCCAGTCTCCTATAGAAATGACAATTTACTGACTATGATACAAATATAAGGCCTCTATTTGTGTAACCCTATTACATACTTGTACGTTTATAGTGTTTTTTTTTTCGGTTAACAGTGACGTCTGTATGTATGTACATACATACATGTATGTGTAGGTATGACCCAATTTTATTTTTATATTTTAAAACTGCTTTTCCATAAAAATTTTCAAGTGCCTACATCTGTGTGAATTTCGTTTCGTTTTTTTTTTTTCTATGAACAAATTATTAAAGGGGGAACTGTTTTTCATATTTTTTATTTTGTTTTTTTTATTTTAAAGAAAAATGAAATAAAATATGATTTTATTTGCTTACGTACAATATGTATTAGTTTTGTACGATATATGGTATGCATATGTTATATTATTTAAGTACCTCCTTTCTTCTTTCTCTCTTATAACCACAATTGAAGGTTGTTTACTGCATTGCTGGCAAGCATTTATAACAAAAATAAAGAACGAAACAAAATAGTTCAGATCTTTAATGTGGTTAAAGTTTATATTTATGAAACTAATTTTATTTAAAAAAAAATATTTTTTATGTGGTGACAAAAGCAAGTTAAAAGCATACAAAATAATGAATAATTAAAGTTCTTAAATAAAGAAATTAAATTAAAATTCTTGAAACTATGGAATGTGTGGTGGAATCTGGTTAAATAAATTCCCAAAGATGCAATGAAAGTAAAGAAATAAATTCGTTGTTAGTCATACTGAGTCATACAATGAAACGGATCAAGACACCAATAAACTGCTTGAAATAGAAGCCAAGCATTGATCATCATGTTTTGCAAAAAATGATGGCAAATTTAAACAGAATCCATGATTTATTATCTCATCTCAGAGTCTGTATATTGGACCTAGAGGAGGATCTTATCCTAAACAACAACTCTTTGGGTCTACAGTGCCTGGTCAAATATTAAGCCACTAACTCTAGGTTACTCTTAACTCACGACTTCTCTTATAGAAATGACCTAATAAAAGTTTAGATTGCCTTGGTCTAGTCGGTAGTGTGCTGGCTTATTCGACGTAAAGCCAGGGTTCGAGTCCCAGGCCAGACATCAAAATTTGGCGATTTCTTCTCAGCAGATTTCTGACAAAAAAGTCTGAGAGTAAAAAAAATTGCCATGACAAGTTTCTCAAAAAAAACCTGTTGTTCGGAGTCGACTTTAAACTGTAGGTCCCGCCACTTATGTATGAAATTAACACACACAACATAAGAAACTGCGGGGTTTTTGGCGACGATTGCTGTAGACTGTCTAATGGTGAAGGTATGGTACTGGCCATTTTATAGTCACCTAGCAGTAACGCGTTCCCTTGCCGTACGCATCTTCCCTCCTTCCACCTTTTCTAAAAAAATCTTTACAATGCACTGCATGAGTAGGAGCCATCCCCTGTGGTTCGAAAAGAAACTTCGTCTTCACTATCGAGCCTTCTGCTGAATATGCTCTTTCAAACACCCCCTTCCATTCCATAAAAATATATTGACTCCTTGAAAACTGCTCTCTGGTAATGCTCATCTGCCAGCTCATAGTTTAAATTCTCGTATGAACTGGAAACCGGCATGGCGACATTATTTCCTCTGTCTTGATGATTCAACTTTCTCAGGCAGTACCATACTTTTTCAGAGTTAATCTTACACAAACTGAGTGCAAACTTACTGTCACTGTATTAAAATGTCTTTGCTCTTTACGTCCAACTTTCGATAATGTAGGCTCCCGATTGAGTAATAATTTCGAGTTTCCCCTTGGGCTCAAAATATTTCACTTACGTACCAAGGCATCCACGCCATATGTAAAAACAACTCATTCGTATACTACGGATCAAAATCATAAAACCCACTGGTTCTGTCCAGGAGGGAGCTCAATTTATCAGGACATAACGCCTCCTCATAACTATCATTTTAGACTTGTCTTCCATTCTTCTAACCAAAGTTTCTAAATCTCTAGTCATAACTAATATGTTGCAATAATCTAAAAGAGACTCTGTCTATGCGCCCGTTATATCAATACATACCACTAGATACTCATTACACATTCAATGCTTCATTCTTCGGTTACGTTCCAAGATTTTCTTGCAAGATTTCCTTACTAATTTTTCTGTAATCACATAGTTGAGGATAGGGCGCTAACCACAATAATTAATGTCCGAATTTTATTCAATTTTGTTCATTGTACATTGTACAGTACATTGTAATAGAGAGCTATGTATTGTAAAGTAGTTCCAAACGACTTTATTCTATATTTTCTTACTTATTATTTCAAATCCTTTGTTTTTCCTTTAAGTGTTAACGGAAAATATTCTAACCATACCTTTAGATAAACCATGAAGCATGAAATAGAAGATAAGATAACAAAAATACTTGTCAACATCATCATCATCATCCGCCTTTAAAGCTGTCACCCACAGACAATAGCACTTTGAAAAATTCTGTTTCGTCTCTAATGAATTTGAATTGCACTTCAGGAAAACCACTAAAGAAAACACTCCATATGGAAAACAAAACAAAAATAAAAATAAAAATATGATTATTTTTTTTAAAATAATTTTCTTCGGATTAGAAAAAGTATCTTTGAATAAAATAAAAACAAATTTGTGTCAATTCCGGCTTTGCTTCACCTACAAGCATACATAATTAATCATTACAACCCTTCAGTCAGAATTATTGTCCTAGTTTCTCACACCGCTTATGTTGTGTGTGTTTATTTGATACATAAAAGGCGGGACCTACAGTTTAAAGTCGACTACGAAAGACAGACTTTTGAGAAACTTTTCATGGCAGGTTTATTTACTCTTCAGAGAGGAAATCGTTGAAGAAATACTTGTTTTTGTTTTTTGTTTTGATATCTGGCTTCACCTGGTTTCGTTTATTATGACAATTTGCAGTGAATCCCTGGTGGTTAAATTCAAACTGAATCAAGTTATTGGTACCTATTTGGTAATTAAAGTCTAGATCTCCCACGTGTTGATATTTCTAAATTTTCTTTTAGATTTCCTTGAATGTTTTAGTTCGTTGATATCGCGGTACATGTTCAACATCAAAGCTATCAAATTAAATGCAAGGAAATAATTTCACAATGCCGTCTACATAAACTTACCAAATTTTTTCAGCTGCCTTCTTGGCTTTTTTACACCTTCTGTAATGGAAAAGCAAACTATGGCGGTAATGTTACAGATTTTTACTAATTTTTAAACGAATATAACTTTTTACAAAGTAATATAATATTTATAATGTCTTCTAACAAAATGAGGCCTAAAATCTTACCATTAAGACAAGCTATCGTGTTCCCTAATAAATTTAATCTTACCAGAGTTGTTATATTTTGAAACCATCTACCGACAATTTGTAATCGAAATGCTTTAAATGCCAATATAAAGAAATAAAACCCAAGCAGTTTATATAGAAGTCGCCGTGGTCTAGTGGGTAGTGTGTTGGCTTATTAGACGAAAGGCCCGGGTTCGAATCCCAGGTCAGACATAAAAAAAAACGAAAAATATTTCTTCGGCGACTTCCTCTCAGCAGATTTCTGGCAAAGACTCTGAGAGTAAAAAATTGCCATGTAAAGCTTCTCAAAAAAAAAAAATCTGTCGTTCGGAGTCGACTTTAAACTGTAGGTCCCGCCACTCATGTATAAAATTAACGCACACAACATAAGTGGTGTGAGAAGCTAGGTCGTAATCCTGACTGAAGAGTTGTAATGGCCAATTATGTAGTTTATATAGAACAAGTACAGTGACCATCAAAAGAAGCTATACATTAAAAAAATATACATTAACAAATTACCGTTATTTTTGTTTTAAAATTGTCTCGTTATTATTTTTTAAAATTGAAGCAAGCAAAAAAAATACAAATAATTTCGGAATATTGTTAAATTTTTTACGGCACTCTCCATAAGTGCTACAAGGTAGGTTTAATGATTGTTAGAATTTTATGCACAGTTTTTTTTTTTGACACTCACTGTATTCTAGAATACTATGGCTTATATTATGTTTAATGAGTCTGGATAAATTTAAACAAAGTAATCAGCAAAAAAGTACTTCAATATAGAATATGTTGACTATACATTAGCCTTGACCTATTGTAGAATATGCTTACGTCTTGGGTTGTTAGTTTTTGTAAAACATTTTAACATTTTAAAATTCATGCTCTAATTAAAACTTCTTTTCTTTTTAGGTACGTTTAATATTTATTTTGTATAAGATAAGTACAGAATTAATAAAAATTTTTATTTCAATAATTTATAAATTCTTCTTACAATTTAGTCGACTGCACGATTTACATAAGCATTGTACGTAAAGGCCTATTGGGTCAAATATAATTGCCTTCGCAGAGTTAAATGGCAATCTGTATTTAGTTAATATTACTCCTGCAAGTAATAAATAAAAAAAAAATGGAAATATTTTAACAATGTTAGGCTTTGTTAAGTAAGACCTCTTTTAACAACTTCCTTTTGCTTATATTTCATTCATTCAAAAAGAGTTTTTTTTTTTGTTTAAATGAAAAAAATTAAAATGAATTGAATTGTGTTGTGTTGTTTTTCCTTTTTCTTTCTCTGTCTACGATAATAAAAACGACATAAAATTAAAGGCAGAAATGCAAAAAGATTACAATTCTTCTTCCATCATCAGACAGAGTTACATAGACTGTGGCACACAATGTATAATTGCATGCATCAAGAGTTTCCTGCCTTTATTCAAACCATTCTTCTTCATTCATTTTCTGGCATTGTGAACATTGTCTCCAAAATGTTAAAAACGTCTTCTTCTTGTATAGAATTTGTATTGAATAAAATAATAAAGAAGAGTTTTTATAAAATAAGAATGAAATGAAACAAAAAAAAAACAAGAAAAATTATTTAAAAATGATTTGTACACGAACGATTACAAAAAAAATTCTTACTCCTCCCAAAATACATGGCAGTTGTCGTGTGTCGTAAGTCTGTGGCGTTGCCGTTGCCGTTGAATAGAGAAATAATTGAAGCACATCCAGGAAATTCATTTTCGTAGTTTGCTTATCAGTTTGGCATGCTGCCGCGTTGAAAGAAAACTGTTGTAGCTATTGCTGCTATTGGAACTTTACTTAAAATTATAACTTTTCAACAAAAAAAAAGTAGCAGCAGGCGAAAGAGAAAAAGATAAATCATAGTTGAAAACGAATTACAAATACCCTGCTTTTGAAATTTTCCTATCAACATATGCTTCCTATCTACCATTCATTTAAAAGCCTAAATTTCCTAGAATTATAAGCAGAAAACCTATACTTCTTATGGCCACCAAGCAATTGAAGCCCACAAATTCATGTTTTTTAGTTTTCATATACGAAATTGAAATTCGCCACCGCCTTAAGATTCAGCCCAAGGAAATAGCAAAAGAAAGCAAACGAAACGTATAAGAAACTTTTGTTGCAATAAAGTGATGAAAAAGAAAATTTGAAAGAGCCAAAAACGAAAGAAAGAGAAAAAACACTGAAATTTTATAAACGTTATCGGACGTGGCTGTTTGCAACTAAATTGTTCGTTTGCCATATTGATAATATTTTTCGTTTTTTTATTTCTATTTTGGCCTTTTCATGACATTTGGCATGTTGTTGCGCCTCCTAAAGTGGCCATATGATGTTTTTATTGTACTTTTGTTCAATTTTTTAAAACTTTTCAGTATCAAAAAAAGTTTCGTGACATGTGACAGTGTCAAAAATGCTCAATATGATTTGCTAAGATTACGACTAAGCTTTTCTCACCACCTATATGTTTTGTGGGTATTCATTTTTTAATGATTGATGGGATCTAAAGTCAACTTCGAACATAGATTTCTGAGAATCTGCAGCAATCCGCTGGGAGCAAGTGTTCGAAGAATATGTTTCCATATTTCTTTTGTTCAAAATGCCTGATGGTCAAAACACCCACAGACGCATATCTAATAAGCCAAAACACTATCTATTAGACTACGACGGCATCCTATTAGCAATTGCCTTTGAATAAATTTTCAAACGAACAACATTTGGTAGTCAATGAATTCATTAAAATTATCAATAGGCATGCTATCTAACATAAGTGCGGAACATGTTGCTATAAGGGAAAGGATCTCTTTATTCAAAGTCGGTGCAATCTAACTTTTTGGGCAGATTAATTCCTCAAATTACATACATACATACATAATTGGTCATTGCAACCCTTCCGTCAGGATTATTGACCTAGTTTCTCACACCACTTATGTTGTGTGTGTGTTAATTTTATACATAAGTGGCGGGACATACAGTTTAAACACGACTCCGAACGACAGATTTCCGAGAAACTTTTAATGGCAATTTTATTTACTCTCAGAAATCGCCGAAAAAATATTTTTTGTATTTTCTTTTGATGTCTGGCCTGGGACGCGAACGCTGGCTTTACCTCTAATAAATCAGCACGCTACCTACTAGACCACGGCGACTTCAATTAATTCCCCAACTTATTTAGATTAAAGAAACCTTCCATTAAGATAATTATCGCTGCAGGTCCTTGTTGACTTAATAATTACTTACTTAATTGATTATAACAACATTTTAGTTAGCTTACAACCTAGCTTCTTACATCACCTATGGTTGGATGCGTTAATTTTATCCATAAGCGGCTGGACTTACAATTTAAAGTCTACTAACAATTGGTTTTTGAAAACCTTTTAATGGCAATTTGGTAATTCCAGATTACGAGCTAGTTTCTCCATCTGTGTTTTTATATGTCAATTAATTATCCATGAGAAAAGGGAACCCACCGTTTAACGTGGTCTCCAAACGACAGATTTTTTGAAACAATTTTTTTATTTCTCGGAATTTTTTTTAGAAGACTGCTGGGAGGAAGTCATTGAAAGAAATATTTTCTCAGATTTCCTTAAGGTCGAGTTGTCTAAGCAAGGATATAAACCACGAGCACATATCTAGTAAGCATTTTTAATTTTGTCCAGTACAACTTATTTAAACTTGGCCACCTTAATCCTACATATACTTTGGCAATATTAACTCCTCAAAATTTGTATATTTTAAATGGAACTGAAAATGTAAAGAAAAAAAACCGAAAAATGGTAAAAAAGAATAAAAAGAAATTATCTTAAAACGTAGTCTACGTGCAATTTCTATATTTTGGCCACTTGACAGTGGCAAAATCGTGGTCAATATGTTTCTTTTACTCAATATTCTTTCTACTTTTTTTTTCATATTTTCTTACAATATTGGCGCCACTTTTCAACTCTTTCTTTGAAATAAAAATTAAAAAGAAAATTGGAAGAGAAAAAAACCGAGAAGCAAAGTAAAGAAATTTTATAGAAAAGATGCACATCATTGAGTTGGACATGGCTTTTAAGCTTCGCTAAACTGAAATGCTTGTCTTGTTTTCTTCTTCTCTTTTTTTTTTGCCTTTTATTAAATAAAATTTTCAATTGGTTTTTATTTCAATTTTGTCTCCGTTTCAATTTTAATTTAAAAAAAAAAATTTGATTCTTGTCTACTGATTTGTTCTTTCCCTTTCTGTTTTTTTTTTGTTGTTATTGGTTGTTGGCTATCGCGTGTTGTAACATTCTATAGCCACATAATGATAATTGTTGACCAAACGTTAATATAAACGTAACGGTGGCAGTCCATTAGGAAGCATATGATTTGGTTTAAAAGGAGAGGGCAAGTGGGAAACAAACAATGTCATCATCTTTTAGTGTCATTATCCTACAGATACGAATAGTCAAATAGTCATGCATAGAGGAAGAGAAACGGCAACGAGAACGAGAACGGAAAACCGTATCTATTTGTATGTTTATCTACAATTTTTAATTTGTATCGCCATGCAATTATTGTTGCTGTTATGCCATCAGTTAGTGGAATATTGAAACATGCAAAAAAAGAAAAACGAAACAAAAATATGTCCGTGTTTTTTATAATTTTCTCGTTCGTTTTGTTATTAACTTCTGTAATTGTTTTGTACATTAAAGCCGTTGAGAACATGAACAGTACAAGTCGAAGAATGAAAAACTGCAAGTCGGATCAAAGTGATCGTAACTAGAAATTTGCTACGATGAGGAATTCGATTTGCGATTACAACTCTTTAGTCAGGATCACAACCTAGCTTCTCACAGCACCTGTGTTGTGTGTGTTAATTTTATCCATGAGTGGTGGGACATACAGTTTAAAGTTGCTTACGAACGACAGATTTTTGAGAAGCTTTTCATGGCAAGTATATTTGCCTTGGCGTCCACATAACATATTTGATCATTACAACTCTTAGGTCAATATTACAACCTAATTTCCAACACAACTAAATTTTTGAGAAACTTTTCATAGCAATTTTATTTAATCTCAGATATTTATCCAGAAATCTGCTGAGAGGAAGTCAACGAACCAATATCTTTCGTATTTCGTTTTGGAAGACGAGATTTTTGACCACCAGTCCTATAAATTAAACAAGGCGTATGAGAAACATACATTCAGTCAGAAATACGACTAGAATGTTCATTGCAAACCTTTTAATCGATATTACAACCTAGCTTCTGTGTGTGTTATATTTATACATGAGCGACGGAACCTATAGTTTAAAGTTGTTTACGAACCACAGATTTTTGAGAAACTTTTCATGGCAATTTTATTTACTCCCAGAGTTTAATCAAAAATCTGTTAAGGGGAAGTCGCCGGAGAAATATTTCTTTATCTTTCATTTAGTTGTAGATGTCTGACTTGTGATTTGAATCGTAGCCTTTTACTACCTAATTGTCTTCGGCGACTAATTACAAAAGTTTTCTTTCACATTTTGAACTTAATCCCTTTTACCTACGGAACGTTATGTGTTACCACAAATATTTTGTTCTATTTTTTCCCTGTGCTTATTGGTATCATCATGAAATTTAATCGAAATGCAAGTAAAATTAGTGTTTTAATGAATTTTGATGGCAACATCGTATTGTTATTGTGTGTTCATTTGATTATCCACATTTTTTTTTTTCATTGAAAATATTTTTTAATGCCTTGAAATTTAATTATTTTATATGCTCTAGATAATTATTTTCCAAATGGATTTTATCAATTATAACTGTACTCTGTGATTGAAAAAATGGACAACAAAAAAGTAGATAAATTGATGAAATTTATAATATGAGTTGAAATGTAAAAAAAATCTCAGTAAATTTAATTATTTTCAGAGATTTCCTCAAAGAGGAGTTGAGAAAACTGTGCAGGTATGGTTGACAAATCAAATCAGACAGTAAACCTATCTCCGAATCTTTAAGGAAAAACAAGAATTTACTGTAAAGCAGGCTCTTGTTAAAAAATATTTTTCAGTTTCTCATTTAAGTAAAAAAAGGAGAATTTTTTAAAATAATCCTTTAACCATGAGAAAGCTAATATTTAATTGAATTCGATGTACGAATCAATGAACGGATATTGACCATATGAACTGAGTCGCTATCTTCTTATTTATAGCTGTGTTGAAGCCAATCTAAGTTAATATATAGTGTGTTGGCTTAATAAGCGAGAGCACTTGGTTCAATCCCTGACTCATACATTTCGAACAAAACGAAATATGCAAACTGATTTCCATGGGTTGTAATCCTAACTAAAAGGTTGTAAGAGGATGTATTGACTATTTACTTCAGTTTCCTTCTTCCGGTGAGAACATTTCTGTGCTGAACTACAACACTCTCTTTTCGATAAAATATCCTCTCGACTGTAGAAAGTGTGGATTACATACATAACTGGTTATTACAACCGTTCAGTCCGGATTATTGACCCGGTTTCTCACGCCACTTGTGTTGTGTGTGTTAAATTTATAGATAAGTGGCGGAAGCTACAGTCCACTCCGAACGACAGATTTTTGAGAAACTTTTCATAGCAATTTTATTTACTGTCAGAGTTTTGATGTCTAGCCTGGGGCTCGAACCCTGGCTTTACGTCAAAAAAGTCAACGCACTACCTACGGCGACTGGGGTGTGTGAATTGATGAAAGCAAATCATGATTTGTTTATTAGGAGCAGAAAGTCTTGAAGACAAGCTACAGTATTCTCCAATCCAAAGTTTTCGCGATTTAAAGTGCTAATAACTGACTCGGATATTGTCAAGTACTAATATTTTAGATGAAATATGCAAGGCTTAATGGATTACCAAGTAACCCCAAATTGTTATGTAAAGTAGCAAAGAAAAGGTTCTAATTCTATCCTTCCTAAGTGACTGATATAGTGGGCGCTGAGGAAAACCTTTCACGGACATTGATCATATATTCGATTGTGCTTTCTCTTTATTTGTAGCTACGAATGTTGGCCCCGAAAGGGCAGTATAGAGAATCTATCTGCTATCTATCGCAGCCGATCTCTTTAGGCTTTTAGCTTTGTCTAGAATTTACAGATGAGTGCTGCCCATCATATTTGTGGTGCTTATTGGTTTTCGCCTCATGCAATGAAACAAGATTTCCTTGAGGAAGAGCTTTAATGATGGTCATTATGCAGTGTTTTCTGTAAGCGAAAAAAGTCCTTTTTGGCCAGCTTTAGCAACTAGGATAGACTGGAATTTTAACAAATTTTCATAAAAACATGTAATTATTCATGATAACTGAGCACTTGCCATAAATATCAGGTCCTAGTCAAATCGTGATTATAAACAATGCATCGCCTATTGCCTTAAGTTGTCTGCTTGTAAGCGATTGTTCATGTATTGTCGTTACTTTATGGAAGGTTTCCTGCAAAACTTTTAAAGCGATTAATTTAGCATAAAACCTTATCTCTACCTCTAGCCCTATTCAATCACTATCGTGCAACACGATTTACAGACTATTCAACCCATTATTTGATGGCAAACTAACTTGCTTTACGTAATTTAACAACCTAATGTTATCTGTTTAATTACTATTTTTGTGTTTTTAATTACCTCTAAGCAAAGTAAACAAAATCACTTACGTTTTCTAACAAAAACATTTCAAAAAAAATTAAATTTTCCTTTTTATTACCAGTTAAATATTGCGACATGTCCGGCGCTTTTGGTATTTAATGATCGCCCCCAGAACAGCGATTAACCATAAATTGTTTATTTATTCAACCGAAATTATTTTAATTTGACATGTTTATCCTATTTAAACAAAATACAAGGAAATATGAAAATAACAAAAATAAAACCAACAATAACAATAACAAAATACAACATAATATGACATTATAAAAATAAATGTCAACAAATTACACAAGTTATTAGTGAAAATTCTTGAAAAAAAAAAATAGAAAAAAAACCAAAAAAAAAGTAACTCTTACACACAATTTACGTAGTAATATAAGAAGTCTAAAGTGAAATGCTAACGTGGTACATGAATTCCAAAAGAAAAAATGGAAATGAAAAGAAAGGAGCATAAAAACTGAAATTATCCTGTAATAATAGGTCTGGGAATATGAGTACTATGAAGACAACAGAGTAGCAAAGGCAATAACAACACAATTATATATTTATGTATATTACAACAACAACAACAACAAGTATTTTATATAAAAAAAAATAATAACAATTTTCATAACTACAAGGAAACTAGAGAATGTAGAACATTAAAAAGAGAGCGAGAGAATCCCTTCAAAAGAAGAAGAAAAAAAAATCACAAAAAATTAAACGGAAAAAGAATCATGAACATACACAAGCATGCATATTTACAAGCACTCGTCCTAACGCATTTCTCAGTTTACATATACACGAGGGTAGAAGAAAAATTATTCTTTTTGTTAGAATTTTTATAAATTTTTGCAAGGACTGAATCAGGTGCTGTCTTTGACATCAACGAAAATAATTTTTTTTGACTAATCAAGACAAAGCTCCTGGCACTGATACGGTTACTCCTGTTTGAATTTTTTGAAGTTACCAACCTAAGATTTAAGATATTAGGCAGTCAAATTAGACGAAAATAAAAATCCTTACCACTGTTAGTAGCCAGCGAATCATTGATCCATCAATCCAGATGCAATCATGACTACTCTAGCTTAAAAATAAATTTTAAATTCTTTCAGCAGACCCTCGTGCATGGAGGACTTAAATAAAAAAAAAAAGTTATTTCCCCTATTCTGCATTTCAAATTCACAGAAATTTCCTTAAAGGAGGTAAATCTCGGTCTCTAGTGGCCACGTAATATAATTTTTAATAGCATTTTTATTATGTCTGAACAATTTACTTCCTATAGCTTACAGATTGTAGGTGGCATAGAGCAACCAGAGAATATATGGTCGTCTTCTGGACATTTCTGGGTCCAACAATTTAATATTGAATCAATTCAAGACGCTTTTAGTAATCTTCATACAACGCTATTATTGAATATCTTCCCATATGACGTTTCTTATGATACCTACAACTTTGAAAAAATACTTGACGACGAAATTTAACAAAGCTGGTAAAATTCTTCCGATGTCATTGCAGAGCATAATATGATGATTACAAATGTCGTCCCAAGCAATAACTGCCTAAGTTGACTGAAGTCAATTTGAGTCAGGTATGATGTCGTATTCTACTAACAAAACGTTATGTTAACGTGAAAACCCTTTAACAACACAAAAACATTGTGGCCTAAGTGGCAATGAAGCCTCATTACGTTTATATAAAGAGTGATTTTCCTTTAAAGAATCAATTTCGACTTAGGCTGTTATTGCTTGGGGCTACAGATATAATAATCCAGTCCTTAAACCAATAAAATCTAATATGCCGTTGCGAAGTGGTTAAGTTCAAGTGTGTTTCAAATGCTTTGGTGAAGTTTAAGAATAATTGGATACAACTCATTAGGAAGATTACAACCTAGTTTCCCACACCACGCATGTAATTTGTATGAATTTTAGACATGATTGCCATTTTATATTTTAGTTGCCAGTTTAAACTCCAATCCGAATGGTAGATTATTGAGAAGGTTTTCATAGGCAATTATATTTACTCTCAGGGGTTTCACTAGAACGCATATAGGGATAATGATTGATATTCAGTGAAGAAATATTTCTTCAACGACTTCCACTTTGCAGATTTCTGGCAAATATTTCTCAAAAATCTGTGAATAAAATTAGGACATAAAGATTCTAGATTCTTAGATCGTAATCCTGATGGAACGGTTGTAATGACTAATTATGTAGAAGTAGCCTCCACGTAGCATTACATCATTAAACATATTGAAGCTCCAAATTATTTACAATGTACCTAGAAGAAGAGCTGCTCTATGTGGACAGAATTATTGTTTTGTCAATGTTAATATCCTGCGTACTTTACACGATATTTTGGGGTCCTTGACTATGATAGGTAACAGCGATGTTAAAATACTTGCCTCTACATAACTGAGCGTACTATGGTGATAAGTACTAGAAACGGTGTAGAAATGACTGTAAGCCCTTACCCAATTATAGCCTAGGCTTTCAAAAACATATTGAAGCTATAAAAATGTCTGTAAATGAACATTTTTCTCTCAAGTTTTGATACCAAATTTTTTAACTGTTTTTTTTTCATTTCATGCCAAGAGCAGAAATGGCAAGCAGATGTAATAGAATTTTGTTCTTCTAAAATAAAACACTAGAGAGGAAACATTCCATATAAACAGTCATATTAAGGAAACTAAGTTAAAAAAATTTTCTTTTAAAGAGTTTAAGACGAATTTTAAAAGCTTTAGAATAGAGAATGAGAAAACGTTATCAAATATTTTTGATGGAGAAAAGTTAATAATACTGCTGACGTTTTTTTTTTACATTAAAATTAAAATTATAAACAATGCAGCGAACAATCTGTTTACAAATTATTATACTGCTTAATAAACAAACATCAGCATAAAAAATGGTAAACAAGTAAACAAAAATACAACAACAAACGCTAGCATAAAAAGTATGTTCATCTTCAAGAAGATTCATCAGACTGTTTACTTTGCCATATAAAAGCAAAGCAAGTGACGGAGTTATTGAAGTTCAGTCAGTCTTGTGTGGAGACGCGGTGCGTGTGAAGGGAGTAATTGTGGTTTAAAGATCTCCTTTATAAAGATCAATCGAATAATTGTCTAGTGATTGTTATTGCTAAACAAAGGGTAATATTTTAAACGGTTTTAAAAGGTCAAAATGTAACGATAAAAAAAAATAAATGCAGAAATTAAACACATATTTCCTCTTAATAATTAAATTCTAATAAAACATAGGCGAGTATACGAATAAAAAATTTTACTAAAGTAATGAATGAAATATGGGCCACAACGAATAACTTTTAAAATCATTTCACAAACTTTTGTCTATACCAAAAGGCCTAGAAAACATAAAATGCAGTCTGTAGAGTATCACTTATATTATGAAACTAAAGTTTTAAACGCTAATGGCCGTTAAGGAATGTTATGACAAATTTTTCTTTTATAAAGTCATCGTACTTGTATGTTAAATTTGCTCGCTACCATCATTCACTTATATTTCTGTGCGTTTTTTCTTATTTTTTGGTACGAAAACTGAATAACAAGCGACAAATTAAATATAATTGCACATTTACAATGTTGTATGACAGAAGAGAAGCATTGAAACAAATTTCAGAGAATAAAAAAAATTATTGCCGTGAACAATAATAGTAGCAATAATTTCGTGAAAAATACCTCTTCATCATTCACATTTTATTATTAAGAAATTTTATTTGAGTGTCTTTTTTTTTTGTCTCATTAGTCCTTAATATGACCAATTAGTGGCCAGAAAATCAAGCTTTAATTTCAATCATGTCCTGTACAGACATACATATAAAAATAATTACAAGTTGTTGTATTCATTATACAGTTCCAAAGAAATCATATGCCAATAACAACAGTTTCTTTCAATTAATATCGTATGAACTTAAAATATAAAAAAAAATACAAGAAAATATTAAAAATATCCTATGAAAACGTAACGAAGGATATAAAATGAAAAGAACAAATAAACGAAATGAAATTTAAATATGAAAAGTTTTACTTTTTATATTGAAATGTACTGTGCATGGTTTTGTCTTTATTTTTAATGATGTTAAAATAGAGTTGCCATGCCTCAAAGAGTTTGTATTATTGAAATTTAAATGGAAAGGTCGTGGCAATCACCAAGTATAGCAAACAACAAGTGCTAGGATTTTAAAATTTCATGTCGAAAAGTTTGATAGAACGGCGTCTAAACAAACCAAAACCTAGAATCAAATGTTGGAAAAATTTTAAAAGTAGGCGTGGCACTTTCCATATTAGCTTTGGGTATTTGAGTTTAGGCACTTGAATCATTTAATCATACTTTACCATTATAACACGCAATTGTTTCAACAAGAAAGTTTCTTTTTTTGCTTCGAAAATGTAAAATTCTCTCCTTCCTTCCTCAATCAGGTCTTATTTTGGGTTAACGTTTTTCTACATGCCTCCAAGACTTAAACTTTATTTCCATTTCCAATTCATTTCACAGCCATCTGGCATCCCTAATCATTGACAGGTAAAGCAAACAGAAAGCAAAGGTTGTTGATAATTTGCATAATTTTGCAATTATACTCGTATTACACACTCACACAAAAAAAAGAAGGAAAAATAAACTTTAAATTGCACAAAAAAATATCATTTCATACACATACACGCGCTCACAAATATTTTACATACATATGTAGTGGCTCGAGCATCTGCTCTAGTGCTGCTGTTGTAAGATATTCACTCGTATGAACCTGAAGTTGGTTGCAGTACAGAACAGAGCAAAACAAAAAAAAAGATTTCATTTTTTCATTAAAATAGACAGAAATTGTCAGTTAAAAAAGCAAACTAAAGAGAAATGAAAGAAAAAAAACCAACTGTTCGCATACAAAATTTTAACTTTTATTGCATAAATTGAGCTAATTAAATGTACAATGACAACAACAACTACTACAACAACAACAACAATGTACAGTTAGCAAATTGAAATAAAATAGGAAAAGATAAAAAAAAAATCACAGAGAGATGTAAAAAAATTAAGAGAGCAAAAAATTTTTTAGCATATTAACAGGCAAGCAAACTGATACAGGTATAGAGTGGAACGTTAAGAGGTTTATAATTTTATGAAATTCTAAAAAACATATTAAAACGGTGAAACTGTAAATCTTATCAAGTAGAAAATAATTTTTAATAGCAGATAGTAATATTGGGGAGTGTAATTTTAAGATAAAACTTCTGATTGGCTTATATAACAACCCGATTGAAATAGGTCCTGTCTCTTTAAGGAACGGGAGTTTTTCTTTTTTTTCACATGAAAAATGGTACCCTAAATAATTCCCTTATTTTTAACACAATCTTCACCTTTTCTCGTTTTGTTTTCATTGAGGCCTTGAAAACTCTGTCTCTCTTGTGCTGTATATTTCTAGGTTTTCTGTTATTCAAGTAACTCATTCAGTAGCTCTAGCACTCTGTGTAACCTTAGGTATTGCATTTTCTATTTTCGTTGACTACTATAATACACCCAAACTGTACCCAGGATGCTGCCAAACTCAGATTTGTTCTCGAAATTAATCTGGGTTCAAACGCTCTAGAAATCTGCTGGTATTTCTATTACGTATTGTATATTGTACGGTGGGTCTTGAAAAGAGATTTGCAAACAGTAATATGTCGTATGTCTCTCTCTTTAAAGTTCATACTTCTGGTTAAAGTTTATAGAATAAATTGGTGACCAGCAAATTTAACGTCAAGTCAGATCAAGTCACGATCGGTTCACATAATTGATTCGTTTAAAACCAGAAAGTATGGTAAAGCATGAAGATAGCATATTGCCCCACTTGTCTTATACTATGTTCAGACATGCACTTTTATTAAATCAATATTCAGTTTATTGAGAACAATATTTTTAGCGTTCAGACATATAATATACGAAAATTTATTTGACAGCTGGTAAACAAAACAGCTGATTGCTTCAACAAAATTGCTTTTAATTTAATCGCGAAAATATGTGCCAAAAATATTTTTTACAAAAAAATGGAAAACAATTTAACATTTGAAAAGATATTACTAATGATTAACCGAAACGGGGATCTGTTGGGGTTAATACGGACTACATGTGACTCAAAAGTGGTTTTCCTCAGAAGGATGAGAAATAAAAATTTGATAATTTTGGATAGCTTGCAGAAAAGAAAGCTTTTGCTTATGACACTGTCGTTGTTTACATTTGAGTTGTTAAATATCAATAGAAAGTGTTCGGAAAAATGTAATATGCTCACTGAACGCACTTATGACAGAGTTGTATTTAAAGTTTTAATCAATATTATAACAATTTATGAATTTATTGAGCAATAATTATTTGAAATTTTATATGAAATATTGAGATCAATAATGCCGTTTATTACGATTTTCTCAATATAAGTGCATGTCTGAACATACTATTAAGGAGGTCCTTAACCTAGACGCTAGTGTAATCGACTTCGATCAATGCAGATTGCTCTCACTCAGTTCTTTATACAGAAAAGGCTTTGACGCAGAATCATTATGTTGACCAAAAAAATGTTAAACAGTCATAGCAAGCGCAGAAATTTTCTTATAAAGTTTTGGCTTTAAGAAATATAGCCTTGGAAATTCTAAATATTCGAGTCAAACACCTGCTGTAAAGTTTCCATGGTTAATTTCTCAATTCACAGCCTTCAGGGCACACCCTTTTTTTTTTGTAAATAATTTCTCTATTAACATGCATTTGAGAATATGCACTTGCATGTGTTTTGCAAGCAAAAAGGAAATAAAAGATTTCTTATGAATTTCCATATCAAACTAAATAAAATCTAAAGTAACATCATTATCAACAGCAACATTTCTTTTTTAATTTTTTTTTGTTTTCTTTATATTTCTTTGCATTGCCTATGATTTTATTTTTATTTTATTTTCTCATTTATTCCGGCAACATTTTATGCTGCATTGTGTTGTTAAGTTGCAAAGATAATTGCAAAAATTTTCAAACAATTTTGTGTTTTAACAATTTTCTATACAACGTTATAACGCATACACATATACACTTAGTTAACAAACACATACACGCACTTATATATGCATGTGTGCATACATGCTTTTGTGTATATAATGTATGGTTGTAAATTTCCGTTTCCGTTTTACTCTTTATCTGTAGCAGAGAACTTGTTTTTCTTTTCTGTTGCACTTGTTTGCGTAAATGAAAATGTTTATTTGATTATATGTATGCGTGAGCATTTATGAGTGTATGTATGTATGTGTGTGTGTGTGTATGTATGAATTGTTTGCATAAAAGTTTAGAGAGAATTTTACTTTGGCAATATTAACAATTATTTTACAATAACAATAACATTTTATATTGCAATTGTATTGTTATTGCTTGTTTTGTGGATAATAATTTAAAGGCAGTCACACATACACACTCATAATGATAACAATACGAGTACATATACAATAAATAATTGTTTAAATACAACACTAATACGATTCTATTCATTTTTAAAATTCTCCCATGTACTGTATGTAGTCTGTCGGAGATATGAAAGTTTTTTCCATGTACACAATAGTAAATAGCTTTAATCCATATTAAATACTTCTATTTACTATACGAATATTACTAGCATACATACATATGTATATATATGCATGTATGTATGTGCGAATATTTAATTGTTATTTTTATTGAATTGCATTTAAAATCACAACTCAAATAGTTGAGTATTTAAAAGCGATTTAAAATATTTTCTTTCTGTCTTTATGGGTATTTATAGGATTTTGGGTAAATTTGTAAACGTTTATGGGGAAATGTTGGCACAATACTTCTTTAAATTCACAGAAAATATTTGCCTGCTTTAATTATAATCTTTTCCCACCTTTCTATGAACCCATCGATTTCGATGGGATCACTGGATTCTAACATTTTGAGGCTTAGAACGGATCAAACCAAATTCGAATGCCCTATTCTACATTGATGGAAACATAAGGTAACCGGACCGGGGAAAGATACTCAATCACTACCTTTCAAACAATTCTTAAACTGGTCTTGCATGATGAGGCCTTACGTTGCCGTCATGGATTATTGCGGCTTCATTTAAACGATTCAGTTGTGTCTAGACTAGATTTTTTTACACAAGATTTTAGTAAGTTTTGTAAGCATTATCTTGGTGATGGATGGATGGATAATGGATTGTCCGTAATAGATAGCCGGGTATTCCAAATAATTTCTTGAACCTTAGGTTGTCGATATAAATTAATTTATCATTTCTGCCATATACTCTTAGAGTAAATAAAAAAATTGCCATGAAAAGAATCTCAAAAAAAATTTATCGTTCGGAAGCGCCTTTACACACTAGAGCCTCTCACACATATAGTGATGATCAATTATGTATGTATGTCTGCTAAGTTATTGATGGCTTACTATACAAAAGCTCGTAAGTTCAAGCTCTTGTTTTAGCGTCTTAAAAACATTTTAAAAAATTTTTCGTTCAGCGGCTTTCTTTAAGTCGTCGTACATACATATGTAACTGGTCATTACAACTCTCCAGTGAGGATTATTATCTAGCTTCTCACACCACTTATGTTAATTTGATACAATAGTGGCGGTACCTACAGTTTAAAGTCGATTTCGAACGACAGATTTTTGAGGAACTTTTCATTGCAAGTTTATTTACTCACAGAATTTTTGATAGAAATCTGCTGAAAGGAAGTCGCCGAAGGAGTATTGAATATATTGAACCGTGCTATGACAATCAAAAATCCAGTATACTATCTGCTAGACTACGGCGACTAGTAGTCTTGTAGTCTTCTTCCAAAAACTGTGAAAGCTGAACTTTACAGTCTCCGCTTCTCCTTCGTCAAGATATATCCTTTCACTGCAGACAGAACCATAATCAATCAATAATTTCCTTACAGTGACAGATGATAACATGAGTGACAGATGATAACTACAGAAGTAGTGATATGAGGTACTTACCACACTTTTCTGCTATTTGGGTTCGTTATATAATATATAAAGAAGCTGTTGAACAACATCTAATGCGAGCTAGAGCTAGTCTACCTGTAATTGCATTATCCTATTATTTTTTTTTTCCATCACTACTAGAGAGCTCAAGCATTCAACGGTATTCATAATTTTTCTGTCTTTCATTTTATCAGGATATAAAATTGTTATGTTGGAAGGCATTCATGAAAAGAATACTATGGGACTGTAGTTCAAGTTCTGTTTAATTGTATTAGAGGATGGATTATCCTCTTTATAGACAATGAAGTATCTAACATACTTAATTCATTAACATATCTTTCACTTATCATGGAGGCAATAATACATTTCTTAAGGCATTATAATGTATTAAAAAAATACTCTCCTCATGAAACTTCGCTTTAATAACAGCGAATATATAGTTGAGAAGCTAGGCCGTAATCCTGACTGAAGGTTTGTAATGGCCAGTTATGTATGAAGAGAGTTTGAATTGTCACACACACACACACGAGTTGTATTGCAAATTTTCCTTCATTCGCATTAAATGTTACTCTAAAACCAATATTTTTACAAATCCTTGTGATATCCACATCCGTCTTACTTGTGCTGCTTCCAAATATTAAATCCGATCAAAATCATCATATATTGTCGTACTTACTAATACACATTCACTCACATACACATACAATCATATTTCATCGCAATTATATTGTATATCGTTATCGTATTTAAATGATTACAAAGAACATCCTGTTAATCAGTTTATTTATTTTCGAAAGAAACTAAACTAAACTAATATAGAATTGAGAGGGATTACACAATTTGTTGTTTTTGTTTTTTTGTTTGTTTGTTTGTTTGCAAAATTCTCAAAATATTTTCTAAAGCTGTAATGATAAGTAAATTGTAAATTTTCTACAGAATGTTTATTTATTTGCTCAGCTCAGTAGTAGGATTCAATTTAACTTTTGAAAATCTAAACAACATTTAAAAGCTAAAACTATTAAGACTTCATTTTAGAGTATTTTGCGTATTACAACAGCAGCAATAATACGATGACGATATATAGGAATAGAATTGCAGACACATTTTATGAGTACATAATCATATACATACATACATACGTACTATACAATAAGTATGACGATTTGTAATGCAATGAATATTCCTTAAAATACTATCGACAACATTTGCAAGAAAAGCTAAAAATTCTTAACACTTGTCCTGTAGTTATGGGTTAGTTTTGTGCTATTAAAGATCTAAGCCACAGAAGCAATACAAAGCCGATATAAACAGTAGGAAATCGGGAAATATCAATAATACTTAGACTGGAAAGACTCAGCGAAAATAGTAAGTCAAAGATGACATGAAGAGGGAGTTTAATAAACAATGTGGAAACAAAATTGTTGTAGATATTTTGTAAAGGTTCTATCCTCTATTATGAAAAGTTTGAAAGGCTCTATTGAATCGTAGGATAGAAGTATATTTAGGTTTAGGCTGTAGATATACTGACAAGAAATAGGATGGTGAAGAGCCACATGGATCGATGGATTAGATGTCCCTTAGGACATTTATTTGGATTGATCGATAACATTTGCACGCAGTGAGATCTCTTTATGTGGGAACAGGACAAATTATAGAATTATTTGGTCTATGTTGGACCCTTCTAGACAATTTCATGCATACATACGTAATTGGTCATTACAACACTTCTGTCAGGATTACGACCTAGCTTCTTATAACACTTATGTTGTGAGTTTTAATTTCATAAATTTTTTTTTTTGATACATTTAATAACTACAACGGCGACTGTCTAGAATGGAATAAAACCTGATTATAGGGTTCTTGATACATTTTCTGAGGTCGTAGTATGTCTGTTAAGTCTGTTTTCTCCTTTCAGTAAGGTTTATAGTAACGTTGAGGAACCGGAGTTAATCAGCTACGATGCACAGAATTATAGGGTTAGGATTCTTTTGATTTCTTTTAACGGGCTTTTGTGAGTTAGCTTTTGGTAGAATATGTGATATTGAGTATTACCGGGCAAGTGCGATGACTGCGTTTGCCAATTTGTCCTCCTTTTTTCTTTTTGTGTAGTTTCTGTTTGTTTTTGATTTTTTGAACCGCAGGAGACCGCTACTGATCTCCAAGGTATCTCACTTACTTTCTGAAACTAATCTGATCTTATCATAGTCCCCATCAGACTAAATAAGTATCGTTTTATTATAAAGGTACATCTTCCTTAATGGACGTTATGTTTATTGCTGGCCAATTGCCACCTTCTGCAAATTAGATGGTTCCACCCCTCCGTCTGTTCGAGGCACTATTTCAGATGAAAGTTCGACATCCGAAATGTACAGTCATTGAAAGAAGCCGTCTTTACGGCGTTTGGAACCTCACAATCATTAGCTTTTTACGCTTATCCTAATAGAATTCAAGTTGTTTCATCTTTGGAAATTGTATGAGATAACCCAGACCACGATAAATTTTTTTCTAACGTCAGTCACAATTTTTTTGTAATTTATCTTACAATTGCTGATTTCAACCACATTTTATTGGATTGGGGCTAATTCTCAATATTATAACTGCTTACGCTTGTTTTGATAGGTATTTTGATTGAAGTGGTTAGCTTACTTGGGCACGTTGTGATGCCACAGTCTCTGTACTAATCAAATTCCATCCAACTAATATAAGAAATTGATGAGCGCGAAAGCTTCACGTATTATTTTGACCACCGATATTCCATGGTCTAAGACTATATGTTACGAATCCGCAAAAAGTCAACATCACTACTAGTTTCCATCCATGCCTTGTTAAACTTCTTAATATGCCTCATATGCGTTTTCATATTTCCAAAGACAGTTTAAGGGTTAAATGATTTTCTTAAACAAACATTTACACTCTTCTCTTTACGTTTGGGTATTAAAATTTTCTCTATAAGTGTGTGCATGGATAAGTGTGTGCATGTGAAGAAATATTTTGTAAGTGATATTTAAAATCAAAAAGATTTTTCTCTCAACTATTGGATTAATTTTGGTTTATTTTGGATAAACATTTAAATGCAAACATTTAATGTGATTTCATAACAATATTAGAAGATTAGAAGAGCTTTATGTAAAAACCGAAAATTAAAATACATTCTAACTTTTTTTTTTTATTTAATTTGGGAATATTATGAGTTGTTTAAGATGAGAATTTGCAATTATTTTGGTCCTGCTTCATACTCTATACAAATATCACACATTGATCATGGCGGAAATACAGGATAAACCCCACAAAGTATGCAAACATTTTAAAATTCTTAAACCCCTTCGAATACATTTTAAAAAGTTCTTAAAGTTTTGCAATAAAAAATAATAAATTTAAACAATGATTTGTTTAAACAATACAATATTTGTTCAATATAATACAACAACAAGCAAATAAAATTATACACTCAACAATAAAGTGTGGCACATATACAGTAGCCTCATAAACAAACTCGGAATTAAAACTCAAACCAGCATCACCATCAACACTAGAAAACTTTGCTCAACAAACGTATGCAACTTCATTGTGTATGGAAAATAAAATGAAAATCTAAAAATTATGGATGTTAATAAAATGTTGCAAGTTTAGGTGGAAAAGTTGTTATTGTTATTTTGCTATGTTTTTTTTTTTTTTGTTTTGTTTTTTATAGTTGTTGCATTTCTAGATGTTAAATTAACATTATCGGTAGTGCAGGTAATTTTCATTTTCATAGTTTTGTTGCAACAACTTGCTCATATTATTGTTATTATTGTTGTTAAACAAAACTTTTTGATACAGCTTTTATTACGCTCATTTCACTGCAACATTTTTATACGTTGTATGCACTTTTCCGCCAAACTATAACAATTTCTACGTATACACACTATATACATATGTGCATACATATGAATGTGGGAGTAGCAGTAGTAGTAAACGTAGTAGCAATAGTAGCATGCAACTATTTGCTTACTGTTCACTGAGTGGAAGATGATGGGCATACAAAAAAGAAATAAAAACATTTTAAATGTTTCAACAACTACAACTTAAACTACCCCATATAAAAGTCAAGTATAAAGTGGTATTAAAGCCAATTGAGAGAGAAAATCCGTTACGACTATGCTACAAACTACATGAATCTAGTGCTATTGTATGGGAATCCATATGTCATTTGTACTAAAGGCACAACTGAAGTGAATCTTAAAGCGAAATTTAGCTTTAAGTATTCCAACTTGCAGCCTCGGTTCTGACCAACTTCTTCGATGAGATCGATGGAATTCCGTCAGTACGACGACTTCGCTTATCCGTGGCGGCACAATGCTAAGCATGCGTAATTAAGCTTTGTTATCAAATATGCAAAGCATACATTTTTCTTGCAAGGCTTGCCGTTGTTAAAGTTCTTGACGCAATGACTAATAGTTAACTGACATATCCTAAACAACCGCTCTTAAAGATCAGCTGCCTCACAATTGAATTTAGGCCAGATTGGTCTAAAAATGGGAGTACATAAAAATACATAATTGGTCATTTCAATTCTTTAGTCAGGCTTACGATTTAATTTTTCATGCCAAATATGTTGTGTATGTTTAGTTTAAACTTGAGCGGCGAGACATACAGTTAAAGTCGACTCTGAACGACCGTTTTGACTACTGCGACTACTGCTGCTACTACTACAAATACTACTGCTGCTATTACTTCTGCTACTATCAATGCTACTATGCTACGATTACTACTATACTGAGAATACAACTGCTACTCCTTCTACTGCTATTACTACTACTACTATACTACGAATACTACTGCTGCTATTACTTCTGCTACTATCACTGCTACTATATTATGACTACTACTATACTACGAATACTACTGCCGCTATTACAACTGCTACCACCACTGCTACTATACTACTACTAACACTGCTACCACTAGTACTCTTATATTAAAATTACCGCTACTACCATTGCTGCCACTGATGCTATTACTACTGTTATTATATTACTACTGCTACTGCTGACATTGCTGCTTCTACTACTATTACTACTGCTACTACTATTACTCTCAAACTACTACTTCTGCTTCCACTGCTGCTACTACTATAACTACCAAACTACTATTACTGCTTCTACTATTACTACTACTACCACTGCTACTACTAATCTCATACTACTACTACTGGTACCATTACTACTACTACCACTGCTGCTACTACTACTTTTACGCTGCTACTGCCGCTACTACTACTGCTACTATAGTGTTAATACTGCTTCTACTATTACTACCACTGATACTACTCTTATACTACTACTACTACTCTTATACTACTACTACTACTGTTATACTGCAACTACTTCTACTACTACTACTACTGTTACTACCACTGTAGTAGTCCTGGAATTCATTTCTGAATAAGATTAACGTTCTGATTTGAAAAAACCTTGTCATTAAAAATTTTATTCGATCCTTGTATACTTCAAATTTAAATCAATTGTTTCTGCTGATTTATTATGTTTTACAGCATTTTTTTGCTGCCAATTCAAGGTGAGTATTTAATGTAAACGACTGAAGTGCTGCTGCATATTATTTGCAACAATTGCAAACATTCTTGCAAATTTGTAACAGAAAACAATTTTTTTTCGGTAAACTTTTCCACAGCAATGCTAATGTTTTTACGCCGTTATTTGATGTTTGTTTTTTATTTGTACAACAACTACTCGTAGCTGTTCGTTCTACTACTCAACTGCTTAAATGCTAACAAAAGTTATTCTGAAGTTAAAATCATTCTTATAGTTTGACTAACTTCACTTCCCACTCTTCTCAGCTTGCTGGAATAGTTAAACATTTATTTAAATTAACTGTGATTTCTTTTGATTAATAAACATTGGACAAGGGATGCGGAATACGGGGTATACAAGTGGTAGGGAATGTATTTGCATTCATTAGTTGTTAAATTTTATGCATTCTTATTTTCTTCATTTATTATAACTTTTTTTTTATTCAATTTTTTTTCTTTCTTTACTTTGTATTTACAGAGCGTAAACTGTTTGTTGGCATGCTGAATAAAAAATATAATGAAGCCGATGTCAGGCAATTGTTTGCCGGCCATGGAACCATTGAAGAGTGTACCGTATTAAGGGATCAAAATGGTCAGAGTAAAGGCTGTGCATTCGTAACATTCGATACTAAACAACATGCCATTGGAGCAATCAAAGTAAGTGCTTATCAAAGTAATATGCAACGTAGTCCGAACAATGTATTAAATTTTCTTAAAACGGTCTTAAACGGGTTTTGTATTTAAGAAATTATTGCCTGCATTTGATATTGTTGTACTTGTTTAAGGCTTAAATCAACACAGAAGCAAAAAAGAAAAAAAAAAATGACGAAAACAAAACAGAAATTGCTCACGTCATTTAGCTAAACGTGATTTTATTTCTGCACACATGATTATTTAGCACATACTGGCCATTTTCAAAGCAATTTTTGTTTGTGTGACAAAGTATATGCTAGAACTATAACAGTAGGTTGTCTGTAGAATGAATAAATTGGAGTATTTCATAGTAATAGTTTCAGCTACATATTGGGAAGAGTTTTATTCCTCTGCCGTTAGGTTTGGCTTTTATTTTTATCGGTATCTTATACTACTCTTATGCTACTACTATAACTCTTATACTACTACTACTGCTGACAGTACTACTATCACTGCTACTATTTCTACTCTCATACTACTACTACTAGTACCATCACTACTACTACCACTGCTACTACTACTGCTACCATTACTACTACTACTACCACTGCTACTACTACTCTTATACTGCAACTACTGTTACTACTACTGCTACTACTACCACTGGAGTAGTGCTGGTGTTCATTTCTGAATAAGATTAACGTAATTTGTCACATTTATTACTTAGCTGTTACTACTATCACTCTTATACTACTACTACTGCTAACATTGCGGTAATTGCTACAGTACTACTACCACTGCGACTACTACTCTTATACTGCAACTACTGTTACTACTACTGCTACTACCACCACTGGAGTATTGCTGTTATTCATATCTGAATAAGATTAACGTAATTTGTCACATTTGTGAGTTAGTAATCTTCAAAAGTGCTTGGCCTGGGATCAAAAGAATTTAAATTACAAATACTAATGGCATCTAAAAAAGAGTGAATAAAATTGGCAGTTAGGTAGAGTGGATAATTAGGTAGAATAAGAAATAATGTTTGATATAGAATAAAACCTTCCAGTGCACCATTATAGTGTCTGTTATATGCTTTCTTTAAATCACCGTTTAAACTGGTTCAACATTCCTAAAAGTGATACGAACTGGTAGAACGGGTCTTACCGAAAAAAAAGTGAAAGTGAATGTGAGAAAACAGAACATAGTTCTATTGCACCTTAGTTTTCTGTGTTATTAGCCTCATACACACGGTATAAAGTACAGAAAATCTTTGTTAATGGGCGAACGTGCCTCAAAGAAGTCTGCCTTAAGATCTGTGCTATAATACCGCCCAACCGAGTTGACTTGTTTACTGTAGATAAGGTCGGAGTGGTAGCTCTGATATCACAAAGCTCACTTGAGCACGCATAGCGACCCATTGTGACGCCACAGGTGAATACAGTTCTTGTACTGACCAAGTTTTTTTAAAATCAGGGAAGGGGAAGAATTTATTCAGCGCAGGGGCTGTCCTATGTACACTGTAACTAATATCTCTTCGAGTCAATAGAAAAATTTTAGCCGACCCAGATTATTTCAAGAGACTCTGGAAACTTTCTTGTCAAGTTCTGAAGATAAAAGCCTGATTTTACGCGAATTATGTATTAAATTATTTGAGAAAACAAGGCTACATTTAGAACATCAAGCCTAATAAAAAATCAAAATTTCTTCTTATTGAGGCCTTACTGTCTTTGTACTGTTCTTAGTAGTTAAACGTCATTGCAGTTAAAGTGTATGTATGGGTAAGCAAGCCTATTCCTTGTCTACTTGTCATTCTAAGTGAGTCTGTGTTGTATGCAAAAATTTATTGCCTTCTGTTCATTTTTTTTCCTCTATTTCTTCATTGTTTGTCTTGGTTTTCTTGTATCGTTGCCATTTTCTGGTTCTCAGCTTTATGATGTTGTTCCGTTTATGTGGCAAATTGTGTTGCATTTGTTTAATAGTCACATTGCATTTCAAGAGTTTATGATTCACACATACAGACACACACACACACACACACATTTAAGCTTTCATTCTGTCATTTCATCAATTTGCTAGTTTTTTGCTGCTTCAATTTCTTATTGAGTTGCAGTTTTATTGGCCAAAGTAAATTTGCAAGTTTCTCGTTTAGTCCGCATACATTAGGCACGTCATTTTGATGATGATTTTTTAACAGACGTTTAAGCAAATTGGCATTAAAAATGTTTTAACAGTTATCGGGAGGTTCATAAACTGAATTTGGCTAAAGAGTGTCTGTAAAACGTTTAAGAATTCATAAAACCGGCGGCACTGTCTTAAATGCTACTGAGTTTTACCTCCAACACTTGTATTGTGTTACATTTCATTTAAAAATTTCCTTTATTTTAAATAAATTAATGGATCCGGCAGAACAAAAGAAAACAAATCTACATTAAAGACCTCTTTTCCTTATGCATTTTTCTTTATTTATCTCATAAAACAAATAGAATAATGACAACAATTTGAAAAGGACCAAACGATGCGCCCTTGAGGAATAACAAATCCGTTGAACACACAGGAAAACTGTAACAAGCGCTTCCCCACAAACGAAAATGTTGCAAATTAAAGACCAAAAAAAAGTAAACAACAACAACCAGATGGTTATTCACATACGTTGTTGTAGTCCCTTAGCAGTTATTGCTGCTGTTCTATGGTATTTCTGGTTGCAGCGGAAATAGTCAACCACAAAATGGTTGTGTAAGATTGCACAGGAAACAAGTAAAATTACAAATTTCCGGTAAACAAAACTGTTATAACAACAACGACAGCGACAACAATACGATGGCAGCCAAAAGCTGGCGTACACCACACATGAAACATAGGAAAAAACATATAAAAAAAGACAAAACAAATTGCATAAGAAGAAAAATGTTGTTAATAAAGAAAGAATGAAAATGTGAAACAAAAAAAAAGAACTTGAACTTTCTGTCGTTAACGCTAAGAAAAGAGGATCCTCTAATCTGTGTCAGAGAAATACCCCATAGCTAGCTTTCGCTAGGCTAAGCTTTCTTCTTAAAGATGCATTTTGCAAGCCGTTGTAGTATGAGGTCAAGTAGTATGAGGTCAAGTAGTATAAGATTGATTTCTCTGCGAATCTATGTTTCAGAGCAGACTGTACTGCCGTATAAGGTGTAATTTGAATAAAATTAGTTTCTCTGGAAGTCTGTATTTACCATTTTTGTCACGGTGAAATTCAGAGCCGTAATCACTTATCACAATGCTTTAGTAACATTCATGCTGTCTGTGTTATTTTTACCCAAGAGTAGCGATTTAATATGTTTAATATCGACTTCGAAAGACAGATTTTTGAGAATCTTTTCATGGCAAATTTTTGCCAGAAGACTGCTGATAGAAAGTCAACGAGAGAAATAGTTTTCATATTTCATAGTCTTCGACAACTCTGAGCCAGAGTTTGAATTACTGCCTCGCGTTTATTAAGCCAATTCACCACCTCCTACACTGCGACTACTTTAACCATGAACATATTATTTGTAATAAGCTTCACCACCTTGGCGATATTGTCATGCCTCCATGTAAATCACAGAACTTGTCAACATATCAGACTGGTTTAGTATTTATGCTTGAGTGAGCCATGAGTTGGGCAGATAATCAATATTTCAACACTATCATCAAAAGATTTTCGAGATGGTTTCGATTTACACGATACAATAATGCCGCAAATAAAAGGACTTATTAACTGCTACAAGGAATCGGACCAACTTCTTTAATAATCTCTGAACACACAGCTCGTATGTGTATAGCAAACTGAATAGGGAATTCCCAATGTTACAAAAGTTTCTTCTTCACAGCAGAAACTGCATGTAATCGTGTGCTTACAAGAAAGTGACCTATTCTGTCCAGTGCAAGGATCGCTGGCTTAGCCTCGGATCTAAAATACAAATCGTTACAATAAACTTTGAATCCCAATATAACTTTTAGAAGAAGGAATTGTAAATAATTTAAAAAAGTTTTAAAATTTTAATTAAAAATACTCCTGCATTAGAGTTAAAAAGTTTTTAGAATATTTAATTACAGATTAAAATAACTAAAAGTTTTTATTATTCCCATTCTAATCTTTATTTAATTTATTAAAAAAAACAAAAAAAAAATTTTTTTATTATCATTCCTTTAGGCTTTACACCACAGCCAAACCATGGAAGGCTGTTCCGCTCCAATTGTTGTTAAATTTGCCGACACCCAAAAAGAAAAAGATCAAAAGAAATTGCAACAATTTCAGGTCGGTCTATGTGGCATCACATCGCTAACAACACCACCCGCTCAGACAGCGGTTATAGGGGCTCTGGCTGCACCCGCCACACCAGCCACTGCCTTAAGTCCCACTAATGCCTTAGTGCCAACACCGGTAGCAGCCACTACACGTACAAATCCCACCATGGCTGCTTTACATGCTGCCATAGCTGCACCACCCGCACCATTGCCCAATGCAACGGCTGCCACTGCGGGTATGATACCCACATCGGCTGGTGCAGCTGCCGCCAGTCTATCGGCTGTAACGCCAACAATGTTTGTAACCGCTGCCAGTACGACACATCAGCCGAGTTCACCGTATTTAACCACAACTGATGCCATGTTACCAAATTCAGCGGCTGCAGCAGCCGCTGCCCAAATGCAAATATTCCAACAATTGCAAGCATTTGGTCTGCCACCAGCCCATTATTTGCAAGGTGAGTTAAACATGCCATTTAGTATTTTCCCATTTTAACTTTAAGTTCTATTTGATTTTATACCAATTGAAACAAAAACTACGAGAAAATATTATAAAATTTATCCCCCTACATCCTTCTTTTTTTTTTGTTTGTTCTTCTCTTATAAAATATTTGGTATTTTGATTTGAAAAAGAATTTGTTTCCCCCTCTATTTTCTGTTCTCATTTGATTTTGATCATTATTTTTTTGTTTTACAAAAACTGTGTTACCCTTTTATCCTGTTTATGTTTCTTCTGAAATTCAAAACCAAATTAAAAAAGGGAAGAAAGGAAAAAAAAATGTTTTTAAACACATTTAACTTCACTGTTATTAGAGCGTGTTTATATTCATTTCGTTTCCTTTCTTTTGCTTTTTTATTTGGTTTCAGTAATATTAGTAGTGCTGTAAATATAAAGTGGGTACTTGCATGAAAGGAATAGCCTCTGGCCGCCAATAATAGTTCTATTAATCTGGTACAATCTTAGACACTGAAAGAAGATCTAGAGTTAGACTCCAGTGTATGAGATCATCTGGCCTGTGCGTCTTATTGAGAAGCTTAAGAACTTTTTGATATTTGAAAAAGTTTAAAAATTTAACTGGCCTCTAAGTCATCCGATTTCCAAGATAGTCAGAACCATAGAACTTCCTAAGAAGATTATTTGATTCGCAACTTTATGGGTATTGCTTTGGTAGAGCTTTCTGCCTTTGACAGATGAAAACAAAATCTCTAGGACGTTTGGCATATTAAAATAACAATGTTCGTAGGAAACAAATATTGTGACCTATTAATAGCAGTGCATGCTCCTGTCGACGTGAATTGAAAAAGAAAAATTTGTCTAGCAAAACCCAGACTTATTTCACGGCTATGAAAGAACAAAACAACTTGTCCATATTGACATTGAAGAAACACTAGTGCGAGTGAATCTCTAATAGAACTGACGACGAAAGGTGTTACGAATTCAAGGAGAATATGATATTTTCTTTCTCTTCTAATGTCATTTTTTCATGTAGTTGAACTTCTTTAGAACGGATTCATCAGGCTTCTTCTACGGCTACGAAAGAGCACAAAATCTTGTCCATATTTCAGTTGAACAATGACATCCACTAGAGCAAGTAGTTACCGATTCCAAAAAGTTTTCTCATATCCATGTGTTAAAAAAGGCGCACCTCTGTCTTGCACTTTTAAACTGTGTTCGGCCAACACAATATTGTAAACTTTTTCAAGCACCTTAGGAGTAAATATTAAAACTGGGCAAAAGCATCTTCCATGCTTGATTAGCTTAGTAAGGGAGTGTAATACCATTCAAATTGATGAAGTAAAGTTTCCATAGTGTTTATCAAGCTTTGCTTGAGTGATCCTTTTTTTTCACAAAAAAGTTTAATGAGCACAGACTGCTGTCTGCTTTCAATGACTTTCACACAAACTACAGTAAATAACACTGCTTGTTTCAGTTTTGACAAGAATGTCTGTTAACGGGAACATTGTTATCTCTCCAGTCAAACGAGGGAACATTTTAAAAGCTACTATCCTTGTATACGACCGGTCCTTGCATATAAACGTTAGTATTCCTTGATTTTACATTTTATTGGAAATAATTTATACACTCTCCACAGTGCTTACGTCATTATGATTCATTTCAATTTCCAAACCTATAAGTCCTACTCAGGTTTACAGCACTATTGAATATTATTAAGATACTGTTTCCCCCTTCCCCTTATTTTCTTTATGAATTGTAACAAAATTTTATGTTTTTGTTGATTTCAAAGGAAAAAACCCATAGAAAATAATGCAAATACTTGTACTTGAAAATTATTTGTAATTTGTTTCATGTAGTTTTCTTTTTATGTCTTAAAAACTTAGTTAAAAATTAAAACCAATTACACATCGAGGATATTTTGTTAATTTTTTTAATACAAACAATGATTAAATTTTGGCGCAAAAACTAATGAAATGCAAATGTTTTTTAGATGATGATTTGATAAAAGAAAGAATTTAATAAAAAGACTGAATGCGCCCCCGGGTGGGCTCGAACCACCAACCTTTCGGTTAACAGCCGAACGCGCTAGCCAATTGCGCCACGGAGGCTTATAACCACTGTGCGCTTAGAAGTTGTTAATAAATCTAATCATTTAAAGGAAAAAGAATTAAAAATTCAGAATTAATGATTAAAAATTTATTGGATTTAACTAAATCATAGATAAACTGAAAAATTTTATAATTTTACAACCCATTTAAACCTTTTTTTCCAAATTTTTTTAAAATTTTTTCCTTGATATTGTTATCTCAAAACCGTGATCAATATACTAGAATCAATCGCTCAAAATTACTGGAAATCAATACTGATTGAAACAGAATTAAAATCTTTCAATAAAAAGTCAAACATTTTTTCTATAGAATTGCCAGTATCCTTTAGAATTAAAACTTTATGATATTCATCCGTCTTTTTATATTACGTCATAGAAGTTCTAAAAATAAACCGCCCCCGGGTGGGCTCGAACCACCAACCTTTCGGTTAACAGCCGAACGCGCTAGCCAATTGCGCCACGGAGGCTTGGTGACGCTCTCTAAATAATTATAAAGAAATTTTTAACGGCATTTGTTAAACTAAATAAACAGCAAAGCTGAATTAAATTCTACGAACTTCAAAAAAATTCTGTCGTATTTACGATGATGGCTTGGTACAGAGGATTTATAGCTCCACTACTAATCTAAATTCATTGACCTTACCAGTGATGTCTGTTCGGCTGTTATTTACTTGTTATCAGCTTATCAATCATCCAATGATGAGTTTAGAATTCTTATCATTTGCAACAAAATTGCAGTCCGAATTATATTTTGTTATACGATGCAACAAATCTATCTAACTAAGCAATCTCAAGCCTAATGCATTTTCCCCCAAGTGAATCTCATATACACCATATTGCGCATTATTAAAAACAGCAGCTTTAATGTTTGACTTAACCGCTGAAGAAAGATTCTCGTAAGTATCAGGAAATTTATATGAATTAGCTTGAGTTTCATACCTTAAAAAAACTATCCGCCCCCGGGTGGGCTCGAACCACCAACCTTTCGGTTAACAGCCGAACGCGCTAGCCAATTGCGCCACGGAGGCCTGCGTTGGTGTTTTATTTCAGATTCCGATATATCATATTAAATAAAGCATAAGTAACTAAAATTTGCTTATGGGAATTATAAAAATATTCAAAGTAGTCTATGAATCGTGGTCTAATAAAATTGAAATCTAGGATAATTTAAAAGGGCTCCATCTCCACAATCAGAATAAATTTTATCACTCCACATGCTAACGTTCAGCAAATTTGATTCAGACTCGGATATTCTCAAAAAACTCAAATTAAACTTATTATTAAAGGCCCTATTAATTGCTTGTGAGGCATCCTAATATTAAGATGAATTTAATTAGTTTTAAAATTATTTTCCAATTCAGAAAAGATAAATAAAAACAAAAAATTTCTTCGCCCCCGGGTGGGCTCGAACCACCAACCTTTCGGTTAACAGCCGAACGCGCTAGCCAATTGCGCCACGGAGGCGATGCGACCACTGTTCCTCTATATGGTTATAAAAGATTGTGTTTAAGGATCATTTCGTATAAATCTTTAAAGGATAACGACATAAATATTTAAGTAAATAAAAATTCTCCTTTTTAATTGCTTTGGAAAAACGGTACTTTTGCTATAAAGTTAATTTCTGAAAATTAGTTCCTTTAAGTCCTTTATTATTTTCTTATTGATATTAAAAATTACAGTATAAAATAATTTCGAAACGCCCCCGGGTGGGCTCGAACCACCAACCTTTCGGTTAACAGCCGAACGCGCTAGCCAATTGCGCCACGGAGGCGATGTTGACCACTGTGCGCTTAAATAAGTACATTAAAGCAATTATAATATGTAAAGCTTTATACAGAATTGTTAAATATCCTTTTCCTGTAAAAAATTGCAGTAACAATTTTCCTAATTTGAGGTGTTAATAAATTTTTCAACTCATGTTACATTGCGTCACAATTTGTTCTTAAAGCTAAAAAAAATAGTAATTGCGCCCCCGGGTGGGCTCGAACCACCAACCTTTCGGTTAACAGCCGAACGCGCTAGCCAATTGCGCCACGGAGGCTACGATGACCACTGTGCGGTGATATAAACTTGCGATTGAGATCCAGAAAATTATACGTAAATAATAACGAAGCGATGCTGCTGAACGTTTAATCATCTTTCTACTTATTTAGACATTTTTGAGATAACATCGATCACAACATTACATATTTAAGATCGAAGAAGAGGCCCACGTTACAAATATAGTAAGTAATTTTAAAATAATTCATAACGCCCCCGGGTGGGCTCGAACCACCAACCTTTCGGTTAACAGCCGAACGCGCTAACCAATTGCGCCACGGAGGCGTTAAGTCCTTCTAAAAGCTGCTGTAAATTTTAATAAAAATGGTTTTACCCAAAAAATTTAATTATTAATTATATTTTTAAAATGAAAATTAATTAATTTACGAAACTAAAAAAAAGCTATGCGCCCCCGGGTGGGCTCGAACCACCAACCTTTCGGTTAACAGCCGAACGCGCTAGCCAATTGCGCCACGGAGGCATGTGCGACGTATCTAACTAAATACATTCAAATAACAAAGCATTCCAATACAATAACCAAGAAAAGTATAAAGAACTTATACTTCTATTGTGGTATGCATTGGGTAGTCATCGCATTTCTAAGTTGCTTAAGAGCGCGAGTATTTAGTTGAGTGAGTATGTGTGTAAAAATAACTAAAACCATTGGTGGAGAGTTCGTTAAAAAAAAAGAGGAGCTCATCACATCATACACCAAGAGTAAGCACAAAATGGGTGTCTATTTTTAGAATTCAAATAGCAACCACAACTTAAACTATACGAGTGTAGTTGCAAGAGAGAATAATCAACTGAATGTGTTTTATAAATGAATGGTAGTGAGTATATGGATATGTACAGGGAGTACATTACTGAGACAGAATAGAAGCGACGCTACTTTGATAGTACTGAGGTGTTATATTACATAGGAAATGTTCACTTTCATAGAACAAAATGCAAAACTAAATCGTTGTTAAATCGGATTTAGGCGTAGCAGTGCATTAAAGACATGCCGTGCGTTGTTTACGTAAGATCTAACGGAATTTGCTGCGCAGCAAACTATTTTTATTTGTACTTCAATTATGCAAAAAGCTCTAAAAAAAAAAAAAAATTCTGAAGAATACGAAAACAAAGGGAAAATTTACAAAATTCCCTTCTTCAAGTGGTAATTTTTGTTATTTTCTTGTATTTTCTTGCTTGCGTAAAAAGCACTGAAAACATACCAAAATTGAATAAAAGACTTGCAAGGAAAAAAACCGGTAAATTGGAGGCTAAATTTTCTGCTAGCTCTTAAAAAATTTCCAAGAAACAAAAAACCAAAACAAAATGCATAAGAAAGCGGAAAGTAAGCTGTTTTAATTTCGCCCTAAAGTTTTGAGCATATGATAGGGATCATAAAAGAAATAGATTTACTTGCATATGCTAAGGGAAGGGTGCCTTAATTGCAAGGTTTATCAAATTTAAAAGATCAGGTAGATTTTAGTTTAACTTTTATTATTAAAAAAAAAAATAAGTTTTACTTTAAATTTCATATAATTAAAGAATTTAAGAAGATCAACATACTACTTCTACTGCTTTCTACTGTTTTCGTAGGGGTTTCAAAACTTTCTTGCTGCATAAGTATTCTTTGTAGATGGTTTTTATTTTCTTGTGCAAATATACCACAAAGGCGAGCAAGAAAAAGAAAGAAAATATTTTTCAAGAATGAAATTTGTAAGAGAATTTTTGACGATGCAAAAAAGAAGGGGAAAAAATGTATTTAAAAAAGTTCAAAGCATCAACCTTTTTTTTGTTTTTCTTTAAATACTTGCAGCAAGGTAAACATAAGATGCAAAATGTTCCAAGTATGAAAGTAGTGGTTCATCAGCACTTCAGAAACAAGAGAACAAAAAAAAAAATGTTCTTCAAATTAAGACAAAGGAAAAATACTAGCAAAAAATTCCGCTTTTTATAAGACGTAAAAAGTAAAGAACCTTAGGACTGATGACATTGCAGTGTAATAAATTAAACACAATATCTATGCGAGAGGGAATACTCTCCTTAATATAGGAGAAGGAAGATGATCGAACCACAAACATTTTAAACAAAGAAAAACAATTGTAAAGTGTAATTATTTTTGTTACACACTGTTATTGGGAGGAAATATTGCTTTGTATGTTAAAAGTATCGAAAAATAAGGTATACCTTAGGGCCGATAAAAAACAAAAGTACAGTGGTTTAAACGATATAAATGGCGAATAAATGGAACTTCATTTAGAAGACAATGGATGACAACCTCATAGATTTCTTTTTTCTTTGTTTTGATAAAATTTTTAAATTTTAAATCTAGCAACCCTTTGCCTTAATATTTCCTGCCCTAAGGCTTTCCAGTTAAATTTCATCTGTTGCTCCTAAAAACATTTGCATTTCAAACAAAAATTCAAAAAAATCCTAAAACAATTTAAAAAGAATTAACAAAATTGACTGATTGGGTTTACAAATTGTACGTTTAGATTGTGTCAGTCGATTAAATCAGTGTTGTTAGCATGTGTCAACCAAAACTTTTGGAAAACTTTATGTCAGTGTGTTCAATCGATTGCCTATATATTCAATTTAATGTGTTGTTTTTTTTAATGTGTTTTATGTTTCTAAAAACAAATTAAATCTTATTACTTATTTTGTATACACACAGCAGCTAAAATTAAAATTTAAAAAATCAAAAATTAATTTGTTTCTTGCAAATTGCATTCTCATATTATAAATTATTAGGCCTATTAAAATATGAAAAATATTGCGTAATAAATTACTTGCATTTAATTTTTAAATTGTTTTAATTGCCAATTAAGTATTCGAAACTAATTTTAGTATTAAAAATTATGCTTCAAATTTCTTTAAAAAGCAAAGCAAAAGCAACATTTTCCTTAAAACGTAATTAAAACAATAGAGAATAAAAATTAAAATTAAAAATTTTAACTTTTTTAATTTGTATTTGTATTTAGAGAGAACAAATGTTTTAAAAACTAAATTTCAATCTCAGATTACTTTGTCTAACAGCATTTTTACTTTCTTACTTTTGTTTTGTTTTTTTGCGTTGCATTATTTAGTTAACGTTGATTATTTGATTTGATTTGACTTGATTTTTTTTTTTATTTTGATTTCATTTTCAATTTTTTTTTTTTGTAATTTTTTTTTATTATTATTTTAATATTTTGTTGTGTTTAATTAAATTTGCTGCAATGATTTTAATTTATTTTTTATTATTCTTGTTTTGTTTGTATATGTTTATTTATTACTTTTGTTTTTATATTTTCAAATTTATTAAATAATATCTTGTTCTTAAAAAAAAAAAAAAACAAAAACTATTACAAGTAAAACCCAGCAAACAATTTCACATATTTTATTTTTTAATATTTTTCTAAAAGTTCATCTAAAACTCTTTTACTTCTTCTCTTATTGAGCATGATCTCTTCCTATTCCCTGGATTGTTATATACAAATGCCAGATTATATTATCTTTCAGGTGATTTAGCAAAGGTATGACAAATTTTCGTTTATCACCTTGATGTTAATGCCTCGAATATCTCTTTTGATCGCAAGCCGTATGTTAAGATTCTTCGTAATCCGAATTTTATAAAAATTGTTATTTTCATTGCTATACATATACATATATGTACATAATCGATCATAACTACCCTTCAGTCAGGGTTACAACCTAGCTTCTCACAACTCTCATGTTGTGTGAACCTAGAGTTTAAGGTCGATTCCGAACGGCAGATATTTTAAAAGCTTTTTCTGGTAATTTTATTTACACTCAGAGTTTTTTCCAGAATTCTGCCATGAGGAAGTCGCCTAAGAAATATTTTCATATTTTCGTTTTAATGCCTGACCAGGGTTTTGAACCGCGGCCTTGCGTTCATAAGCCAACACACACCCCTACTAGACTACGGTTACTTCATTACTATATCTGCTGTAAACACCAAGACAGATAGAACTGTTGTCAGAATCTTAAGCAGCTTTGATTAGGAACATCATTTATGTTTCCAAGCTTTTGTGTTTTAATGCTTGGAAACATTGAGTTGCCAAGTTGAGCTTTGAGTTTGGAAACCACTTTGGTAGATTCTTGAGAATTCAGTTTTACATTTTCGGTTCATACTTATCGTTGGCATAGATCAGCTTTTTAGGTGTGCAAAAGTGTCCTCAAATATATTGCCATTGCTTGAACGGCTGTAAACCGTAGTAGTTGATACAAGAAGACTTTGTCAGATTCCTAAAATCCTATTAAATGTCTCAGATATTTTCCCCTTTTGTAGTACAGGACATTAAATATGAAACAATCAAGGCTGCTACCAAATAGAATTGGAATAAATTCATGCGTGATATTGGAATTTCTCTGTAGAGAATCAAACAAAAAATCTCATACAAGCTGTACTTATTTGTAGAAGAAAGATAGGAGAATAAGCTTGCTTTTATAGACAACTCTGGCCCGCTATAGTTATATGCAGCAGATCTGTATTACACCAAATAAAAGACCACCGAAGAAGTCCCATAGAAATGTATTTGCGGCATTGCCCTCTAAGTAGACAAGCCCAGAGTCTGGGACTGCCACTTAATGACACCTGCTGAAGTTGTAAGGATGATGATGAGTATGAGGAGCAGACTTCATAAACAGTTGAATGAGAATATCAATATTACAGTATAAATTTTTAGAACGCAAATAAGCTATGCATTTTAAGGCTATTTTCGATTAAAGGTCTATAATATCGCAGTCTAGTAGGTAATGTATTGATTAATTAGATGTGGGCCCTCGGCTCAAACCCTAGGTTAGAAATATCCACATAAATAAAAAAAATTTCTTCTGAACTCAGGAGATTTCCGGCTTTCTGGTTGAATTTCAGCACAAATGGTGTGAGAAGCTAGGTCATGACCCTAACTAAAGGTGTTGTAATGTATTTATAAAGAACACTGGTCAATAAGGAAAATCGAATTTTCTCATACCACACATTTCTGCTACGATCTATTTTCCGATTTCCAATATAATGCTTTGTATGAGTAGCTGTAGCGTTATTCAGGTGATTTTTTTTTTTTGGCATTCCTATATTATGCCGGCTGTTATTGTTTTTTGATGTACAAAAAGTCAGTCACTGCTGACACCAGTTTAGTTAGGATGGTATTTCCTTTTGATATATTCTATTATCCGATCCATTATTACCGAGTATTTGGGTTGCACTGCATTTCTTTTATAGTTTTGCGATAGTAATCTGCAATCAACCAGCTGATTTATCCCAGCAGATTTATCCCTTTTTTGTCTGAGAAGAATGTCTATTTGATAGTCTAATAACGACTACTACTTACGCCGTGGTTTAATATCTACATACATACATACATAATTGGCCATTACAACCCTTCAGTCAGCATTACGACCTAGCTTCTCACAACCATTTATGTTGTGTACGTTAATTTTATACATGAGTGGCGGGACCTACAGTTTAAAGTCGACTCCGAACGACAGATTTTTGAGAAGCTTTTCATGGCAATTTCTACTCTCAGAGTCTTTACCAGAAATCTGCTGAGAGGAAGTCGCCGAAGAAATATTTTTCGTTTTGATGTCTGACCTGGGATTCGAACCCGGGCCTTTCGTCTAATAAGCCAACACACTACCCATTAGACCACGGCGACTTCTTTAATATCTAAGGAAGGAAAAAAGGTGCTTAAGCAGATTAAGCAGCTAGCCCTTCTTTGTTCTTCTGAAAACTTAAGAAAGGATCATTGATGCTTTTTTAAGATTTACCCATTATACTACAGGCTTTTATCATTTCAACGAGCTTTCAAGAAATAAAAATCTGTTGAGATTACACTGTCCAATGCACGTATTAACAAATAATCTTAAAAACCCGCCAAAAATCTTTTGACCTACTGAATAATAGTCTATATTTCTTACATAGGCACTTAAGAAGCCTATATTGTTTGCTGGGTTATTTGCATAAAACAATTAAACTCTGTTGCTATTTGTTGTTTTTGATTTTTTTTTTAAGAAAAAGACATTATTTAATTAGTTATTGATTTGAGATTTTTTTGTTTTGTTTAGAAAAACATTTTATTTTATTTTTTATTTAATTTAATTTAATTTATTTATTTGTAAATGTAAATAATCCAATTGGGTGTGTGTTTTCTTCTATGTTTTTTTATATTCGTTCAAATACATTTTTTGGTATGTCTATGATTGACTTGATTATGTGGTCATGTATAAAACAAAAACAAAAAACCAAATAAAATCTAAAACCTTAAACCATCAAAAAAAAACACAAATCAAAAATTCCTTAAAAATACATAAAAAAAAAATCTATAAAAATAAATAAAAAAAAAAAAATTGATAACAAAATCAGGACTAAATTTCCCACCGGATCATAGTACCACAGCTGCTTCATTATCGGCCACGGCAGCAGCCGCAGCCACCGGCAACAACCCTAATGCTGGCAACGGACTATTGGCCACCCCTATATCCATGCAAAATCTGGTTACCTTAGCCTCCCTGAATCCCGGTACTGTACAGCCCAGCCATGTTACACAGGGCGCAACAGCACAGCAGCATGTCAGTGTGCCAACTTCGCAGGCGCTTAGCTTTAGTGCGACACCCATACATCATCATCACCATCATACGCATGCAGCAGCACAACAGCATCAACAGCATCAGGCTCACTTGGCTCAACTATCGGCTGCCCATCAAATGTCTATGGCCGCTGCCACACCACCATCTTTGGCGGCTCATTTTGGTAGTCCCACTGGTCATCATCATACTCTATGTAAGTAGCAATTTTCCCATTCTTTTTTTTTCTTTTACAATTTCCACTTCCTTTTTACTTTCCTAGTTTTAATTGTTGTTTGTTTGTTTGTATGTACGTGTATGTGTGAAAAAAAAAGAAAATGAAACAATTTTCTTGTATTTAGTTAATGATGCACCCGTTATATTCGCTATTGCATGCCACAATTGCTAATTAATTCTTTTTTATATTTTCTCTTAATTTGGCTATAATTAAACAAATAAATTTTTAAAAAAATTTCTAAAGGTTTTCTAAATAGCAAATAAAAGCCTTAGTACACTTTTTTTTTTATTAAACACTTAATAATGTACATATAATATTAACATTAAGAATATTTAAATAATTTTTTAATTTAAGATAAAAGCCATTTTATGCTGTACTCCATATACATATGTATTCAATTCTTTAAAACAAATTCGAATATTTTTTTTCCAAAATATTGAAAATTATTTGAAAATTATCAGTGGAGATATGCTCCGTTTTGGACTGTCATTTTAAAAGGAAATTTATTTGTGACCTAGCCATAGAAACCCTTACCTCAATTGACAGAATATGGTAACAACTGAATTTTTTCAATCTAATATTGGAACAATTTGTTACCAACAGTATTATTGGTACAGGCTGTAAGTCGGAATTTATATAAATCTGAAGCATATTGGTCTTGCATGTGATATGTTCAGATAACATGAATTAAAGGTGCCATTTCTTTCCCTTTGACTTCTAATTCTCAAAAATGTAAAGATATTGGTCGTGTAGCGCCGAAGAGGTTAACATGTAGACCAATCACTATTAACCATATCATTAACTGGAATACCGAACTGTGACTGAAAAAACTTAACTGCCATAAGTAGGCGTACTAAATGTTCATAAGTTCATGAGTTCCCAGATATATTTGATATGCTTTCCACATCTCCCTCTATGAACATTACATCTCAATAATAATTGGTAAACTTCAGGAGAAAACGTTGTCCGAAGAATTTGGCTCGTAATCAACAAAACTTAGGATTTTTTATTTTCTACATTTCAAAATATAAAATTTCATGAAAGCTTTCCATTGTGTAGTTGCGTAAGGATAATATAGTATCAAAAAAATTTATTGTAGTGCCCTTACCCTATACAGGGTCAGTGTACCCTGGGACTTGAGAATAAAACTCGTTATTAGCTATTTGGGTCTTTAATGCATGTCAATTACTGCTATTAGGCTCTGTCTGGATAGTCTGCAAGACTTTACACAGCAATAGTTCACGGATGACTCAATGCCTTCCTGACTTGGCAAAAGTTTTTCCTATCTCCCTCTTCATTATCGGCAACTATACTATAACTTTCCACTTTCCATACCCCAGAAAAGTTTTTGTAATATCACTTGCCTGGATAGATTTCTCCTAAGATTGTATTTCTTTGCTTAGTTGCTTTAATCTGTTCAGACAGTTCCATACTAACCATTAGTCAACATCATACGAACTAAGTAGTTAGATGGGAAATAGAGTAAATAGTGGTTTTGAAGATACCTTCATTGTAGTTTCCTACTATAGTCCGCCACAAAATATTTTTTCAAATTTCTTTTTTATTTGAAAGTACAATCTTTCGATTAACAATGGAAAATAATTTCATTCAAATGGCTGCTTCGGCTGGCCATGCAGTAGCCTACACAAACGGTCTAATTTCTAAGTACATTATCGACTGTGTGCAGCTGTATTTTCACCATTATCCTTTAAAGCGGCAATTGTCTCTGGCTTGTCGACGTAACACTTATGTTTGACGACAGCCCTTAAATAATAGTCCAACGGTGCTGCAAATCGCAGCTCGGAGGTGGCCAAACGACATCAGCTCTGCGGCTCTGCGATCTTCAAAAAAGGGGCGCAAAACATTGAGTGTAGTTTCGGCTGTGTGGCATGTAGCGCCATCCTGTTGAAACCAAATGTTCCCAACATCCTCCTCTTCAATTTGAGCAAAATTCAATTTGAACAAAAATTTGTTCCATCATACTATATTGAGTGATACAATCATAAATATATTAAACAATAGTTATTTTTTTTTCTGTTATTATTATACCCAATAGTTGGAAAACTGTAAAGGTATAATATCTGTTCGCAATATCCTTTGACGTATATTTTTGAAGAAATATAAATAAATGAATTAAATTTTATGGCAATAATTTTTCTTGTTAACTTTATAGTCAAATAAATTTATTATTAATAAAAATATTAATTTGTTGACAATTTCTGGTAATAAAAATTGTCCAAAGGAAGAAAAAAAAAAACAACAGGATTCCAGTTTATAGCACTTTTCTATCATATTCAGCGTTGAAAATAATAGCAAAAATAAAAATTTGCCTACGAAATGAAATTTATTGCAAAAATCTCATGCCCTACAGTAAGCATACTACTTTTAGCTTAAACGTAAAGCAATTAGCATTAGAAAAATATAAGGAAATATAATGTCGACTTTGGAGATCGTTAGGGAAATATTGTTTTTTGATATTAAAATTTTCGTTAAAGTAAAGGACAAACAATAAAAGTCTTGAAAAAAAGAGAGAATAGAGAGACTGTTTGTATGTATATATACACACATAAAGGATAATAATCTGGCAAACTGTTAAATATCAAAGAGCAAAAATTTTGTTTTTCCTGGTCTTTTATTATGTTTTTGTTTTTGGTTTTGTCTTTTTATTTTGTGCAACATTTTTTACATTTCATTGTTAGAGGACAACAACCAGCCAAGCCGGTGAATGGAATGTAATAAACGAAAATATTTGAAAAATAAAAACAAAACAAAAAAAGCTTACAAAAAATATTCGAAGCAAAAGATGAAAATCAAAAGCATTTTACTGCTGCTACTGCTGCTGCCACTGTAAAGCTTACAAAAAAATATGACAAAATCGCTAAACGAAACAATGGTGACGATATGCTTTGGCTTTGGCTATAAACAATAACGACGACAGGATATGGTGACAATAAAAACAAAATGAAAATGAAAATAAAAATAAAAACAAAATCTTTATGGATTTGAATAACAACAATATGTTTTTGAACATATTTTTTCTTCTCTTTTCTTTTCTCTTCTACCATTACCACCAACTTTTTCTTTCAGTGGATGTTGCTGACTTTAAACTTTTTGTTTTGAATTACAAAAAAAAATATTTTCTTTTGTTGTTAGTATTTTTGTTAAACCCTAAAAACAACAAAATCATTTTGAATTTTCATTAGAAAAAAAAACCGAAAAAATCAACTGCCACTGCAATAATAACAACCCATTCCCCGAATAAACCCTAACAACAAATACTGCAACAACGCAAATCTGCTGAATTTGCTTACAATCGTTGTATAAAAAAAACAACAACAACCACATGATAAACTAAATACAAAATCAAACAACAAATTTTTCCTTTTCTTGTTGTTCTTTTTCAAAATATTCGACACAAAAATCTAAAAATGTATCAGACACCCTACTCTTTCCTATCCTTTCTCTTAATATAGTTTTCGCTTCATAAGCAGAGTACTTCTGTTACAGTTTAAGTGCCAAAAGTATTCATAAGCAAGTTTTGTTAGAATTGCAAAGACTTCCATGGAAACTTCTGAAGTACAGGTCCATTCATAAGTTAGTTTTCTTGGAGTTGCAAAGCCAAGCTTAAGAATTTATGAAGTGTAGGACCAGATGCTATGACTGAAGGCTGTAACCAGTGCGATTTGTATTACACCGACCTAGAAATTGAAATTAAAAATAAAAAAAAAACGAATCCATCCATTGTTAGTCAGTCCATGAAGTTGGCTATGGAATTTTAAAACTGGAGAGACAAGGCCAGCATATTAGCTGACAGCGTAACGGTTTTAAGAATTGCTGCTTAAGTAAGCTGAATAATATATTGAGACTTCAATAACTATATATTAGTACAACGATGATAAAACTGAATCATCAACGAAACCTAGCTTCAAACGCCACCTCTATTTTGTAAGTTAATTGTACTCAGGAGTGGCTAAACCTACAGTTTAATATTGATTTTGAAAGATTTTTTGAGAAACTTTTGAAAAGTCGCGTGGATTATTCTGTGCGCATTTCAGAAAATCTTCGGATCTATTATCGTATATCTATGAATCGATGTATACGTTAAACTCTTGCTTACATAATTAGTCATTACAACCCTTCAGTCAGGGATTACGACCTAGCTTCTCACACCCACTTATGTTATACATGAGTGGCGGGATCTACAGTTTAAAATCGTCTCTGAAGGAGAATTACAATTGGCAATTTAATTTACTCTCAGAGTGTTTGCCAGCAATTTGCAGAGAGGAAGTCGCCGAAGAAATATTTTCATATTTTCTTTTTGATGTCCGACCGGGGATTTGAACTCGGGCCTTACGTCTAATAAGCCAAAACATTACCTACTAGACTACGGCCACTTAAACACTTAAGAAACTTTATTAGGCAGTCGCATACTTAGCGCTCAAATTGCGGATAGATATATCTTACCCAAGTAATCACCCAAAATAGAAAGCAATAAGCCAACTCAAGAGCTCTTACAATCTCTCAATTCTTAGTCCCCGATTGTCCGAATTCATATTATATAGCAAATGTTTTCAATACTATCGTGTGTTTAAGCTTCAACCAGAATTCATAGACTTTTCTCTGCCTCTGAAACACAACCTAAATGGCGTAGCTTGTTCAAATTTGAATAGGAGTCAAACAGTAGAACAGGCGCAGAGTTGTCTTTCCAGCTAAGAAACAGGAAAGACACTGACCCAAACTTGTTATTTTCGATGGGATTTAGTCATTATCAGCTGTTCCAATCTAGTGAAATAAAAGAATTCTGACCTTTACTGTTCATAAGTTTAGCATAGGTGATATGGACTTTATTCTTCTCAGCAGAACTCTGAAAAAATTCTGAGAAAAAGTATTTAAAAAATTTGTCGCTCGGAGTCGACGTTAAACTGTAGGTCCCGCCACTCACGTATGAAATTAACAATGTACACAAGGTGAGTGGTGTAAGAAGCTTGACTAAAGGGTTGTAATGGTCAATTATGTATGTATGATATGGACACTGGATGACCCACCACGTTTGACTTAGAAGATAATATAGTGCGCCACTATCGCACACAATTTTCATCGGTGTAGAAAAGAGGGCCAAGTGAAATAGGATGTTTCATGCACCTACCCTGCTATGAGGGCTATTCGACAATAATGGCAAATGTTTTACTTAATTAAAATTGACTTCGAATGTAGCTGCGCTTAATCTAGGAGTTATAAAGGCTCATATTGTTTCGTGTCTACCATGTTTATGTGACGTAGTTTAAAAGTTATTCATAGTCAATCAACTGTAACGTTTGTTTATCTCTTCTTAATTTAGTTTCTATACAAAAAACCCAAAGTAGAGTGACCCATAAAATAAAAAATAAAAAAAAATTCTCCTCAATATTCAAAGCGTAAAATTGAATATTTGGTCAATGTGCGAGTATGTATTTGTTGTTAGTCACTAAAGCGTTACTTTTTGTTGTTTCCCCCACTGTCATTTTCATTTTTGGTATTTTTGCAATTTTAGAAGTTTTTCAATTTGTGTGTGTGTCTGTGTGTGTGTGTGTGTATGTTGTGGGTCTTATAAACAAAAATTTAGATTTGATTTCTCCCTGTTTTTTCTATCCCACTTGTTTTTTTTTTCCGGGTTGTTGTCGTTAGTTTTGTGTTATTTAGTCAGTCAGTGACAGGTTAGTGAGGGAATTGCCAGTTCCAGTTCCATTTGGTGTTTGAGATTTTTACTTTGTGTGTTGCTGTCGTCGTTGTTGCAATTGAACTCTTTTTTTTCTGTTTTCGTATACAAGTTGGCTTTTGGTCCAGATGGGGCTGGGACGTTTTTATTGCAGCATCGCATATGGTATGCAGTGGCTACAATAAAACCCATAAAGATTTGTTTATTTAATCATGAACATTGACTATTTGGCTGGTGTTGTTATTAAAAAACCAACAAAAAGATGCGAAAAACATTGAAAAGAATAAAGAAATTTCAAAAGCAGTTGTTGTGCCTTTGTTTAAACGTTTTTCCTTTTCAATTGAAAATCACCCCTCTTTAGTCAGGTGTTATGAAGTGGAGAAAAAATATTTGTCAAAAGAAATTTTTGGATTAAAAAGAAAAGAGTGTAAAGTTATGCGTAAAAGATTTTCATATTTCCTACCTTATAAGGGGTATACTTCTGTTACAGTTTGAGGCCAACAAGCATTCATAATTGCCAAGCATTCCATAAAAATTTGTGACTGGTAGGATCAGAATTCTTTGACTGAAAGCGGTAACCAGAGAGATTTGTGTTACATTGATCTGGAAATTGCAATTTCAGACATTCCAAGAAATTGGGCACGAAATGAAGGAACTGTTGACACAAGACTGGCAGCTTAGCTGTTGGAATATAGTGCTGAACACGAAGCACATAATAGTTTTAAAAATGTCTAACAGTCTTCATTTTATAAGGAGTTACTGTGAATATTTTTAGCTAGACAGGTTAGTAGAATGTAAAAGTTATGTTATGCCTACCGACATACACATAAGCCACCATGTAGACTTGCTGTGCTCTCACCATTACGAATACCACCTTACTTTCCACAGGAAGTCTGTATCATGCACAGACTTTCTTAATTTCTTCCACCTCTCTGAAACATGTTATAGAATGTGTACAATACTGATAATCCGAGCCTACGAAAGTGCTAAGGTCGCTGAAGGTGTAGGCATCGAGTAGAATAAGTTATTGATATACATATACTTTTGTCCTAAGCCATCCGATCAGCATTTGTAACTGTTATTCAGTCAAGAGTTTCAAATACTTAAATGTGACTTTCTCTGTGACAAGGATATGTACAGTTTGTCGCCTTCCCACATTTGCAGACTATTTAATTCGCTTTTCTGTGCTCCTTCCATTCTTTTATGCACAATCAGAATCGCTTATGTACAATAAGAATCCTTTGGAAGCCTACTTTTTTCTGGATATCACTAAGCTTTCCACGGTGCCTGACAATGAGGCGGAAATACTGAAAGGTATACTGAAAGAAATACTGAAGGTATCTGAAGGTATCATATCTTTCTTCTACCCGCACATTGGGAAGAATTAAAATATATGCCAAGATACCAGTTTCTCCACTATAAATACGAGGAATAACTGAAATTTTATCGTTTTCCAAAGCGTAGCTAAGTTTTATTAGTTTTATTAGGCCTATTTAATTATTTTTTATTGAATTTTTTGATGGCCATTCTAGCTAATGAAACTCTTTTTATATTTTCTAATGCCCATAACTGGGCTCAGCAGTTAGTCAAGTTTGTTTATATCAAACTGAACTAAAGGTATAGTTTCCATCTACTATTTTTTTTTTATCGGGTAGTGTGTCGGGATACTAAACAAAATCTCTGATTCGAGACCCCTGTTCTGATATCTTGAGAAAAAGATTACAAAATATTTCTTTTAATTTTTCACAAATTTTTCGTTAAAAGCACTGTGAGTAACCAATTGCCATGAAAGAGGTTCTCATTTATTTTTTAAATTTTTTTTTTAAGCTGATGATTAATATATTGACTGCCATGGCAAATTTCAGAAAACTGATAATTTGATGTTTTCACATTAGTGAGTACGAGATAACCTGAAATTTCGCAACCAAGAAGGGAACACATTCTACGAGGTATCTCGTAGTTGCCAGTCAACGTGTTAAATATCACATACAATATAAGCAAAACGATAAACTAAGATGTAACCCTGGCTATGTACGCATGTATGGCGTCTGTTGAAAGAATATCCTTTTAACCCTCCATTACCCGCGCCAAAAAGTGAAACACCAATACAACAGTATTATTGGCATTACATATTTCAAAAAAATTATTTTCAATCAAAAACGAAACTTATTACGAATAATTAAGGTTAATTAAGCTGTTCAATTGATAAAGATAAAAATGTTTTTTTTTTTTTGTTTACACTTGAAACGGCTACGTTTCTAGTCTAAAGTACGAAAAGAATCAGCCGATCTTCTTATTCCTGTTTTGCTTGAACGATCTTAATGAACAAAAACGTCCAAACGGTGTGAGAGTTCCACCAGCTTTTTTAAAATTTTTTTTAACCAATTATATACCTTTTACCTAGAATTTGCTGAAAAGAAAACTATGCAAAAGCCGTTTTCAAAAGGAAATTCAAACTTCAGAGTGTCCCTATAAACAAAAATCAGCTGAAATTTTTAATATTAAATATTTAATTTATTTATTTTTATTCTTTATTTTTCCCATTTTTTAACAGTCAAGCATCTCAATTAAAATCCAACAATAAAAGAATACAACAATATATTGTTGTAATTAAAACAAAAACAAAAAAAAAAAACATTTTAAAAAACTGAATACACCAACTGAACGCCAATTTTAAAACCTTTTGTGTAAAAATTGTTTTTTGTTATTTTTCACATTTTACCCACACGAAAGAATATGAAATTTGAAAATTTTCTGTTTCGCACTAAAGCGTTCCTTTTAAAAGGTGGAAAGAGATGTTTTGAAAACAGCCAAAACAACAACAACAACAACACGTTGTAATAGAGAGTTATTTTTATTTTATCCTGTTGTTGTATTTATCTTCATGAGTGTAGGTGTATGTATGTATGTGTGTGTTATTCTTTTGTTTTGTATTTATATTCGGTGTACGTATAAGTATCCTTATGCTTGCATACACTTATGTGTTGAGTTGTGTTATTTAACAAATACATGTTATCGTACAAATAAACAAATAAAAAAAAACAGTTCATACAAGTATAATATAGACACATTGATAGAGAGAGAGAGAGAGAGAGAGAGAGAGAGCAAGAGTGGGAGTGAGAGAGTGAAATGTACAAAAACAAAATAGGAAGAATAACTGAAAAATTATTATACAACACTTGTATTTGTGTAATTAGAACATAAAAGTTCATACAAATTAAACCGAGTACCCAAAATCCTATACATAAACACATACATATGTTTGAACCCTTAAATTTAAATGTACAGTGGGAGGTAGAAATATAAGCAATTCCTTTACTTTTTAATTTTATTTTAAAATATTAATACAACATGTATTGGCCTCTATTTATTTACGATTTAAAATGAAAGTATGATTTTTTTAATTTTCTATTTTATACTTTTATTGCTCACTGTCCACACATACATATGTACATGTGTACGTTGTAATGTCTTTCACTTGTTGTGTATTTTTTTTTTCATATATTTTTGGTGTAATTTAAATAACCTCCGTTTATGCATACAATCAACAAAAACACACTTGTACACATACATACACACATACATTCATATCTACAAACACAAACACATACAGTCTCAAATACAAAAACAATACATGCAAACAAACACTTTCCCAATGGAATTCTATTTTCATTTGTTCGTTGTTATTTTAATTTCTGTTCACAATTTTACATATGTATTGTATTGTATTGCTGTGCTTGTGTTGAAATTTAATGCTCATTTTTTATTTCTTTCCTTTCCTCTCCTTTTCTTTTATTTTTCATTTTTTGTTTACATGTTGCCCTTATTAAAATGTATGTGTGTATGTGATTGTGTGTATTTGCTTTCAACATAGGTTTTGTTATGCCACAAATTCTGTGCCATGAAATAAATGAGTACATAATTATCATGGCATTCGAGGTGGCTATCCACCTCACCCACCACCACTCCTCCTAATGTTACAAGCTCTACACTTGAGATTCTTATATTTTTTTTTTCTACGTTCTTTCTTTCTTTATTTTTGTTTATTAAATGTTAATAAAATAAAATGAAAAACAAATTTATTTAAATAATTTTAAATATTTTTTCGTCTGTTTGTTTTCCATTTAGGGACTAGCACTGAGGCACTTACATCACCATACGCCCCAACACTTAATCCATTGACCAATGGTGCTTATGCAGCGGCAGCAGGAGCAACAGCACCCCTTACAACATCAGCTCTACAGGCAGCCGCCGCAGGAGTAGCTGGCAAACAAATTGAAGGTTAGTTGTGTATTCTTTATAATTTTTTCAAATACGTTTCTTTTCCTTTTTGGTTTTTGTTGTATTATGAAAACAATAAAAATAAATAATAAAAGCAGGGGGACAAAAATTAAATTAAAAACTTTTTTTTTTTTTTAAATGCTCTACCAGGTATAGGAAAAGTATAACCTTTGGAGAATAGCTCCAAGTGGGAGTTTTTTTTTTTTTTTGTGGAAATGGAGCATAAAAAAGGATGCGAAATTATTTTTTTTTTCCTGGGTTGGCTTAGGCTTTTTTCAATAAAAAAAAAAAAATTATGGTTTCCTGATTTTTATATTTTAGGCATGAGAAAAAGACTTTAAATTTGATTTCATATTAAAGTTTGTGGCAATATTTGAGTTGTGTGGTGCTATAAGCCGCATTAGGATATTTAGCCACTAGAAAGTGGTTGGAAATGAAGGAGTAAGACTGAGAATATAAAATACCATTTGGCAGTTTGCAAAAGTTTACAGAAGCCATTTTTACAGAAGACACAGTTGGCAATAGTACGATGAAACATAGGCTCGTCTTTGCTTCTCAGAGTCTGACTAGCAGCAAGTAGGATACTAAGACTTATTAAAAACCACTCTACTTTACACGTGCTCTTAAACTGCACTTAAACTGCAATTACTTTTCAAGTTATTACCCAACTTTTATACGGTATTGGTTTAATGCCCTCTCTCATTGTCTCTTCAATATAAGGCCTTATTTATCTAAAAAAAAAACATGCCTTGCTTAGAAGTTCTTAAAAGTTTTAATTTATCAAATAGTAGACGAAATTCTAGCACAGGCTCTTCCCATAAAGCAAGTAACGTACTTCGTCTCTACAGTATTCATAGAAATTAAATTTTTTCTTTGAAAACTGAAATAGTCGTGATACTGACCCACGCTGCTCCTAACAAAATTCAGGATTTTCTTGCTCATATTTGATAAGCATCCACGTGTTTTCTTCTGAGACCCATTTATGCTGCACAAGTTCCAAGTATATATTCTGAAGATTCTTTATCCCTATCATAGAAACTACATATTGGACTTAAAGCGATCTCTATTTTGGACATGTGATGTTTGAGCCTTCTATGCCTACTGCGATTGCAGCTAAAATCTCTTTCTAGGGATTTAGTTATGTATGTATGTATTTAGTTTGATTAGTTTCTGCCTTTCTCTCTCTTCACGCTCAACAGGAGGTTTCTGGTACAAAAAAAATTTAGCGTTCTTTTATTGGCACTCCTTGCAACCACATCTGCCGTGAATATCCTATGATCCAGCAGAGTGTGACTATATCTCACCTACCTTCAACTGCATCAGCTTTTCCACACAATAACGTATTATTCTGCGGACAACCCCATTAGATCGGAGTGCCCGAAGGGCGATCAGAAAATATTGCTATATTCCGACTATTTTACTTCCTGTTTAAGTTGTAATGGGCAAGTAAGTAGTGTGCTGCTTTAATAGACGTAAAGCTAGGGTTCGAGTTCCAGGCCAGATATCAAAATAAAAATACAAAAAGTATTTTTTTGGTGATTTATTCTTAGCAGATTTCTGGAAAAAATTCTGAGAGTAAATAAAATTACCATGAAAAGTTTCTCAAAAAATCTGCCGTTCGGAGTCGACTTTAAACTGTAGGTCCCGCCACTCATGTATAAAATTAACACACACAAGATAAGTAGTGTGAGAAACTGCGGTCTTCTTGGTGACGACTGTCTAATGGTAAAGGTATGGCAGTGGCCATTTTATAGTCACCTAGCAGCAACTCGTTTCCTTGCCGTTCGCATTTTCCCTCTTTCCACCCTTCCTAAACCTGCATGAGTAGGGGCCATCCCCCCATATAAAAAAAAGTATACTTTTAATTGGAACATATACGCGGGTTTTTAATTGTTTTCTAAATATTTTACTCTTACATGGAATAGTCCTGTTTCTATTTCTTATTAGTACTTGACCAACAAAGGTCCGTTTCTCAAAAGAGTAGGTAGTGCAATTCACAGACTATGTGGGATCTTATTTTAAAGAGAAATGTTAATAAATAAAGATTAAATAAAAATCAATTCATCGAATTTGTTTTAATTTCGCTTTATAAACCTCCGCTCTATGAATGTAATTCGATAGATATCACTAACTATTCTAGATACAATAAATTTTGATTAGAGTTTAACATGACTTAGATTTATTTTAACTCACTTAAATGTAAACAAAGATAGACGTTAGAATAAAGCGTAGATGAATAAGTCATTTTCATGGAATACAATTTTGCATCTGAAAATAAAACCAAACCAGTAGCATAAATCTTTACGAATCTTTTTTTATTTGCTTTCCATTAATATTACATTTCTATTGCAGGTCCCGAAGGCAGTAATCTATTTATTTACCATTTACCTCAGGAATTCACCGATACTGATCTCGCTTCAACATTTATACCGTTTGGTAATGTTTTATCTGCCAAAGTATTTATCGATAAACAAACAAATCTGTCCAAATGTTTCGGTTTCGTATCCTACGATAATCCACATTCGGCCTCTGCTGCCATACATGCAATGCATGGCTTTCAAATTGGCACCAAGCGTTTAAAGGTGCAATTAAAACGTTCTAAAGATGCGGCCAAGCCTTATTAAAACAAAAAAAAAAAAAACCAAAAAAAAATTTTTTATTTAAAAAAGTAGGAAAAATATTTTATTAAACAAAACCAGAAGAATAAAAATAAATGGTAAAAATTGTAATTTGAGTGCCTTTAGCTTATAATTGTTAAATAAATTAAATTTTTAAAATTTTAAAAATAAATAAAAGGAGAAAGAAAAATAAAAATAAAAAATGAAATAAAATTATAACCAAAGGACCAATTGTTTTTAACAATATTTTTTTTTTTTGTTTTTAAATAACAAAAGAATTTTTAAAGAAAAAATTTTTTTTTAAAAGAAATTTAAATTATTTTAAAATATTTAAATTAAAACAAATAAAAAAGAGAAAAGAAATATTAAGTCCCTCTTTATAAAGTGTGTAGTAATAAAACCAAAGAAAAAAGTAGCAAAATCATAAACTAATAAATAAAATATTAAACAAAATAAAAAACAAAACTTAATATTAATAATTAATAAATATTTAATTAAATAATGAACAAAAATAATGTATATGTATATACATACATACATATTTAATGAGTTTTAAAATATGTTATCAAAATTTATTAAAAATTTGTTTCATTCTTTTTTTTCTGTTTTTTTTTTTAATTGTCATATTTGTGGTGTTTATTATTCAATTAGCAATTGTTTTAAATTTTTTTTAATTTTTATTGTTTATTTTTTTTTTTATTAGATTTTTAAGTAAAAAATTACAAGAAAAAAAAACATAAATTATTAAAAAAAAAAATAGAAAATATTTAAGCCAAATAGTTAAGTAAATATTTTTTCGTCATACATTTTTAAACGTATTCATAAGTGTTATTGTATTGTATTGTATTGTATTTAAGAACTAAGTATATCCCAATAAACAATTTAGGCTGGTATTTGAAATACAAGTTTTAGTTATCTTGGCTACGAAATACTTCCACAACTGAAATGCTACTGAGGACTTAGAAAAACTTTTAAATATTGTTATGGACAGGAAAAAATTTGCCAACGCAACTAAAACCTATCATAGACATTTATAGGAGGAAATAGTCAATATAAGTATTTCTGTGTATGAATATTGGTTTTCCTTTAGCCACACGGTGCTCACACACATAAATAATTCTTTTGCTGTGTTACGTACGAGGCCTTTGGTAGTCTTATGGATATGGTGCTCACATACGTCTTTTGCTACAATACACTCAAACCCAGCCGTCATCTTATGGGTATGGTGCTTATATAATCCATTTGCTACGATACGGACGATCGTCTTGTGGATATGGTGTCACATAAGGCTTTTGGTGAAGACCCACAGCATTATCCAGCAGAATACGGCTACACTACGCTACGTAAAGATAATGCTAATAAAGTGTGTACCGTAATTGATCGTTAAGGCAGACGTAGATAATAATGTGTAGGGCACACATGCAGTAGACTAGTTAAGGGAGGAAACAAATTATTTAAAAAAATATGGATTGAAATTAAGATCGGCTATTGATTCAATCGTTCAAATTGAATAGATCACGATGACTTATTTTGTTACTGCCTCATGGCCTATGGAACCAAAGTATAATTTTTAGGTATCGAAACAATTTCCAATACGATCTTCTCCCATGTAGTAGTCTTTCCTTTTATGATTTTTTGTTTATAAACACTGTCTACTTATTATTACCCATCTTTCAAAAACTTTGAAAGATCTTTTTGACATTTTTCAGTCCTCTTGGTTCCTAAGAAGAACTCTGCCCAAAGCAAAGTTTTTTATTTCTTTCATAAAGTGTAGTATTTTTATTTCATATTGCAGCCATCAGGCATCTCAACTTGTTCACTGGCCTTTCTTTTCTACGTTTTAATTGTCAAAAGCTATACGCGTAATATTATCCTACTGCTTTCCAAGGCTATGGTCAATTTACTTTGATTGGCGATGTATGATTTATTGGATTATAAGAGAGCTTTAAAAAGTTTAGTTTCTAAGCGAAGCCTGAAATCATTCATTGCCCGTAATAATGTCCAAGGCAAAGTTTTTTCATTTCGCTAAGAGTGTAGCATTTTTTAACACTCATTGCAGGCATTAGGCGTCTTTACATATTTACTGGCTTGTCTTTTCTACGACGTCTTTGTCTATTCAAGTCGAAGACAAAACGAGTGATGCCGTATTGTGACTTGCTAATGTCGTTTTCTGACTTCATCCTAATTTGTGTCAAAGTATTTTTCATATTATAGGCTCTTGCTTTGAGGTTGTCCATAGGTTTTTGTTTTTTTTTGTGGCTTTTAAGGTATATGTTAATCTCCTTGTTTTCTCGAGGGAACCGAAGGTTGGCCCATCTTTGTACAAAAATAGAAAGATTTCGAAATTCCTTCATGTAAAATTAAGGGAATGTGGAAATAATCAAATGAAATAATAATGAAAAAACCCTCTCGTTATAATAAAAATCTATGATAGTGTAGCAATAGAGTAGTACTCAAAGAGATTGGCTCAATGTATACTGTTGTTCCTACTTCCACTTTCTTTGAAATCAGGCTACTCCATTATGCCAAAGATATACGATAATGACTAGGTTGTCTGTAGCAGAGTACGGAAGACCTCGAAAAGTTGTGGTAAAAATTTGCAAAATCAGGGAGTGCAAATTGGATACTTTGATTTAATATTTAGTTTTTTTTTTATTTATTTCTTAATTCAAATATAATTACGAATTATATTTAATTACGTACGAGCTGTTTAACTTTAAACATATGCTCGGTGTAGTGTCACCGATCCAGAGTCTCTGGCGGTAATCGAACCCACGATCCTTACGCAAATAGTTTAGCTCATCATATCATTTAGACTAACTTCGATTAAATAAATTTCTTTTTGTTTTACTTATTATTTATTATTTAATAATGAAAATGTTTACAAAGAATCAGCAAAATTCATAAGATAACAAAAAGCAGGGTTTTAAATAAAATGTTTATTGGGATATGTTTGTAACAATATATAAAAAAAAGAGTGCAATTTATAACTAAAATTTACACTTAAATGGTAATATATTTTAAAATAATTAATTAGAAAATATTTTTTAAACATTCTAAACATTTTCAGCAGAAATTTAAAAAAAAAAGGAAAACAATTTTTGTAATAAAAGAGCAACATTTGCAATTACAAAATATTTATGTAAATGGCAACATGAAATAATATTTGAAATGAAAATCTAAATGGAATTTAAAAAAATAATTGTTATATTTATTTTAACAATTTAGTCAACAAGATACCAAAATATTTGAATTTTTTAATCAAAAAATATTCCAAAAAAAAAAAAAAACAAAAAATTAGAAAAATGCTGCTGAAAAATGTTTCCTTACTATTCATATTCTTAAATATTTTATAAAAATAAAAAACTACAAAATTTTAATTATTTAGAAATATATTTATAAAAAAAAATTATAAAACAATTAATATAACATACACCAATAAATAAACAACCACACATACACTTACATATACTGTTTAAAGTAGTAAAAGTCTGCATTAAAATAATAAAAAAAAACAAAACGTAACTTTTAACATTTTAAAAACTTATAAACAATTTAAAAATTAAAATATTATTTTTTGTTAAAATTTAAAATGAAAACATCTTTAATTTATAAAAGAAAATTTGTTAATTTTGTGTAAAAAAAAAAAAAAAATCAAAAGTAAACATTCTTTAAGTAATTGTTTTTAGTATTTAGTCTAAATGTTGTATTTCTTTTAAATATTAAAAAATTATTATTATTATTAAATAATAATTATTATTATTAATAACAAAATGTACTTAAATTTATATATTTAAAGTTGATATAATAAACATAAAATATAAATTACAATTTATTTAGTTTGTAGTCGTAAACAAATTTAAATAAAGGAAACAAAGCGGATAAAAAAAATAATAAAACATTATCAACAAATATTATTTAATTAAACTGAAAGTTTCTAATTAGTAAAAATTATTCTAAATATTGTGAAAAATTAAATTCAATTGAAAACCAATACATTTACTTTTGAAATACAATACATATTTACAAATAAATGGGAGTGTATACACAAAATATGCATGTGTGAGTTTTATTTCATTAAAAGCCGTTAATTAACAGTTAATTAATTTTAACAGTTAGATAAAATGTTTTTCGTTATTACAAGTGAACCATAAAGTAGAAGTAAGCGTCATCCTTTTGGTAACTTTTAAAATTAAGTTTATGCTTGAACTTGTATTCCTATTATTATTTTCAAAATGGCAACTTTAAATATAAACAAATTTAGTAAATACAATTAAAATAAGCCCGTCTTTGTCACTGCGTTTAAAAACACTAATTTAATTAAGCAATTATTTTTCAAAACGTTAATTTTATTTTATCTGTGGATTGTAATAGCGAAAAGAAGTTAAAGGTGACTTCAAAGTACACTTTAGCTAAACTCAACTTTAAAGGGAATAATTGTTATAGTGATGGCCCTTAATCTGATAACCTCAGTGGAAGCTTTCATTTCAATTACATTACATTCCATGAATTATAATAAACCAATTTTATTACATCGAAGTCGCCGTGGTCTGGTGAGTAGTGTGTTGGCTTATTAGACAAAAGGCCCGGGTTCGAATCCCAGGTCAGACATCAAAACGAAAAAATATTTTTTCGGCGACTTCCTCTCAGCAGGTTTCTGGCAAAGACTCTGAGAGTAAAAATTGCCATGAAAAGCTTCTCATAAAATCTGTCGTTCGGAGTCGACTTTAAACAGTAGGTCCCGCCACTCATGTATAAAATTAACGCACACAACATAAGTGGTGTGAGAAGCTAGGTCGTAATCCTGACTGAAGGGTTGTAATGGCCAATTATGTATGTATGTAATATTATTACATTCTTTATGGTTTTCTAATGGAAATCATGTCGCATAATTTTTAAGCTCCACTGCAACAAGTTATGTGTTTGTTATCTACAGTCTAAAAAGAACACCATTAGCGAACAAGTGTTGCTTTGGTTTGTTGTTGCTGTGTATATTATTTTAACAGGGTCTAGTGAACTCTGAAAGTTTTGATAACTTCCATCTTTTTGAAGCTACATCTGTCAAATTATATATAGAACATATGTATACATTACATTACAACCCTTTTTTCTTCGAACGTCCCCGGCCTCACACTAACCCACCCTCACCCGACCGTGGAGGGCTCGTCCCCATTACGTAGGGACACGTACACACTACAGTCCGGACTGCAGCGGCTAAGGGAAAAGTTATGGCAACGAGAAACATAAAACAGCTACAGAACTTAATCACAAGCTGAGTTAGGTAACAATTAAACGGAACAATTAGAGACAAGAAGGAAAATAGAATTTTATATAATAATTTATAAACTAACGCCAGTATACAAGCTACGCTTTACATTACAAACACTACAATTAAAATCTATAAACTCATAATGCATGTTAAAATCATTACATAATCTACGAAAAGGAAAATTACATGCATAATTCGTTCTATAGAGATTTAAAGAAAGAGGACGATAGTGCCGTGAAAATCTTGCAGGAATGCTAAAATTCAGATTAGAAAGCAAAAACTCAGAATCGATATCACCTTTAACTAGATTGAAAACAAAACAAACACCTAAAACAGACCTTCTACGTTCCAAAGTTGGAAGTTTTACCAAAGCTAATCTATCCTCATACGACGGAAGCCCATTGGCATAATCCCATCCTAAGCCACGTAAACAGAATAATAAAAACTGCCTCTGCACAGACTCGATTGAATCACTATGACAACGATAGTATGGATTCCAAATGACAGACGCATACTCCAAAATAGGCCTAACAAGTGAAGTATACAGTAGTCTTGTTATATAAGGATCAATGAATTCCCTAGCCCATCTTTTCACAAAACCAAGAACAGCTCGAGCCTTGCCAATCATCAAACTAATATGATCAATAAAAGACAATTTAATATCCAATAGTACTCCCAAATCAAGAAATGAAGGCACAATTTCCAAAGGGCAAGAATTAATCAAATAAGTGGACGTAATTACACTAAGGCGAGAGAAAACCATGCATTTACATTTCTTCAAATTAAGATCCATTAAATTTATCCTGCACCAAGTAACAAACAAATCAATATTTCGCTGAAGAACAGCCTGGCCATGATCATCATCAAAAGTATAAAATAATTTAACATCGTCAGCATACATCAGAATATTACAATCAGAAAGAGCAGAAGGAAGATCATTCAGAAACAATAAAAACAGTAAAGGACCCAAATGGCTACCCTGTGGAACACCAGAAGTAACATATACAGTCTTAGACAATAAATTCCTAAACAATACCCTCTGAGTCCTACGGGAGAGGTAAGAGTCTAGCCAACGAAGAATAATATCAGGTATACCGATTAGTGAAAGTTTAAGAAGCAAAATACTATGATCAACCCTATCAAAAGCTTTACTGAAATCAGTATAAATTACATCAGTCCGAGCACCGACAAGAAAGCCCCTGAAAACATGTGTAGTAAATTCAAGAAGATTTGTGACAGTCGACCTGCCTTTCAAAAAACCATGCTGGAAAGGAGATATTAAAGATCTTGTATTAAAAAAGAGATAATCCGTCACTAGTTTCTCCATCAACTTGGGAATAGCACTGAGCTTGGCAATACCCCTGTAATTGGAAATATTAGATCTATTACCCGACTTATGCAAAGGAATTATAAACGAACTCTTCCAAATAGATGGAAAATGACCAACTTTCAGAAGCTCATTGAATATAAAGGTCAAAGGACCACTCAAGACAACAGCACACTTTCTTAAAATACAGGCCGGAACCCCGTCAGGGCCCGGCAAGTATGTAAGTTTCAGTCCAGACAAAGACTCAAGAACAGACTCCTCATCAAATGAATATATGTTAGAAATAGAGACACTTCCCACTGAATAAGGATACCCGCTACTCAGATCGGGGCCCGAATCCAACTGCCTATAAGTAGACTGAAAGAAGTCAGCAAACATATTCGAAATATCAAGGTGACTAGCGGATGATACGCCCCCGTAAAACATCTCAGAGGGAAACAAAGATGATTTACGTTTAGTTCGAACGAAGTCATAAAACGATTTAGGATCACTAGCAAATTTCGACCTGACTCTAATCATATATTCCTCATAGCAGTAATGATTCATTCTACGATAATCCGCGCGTGCCCTAGAGTAAAGAACATAATCAATATCAGAACCTGATCTAAACTTTTTAAATAACTTTGATTTCCTATTCCTCAACCTTGACAGTCTAGCCGAATTCCATGGAGGACCAGAACGCTCCAAACGACTCTTCACCAATGGAACACACTCCCTAAAACATTTAAATAATACATCATAAAAGCCACCCAAGATCGTGTCAAGTGAAAGAGAGTCATACGGTGGCGAAATAAGTACAGACGACCAATCAACAGAGGATAGTAGTGTATTCAAACGATCAAAGTCCGTACGGTGGAAATTAAAATGCTTCTCATTACCAAATGAGCGATCGGTTACTGGCGGTAAACAAAGATCAACTTCAATAGAAAGTAACAACGTAGGATGATAACTATCCTCGGGAATAGATATAGGATCAATGCGAAATAAAGAAGAAATACTTGGATCCCCCAAAAACACAAGGTCCAAAATTCTCCCCATTGAATTAAATACACCATTAACCTGGAAAAGACCCAGATCACACATAGCGGAAAGAATTTCATCATAGAATGGAACTGAAGAACATGGCACCAATGACCCAGACTCAGGTGAAAAATTCCAAGATATATGAGGAAGATTAAAATCGCCAAGAACTACAATAATCCCCTCATGCCCCATTGAATCCATTACTTTAGAAATCAAATCGAAGTGAGCCCTATAGATAAGAATGTCAGAACAAGGAGGAATATATGAACAAGTAATGTAAATAGACTTTCCACGATTATAGACCCTGACGCAAATAAACTCAGTATCCTCCGAACAACACAAGTCAATCAATTCGGATGAGTATTTAGAACAAATGGAAATAAGAACACCACCACCATTCTTTAACTTTCTATCCCGTCTATAGATATTAAAATTACTAGACATAATCTCAGAATCAAAAATATCACAATTCAGCCAAGTCTCAGTAAAAGCAATTACATCAAATTCAAAATCAAAACTACTATTGTAAAGCGAAGAAAGTTTAGACCTGAGTCCACGAACATTTTGATAAGCAATTCCGAAATTAAAAAACGATTTCGAAGTTAGTTTTTTTGAGAAATAGAACCAGGCAAATTAACGCCATTCCTACGATGACCCAGCCTGAATACGAATTCACGTACCAATACACCATGTGGCCAAAATGCAGGATCAACAATGTCACTAAACTTTTCATCAGCAACATATAATTTAAACGAAGAAATACTACTATCCAAAGATTTCCTCATCTTATAGCAACCAAACTCAAAAGGTTCCCTAATCTTCGATTTAACAAAACATTTTATATCGTCGACCGAAGTATCGCATGAAAGACGAGACACAAAAATAGTCCGCTTAGGTTTAACTACAACCAGTTCCCTAGGAGCAGAATTATCTAAACTACCGGACACTACAGACGAATATGAAGCAGAAGACGGTTTAGAAGATGCCTGAGAAGTGACATCTGACAGAGGTAAAGGTGAAGGTAAAGGAGACTGAGTAGACTTCGAACTCAGTTCAACTAAATTTGCAGACTTCTGTATAGAGCTGCTAGCTGGGTTATCAGCAGTAGATGGACAGGAGTCCACAAGAGAAGAAACAGTGGACAAGGTACTGACTGTCGCAGACTCCCCTGGCACAGAAACTTGCACCACATGCTCAGGAGCCCCAGAAGAAGGAGGGCCAAGAAATTTCTCCGATTCTAGCAGCTCATTCAAAAGTCCATACTTCGAAAATAATCCCTCAAACCGGCGAAATCTAGCAGAAAGAGATGCAAATTCAGAGTGCATCTCAGTAAACTCACGACGAGTCCCCATAAAAAATTTATAAAATTGAATATCTACCACCTTGCATTTATCACAACACCAGCGAAGACCCAGGGAACTATCCACTAATTGGTCCGTGGTGCGAGGAAGCAAGCCAACGCACTTGATGTGAAACAAATTATCACATAACCAGCAAGAAATCTGGCGTTCACCCTCTTTCTTCACAATGCATTTTGACGCCTTACACGTATTCATTTTAATTAAATAAAAATAAAAAATAATAAATTAATAAGAAACAGTATCAATTATAAATAAATTAAATAATATATATAAAAGAAAAAAGTACAAAATGTTTCTAAAATGCAAAAACAAAATACAGACAAGCAAAAATAATAAACAAAATAAAAAGCAAAAACAACAAACAAAAAAGAAATAAAGATAAAAAGAGATTATAAAAAAAAAACCGTAACAAGATTACAAAACAAAAATTAATAACACAAGAAACAATTTTTGTTTTTGTTTTAACCAAAATGAAACAAATATTAGTATTTAACTAAATAAAACTTACAATTTGAAATAAAATTTTAATTAAATATAAAACAAAATATTAAAACAACTTAAAAAACACAAAGTTATAAATTTAAAACTGGTAAAACAATATAAAAAATCAAAATAACAAAATCTAACAAGAGCACTTCTAAAAAAAGCAAACACTTTCAAACACGAGTTGCCTTCAATCCTTCAGACCTACCTTCTCACACCACTTATGTTGGGTGCGTTAATTTTATACATAAGAGGTGGGACCTACAGGTAAAATTCGATTCCGAACGACAAATTTTTGTAAAATTTTTTATTGCAATTTTATTTAATTTCAGAGTTTTTGCCAAAAATCTGCTGAGAGCAATTTGCCGAAGAAATATTTTCGTTTTGATGTCTGTCCTGGGGTTTGAACTAAGGCCTTCAGTGTAATAAGCCAACACAGTATCTACTAGACTACGGCGATTTCTGTCAAATTAGTTGTCATTTATTAAGTCTGTTTATTAAGAACTCTCTGAAGGAGTAGGAAGATTTGACAAGAGTTCTTGGTTTAAAACCCAGGTTAAATATCTCGAACGAAATGAAATGTGACAAAATATTTCTCCAGCGTGTTCTTGTCAGCAGATTTCTGGCAAAAATTCTGAGGGTAAATATAATTACCATAAAGAAGTTTCTTAAAAAGACGTCATTCGGAATCGTCTATGAACTTTAGATTTGCCCGCAATGTATAAAATTAACACACACTTGAGTGCCCTAGTAGTCTAGTGGGTAGTGTGCTAGACTATTGGCGTGAAGGTCATGGGTTTGATTCCCACAAGAGGCTCAGGTCTGTGACACTACAGGGAGGACATGGACTAAGTTACTCAGTTACTATTCATTACAATATAATAATAATAAATATCACACACAACATAAGCGTTGTGAGAAGCTAAGTGGTTATCCTGAATGAAGTGTTGTAGTGACCAATTTTATTTGTATGTGTTATTAAGTCCGTTTTGTGAAATTTGGGACGATACCAATCCTTATGAGATCGAAGAGCCTTCAATGCATTCTAGAAAAGTTAGTGTGCAGATTTTGGGATGATACAAATCCCTATGAGATTTAAGAATGCATCACGAAAAAGATACTCTTTGGTGTAGATTTTAAGCTGGCTATGTCCTCGTCCAATATTTCCTTGAAAACTAGCACTATACATAGGTCGATGATTACTAACTTGTTTTGGATTGTTTAATAATATAAGGCGATACGTTTTGCATAGTTCATGACACAGTTCGGCTACAAAGGAGCTTTTGCACGTGTGATTTGAGTGCATGGAAAATTTAAACTGGGTGTTCGTAATTTGCAGTCCATAACCCAAACTTAACCTGTCCCCGGTGTATAGGTTGTGAAAAATTGGACATTTCTTAGGCACCCCATCCAGAGAAGCCATGTCTGACATGTTATTTTCTTCAAGTAATGGCATTAATGCAGAAAAAAGTCAATGATAGCTCACTTTGCTTTATTTAAATTTAATAAAAGACCTGATAGATAGTATAAGACAATTTTTGCTTATTAGAGCTCTTCTTTATGTCACGCTCAAGATTTCATTCGTCGATAGTGTTACAATTATTTTCATCTACAATACACGGATTGTATGTTTATTTGTGAATTGTTGCTGAACCACACATAAAGCAATCCATCGATGTAGGGAATGCTGATGAAGAGCGATCGGCCACTAAAGATACTTCAGTTTCAATTTCTTTAAAAAAAAAATCTTCTTCATTCTGCCTTAAATTTTCAGCAATGATGCCTTAATAATAACAGGGTTTATCACTTGTCGAGCACATGCAAAAATACAGACGTTAAAAAAAGTCAAAAGAAAACCAGGCGAGAGGAATGTAAAGGAAAGGAAGAAAAAAGTTACAAATAAATTATAAACATTGTGGAACAAACAAGATTTTTCCATAACCAAGTCATAATTCATCCTGTTAGATTGTCTACTCAATAATACTTCACAGAGTAGTTGTACTTCAGCAGGAGTGGGAGGAAACCGAAGCACACATTCACAGACGACGGCAACAGATCATTACATTTTTTTTTTCTTCATGCCGAAGCATGTTGAAGTTGATGCCGATACTTGAATTGTAAATATCTGTTCTGGAAATGAAACGAAAGGAAAGTAAAGTGAAGGAGGTATTCTGGATGCAATTGCTCGGTTATAAGAAAAATTGAAGCAAAAAAAAAAAGAAAGAATTTATCACAACGTATTGTTGATATTTTCATTGGTTTTAAAATGCTATTGCTACTCTCCTGCTGCTGTTGTTGTTGTTTGTGTTGTTGGTTTTTTATTTTATTTTTCGCTACAATATTTACATTAGAGTTTCTTATAATAAATTTGATTTCCATATAAATAAACTGTCTGTATGGTTGGCTGCTCAACATCCGCCAACTTAAAATGAATCTTATGCCATCCATTCATACCAATACACTCACATTCTCACTTACGCTCACATACGAGTACATTCACCATAGTCAAGCGCACTTGCAGAAATGTGTGTGTTCATATGGTTGTTTGTTTGCTTACAATCTTACATTTTTATTGCCAACGGCTTATGTGCTCAATTTTGCATACAATACAAACAAACCAACGAACCAAACACTCATTTATTCACTTATTCATTCATTCAGTCATTCATTCAAGCATCCAACCAACAACCATTCCGCTAAGGAAGCAGATCTTCAACGAACCAACCAACCAGCCAGCCAGTCATCAGCTTAGCAGTTTAAAGTGTGCAGCAGCAACACTTAAAGTGGCCCACTATATGGAGTGTAGCCGAATGGTAAACTCTACAGATTTCCTTGGCATTATTTTTTTTTTATTTTCTCAAATATACAGTGCTTTAAAATTGTTTTCGGACACTTCAAGTTGTAGTGTTCTTTGATGATTTTTACGTTGACATGTGTTATTTCTTTGCATGGAGGGAATTTGAAGAAGCACACTCTCACGGTTGTGAAGTTGTTACTTATGCGGACCACATTGTGATAGCAGTGAAATGAAGATTTATGTGCACGTAAAATTTTACAGACTGGTGTAGAAAATTTGACCAATTGGCGTAAGTAGAGAAGACTTGCTGTAAATACCTGTAAGGCGGAATTCATATTTTTTACTTGGAAGTGTTTGATACGGGATTACGGGATTGTCTTGAATAAAGCTCACCGGGAATGCTAAGTGCCCCGAAATCATTTTCAATATTAAGACGAGTTTTAAGCAGAATGTTGTGCTTGATGACCATTACGTTCTACTCCTGTAAGAAACTGATTGTCTACTAGATGTATATACACCGCAGTAGTTCGACTGCTATAAGGGTCATAGAACGATGTCTTTCATTGGCAGAAAGGAGATAATTTAAAAAGGCCAGTGAACGTATAATTTATCGTGATTCATCGGGGTTTTTCATAGTACACTGTCTGACACACATAAGATGTTTTTCGACATACTACGTTCAGGTTTGGAAAGGAAGAGAATGGCAATGATTTCCATTCGAAATCGCGGATTGGGTTACAAACCAGTGGGTCTTATAAGTTAGGAACATAAGGGGACTGTGGCCCTGGCAGAAGATTACATAGACTAATCCAAAATGCAATGAGTTGTTATTATGGGAGTAGAGTTTGAATTGAGTTTTTGCAGAATGCTTCTGAGTCATTACACTAGATTACTAGACAGTAGTTTCTACGACTTCGGTTCGACATCGAGGTTTTGAGATTTCAGTTCCTAAAGACAAAAACTCCTCTCAACTGTAGTTGTAGGATGTCTAAAAAGTTTAATATTCGGATCATATGAGTTTGAAGAGTTAAATATACGGGAGAATATGTGATTAGTACCATTGGATTTGGAAGACGTGTTTGAGCCACCTAATGCCTGCTTTAAATGCAGCGTAAAACTATGGAATCTGCAAACTGGAAACGAATGAAAACGGCAGCCAGAGAGCCAAGCTTTTGTAACCCCATATTGACAGTAGATGAACATATTTACTGCTAAGGAAAAATAAGAGCGTTAAAAATGATAAAGGCTATCCGGCATACATTTTTGCTTAACCAGTAAAGCAATTTGTATTAACTTTCAATTCGAGCGTTTGAATTTAGGAATCAACAAAGAGTGACCTAAAGGACAGTGCTGGTTTCTATTTTAATAATGCCAAGCCATATGAAACACACCTCTGACGACCCTTGAACTTTACATATAACCAAGATTTTTTAACTTTTGACTAGCTTCCTTTTAGTTTCCCGAAAATCCTTCGATGGCAAAATATTAGCCATCTTAAGAGCCACAGATAAGCGCTTGACAATTGCAAATTAAACGGCGTTGTAATTGATATAAGGAGCTACCAAAATAACAGATATACGAGATTAAGATTGACAGAATTTTATCAACCAACATTCATATATTCCTAGAAGTGTAATTATACTTTTACTCTTAACTGTATTGTTGCAAGAATATCTCGCTTTTTTTAATACAAATTTTTTTTATAGAATTTTCTCCCATAAAAATGCATTTCACTACTGAACACTACTAAAACACAAACAAAAACAATAACAAGATGAATTATAAAAAATAAAATAAGAAATAAAATTGAAACTATAGGGGTTTACATATCGTATATGGTATGTACATTTAAATGTGGTTGTAACGTATCCTAAAATCCAGCTAAAGCAAAAAAGCTGCAATCGGAGCTGAAGCCGGAGCTGGAGCAGGAGCAATAGCATTTTATCCTTAAAGTTATAAATCAAAATGTCTACAGTTCATGGGAACGTAGTGGTGGTGGTGGTGGTGGTGGTGGTGTGTACAATTCAAATGTTGCCGTTAACATATGAAAAATGCAAAAGTTTAACCTTTTGATATCCTAAGTTTTGTTTCTTTCCTTTTCTTTACATTGCAATCAAATGTACATTGGCAGTTAAAGTTTTTCACATTCTATGCAACACTCGGAAATCATTAAAAAGGAAGAGCAAAAGGAAAATGGAACAAATGATTAATAAAAGTTATAGAATAACAACAAAATACTTTCATTGGTAACCACCTGTATGCGAGTATCTAAGAAAAAGTACATTTTCCTGGCACTTTGCAATTTTGTTCTTTTAAAAAAAATTCGATTAATCTGCTCTACACAAGAATCAAGCAAATGGATCATTGCTTGCTTTGTCTAATTAGATGGACGTTTTGACGATCCTTTTTTTAACAAGTACACTTACCTTTAAAGAATTTTTAAAACAGTGACTCTCCAATTCAATTTAGGCCCCTGACGTCAACATCCTTTTTATATTACAACCCCATCTGTTTGAAATAAATTAAATTTCTAACGATTTAAAATTGTTCTACATCATGAATTTCTTTTTTCCCTTCCCCCTTTATTTCATGTGCCTTCTTGTCTGCTTTTTGTTCGATTCAATTTCTTTTCATTTTTTCCTTCGATCGAATTTACCCGGGATTTTCTTTTCATGAACCGTATCGTAATGGTACATACTCATATGATAGTTTATTGTTATTATGGTTGTTGTTGTTGTTATTTTAGGAATTTTTTTTTTTTTGTTATATTTGGCTTAAATATTAAGACACCTTTACATTCATGTTTGTTTTTCAGTTTTTACTCGACAACAATAATAACAAAAGAATTTAAAATAATAACCTTGCCTTTGGCAATCTTATTTGGATGTTATTTAGAACGGCACACATACAGGGGTAGGTGTCTGGTATTGCGTTTTTCGGCGTTTAAATGTTTTAGACTGACTATAAAAGAAGAAAAATAAAAAACATTAAAAACAATAAATTTATAAAATTTATTTGTTTTCTTTATTTACGTGTTCAAAAATCCCCAAGTAATGGCAATGGCAGGTGTGCTAATACTCTACATTTCTAATGTTAAGGGTCAAATCTTGTGATGTAGTCTCAGAAAATAATGAAGCGATTGTTTGATTTAGCTTAAGTTCATAACATCGATGGATAAGTTTAGGAATATGAGAATGTTAGCAAAGCATCTTTAACTTCTAATTCGGTTTCGGTTTTTATTTTTTGTTTTAATTTCATTCGCAAAGTTGCTATGCTTCAGCAGCTTATTGGTGTATTGTATCAAATTCTAGACCTTTCTTACTTATTTGGCCATTAACAACATGATTAACGGATTTCGGCCTGCCGCAATACAATCTTCCTTCCTTCCTTCTACTTCTTGCACGCCTACGCCAGTTGGTCACACCAATCGATAACAGCGGCTTCCTTGATTTGGTCCTTCCAACGGATACAAGGTCGTCCTCTGCGCCGACTTCCACAGATCTCCGCATCAAATACCCGTCTCGGTGGAGTATCCTCTTCCATTCGAACGATATGGTCGAGCCAACGCAGCCGCTGCTTAATGTCGTTGAGGAGCTTATACAGCTTACTGTTGGATTGGATGCGGACCTTAAATCATGTAAATTTATCCAAGACCCCAGTTGACTAGGTTATGTTGCGTATTCTCCACTAGAAATTACATCCATTGTACAACAATCAATTATATCCAAACTAACTTGTCTGCGAAAGACAAAGATGGCAAGAAATGAGAAGTTAAAAGAACGTTCTCAATTTCATGGTGAAACCCGGATTCTCTTAATAGATGTAAAAGATAGTTTCTCCTTCTCAGACCAGCAGCTTCTCAGCTTCAGTTCAGAAGTAATTTCAAGGAATGCCAAGTCTATTTAGTATAAAAGCTCTGCAACCTGAAACATCTGCAATAGTGCGGTAGATGGTCATAAAGCTTTAGGACAAAAAACCATTAGTCTTTTTTTATCAATACAGTAGAGTCTAGTTAATTCTCTATTTAAAATAACCACAAAGTGCTCAGTTCAACATTCAAACTCTGTATCATATTAGAGTTTATGAGCTCCGTCCAGCCCTAAACTACTCATGAGCAATACTCAATAATACCCTGGAACCTATCAAAGGGTTCTGAATTAATCGCATTTATGGAGTCTGATTGAAACTGTTTTAGACCGTTTATTGGATTTCGCTCTACTTTAAGACATAGTTTCAAGCATCTCTACTTCTTATGTGCCTTCGCTTGTAGATCTCTCCAAACGAGCTTTCTTATTTTGGTCTTTCTGAACTGGACAAGATCGTTCTCTATCCAATATGCGTTTCGCCGGAACAACCGCTTTTATCCAAACGACATGGAACTAGCGCAGCCACTGAATATCAATGAGTTGCACAACGTCCATATCGTTAAGGAGCTCATACAGCTCATTATTGGATCGGATGAGGCAATCGCTAACTCGCCAGAACTGGAAATCTTTTGACTTTTCTCTCGATTACTCTCAAGGCTACTACATTGGTGCTTAAAAGTGATCATGCTTCTATGACATTTATGATCACGGGAAGGATGAATGACTCAATTGACTATTGAAAGAAATTCACTCGTGACATCGAAAGTATAGTTATTGGCCGTGATATGTGATTCAATACAATCAATTTCCTTATTTGCAAACAACATAAACTTTGTTTTGCTCTTATTTAGTGCCAGAGCCATTTGGTGTAATTCCTGTTCAATATCGCTAAAGACAGCAGTAGTATATGGCTTGGTACGAACCCGTAGTAATGAACCCGTAGTATAATTATTATAAATATTTTAGATCCATCGAAAAGCCATCCCAGTAGAAATCTCCGGCTTATCTGATCACGAGATTTTAGTTAAAGGAGTAATCTATCAAGATCAAAAATATTTTAACGACAATTGGAAGGCTGATATCAGACATAGTAGTCGTTCTGTATTTAAAACATGTTTTGTTTTGGAATGTGTTGCCACCTTATTTTTACTAAAGCATTTACGGCAGCTTTTGTTTTCTTTATTTTTGTATGCATTTAGACTGTTGTTTGTAAATTATTTTTCCTTTTTTTTTTTTTTAATAAATTTAATAAAATTGTTATAAAAAGTGAAATATTTCACTTTCAATGAGTGAATGAATGAATGAATGAAACTTTTTCTTTTTTAATTTTTCATCATAAATATTGAAATATGACGACGGTATGTGGTTGGTATGTAGTAAAGGAACTTTTATAAAAAGTTTCATAATTTGTTACTTTGTGTTCAAAGAAAATTTATTCGTTGTTAATAAATAACGTAAGCAGAGCATTCTTTTTATGAAATTTTATTAAATCATGCATGCATACATACAGGGAATAAACAAAGATAATGAAAATGAAAACTTTAAATTTAAAACTTATTTAATAAATTTTAACATTTTAATAATTATTGCTTAAAATATAAGAGAATAATTTAAAAATTTTATATTTCATTTCCAAAAACCTTAACTTTTCATATTTATTCAGCAACCAAGAAGTCAGTCAATTTGCTTGATGTTGACACTATTTATTTGTGTTTCAAAAAAAGATTTATGAAAGTGATTAATAAATTCAAAGTCATTTAAAAGAAAAAAAACAAAAAAACTATTGCAACTCATCGTTGAAATTGTTGCCAAAACTTTAAATTCAACACATTTGTAGTGATAAGAATGTAATGAATTACTGGCCATAATGGCAACAATTTCTCAAGCCAACAATCAATCATCATATACTCTACAAAACTTCATTCGTTTTGAAAATATTAAAGTTTTCCTTTCGTTCATTTCTTCTTCAACAAATTTTTTGTTTGAAATCATCATCTACAATCGCACAGACGTACTACGTACATAAGTACAATAAGACTACAATGACGAAAAAAAAGTTCAAAAGTCTCATTAATATCGGATTAAATACAAAAGAGACAATAATGATATTGTCACTAAATATTTACAAAACCAAAAGACCAACAACAACAAAAAAGGAAAAAAAATTTTATATAAAAACCACAAAATATACAAACGAAATAGGGTGCACAGAAAAACTTTGGATCGTCCTTTTTGTTTTTTTTTTTTGATGGTGAATTGAAGAAAAAATGAAATAAAATTTTGACATTTTTTTTGCTGCAGCAAGAAAACAAATAAAATCTTCGATGGGTAAGCACAATTACTCAACATCCTACATTAATTGCACATGAAAATAATCACTTTCCATGTGGCAAATGGAATTCAGAGGTAGAATTTTGAAATCATGATTGTGATGAAAAAATATCGAAAATTTTGTTCAAAAAATTCAAAGTCAACTTTATCGATAAGCAATCTAAGGCCCCACATTTATAGGCTACTCAATAGAACCATATAGGGTGCTTAATTACTTTTCTTGATATAAGGTGTATAGGGTGGCACTCAAGTTATCGAATGTGGACTATATCCTTTGGAAATTTGTATAGAATCTGTTGTATTCCAGCGGTGATTATGTTAATTCTGGGATTCGCTTTGTCAGAACTATGTATTCATCAAGATTGTAGATTATTACCTCATCTTTCTATCGAATCTTGCTATAAATATACTGATTGCATAGGTGAATGATATATTATTTGCCACTCATGGGTAAAACTAATGCACAATACAACATGGGTGGTAGGTATGGGAAGTTAGACCCTAGTCCTTTCTAAATCGTTGTAATGTATACAGACTATGATCATAATTTACTGATAACTGCACTTAAAAGGCTGAGTTGCTCCTCCAAGCATTACAATCTTAGTGTAAATCCCATGGAAGCAGAGCGTTATCCACTCCCTAATGTAAATAGAGTGGGAATTAAATTTTCTGACAGGACAAGTATTCTTTTATGTGAAGATAGCCTAGGCATCCACTACAATTTGGTTGAGAAATAGGAATACGCGGTACTTGAATCAGTAGGTTAGGTTAGGTTGAAGTGATAGTTTTGAAGCTAAAACTCACTTGAGCACGCATAGCTTCCTGTTGTGAAAACATGGCCTCGTACAGTCCGAATTCCACAGAACTCACCGCAGAAATTGGTAAGCATAGGGGTTGAACTGAACCAGTCGGTCTGATCAATATTGTATTCCGACTGATAACCGATGAGTCTAGTGACCTTTATTTTGAGAAATGGTGGTGTTCAATTGGGGTGTATAAAACAATTTCAAAAGATCGTCTAATTTTACTGGTTCCCCATACAGTTCGAAAGAATCCGATTAAGCTATTCATGGTAACGTAATCTGGCTATAATTACCAAAAGGCAAAAAATCCTAGCAATGCTGCCTTCCATCCCCCTCTCTAGCTAGATGTTTTTTCGTAAGGATATAGAATGATATTCCTTCAATTAGTTTTGCTTATAACAACAGGAATCAAATATAGGTCTTCTCTACCGGATCTAAATCAAAGGGAGTTGGTATAAGAATTCTATAATAGGGAAATAAGATTCTATAAAGAATTTCAAGCGCTTGAGGTATATATAATTAGTGGATGTATTATATCTCTTTTGAAGTCGCCTTAGTCTAGTTGGTAGTGTGTAGGTAGGTAGTGGTAGTGTGTTATTAGACGTGAACCCTCAGTTCGAACACCAGTTCAGACATCTCCATCTTCGGCAATTACCTCTCAGCAGATTTATACCAAAATCTCTGGGAGTAAAATAATATTGCCATAAAAAGTTTTTCAAAAGTTCTTGTTTGGAGTCGAGTTTAAACTGTAGGTCCCGCCACTAATGTTTCTGTATTAATGCAGACGATATAAGTGGTATAAGGAACTAGCTGGTAATCCTAACTGCAGGATTATAATGACTAATTATGCATGTATTATGCCTCCTACCAAATTGCCAAGACAATCTAATGTAGCCTCGAATGGGCGACTAGTCTTGCACTCATTGGCGGAATATTAGTCGTGGTTACAGCTGCGGACATTGATTATATGATTGTGGTCCTACCTTTTCGGCAAGGATTATATCGTCACATAATGAGTCTACAATCCAGCAAACGATAAATTCATTTTAACTAGATCATCATTTTAGTGGCTCCGTTGACCTAAAATTCAGAACGATAGAGAGAGTATTTAAACTCCCAAAGTGATATAAATTCTAACAAAAATCGCTTTGAATTTTTCAAATAACAAATGATTACGAAAAAAAAAAATTACTAAAAAATACCTACAGTAGCATGCCACACTGCAAACAAAATAAGTTGTTTTGCAGTTTACTAAGAGTTTTTTTTTATTTTTGTTTTCGGACTGCTGCTGATGTCGTTGCAAGAACACCACATAAAAATAATGATTTTCAAAGTCGTCTGTAATGATATCTAAGATGGTCTTTCCCAAAAGGGACGACAATATAGATTCAATTGGATGGTAATGGCAGATTCTTATACAACTCTTGGGGAAAAATGCAGTTTCAACTGCTATACAGTGCTGAGTATCGTAGCTAAAACATGGGTCACAGAAGGAGTCAAGTTTTTATTTCTCTTTTTGTTTTTATTTTTATTTTTGTTTCTTATCTCGGGCAACAATAATTATCATTTGTTTTAAGTAGAAAATAAGAACTCTTCTTCTTATTCTTCTTTTTCTTGTTATGCCATTTATGTTCCTTTTCTCTTTTATTTCCATTTGCATTGGTATGGCATGAATATTCATTCATTTCCACGTTTAGTTGTACGTTGAGTTGTCACTCATTCATGCAACTTTAAGTTGTATAGAGAACTTCAAAGTGTTTGTATGAGAGTATGCAGGAGTGAGTGAGGTTTGTTTTGATGTCTCCAAGAGATTATTCAATGTCAGTTGTTGTCGACCAACTATTTCAACAACTCGTACTACCAGCCAAGCAACCAACCAACTGTCGCTTGCCTTAGAAGCAAGTGAAGTATTTAGCATGCAAATGAATTAATTGGTAACTTATTTCGACTATTTTTATTTTCTTCTTTTTGTTTTATTTTTAAAGTTTCCAAAAAGTTTATTTTCATTGACAAATGTCTGCCGGCCACATTGCAAATACAAGGATGGAAGTTTTCAGTTATTCTATGCTGCAGTTTTTTGTCTTATACTCTAAAGGATTAAGTGTTAAAATATGCTTTTCACTTTGACACTTTCGGCTATAATGCCAGCAAAAAAAAAGGGGGGGGGGGGAGAGGATATATTAATGCCATCTTAAGGAACAATTGTGACAATAAAAAACTTAAGGTTAAGGAAACAACCTTTAAAAGGTGAATAATAACGTTTAAAGAATTAAATTTCTAAATGTTTATCAAGATTCATTATTAAAGTAGATATCCTGCTGCTTCTGGATCTAGAAGAGATTCTAACGAAACCCCAACTACTGCTGAAAGCACTGAGAAACTAATGTTATCTCAAATAGCAGACTAGCCTTACAGCCAATGACGAGAACTGAGTCGTAAGTAGGAATGCTAAAAAGTCATAACTTTTAGTCCAGTAAAGGGCACCAAATGCACACACAACAAGCAAATATTTAGTGCGGCTTTTGATAAGGAGGAGTGATTGAAAAAAGTTGTCGCAGTCTAGTAGACAGTGCATTGAGACGTGAGGCGGAGGTTCAAACGGCAGAATAGGCACCCGAAATGAAATGAAATCTGACAAATATTTCTCTATGAGTAAATGAAACTCTACGAGTAAATGAAATTGACATGAAAAGTTTCTGAAAAAAATCTTTACGTTAGGAGTCGATTAAGTAAGTAAGTAGGAGGGCTTGATTTTGTCTAACTTTTTGTAAAGATATTATTAAAATTTCATTCGCTGCAGTAAAATGAGCCCCGTTGAGCTTCGTTATCATGTTACTGCAACGAATTCAATTTCAGCCTCAAAGTCGACGTTAGAAGTCTAATTTAAACTGTAAAGTTGTACCGAACAATTTAGTAAGTAAGTAAGGAGGAGTGATTGCATCTTATTTTTTTTAAGGATAAGACCAAAATTGCATTCGCTGTAGTAAAATAAGTCACATGAACTTCATTATTATGTTAGTGTTCAATCACGCCTCCTTACTAAAATCCACCAGAAATTTTTTTCTTGTGGATTACTATACAATTTTTTCAACCCCAAAACCAACGGTATATTCACTAAGCTATTCAGATGGCAATGCGTTTCATCGCAAAAGATAACTTTTTTTTTTGAAAAACTGGCATTGATTTCACAGTCAGTACTCCTGGGTAAGCTGAATTTCGTACTCATGAAGGAGGAGGACTTTTGTACAAATTTGCTGTGTTGTACTTTGTGAAATTTGAAGTTTTGGAGATTGATGTCGAATTGAGATTCTTGGATTTTCGGGGATTGTCAAGCATCCGATCATTACGTTGAGGCACGGAACCACTCCTGACATATTAGAAGTACTTCGGCTTCTAACAACATTAGATTTTCGGCGTAACCTTCTTATATGATGCGTTGACCCAAAAGAAGTTGTCGTAATCTAGTAGGTAGTAAGGCCCAAGTTCAAATTCCTAGTCAGACATCAAAAAAATATGAAAATATTTCTTCGGCGACTTCCTCTCAACAGATTTCTGGCAAAAACTGTGAGAGCAAATAAAATTGCCATGAAAATCATCTCAAAAAAATCTGTCGTTTGGAGTCGATTTTAAACTATTCTTGATTAAATATTGCCCTAAGTTTGATTGAAATTTTGTAATAAGTTTTCAGAATTATACGACACAACAATATGGTGACAGCTGTCAAATTTTAGCGTTGCCACTTGGATAAAAACATTAAATTAAGTTTAAAATGTGTTGAGTAAACAAAATCAACATAAAAGGCATAAAAATATGGTGACAGCTGTCAAATTTTAGCGTTGCCACTTGGATAAAAACATTAAATTAAGTTTAAAATGTGTTGAGTAAACAAAATCAACATAAAACCTCTATAATTTCCGAAAACATACGGTGACGTTGTATACAAATATTTTACAAAAAAATACACCTAAAAACATATTTTAAGATCCCGAGCTTCCATTATATTGAGAATAAAGTGTGTGATGAATAAAATCTTTGTGTTAATATTTTAATATTTTTTTATATTTAGTGTTCATTGTTTATTTTTTGTAATAAAATTTTATATTTTTTCATTATAGTTTGCCAGCCTCAATTCTTAAAACATCTGTTTAACTACCGTAAATATTTAATATTAAAAACAATTTTTTTTTTGTTTTGTTAACTTTTGATGACTCTTGTTACATTTTTGTAAATCATAAATACGTACATACATACATACATACAATATATTTGTATGTCATAAAAAACCAAAAAAAATAAAAAGAAAACGAATTTTACACAAAATATATCACCTTATCGGAATTTGTGAGTTTTACAATATTTTGTTTAATTTATGTTTTTCGCTTTTTTCCGGGTCCCGGTGTTATTGTTTTCGTATTTCACTTAAAAACCGTATAAAATCTGTGTATTATCCGAAATATTTTTATTTTGTATTTTGTTTTTCTGCATTTCAAAGGCATTTAATTGACATTTTTAGTTGAAGTATTTTTTATGAATTTTTTCTTGTGAACACAAAACAGAAAGGAAAAAAAATTAAAAATAAATCGTGGTATTAAAATCGGTAAAAGTAGAGATGGATGGTCGAATTGTTAAGGCGGTATATTGTAGTCAGTCAAAAGTTGCCGTAGTCTAGTAGGCTTATTAGACGTAAAGCTAGGGTTCGAGCCTCAGGCCAGCCATCAAAACAAAATACAAAAAGTATTTCAGCGCTTTTCTCTCGGCAGATTTCTGGCAAAAACTGTAATGACCAATTATGAAGTATATTGATGTATATTGTAGCCAGTAAGATGTAGTCATAAAAGGAAGGAAATGAAATGTTTCCCAAGAGATCTGTTCTTTGGAGTCCAATTTAAACTGTAGGTCCAGCCACTCTTGTGTAAAATTAAGGCACACAGCTTAGGTTTTGTGAGGAATAAGGTTTGCCTAAAGGTTTGTAGTTTCCAATTAAAACAGTAAGTAGGTTAGGTTAGGTTAGGTTAGAGGATGTGTAGAGGATGTGTCCTTGTTAATTCTGACAAGTACAGTACCCGGTGGTCGGATTGACCCATTGTACAACGTCCTAGCTTCTCACACCGCTTATGTTGTGTGGGTTAATTTTATACATGAGCGGTAGGACCTACAGTTTAAAGTCGACTCCGAACGACACATTTTTTGAGAAGCATTTCATGGCAATCTTTACTCTTTTGCTAGAAATCTGCTGAATGGAAGTCGCGGAAAAGAGTTTTCATATTTTCGTTTTGATGTTTGACCTGGGATTCGAACACGGGTCTTTCGTCTAATAAGCCAACACACTACCTACTAGACCACGGTGACTTCAAAAAAACAGTAAGTAAGCTCCTTATAAATTAGTCTCGAACTGAGTTAGAGATTAAAAGACTAAATCTGTTTGGCAGGTAATATTGTGTCACGTTCTATTCAATAGCATACCATTAGGGAATTCTTGGCAATGAGCAGGCAGATGAGTTTTGCAAGGAGGAGATCTCTCACGTTGCTGATAGCACCAAAACTTTTCTGTGGAAAAATATGCTTAGCAGGATATATTGGCAAAAGGAAAGATGGGAAGAGCCAGACACTCTTCGCAAATCAAGTGGATTTGATGCAATCTAAACCTTTGTTAGGTAATTGTATTTAGCATTAGAATTTAACTATATAGTTTTAGTTATGCATCACACTATCCATAAGGAACCTTTTGTTAATAAAAGATCTTCTTAAGAGTTCTTGTTCAGATACCTGGATTCCATTGCTTAAATTCTGTAATGAGGAGAGTAAATTATCAAAAAATATACTTAGACACTTAATTTGGCTTAGAAGAAAAAATATTTCTTTTTACTGACTTCCGAACAGCAGTCTTCTCCAGAGATCAGTAACGAGTATTCAAAACGATGAGTAGATTCAAGTCATACTTATAATTTCAGATACTTATACGCATTCTTACTTACTTGGAAGTACTCGTCGTATTCATACTTAGCAATACGCATAATGTTATTGACTTTCACTCGTTTCTACTTAACATTTACACGAAGCACAAAATAAGTATGATTCACATACGCATATTACTATACTCACAAGAAGATTGTGTGTATGCTTTGCTTGTTGTCTTTGTCTTTCCTTTCTTCTTTGTTTGTGTATGCAACAACAACAAAGACTGTAAGTTTTGATGAATGATTCGAGCCACTCGAATCACTTATAAGTATTTTTCAAATTCAGAATGAGTAGGCGTATGAATCTAATATATTTCGAATGTTGTGAGTTTGATGTCAACGTTGTACTAATACTCATTGCTACGAACGAATCAGAGTAGTTGAATGTCAATTCTGTTGATTCACTCATACTCAAAATTGCATGAGTGCTTATGAGTAGCGGAAAAACGATTCATTGCTAATCTCTGGCCGTAATCCTAACTAAAGGGCTGTAATGACCGATTATGTATGTTGTGTTGTGTGTGCATGTTTAAGTCTGTAGAAAGCAATTGTTTTGGAAAGGCAGAAGTTCAAGACTATATAAAGTATAAAGACTAACAAAGCAAGCTAGTTTGGATACGATGCAACATATGATACTGGCGACATTGAAAACAGCAGGTTGATATGATGCTGACATATACTCTAAAATTATAACACAATTGTCTTAAAATGTTTCTCACATCTATCCTTCAGAGTCAATATTAGAGCGTAGGTCCCGTGATCCATGAACAAAATGCAATGCTAGAGAGTTATTCGGGCTAATTAACTTGAAAGAGACACGATATAGGTTGAGGGGAGACAATAAATCGTATGGTGAAGTTCGGTTGCATTACTATACGATACAGTATTACGTAAAGTTGGGTATCAATTCATAGTATCAGAATGATATTGGTCACGACTATATAGACCCACTGATTATGACAATCTGGTGAGAACAACATAGACCAAAACATCAGCAATTTTTTTTGTTTGTGAATAAAACAATTCAATTATGTATGCAACACCTAGAAGGTCTTAAGGATGTGCATCGACTATGTTCGCAACTGGAATATAAAGAGGAAATGAGATCAATTGTAAATTTGTGAATGTCCTTAAGAAATAGTATCGGGCTACTGTTTAACAGACGTTTAGGGAAGGTCTGAGAATGTAAGTGCATATTTCTGTATACGATCCGCAGGAGGACTTACGGTTCATACTAGGTGTGATTAATACGTTTTTTTATTGTATTTTTCCTTTGGATAATATATGTAAATGAAGCAATATTCTTCCTCTGTTTTTTCTGCTTAGAGAAGCATTATTAGCATTACGAAACATAATTAACAAATATTTGTTATAAGAACAAAATTTTAACAATAATTTTGAAGTTTTTAATATTTTCAATCTACTCCTGTTAATCGAATTACACTCATACCGATTACATTCATAAAACCGATTATAACTTAATTTTATGATCGAAATCAATAGTGTGTGGTAATACTAGGTTTTGCAAGATATTCAAACTGTGTTTATAACTTAATATGCGTCTCATAAAATTTTTAGTTCATATACTATACCCATACATATGCAAATACATACATACATATATACATACGTAAGTAAATAAAATATAAAATATAAAACTTGCATGGCATATCAGAGGCAATGTTACAAATAAATGGCGTAAGGTTCAGTTCAGTTGCATGGTCGGATGGATAGATGGATGGATGGATAGATGGACGAAATAATGCCAGCAAACGAACCAAACCAAGCGAACAGCCAGTCGCAAGCCTCTTTACGCACACACATACATACATATATACACAAGCATACAAGTTGTTCCGTTTATTCGTGCGGACAGTCATCCAGAATTCATAACCCCGTCACTATAAAGTTCACATAAAACAAAATATTGTTCACTGTACACACAATAATAATTTATTTTGTTGCAACATTTTTTTTCCTTCCCTCTCTCTCTCTCTCTCACTTAATTTTTAAAAATGTTTCATATTTTTTTTTCGTTCGTTTGTTTTTTTTGTAATTCCTGTTGCCGTTCTTTGTTTTTCATAATAATTCATGTTACATTTTTAATAAAAATGTTGATGCTCACAATGAAAATGACCACCATTACTGCCACCTATTTTTATATGCCGATATAAAATATTTTTGTTTTTCTTTTCTCTTTGTATATGTCCTTTCAATCTGCATTTAAATCCCTTACCCTATACATACACACACATGCATGCATACATACATAATCTAACAAATAAAGGTACAGGTAGGCATTATTACTAGCATGTATGTATATGTGTATGAGTGAATATAAACGTTTAACGGATGTGGCATAGGGAATAAACGATATGGATAAGAGTACACAGCTAATGTCAAGTAATTAGTAATGACTGTAAGGTAAGTACAGTAATTTCATTGTAGAATAATGATAAGATCAGTTTGTTTAACTACTAAATTGAATATATTATTGGATATTTAACTTCACTATTCAAGTAGCATGCATTACTTTTAAAAACACAACCTTGAACTGTACCTCCTTATAGGAAAATGTCCAGAGGCTGGTAACTACAAACAGCGGCTCAGCAATAGCGTTGATAAGTACCACATTATACGTAACCTTTTGCCATTGCATGCCTACCATAGACAGTTTATCAGATTGAGCTACTTGTAAATGTTATCTGATCGATACACAATCGCCTTGTTTTGTATAAATCAACTATTAAAGGCGCTATGGTGGGAACTAAGGCGAATCGGACAACTAAATTGGAAGTGCTCACTAGTTTGTCTTCCGTATCACTAAGGTCACGGGCTTTGCTCACCATTCAACCATACTCCTGTCGGAACAGACACATTCAAAGCAGTCATCTGGCTACGTAACTTTCACAGTGGCTAATGATGGACCTAGTTCGTTCATTGCTACATTTGGACAAAGTCTTCCTTACTCTAATTAATTGCTTTACATGCGTAATTTTACTTTATGTCCCTTTAGTCAGGATTACAACCAGCTTTTTACACCACTCATGATGTGTGTATTAGTTTTTTCCATTGTTAGTGGGTGCTATATTTTAATTCAACTCCGAACGGCAGATTGTTGGGAAACTTTGCGTTGCAATTTTATTTACTCTTGGAGTTTCTGCCAGAAATCTAATGAGAGATAGTTACCAAAGATGGAGATGTCTTGAAAGGAAGACAATAAATCCACTAACTCTAATGGCTGTCAAAGCTTTCAAAAGTGCTTTCCGCTGAGAGACAGTCGCCGAAGAAATAATTTCCCATTCATTGTTTTCTTCGAGATGTCTTACCTTGGTTTTGAACCACGGCCTCACGTGTACCTACTGAAATATGGCTACTTTTTGAGCCTTTACTCCTGTTAAAGTAGAAGTAGAAAATGATATTTTAATACATCCCAAAGTAGAAGCAAGTATAGCCAATTTGAGACGGATGCCCTATGAATAAATTCGTCCTTTCCAATGTAGCTGCATAGAAGATATCCTAAAATTGGTACAAGGAATGCAATGGTGGAATGGTGTAGTGGTTAAAAACTTGATTACACACCCAAGCATAGACAACATTCATGTATATTCGATTGACCAACAATTTTTTAAATTAAAAATTGCCCTATGGCACTATTCAGTTACCAACCGCTGTATGCCTGGGCATTTATTTGTGTATGAGTTTTAGAAAATATTTTTTAAATGTAAACTTTGTTTGTAAATGTGTACCTGAAATGGCATAAAATGCGACAAATCCTTTAAAACTCTCTTATTTCTTTTTTCTCTCCCCAAACGGTATGGCAACAGTAGCATACACTATGGACTAAGGCTTGGTTTTTAAGCTTGGTTAAGTTTGTTGTTGTACCGACACAAGCAACCAACCAACCAAACTGGCAAACCAGCGAAGGATTGTATGTCTGTCACAGCGTCGAATAGCCAATGGAGGTTTCTGACACATCCGTTCGTTTGGTTTTCAAAACATAAATTGTTTATGCAAATTTTCTTCTTTTTTTATTTTTTTTTATTATATTTCGCTTCTATTTTCGTTTATTTTTTATGTTTTTATGTGCTTCTAGTAAAGGGTGTTACAAGTTTAAGATTAGTTTTCAAATGCATATTATGTAAAGGGGAATATATTTTGATTTTAAATATGTTTATAACAAATAGTTGAAATGTCCTAGGAGGGCAGGATTCTAGACAGGATTCTTCGACAATTTCATGATGAATGTAGTGCTTCAAGACTTCAAACCCTTGGCTTCGACATTTAGAAAATAGCGAAATTAAAAAAAAAAAAAATTTGCTCTTCCTTCTCTCAACAATTTTCTGCCAAAAACTCTGAGTGTGAATTGGAATTGTCATGAAAAGTTACTCACAAATTTTTTTGCTCGTAGCCGATTATAAACTGTAGGTCTCATCATCCACGAATAAAATTAACACACACAACAGCGGTTGTAATCCTGGCTAAAGGGTTGCAATGACCAATAATGGTCGCCTAATTTTAATTGTTGCATCAACTAGAGATGAGGTTGAATTAAAACATATCCTTCTCAGATTAACTGAGGTTTACCACAAAAGTAATGTGAGTATCAGAACAAAAACTCGAACTTGAAGAAACCTGTAATAATATTTTCGCAAAAAACAATAAAAAAATCAATCCGTATTTTGTAAGAAAATAGGAAAACAAAAATCGTTTTAAATTCACATAAACACATTTACATGGGAATACATCAGAGTTTTAGTACATTTTACGGTTGAAATTCAAATTTATTTCCTTTTTTTCGATTTTATACAAAATATTTTCCAAAGATTAGGTCACATGAATATTGTAAAGTTGCAACATTCTTTTTTTTGTTGTGTTAGAATGTAAAATTTTTTAAATGAAAAAATTTAATTTTTATAAAAAATATTTTTTTTATTTTTTTTTTGACAGTCAATATAAAATTTATAAGTTTTTAATTTTAATTTTTAGTTGACAACTGGTAGTTGGTTTTTTTTCAATATTAATTGAAATTTTTTATTAAAAACTAAAATTTTTAAAAATTTATGCTTAAGAGTTAGATAATCCGTCGCTCAAACAATGGGGCCAACAATAACTCTCATTACAAACCGATAATGAACGTGTGCTTGGGTATTAAATGGTTTAATCAAAATTATATGAGAAAGGCCTCTAATAAAATAAATATAATTTGATTCGTTAATCGTATATTTTCACGTTGTACTCGTGGTATTCGTTAAGAGCATTTGGTCACTAGATAGTATAATTCAGTACGAAAATTATTCCTTCCTTAGTCGGCCTATTGAAACTCTACATAATACACTCTACTTGCAGATAACTTTCCTATCTCCACAACAAAGTTGACATTTTTCAATTTTGTGTAAGAATAAGTCATCGTAGTCTATTAGGTAGACCTGATGCCACCTTTCAAATCCCAGGTCCACATCTCCTACAATACGAAATATGAAAAAATATTTCTACGGCGACTTACTCTCAGCTGATTTCTGGTAAAAACTCTGAGGATACATAAAATTGCCATGAAATGTTTATCACAAATCCGCCATTCGTAGTCGATATTAATGTATGGTACTGATCTGGTTAGAAACAGAATAGAAAAAAATGTTTTGTGGATTGTAGAGAAAATATATTCCGATTAAGTATGAACACGACTCTGTTGGCACCCCACAACTTTTTCATAAAATCTTCTATGACTTTTTCACAGAGATGTGCCAAAGACACGTTACTACCTCAGATTTCAGCCAAGAATTGTTTATGTTTTCTGATAAAAATCATGAAAGCAATTAAAAATGCCATGAGAAGTTTCTCAAAAATTTTTTTGGTTCAATAATTCGATTTAAATAAATCGACTCCAATAAATCACAGTATGGCAGGTAGGGCCTTCAGGCTGTAATATATCGGTTAAATCAATGCCGTGCAGTTAAGGCCTAAAGAACTCTATTATCTTGTTTCTGTAACGAATGCAGTGCAGTAAAGTCACTGCAAACTTCTTCATTTACACCGTATTCTGAAATCAATTCGCAGAGTGCATTTGTTCCTCATGAATTACTTTAGGATTGTTTTCTCCATTAGGATGAGTTTTCTTCTAAAAATTAGCATAGATTTCACTATATTCCATTACTCATTGAAAAAACCAACATTTTGTACGTATAAAAGTGGAAATCGTTTGTTATAATCCCTATGTAATGCTTCGTGAAGTTTAAAGTTGTTGAGGACAATGGCGAATTGATGTTTTCTAGTTTTCATTAACAACGTTGTCAAGGTACCGATTCGTACGATAAAGCACAGAACCACTCTTTCTATGTTTGATACATTAAATGCACTTTCTAATGACTTTTCAGTTTCGGCACAAGATTTGTTTTAGCATTCAATTAAACGAACAAAAAAATTGTACTTAAGTATTAAATAAATATTTAAATAATTGTTTACAGAGAGTTTTAATAAATTGTTTCCTTTTTTTTTATTTTTAATACAATTATTAAATACAATATACATTGCAAACCAAAATCATAGCGTCACTGATAATACGAAAAATCGTAACGTACCTCATAGTAAATTTGAAATTATAAGAAAATAAAATTGATAAAAGTTTTCTGGGTTTTATTTGAAAGTTTTAATTTTCTATAGAATTTGGCTTATGAACAAAATGGTTTCATGTGACGATATGCATACTTACATGAGAAGGTGTGCGCATATTGCAAATTTTCCAATGCGTGTGTAATAATTTGTATGCACTCCACTACCATATGTAGCCAAGGTATTGTGAGTGCTTAATTATGTTTGTATCACTTGTCCATGATACAGATTTAATTGAACTCTAAGCAACACAGTCAACTTACTTTAAAGTGTTTAAGGGTCATTATTACAACTTGCCGTTAAGTTAAGGGAAGATTTTTACAAACTGATAAATTGTTGTTCATTATTATAAGTGGACAACATAGTAGAAGTGGACGTTAAGCTAAAGGGAGGCTTATCCTACCGGTAACTTTTCAAGTTAAGTTTATGTTGGAACTTGCCATATTATATATTCTTTTCAATATGGCAACTTCAAATATAAACAAAATAGGCGTATACAACAACAAAAAAAGCGACGACCGTCGTTGTCACTGCATTAGAAAAAACTTGTTTAACTTAAAAAAAGTTAACTTTGTTTTATCCATAAATTGTAACAACAAAAATAATTTAAAGGTAACTTTACAGTTCCCCTTTAGCTAAAGGTATCTTTAACTAAACCCAAGTTTAACGGCAAGTTGTAATAATGGCCCTAAGTAAACTTTATAATGACAGTAGAAAAAACACCTTGCAAATTTTTATTGATGGTGAAAAGGCTTTTGATAAGCTCATTGGCGCATGTACAAGTGCCACTGAAACCAACTAACGTATAAAATATGGAAGAATTTTTGACAGCAGGATAAAATTGAATCTAGAGTGCAGTAAGGTCTATTTAAGTAATACAGGGTAGTTAGCGATGATACTTACAGACGTCATTACAACCCCTCAGTTAGAATTACGATCTATCTTTTCACGCCACTTGTGTATAGTGTATGCTAGTTTCACACATGAGTGGTGGAACCTACGAACGAAAGACTTTTGAGAAATTTTTCACGGCTCACTCTTAGAGTTTTTGCCATAAATCTGCTGAGGATGTTGCTTAAAAAATAAGAGTTAATATCGTTTTGTTGGAGATGTTTAATCGGACGTTTGAACGTCTAATATACAACACACTACCTGCCAGACTACGGCATCATGATACTTACTTTTCTTAGAAAAATACTTGAAAATTATGTCCACCATATAAATTGATTTATTCAGTCGCCTCTTACCGTATGTACCGTTCCTAGTTGTCCTTTCGGTTCTTCTTATTGTTGCTGTTGTTGTTGTTGTTGTTTGGTTCATTATTTAATAAATAAATCATTTTCCCACTTGACAGATATTTAACCATAATTAATTACTACAATTTATTTGAAATTTGTTTATACCACTGGTTAGTAAATAATTAATGTAAAATTGAAAAAAACAACAACAACAACAACAATAACAATAACAACAACAATTCAGGAAAAAAATTTTATGAAAATATTAAAAAAATAAACGAAGAAAAATGGCACAAAAAACGAGTGTAAAACAATTGTTTAATAATCCAACTTAATTAAAAATTTGTGGAGTCGTTATCAAGAGTGTGTGTGTGTGTGTGTTGTGTGTATGTATGTGTGTATGTGTGTGTGAAGGAGTGTGTTTTTTTATGGGTAAATAATTAAATACATTATACTTTGCGCTCATTGCACTCCTGTGTATGTACATGTAGATGTATATCAGTAGGTATTTAATATAAAATAATAATCAGCACAGTCACAATAATATTAATAATATTAACAACAAGCCAAACAACAATAACAACAATAACAATAACAACATAATAATAATTGTAATAAATATAAAACTACAGTGGCAATTAAAATTGTAGCACAATTTTACAATTTTGAAAACATTTCCATGAAAGGAAAGAATTATAAGAGAGATTGTGAATATAAGAAATGATTTTTTCTCACACACTCTTTCTCATTTACACACATAGATGACTAAATCAGAGACTGTTGATCTTCGATGTCCTGCTCACCAGTGTGCTCTGTTCCATTCCAACCAAAGCATTATTTGCTATACCCATTATTTGGTAGACTGAATGCTGTTAAATCTTGGCCCAATCTGGACTATGGACACGTTGTTATTCTGAGAAGGCAAAGTCACATCAAGATCGATTAAATGATTTCTTATAGCTTTCTGAAGAATATATTTAGTATAAGAATTCCAACTAGAGACTTCGGATACAAAGATCCGAAAGTTTCCAATAGAATCCTTGAGTTTTATACTGATATCTCAAAGATGTGTGATAGAGTGAGCTGATGAATATTCATTAATGATATTCAGAATTTTTTAAAGGCTACCTATCCCCTGCAGTGTCATCTATGTGGAGGTCATTACCCTATTACAAGCGCCGCAATGCTTATTGGGTGGTAATATTTTCCTTGAAAATCTCTTGGCTGTGCAGGCTGCCATTGTGACTTTTCTAAACATAATTTCAAAGTTCATTTTAGGCCATGTATGCCGAGGATTTCTCAGGGAAATTTCGAAATTATGTATGTTGCTAATGAACTTCTTCAACATCGTACCGTACATTGGTATCCCGACTGAATCAGTTGAATTGGGAAACTCAATACTGTTAGCAGCAAAAAGTTACATGCAATATTGCTTGAATTTGCTGGAGACGTATGTATAAGAAGTGATTCTCAAGAGCTACTGTCCTTTTGCTCGGCATGCTAAAGGCCTTGGTATTCAGGAAAATTATTTTTGTAGAAGCTCGAAGACATGAGAAAAAGGTGAAGTTATCTCTCTCCTTATATATTAGAGCACAGCTCATATCATAAAAAAAACTAATATTTTTGATATTTTATTGTGTGATACCCTTGAACGAGCCCTCTAATATAAAGATTATTGCAATACTAAATATATTTTAGACTCAGCTTGATTTACTTGTTTAAAATATTGATTGAGGGTATTACAATGGGTCTCAATACTTGGCTAAATGGGATCACTTTTTTGCTAAGAATAATCTAGCCTAACATTTTTATATGGAGCAACATATTAAATAGCAACAAAAAAAATTAATAAAAAGTTTATAAAAATTATTTTCTGCTTTACTTTTGTCCCTTACTGTTATGTATGCAAATAAACATAACCTAGTAAATATATTTTGTATTTAAAGGCAGACATTTTTATAATACAATTTAAATATCGTATAATAAATGTAAATTTTCGTAGAGATTATTAAACAGGGCTAAACAAATGGCAAAAACATAAGTCACTATTAATTCTATCAAATGGACAAACCAAACTAAATCAAAAATTAAAAAAAAAAATTGTTTGAATAAAATAATTAAGAAAAGGATGCAATTATTATAAAAATTATTACAATAAATAAAGGCTTAGCAGAGTAACTATATTTCAATTAAATTGCTGCATAAAAATGTGAATTTATTTTTATTGTTAAAAATAAGAACGGTATTGATTTTGAAAAGGGTGTTTCGGTAAGAGTGTACCTTTTAAATTTGGTATCTTTGCACAAGGGACAAAACCAATCTTGAAATTTAGTGACTCTGTAGTCCGTTTATTAAAAATCGAATGAAAATTTTCTTCTTCCATTAATAGAGACTATATATGAAACGAAGTGAAGAATGAAAGATCACCTTAATAATACCTAACAACACTGATAGTTCTCCATGCACTATACATAGGTGATGGACCCTATCTCGAATAGCAAACTATCGCGGCAATGAAATAAAACAATTAATTGCGGTGATCTTGATTTTGAGGTGTTCGGTCAATCAAAGATTAGAGCGTTGACAGGCCAAAAACTTTTTGTAGATTGTGATAGACGTTTGAACTCAAAGACTAACAACTCCAACAGAAGTTATGTGGCACAAAAGCCGAGTTTATTGGCGTGCTATCCAATACGACAATGACCTGTGAAGAATGTAATAAGGAGATGGATGTCTGTGTCATTAAAACAAAAGAGATAATCCGTCTCTTTAAAAATAAAATTTTTATATAAAAACAGATCTAATAAAAGCATTTATTGCGTCCATTATCTTCTGCTTATATAAAAAGAATATTTTAATTATAACTTTTAGTTTGCGGTTACTATTATTAAAGATTACCCATTAACCACTTTCATTTCATGCCGTCACTGTGCATACATGTACTTGTGATTATTTAGTAAAATAAAAACAGTAGAGCCCATTATAGGGTTAATTTATTAAGATGTGCATCTGTTCATTAGTGTATGGCTTACAAATGTTTTTATTCTGGATAACAAAAAAAAAATTTTTTTTTAAATAAATAAATGATTCAGGCTTTTGTGGTTATTTGTTCATTCAGAGTCATATTCAAATATTAAGTATTGAAATGAATACTAATTTCATTGATGCAATTGCAATTTACATTTCAAAATTTATGTAAGAAATGCAAAATCATTTTTCGTTTTTGTTCTTCTCGAGAAGAATAAATCACTTATAGCGGATGTTTTGCCCTAATGAAATCTATCACAATCAAAATAAAATTATTTAACATGCTCTGTAGAAACTTGTTTAACATTTGGCTATAAAGTTTACAGTTTACAGTGTATGACAAATTTCGTATTCTTGTAACATTCATTTGAAGGCATTCATTAGCTCTTGTTTGGATTGAAAGAAACATTATGAACAATTCCTTTACTCCCTTGAGATCCAGTTTTGTGCTCTTTCCTAATTTCATTTGTAAAAATATTGAAAATGTTGAGAAATAATAAGAAATTCTATTCTGGTGCATCTAAAGGACGATTTTAAAATAGTTTTCTGTGGAGTTTAGCACTGACCAATCTACCATTCACTGATGTGAAGGGTTTTAGGTTTTTAAAAACATAGACTCAGTTTGATTGCATAGTTCCATTAATATTCTTTACGTCGAACGATTTATAAAAAAAGTCGCCATAGTCTAGTAAGCAGTGTGCTGGATTATTAGACGTAAGGCCACAGTTTAAAACCAGCCCAGGTTAGACATCAAAAACCGAAAATATGAAAAAAAATATTTCATCAGTGACTTCCGCTTTCTAGCAAAAAAATCTAAGAGCAAATAAAATTGTCGTCAACAATCTGTAGTTTGAAGTCGTCTTTGAACTGCAGATCCTTTCACTCATGTATAAAATCAACACACACAACATAAGACTGAAGGGTTGTAATGTCTCCAACTGATTGCACCATGTTTTGCGCACCCAGATTGTATGAAGGACTTGACTAAATGTTTCTCATTCAGAAATACGTCTACCACCGCAATCATGTGTTTCCCCATAAAGAATTTGTAACTTATTAAGTTAAAGTCTGGATAGAAACTTGCTATTCTGTTTGCCTTTCGTGATTTCTAAAGCTCTTTTCCACAGATTTCTTCTGTGGACTTCTTCTTTCATTGTGCAACCCTGGGAGAGTACTTCCAGATTCTCATGCTCGAAGAGCATTTTGCTTGATTAATCAAACAAATCCTTTTCGTACCAGTAAAGTATGCTACACAACGCTTCTTCAGGAAGTTATTTGCCTACTACTAAGATTCTAGATCATTTACCAAAAGACTGCTAAGAGAAAATGATTGTGAAGTTATTTCTTCACCTCTGTTACTTGAAATTTCTTTAGAAAATTTGATGATGATTTGCATTTAATTTATTGATGGCTTGATCGATAACTTGTATTTTATATGCCGATGAATTGGTCGATAACTTGCACTTTATTTTTCGATGACTTGCGTTTTTATAGCAATTTTTTATAAAATATTCTCTTATCCAGATGTCAGAGCTAAAGTTTAAGTTCCTGGGTTCTTGTTAAATGGATGAAAAACACTTACGATGAGCACTTAAGCTGCTCTTATAAACTGTAAAAATGTTTTGTGCATTCTTAAGAATAATTCGCGCTTTATTGTCGATAAATTTCATACAGCAGCGCCTTAAGGTTATCCAAGGATATTTACTTGAGGTTCTCTTCAAATAACAGTTTATAAAAGCTTGTTGCATAGTTTTCCTGTTTATAAAAGTGCTTTGCATATATAAAAATGTCTATAGCATAGGTTAGGTAAGTTGAACACTCAGCTGCCTGGTATAGAAGTCTATTAAACGTATAGAAGTCATCTTTATGTAAAAAGGCTACATTTTGAACAATTGCAACGTATAACGTCTAATGCGATTATTAAAATTAAAAGAAAAAATATTTAGAAATTTCTATTGAAAATAAAACATTTCTTAGTTGCCTTTTCAAATCAGTTTCAAATATCTCTCCCAAAAAACTATTTCCAATTTATTTCAAATATTGAAAGGAACTGGTAAATTTTGGGGTGGTTATGATATGCATACACCCGCCAGTACTACTGCATACTTATTTTTGTCAGCAGATTATATATTTAGTTTTTAAAAGGACATCATAACACCCAACCTACTGCCCTAAAACAAACTTGTGTTCTTATTCTATTCATAACCGGATTCGTCCATTCATTGACAGCCGCAAGAGGTAGAAAATTTAAATTTTAAGGATTAAACCGAGAGTCAGAAGAATATTTCAACTGTAAAATTACTTGACAATCGGATTAAATTTTATCTGGATTTTTGTTCTTCTTGTTCTACTTTTTTTTTTCTACTTTCAATGTGATACTGTTTTTATAAGCCATACAGCCTGCCAGGCTGCCTGTTTGTCTGTCTGTCTGTCTGTTTGTCTGTATAAAACTTGTCATAATAATAATTTTAATATTGTTTATAGACAGTTTAGATTACATGAAACAAAAGTCTATTCAGTAGTAATTTTCTTCTATTCATTCGTTCATTCATTCAGTCATTCATTCGTTTATTCATTCATTCAAAGCCTAATTCTAATGCATTTAAATACCATTTTATTCATTTGTTTATCCGTTTGATTGTGATCCTTATGGCATTAGATGTACTTTTCATTTGAAATAAAAATAGCTTAAAAGACTTATGTTTTGTCTTATAATTAAATGCTTAAATGAAATGAAGTAAAGTAATTAAGATCTTCACAATAAGAAATTTTATGGGGTAAATATTTCTTAAATAGAAAAATAAAATAAAAACTTTAAAAAGACAACAATAAATACTGCTTTTGTCAGGTGTATACGAATATTAGCGGTAATATTATGGAGTGATAGTAATAAGAACACAGTCAGCAATACTGGCTTACTTAACATTTGGCCGATTAGAAGATAGAAATTCATACCCATCGTTTTCTAAGTCTCTTCTCAAAACAATCCTTCAGGAGTTCGAACTTCCACAGATTGACTTTCTAATATTTTCCTGGTGAAGCACAATCACTCTGTCATAGCTAAGGCAGGAGGTACATTTTACCATATGAAAGAGATTTCAATTAGCCCATGATATGGTGGTACATGTCGCTATTCGCTTGCATATCTTATGTAAAGTTGTTCTCTAAAAATTGATTCATAACAGCATGGCCAATATAAGTGCGAGTGTATACTGCGGTAGGCGGGAGACAGCCTAGTTTCTTAATTGCTCGCTTAGGATAAAAAAGGATCTGCTTTTCATCTCAAAACCTATACCACGGTGATATTGAGGTAGATACGTTTTGGATTAGTTGACTGCCAGATCCATTTAAATCGTTATTTTTTTCAATACCCAGTTAAACAAAGAGGTGTTAGGAATTTTATTCTTTAACATACATAATTGGCCATTACTACCCTTCAGTCAGGATTACGACCTAGCTTCTCACACCACTTATGCTGTGTGCGTTAATTTTATACATGAGTGGCGGGACCTACAGTTTAAAGTCGACTCCGAACGACAGATTTTTGAGAAGCTTTTCATGGCAATTTTTACTCTCAGAGTCTTTGCCAGAAATCAGCTGAGAGGAAGTCGCCGAAGAAATATTTTTTCGTTTTGATGTCTGACCTGGGATTCGAACCCGGGCCTTTTGTCTAATAAGCCAACACACTACCCACTAGACCACGGCGACTTCTATTCTTTATTCTTTAAGGATTTTTTTTAAAAGTTCTATTTGAGATCTTTATGTGACTATATCACTCAATGGAAATTTCCATTACAAGTTCAATGGAAATTTCATTCATGTTCGAACGGTTTTTCCAATCTTAAAAGTCCAATGTTACAGCTGCTGACCACTGAAGGGTGTATTTATAATTATTTATAGACTTTTTTCTTTCTGTATTTGCAGATTTATTTAAAACAGTATGTGGTGATTTTCATGAAATGTTATTTACGTTTGATTAAAGATTATAATTTGCGGTTAACTTTTGTCAGTTTTAATGAGAAAAAGCCAAACGTATTCAAAATGTTGTCAAATCAGTTTTTTGTTTATGGGGAACGGGGTGTAGAAGTGAAAGAATTTAGTGAATTATAGATAATGACAGATTGTCAGACCTTTTTTAATCGTCAACTACTCAGGGTATAACTTCATCTCTAGCAATGCATTTTACTTGTTCTAGATAATCAGGCTGTTAGAAGGAAAACGTTGTTGTAAGTAACTGGATGAACAGTGTCCAGAAAAGCATTCTACATAACTATAGTTCGGCTAAAGATGAGATTTATTCCGCAATACATTGCGCTTTCTACTGTTCAATCGAATGATTTCCGAAAAACTCATGTATTACGTAAAACATGGGACTTTTAGGACCAATTTTTATAATTTCACTAGAGTCCATTGTGTTGGAGCTGCTATAAAGCACTGTAACGCAAGCCAGATGATAATGATGCTCTAATCAGTGTCATGTCGCTATTAATGATCTCTCTTGTCCTTGTCTGTATGTGGTATAGAAGTCTTAAAATAGACTTCAGAGTACTAGCCTGCATATGAGAGTTGCGTTCCGCTTTCGATCGAATATAAATGTTGTATTCGTTAAAACGACCAGATGAAGTGTATTTCTTGTAACTTAATGCTGCATTTTCCAATTGGAAAATATTACATTTCAAGTGGATTTCTCACTGAATTTTCATACCCAGCAGACCTATTGAATTCGAAATAATTTTACCATATTGTGGCTCATTTCTAAAGGACCACTTAGGTATCAATGAACAATATTGGTCTTTGCGCTTATAATCAACACTTTTCTCACTTATATACATACATACTCGTAATTGGTTATTACAATTCTTCAGTCAGGGTTACGACCTAGCTTCTCACACCATTTGCATGCATTAATTTTATACATGAGTGGTGGGACCTACAGTTTAAAGTCGACTACGAACGACAGATTTTTGAGAGCAATATTATTTGCTTTTAGAGTTCTTGCTAAAATCTGCTGAGAGGTAGTCGCCTCAGAAATATTTTTTCACAATTTCGTTTTGACGTCTGACCTAGAGTTTAATAAGCCGACACGTCTAATAAGCCGACACAGTACCTCCTAGACTACGGCGATTCACTTAACCAATCGGAGTATGCATGTAATTCGTATGCGCGTAAGTCATTCATATTAAGGCTACTGGGTCAATCTCCTATAAAAAAACTCGGCATACGATCAAAGAATTATGATAATAATTTCTAGTACAAATTCAGATGGTGTACCAATAACAAACCAAGTTTGGCTGAATCGTTTGAATCATTACGAAATCATCTAGTTTCTAATATGGATTGTGACCAGTTATAAAAAATGTCTGCTATTATTCGGTGCTGGGTCTAAATACCCCTTAAATAGATAAATTTTCGAGATGCAAACGTACACTTTATCAATATAAAGTCCAGCTACATTCGTTGATAGTGACTTATACGAGTACTTTTATTAATCCACACAAAATCTGGGAGTGACATCAAGTGATTGTTACTCGTATCAGAGACATTCTATGCCCCCAATATAAGTTATAGTCAAACGCTTCTTTACAGTGTCCTTGTATAAGCTCATTAATATCAAGGATCTTGTGATGATTTTTTGTAAAAAACAATAAAAACTGAGATCTATTTGCATGTGTTGTGTGAACCTGAAATGTTCGAGGTTTTTGACCGGAACCGTCATACTAGCTTTATCAGATGATTTGGAGTCTACAGTTACCTAATCTGTTAAATAATGCAAGCATTAACAATTAAAAACTAAACAAAACGAAATCAATGATGCTTACAGATTAAGTTTTAACGATTATTAGTTATTTTTAGTTTTATTTATTTAAACTTACCCATTAATTGTTAAATAAAAAACATACGAAAACCAAATAAATTTTAATATTCTTTATAAGTAAATAAATAAATAATTTATTATTTATTTAAAGCATAAAATATGGCCTTAAATTAAAACCCTAATTACAATGAATTCAAAATAAAATAAAAATTATATGAAATGAACGATAAAGAGACCACAAACATACTCCATACTTAATTTCTAACACTAATTGATAAGGTTTTTTTTTTTTAATTTTTAATTTTTTAATAACGAATAAATTTTTAATTCTTAATAAAACAATAAAAGCAAAAAATAAATCAATAAATAAATATTAAAGCTATTTACAAAAAAAAAATATTTTGGAAAACTTTAATTTATGATTTCAACCAAATACTAATATTATATGGGGCTCTCCTTACGAACATACAACTACTTTAGAGTGTGGTGTTTGAAATGCTAATCACTTATTAAATACGTAGTTTGACTATCAAGCTATTATAATGTAATTATAAATCATGATTAAAAATAATAAATTTGAGTATACTTTTGGAGACAATAAGTTTTGGGATGATGATTCATGAGGGGCTTTGATTTGATTTAATAAATTAAAAATAGAAACATGACTGACCTGACTTAACAGATAATGACTCTTTTTGTTTGCATGTCTTTTACTCATGGCACTTATTTCGTTGGTGGACTATTGTTCAGTGAAAGCTTTTCAAAGCGTGGCATGGAACTTGTTGGCTTGTAAGGGTTATAGCCATCGATAAATACAGCATCCGGATTAATAGGCAAATTTGCAGCATTGTTAACATCAATATCATGACTCAAATCATAGGGTTTGCCTGCATATTTCTCGTCATCTTCCACGTCAATGGCATTGCTCACAACATCTTCAACAGCTTCATTTAAACTGCCCCACTCATCATTAAATGTGGGATGCATTTCAGTAGTAGTGGCCTCACCATCTTCCTCATCTGAAGAGTATACATTTTCACGTTCCCTTACCCGTTCCCTTACTGATTCATTCAAAACTTCAATAACATCTTCAGTATTTTCTGCATTATTGCCGCCATCCAACAGCTCCTCCTCATTATAATCTTGTTCTCTGTCAACGTCAGCATCAGCAACAGCATCAGCGGCATTGTCAAGTGCCAATGCTGAAGAATATTCATTTAAGTTGTCATTAACTTCCTCTCCAGCTTGTTCAACGTCTAGAATTTCCACATTGTCAACATTGTCTGTATCTTCGATGCCTTCAGACATATTGCTTTCAAATTCGTTATTTCCTTTTCCGTTGGCATTCAACTCATCCTCTTCCTCTTTCCGTTCATGTTCCAAACTATTGTCTGCAGCAAATGCTGCATTTACGTCGTCTGTTGTTGGCAACATTATTGAACTGTCGTCGTCGGTTGCTGTTTCTTTTGTTAAATTATTATGTTCGTACACAACGTTTTGCTCTTCAACAATTTCTGTATTGTACTGTTCGTTCTTTTTATTTTTTGATTTTATTTTTTTATTTAAAATAATTTGTTTTTAGTTGTGATAACAATGTTGTGCCCAGGTTATAAGTTGTAATAGCGTGCAGCAAGAATAGGTGCATGAAATAAAAAATTTAAACAAAAAGTTTGTGTTTTGATTTAAATCAGACAAGAGCAAACAATATTTTAATTTAATTAAAAAATTTCTTAATTTACCCGCTTTTAATATGCGTTTTATTGTGTGAAGAATAAAGAAATTGTTATCAGCTTGAAATTTAAAGAAATTATGTTTTTATTAAACCAGTTCCATTGATTATTTATATCAGTAGACAAGCTGTTTACTAAGAGAATTATATACACTGCAGCAGCAAAAGAAAAAGCTTAACTTACGCTCTTAATAGATACTTCATATGCTCTTAAAAAATTATTCACATACGCTTTAGCTTTAGATTTCATATGAGAAAACTTTTTATATCATTAGGGTGTTACCATATTACGTATGCTAGAATACATTAACAGACTCCAAAAATGTACATGCAAAGTATGAATTTTATATAAACAATGCTTGCAGATTAGTTTAGTTGGCAAATCGAATTTGGTAGTAAGGATTTAATAACATAAATGCACCGAAACCCACCTTTTCCATTTACGACTTAGCTTAACTTAATTGGTCATTACAATTCTTTAACCAGGATTACGACTTAAATTCTTTCACCACCCATATTATGTGTGTTAATTTTGTTCATGTGTGACTAGGACCAACAGTTTTAAGTTGATATTGAAGAACAAAATTTTAAAAACTCATCAATTTTATTTGATGTTTGGGATTTTGCTAGAGAGACTACTGAAAAGAAAGTTGGCGAAGAAATATTTTTTCAAATTTCGTATTGTCCGAGATGTCTGAGCTGGGATTTGAAAAGCTGCTTTACTTTTAATAAACCAACACATAGCCTACAGCAACTTCTTGACCAATACATACATACATAGTTTATCAATACAACCAACCCTTCAGGATTACGTCATAGTTATGTGTGTTAATTTTATACAAGAGTGTATGGATTCCGAATGACAGATTTCCCAGAAACTTTGCATAGCAACTTTATTTGGGCTTTCAGAGTAAGAAGAAATATTTTTCATGTTTAGGAATGTTGAAGATATCTGATCTGGGGTTTCAACTGGGGTCTGGTCCAATAAGCATCAGAGATCAGCAACGAGTATTCAAAATGATGAGTAGATTCATATCATACTTATAATTTCTGATACTTATACGCATTCATACTTATTTTAATAACATACTCATACTACTTATACTCAAAATTGGAAGTACTTGTCGTATTCATACTTAACAATACTCATGATGTTATTGACTTTGACTCGTTTCTACTTAACATTTACACGAAGCACAAAATAAGTATGATTCTCGTACGAACACTATTATACTCACAAGAAGATTGTGTGTATGCTTTGCTTGTTATCTTTGTCTTTCCTTTCTTTCTTGTTTATATATGCAAACAACAAATTTTGATGAATGATTCAAGCCACTCGAATCACTTATAAGTATTAAAAGCATTTTTCTAAATTTATGAATCAGAATGAGTAGGCGTATGCTTCAAACATATTTTGAATGTTGTGAGTTTGATGTCAACGTTTTACTCATGCTCTTTCCTACTCAAAATTGCACTCCTACTCAAAATTGCATGAGTGCTTATGAGAAGCGGAAAGAAGATTCATTGCACACACCACCACCTAGACCACGGCAACAACGTTTACAACTTAACTTTACATTTATGGTCTTTGCAAGGTTTTAGTCAGGATAACGACCTAGCCACTCACACAACCGATGTTGCATTAACCGCCACCACCATGATGTAATAATTTTATCCAAGTGTGGTGTGCGAGAAAGAGTTTAAAGTCGGTTTCGAACTACAGACTTTTGAGGTATTCTTCAGCTCAATTTTATTTAGGAAGTCAGTAAAGGAAATTCTTTCATATTTTGAGTTTATTGGAGATGCCTAAGCCAGGAATTGAACCACGGCCACACAACGGCTGCGGTGATCGGTTGGCCAATACTGTGTACAAGTCAAAACTTTATAAAGTTTTTCACATTGCAGAAAATGAACAGGTTGATGGGCTGTATGTACGACTTCACAGAAAATTTGTTTACATATATCCTGACAAATAATATGTTTGAGCATTTAAAAATTCTCCCTTATGAATCTTTACCGCCTTAATGTACAAACAGATCTACGTTTCATTACTCTTATACCCCTATATGATCATATAAAAAATTTATATTCTTATTCACACATCTCTTATACACTGTAAATCAATTCTCTTTATAGTTTAAAGCTTACGTCTTAATTAAACCAGCTTTAGTTCCTTGCTTTAAAGAATACTTTTTCTGAATATTATCTCACTATTCTGTGCTGTTTGGTATGCATGATTCATCTCACACGATGTTTTTTTCCTTATTTTGTGTGTGAAATAATTTTTTTTTATTTTATACACAGTTTTTGTTACTCTACGGAACAAATAAAAATAAATTTTTTAAATAAAAAAAATCAAATTTAATAGACAGACAAGGTACTACTAGTAAAGTATTGAATGAGTAGTTGTCGTGTTTTCAGTTATACTCATACGTTTTGAATAAATCATTGTAAATGTGATGTTTATTGTTTAATTTAATGTTAAAAGAATTCGATCATTCGATGTGACATTTTTTATTTTTTTTAAAAGCTCCAGTTGAAAAACGGAAATTGTTTTTAATAAACAACAAAAAATAAAAGCAAATAATTATTGCAATAATAACCATAAAATTGCCAATGTATTCTGAATAGTAAAATTAAAGAATTACCCGAGCTGAATAATAATAATATGAATGTTGGAGAAAAATTTAATTTCTGTTCAATAAAATTTCTTAGAAACATGTGTTTCAAAATGAAGCATTTAAGCAATTGAATTTTTAATATCTAGAACGTGTCAATAGCATAAAGTTGTGATTTCATATGGCACATGTTATGTTAAAGACGTTAAACAAAGTTTACAAAGGAATTATTTTCTTTTGATGATTACATACATTTATACCTCTGTAAAAGATTACATTATGCCGTTTAATGCTACAGTAAATTAAGTCGCATACGTTTATGAATTTAGATGTCGATAAGCTTTCAAACACAGTCTATTAAACCTGACGTTCATCAGCTTACGGTAAAAGTATAGTCTTTGCTTGTAACATGACTGAATTTGCAGTTTTAATTGCTCACTTTGTCTTAGTCATCCATCGAGCTGTTGACCCATGCTGTGTTTGGTTGATAGATTTGACATTAATTTAGCAAAAGCGGCGGATTTGTTTCATTATCGTGAATGATAAAGGGATATGAGACCCTTTAATTACTTAGACTCTCCATAATTGAGTTTACAATACTAATGAGATTGGTTTTGCAATCATAATTGTTGCTATGGCGAAAGCCTTATGCCCGATATTTTGAACATTCGAATAGGACACAAATAAAATTACGTACTGTAGTGTCTGAATTGGATATCGAACAATCGCACGGGTTTTCGATCTGCACATTTACGACCAGATCATTACAGAAATATCAGAACGCGTACAACAAATTACTTTATTAGTGCCGGTAGACAAGGAAATGAAATCATGAGATCCATTTAATATTTTGACTTCAACAAGAGCATCCCAAAAGTGGAGAGAAAGAAACGAAAATTCTCTTTAAAACCGAATAGAAAAAAAACTTGCGAACCTTTTCAAAACTAGTTACTATGTCCACTAAAAGAAGCTGTATGGGATAGAGTCATCCGATATAAACAAATGCAAATTCTACTGTGTGGAATTAGAACCGATGGAGCACCTGATCAATATTTGTGTAGAATATTACAAATACTGATTGCAACCTGTATGAACTAGACTCTTTAATACTTTATAATGGGGGCCAAACCGGTTACTTATGATCCAATATCGGTTTAAAACCTATACATGCAAATATTTTCAGTATAGAAAAAGGATTCGTGACAACATTTTACCATGAATAGATTAAAGAATGAGTAATTCTTCCCAAGTTCGTGGCATAATAGGAATGTTTTTTGTTGGAGAATTATATTCGCCGCCAAAGATATAACTCAACGACAAAATCGAATTTAAAAAAAGTACGATCTGAGGCAGCATAAGAGTTATCAGCACATACAGTTTGAATTGAACTTTTTTCATGAACGAAGTAAATCGCAAGTTGACTGTACAGGAATTACAGGACTTGCTAGTGACTTGAAACAAAAGAATTAGACTTGTTAGGCATATGTTTTCAACAAGTATTCATCACTGAAATAATCATTACTAGCATGTATGTATGTTATCAATAATAAAAAAAATTATGTTTCATTTACGACAATTATGGCCCCCACGTACTCATACACGTCGATAGTGAGTCATCTTAAGCTTTGTGGGTTTTATAATCAAGTTCTAATGCGGCGATTATTTAGCCAGGAAGTGGGAACCAGTGGACAAAAATATGACAGATAATTAGCCTCACATCATTGAAAACATTTGAAAAAATTGTGGAATTATTGAAGTTAGTATCACTACATACTAAACAAAACGCATAAAAGCCCTTATATACTAAGTAGGACCTATTCATATCCAAAACAATCGAACTACTGTACTTATGATTAATGGAAATAAAAACAGGGAGCGGCACAACCAGAGGAGCGACACAACCAGATGCTGATCATAAGATGGGATTCCTTCCCATCTATATAGTGGGCTTGTAAATCAAAACCTAGCAATGTCGCAGTAGTATCGTTTGTGAGAAAGAGAGTCAAAATAAGTAATGGAATGCTGGGTAAAGTAGAAACACGGAAATTAAGTGCAAAGTGTTTGGAAATATTACAGAAAAATCTTGGGGGTGCAACCAAACATGTGTACCATGATAATTAGACCTATTGTAGGCAATGGGACCATTGTTTGGACAGTCGCATTGGTCGATTGGCACCTTCTTAATAATCAACTTTTAGCCTGAATGGAATCATATTGAGTTTAAATTCTATGCGGAAATTATTGATTTCTATTCATTACTGTGAAGTCCTGAAGTGAACTAGACTAGTAGGTGGTGTGTACGCTTATTAGACCGCCAGGCCACGACAGACCTCTCGGACCAAAAGAATTATAAAAAAAATAATAATTCTTCGGCGACTTTCTCTCAGTAGATTTTAGTAAATATGCCATGAAAAGTTTCTGAAAAATCTGCCACTCGGATTAGACTGTAAACTGTAGGTCCCCGCCACTTATGTATAAAATTAGGTCGTAATCTTGACTGAAGTGTTGTAATGATCAATTATGTATGTATGTATGTATGTGCATTACACCTAATATTTGTAAATATTATTAGTACTGTGCTGTAGGGTTTTATGCAATCGAATCTGGCCTACTGTTATTATTTTTTTTTTCTATACTTTTTTATTTGTGTTCACTGTGCGAACAATATGAACAATCTTGTACACATTTCTGCTGAAAATTGATGAATATTAACTGGGGATTTCTCAGAATTTTATTAATAATACCAATTGATGTGCAGATGACGACTACAAATGCCTGTTTGCTTGCCTGCCTGGATTGATGATGCCAAAGTAAAGTGGGTGATTGAATGACATGATTACCGAGATTATTTTTCCGTTTGACGAATAACGTGTTTTCTTATGATTTAAAAAAAAAATTGTTTAACGCCTGATATTGTATTATTAATCAGTTGTGAAAAATTTTATGCAAAAATATCACAACGATGACAAATGATGTGGAAGATAAAAAAGAAAAAATTCTTAAATTTATTCAACAATTTTTATTTCTTGCCAGCCCAATGTTTTTGAATTTTTTTGTAATTTTTTGCGATTTTTTTTTAAACATTTTGTTGTTATTTTTACTAGAAATTACATGACATTTTCCGATTACACCATTTTTTTTTTGTGTGGATTGTATTAAACGATTATAATAATAATTATTGTTTGTTTGTTTTTTATGTGTTAAATTTTCCTGGTTGTTGTTATTATTGTATTATTATTGCTGTTGTCAACATTGTTTTTAATTTTTATATTTTAATTTGTTGTTGTTGTTGTTTCTGTTAATGTGTATATGCAAATATTTGTTAACGCATATTAATTATAAATATTTTTAATTTCTATGAAAAACATTCCATAGAAGAACACAAAATATTGAGTTGTTAACACAAAAACAAAAAAAAAGGACACTTAATGTCAGTTTTCTTTCCCTTGCGCCTCGTTTTTTAACAGCGTTAAGGTGTTTATTTTTTAATGTAAAATAGAACAACAAAAAAAAAAAACAACTTTATATACGATATTTATTTTTAATTAATTCAAATGTTGTAAGTAATATTTTTGTTGTTGTTGTTGTTTTTCATTATTATTCATTATAAAATATAATACTATTATTGCCTATTTGTTTTTTTTTTTTTTTTTGAGCCCATTATTTATGCCTGATTTAAAATGCCAATAATTTAATTTAATTTTTATTCCTTTAATTTCTTTTTTTTTTACCACGGAAATGTATTTAAAATTTGTTAGCTCATGTTAAGCAGAAACGAATTATACTGGAGCTAAATAAAATAGAAAAATTCTTATAGTAGAATATTTTTTGTCACTGTAGTCTAATGGGTCGTAGTAAGGCCCCGGTTCATAACCCTGGTCAGACATCAAAATAAAAAAATGAAAATATTTCTTCGGCGACTTCCTCTCAGCAGATTCCTGAGAGCAGATATAAGTTACATGAATAGTTGCTCAAAAATCTACCGATAAGTGTTGACTTTAAACCTTTTAATCAATTACGGTTAAGCTTCTCACACCACTCATGAGTTTCGTGGACTGTACTTTACCTTCAAAGTTAATTATAATCACCACGTGCAGAATAATTGACCACTAAGCCTTAGTGTGGACTCATTTTCTAAGTATACTTATATGAAGCGGTCTGTATTGATCACCTTCTTAAAAAATTCAAAATGCTTTCCAAAAGACAACACAACACTTTGTTGAACAAATAATCCGTTACGGCGTATATTCCCAAGATTTCAAAAATAATATTTGACCGTTTCTTCAAGACATCGGGAACATAATTTCAGCCATTTTTGATCAATCATTTCTCTTGTATATCAACAAACTAACACAATATCAGACAGTATCGGATGCCACATCTGCATATATGTAAGTATACCAAGGTCCTACACGGCTATCCACGTTATATATAAACAGTGATGTGCTTTTAAATAGTAATTCTCATGCGAAAAGCTAGGATGCGGTCTTGACTACAGAGTTGTAATGGTAAATTAAATTAAGTATGAAATGCTTTCACTCTAGCATAACTGTTATTAGATTGAAGCTCAATTCTTATTGCGAATAGGTAATAAACGCACCTGAGAATCCTGATGACACGAAATACCTCTGCTAAGGAGTTTGCCATTTTTGACCAATCATTGCTCTTGGATGCATAGAAACTAATACATCATCAGACAGTATTGGACGCGGTCATATACCCGATATACAAACAGTGAAATACTATTACATTAAATAGTAATTCACTTGATGAAAATTATATCGCATAACATGAATGGTGTGATGAGCTAGGTTGTAGTCTTAACTACAGAGTTGTAATGGCAAATTAAATTAAGTAAGAAATGCTTAGAGCACAACTGTTGTCCAGTTGGAGATCAATTTTAATTACGAGTAGGTAAACAGAGCTCAGAATACTGATGATACAAAATACCTTTACCTATGCGGTCTGTGGCTTGTGTATGGGGTCTGTGGTTTGTGGCCTAGTCAACTTAAACGTATTACGTTTCTTACCACTTTTATTACTTTTTACACTTAAGTTATGGTATTCGAAACAACGTCTAAAATTTACTCCTCTAGGCTCTTTAAATAACGATTAGATTTTCATCATTTACTGCCTTTGAATTGGTAGCGTATTGAACAATTATTGGCAAAAACATATTCTGTATTTTTATTCCTTTTTTTGTTTTAATTTTTACCATTGTTGTTGTTATGTTTTTTAACTAATTAAACAATTCATAAAAAAAACCGATGAATATTTTTATTGAAATAATATGCAATTTTGATTCTTCCCTAACCACAGGAATAATTAAATTCTGTTTTTATATTTCAAACTCATTCATTTTGGTTTCATTTTTTATTCACGTTTTTTATTCGCTTCACATCTAATCTTCCGATTACAATAATAAAAAAATAAAAACTAAAATAATAATATTTAATTGAATATAAATAAATTCAATTAAATGCAATGGTAGAATATTATTTTAAACATGTCTACATATGTATGACTTTAGAATGAATGAAAAAAAAAACTGAAAATTGATTCAAAATTAATAATTCATTTGGAATTTAGTACATAAGGGAATAGAAACGCTTGCCATATGCAAATATTTCCTAAAACCTTAGAGATTGACTTTGAAAAGTTAATGAAAAAGAATAATTATTAGAATTTTTCAAATTGAATTACAAGCCAATTAATTTTAAATACAAATTAAAATTATGAAAGAAAAAATATTAAACAAAAAAAAAATTAATCAAAACTGTAATTAACAATTATAACGCCCCCCTCTATTTATTGAATATTTATTTGTGTGTTAAAAACTATAAGTTAAGCGGCCCAAATGGTGCAGTACCACAAATGCAGTACATAAGTATGAGAAAACCACATCAAAAGTAAATTAATTTTAGTATCTAAATTACCACAGGCTACATGCTTAGAAAATAGAATTGCAAATGAAATATTTGTTTCACTACTATATGCGATTTGAAAACGTAAGCAACTGCTTATTTTCTTAGGTTTCCATTTATGGGTCTTTCCATTTAAGGCCTTTTGCCATCCCAACAAAATTCAACAAACGATTACACACATACGTTGTAGAGTCGCTGCAGTTGGCTTACTAGACCTAAGGCCACGATTCAAACCCGAGTTCTCAGACATCAAAACGTAATATGAAAAAATATTTTTTATTCGACATCCTCTTAGCAGATTACTGGCAAAAATAAAATTGCCATAAAAAGTTTCTGAAAAATCTGTCGTTGGGAGCCGATTTTAAACTGTAGGTTCCGCCATTCGTGTATAAAATAAACACATACAATATGAGTGGTGTCAGAAGCTAGGCCGTAATCCTACCTAAAGAGCTGTGACGGCCAATTATGTATTATGTGTAAACGTTTAGTGCGGTTAAAGAATGAACTCCATTTGCAATGCATTGTGTGATCCACAGTCCAATATACATGGAAGGAATGTGCAAACATACAGCAAACTTTACAAATGTGTATTCAGGCCCTCAACAGAAGTAGCGCTAAAAAAGCGCAACAGCAGAGTACAGTGCTCTAATGAATCAATAGAGTTGGAAATCCCACTGTCATACATAAGTACATACACCCTCTACCGCATGCGGTCAAGAAGCTTCAAAGTAGACTTCGAGAGACCACGGCTCACATAAGAAGGCTCCCTTTTGTGATGGATATAAGTGATATAAATAATAAGGTGATCAGATGACACTTGAATCCTTCTATCGATTTTTGAAAAATATACTAAGTTCAGCGAACATCGTATTGAATTTTTATGCTCAAAATATCAAGAACTTATGACTCCCTAATGCCAACAAGAGATGTAATGATATGGTTATTGACCTGGTTGTTGGATTCTACACATTTCACAAGTTGATGCTGATACATTCCATAACCTTAGAAATTGCGGAAGAATTTTCTATTAAACAGTAGTTATTAGCCCCATTATATGGATTCCGGAACATAAGGTTAGAAATTATATTTCTGATGATTTGGCTAAAGCCGGTACGGAACTTGCAATCTCCTATAGCTACAGGGCGTAGGGATTTCTATTGCCGAAGTTAATTTGGATTATCTCTACTCTTTTTATAGGAGAGACCAATTTTGTTGGCAGCAGCAGGGTACATGCAATATTACTACACTCTTCCGTCTCTTAAATCGCATGATTATTCATCGCAAAATAGCAATTTTTATGGGTCACATTTCTCAGACTTAAAAGACTAAACATTCCGTCAAATGAGAAGCAGGAGCTCTATAGGAGATTTCTGATACACAGTGTTTTCCTCTTGTCATAAAGAGAAGGAAGTTTTTTATCTTTTATTTTGTGATACCACTGATCGAGCTCTCTAAAGTAGAGATTGCTGGATTATTTTGCTCTCGTGTTGATTACCTTTAGAAAATATTTGTTCCCCAGATAGAATTTATTGTGGTATCACAATGGGCATAAATGCTGGCCTCTACCTTTATAGGCGGTTTGCCACTTTATCTAACTTAAACTAGCATAATTATTTTCAGAAATTGGGATTAAATTAGCAAACTCAGAGCAAAATGGAAAAATTTGGTATAATAAAATGTACCACAAAAGTTTACTTCTTTTGGATCAGGGTTGGAATAAAATTTGGCCTAAGAGACTTGATTATGTTGTGAGCATTAAGAACCCTTTTAACTGAACTAGCTTGAAGGCTACTAAGGTTCTTTAAAGTCTGAGTAGTGGTTGATTATTTGGAGTGAATTTCATGCAAATAACTCAAAGGGTTGGCATCTTCACTATAAGAGTGAATATCAATTTACAATCTTTCCTAACAATTTTAATGAAAGACCAAAAATATATAGAAAAGACACAAAGAAACATAGAATTAGAACCTTTATCACTATTTATTCAATTTTACACAGTTGTCATGTATGTACCTTCTTTAATCTTTTAATTCTTTAAGCTTTAGTTTTTTTTGTTTTTTTTTTTTGTAATTAAACATGCACGCAGGGAATGACCCCTACCCATGCAGTGAATTGTGCAGGTTTAGGAAAGGTGGAAAGATGGAAGATGCTAACGGAAATGAGTTGCTGCTGGTGACTATAAAATGGCCAGAGCCATACCTTCACCATTAGACAGCCTACAGCAATCGTAGAAGAAGAAGCCCCCAGTTTCTCACACCACTTATGTTGTGTGTGCTAATTTTATACAGAAGTGGCGGGACCTACAGTTTAAAGTTGACTCCGAACGACAGATTTATTACGCTTTAGTTGCGACATTCTATGGCTCCTTAATCCTTTAAACAAAAGTATTTCAACACAGTATTCTAATAAAAATTCTTTTTAATTTTGTGGTTCAATAATATTTAATTTGTTTATTTAAATTACAATGTTTTTAAATACTTTTTTGTTTTAATCTTCACTTGCAATGACATTAAATTTTCCCAACTTCATTTCCTTCATTCTTCAGCATTTTTCCAACCACTTAACAAATAAGAATTTCACTTCTTAAACAGCTCATTAATATTAAAATTTCAGAAAAGAAAAAAAGGTACGGAGTTGGAGAAAAAAACACAACTTTTTAATTTATTTTTCTCTGTTTTTCTACTTCATTCATGCAACTGCAGAATTTTTTTTCTGGTGAAAAAAAAAAAATTAAAACTTATGTTTCTTCCCCTTGCATTTCATTTTTTCCCTTAAATTACCTCAATTTTATGTGTATGATGGAGTTGTGTTGCCTTTTTTTGCTTCCATTTTTCTTTAGCATTTCTACCAGTGCGCTAATTTCAGTCAAGTGTTGGCAATCCATGTAGGTGAGTAAGTGTGGCATAAGAAATATGGAGAAGGGATAAACGGGGGTAAAGAGTAAAACTGCCAAGTAAAACTTTTTAATATAGAAAATTGGTCTCAAACTGTGTATAAAATGAGCAGCAGAAAACAGATCGAAAAATGAAAAACGTAAACTGTAAATGCGAAGTGGAAAATGGAAAAAGTCAGCGGGAGTACGTAATGAATATTATTAAGTTTTTACAAGAAACCTTTTTATACAGCTCACACATACATATGTATGTAGATATGTATAATGAAAGCAATTCAACGGGTGGCTATGTATAAAAATTGTAATTCAGTGGACAAAGGATTACAGAATACATGTACATGCACGTATGCATGAACATTTGAACTTAATTTTGAATTAAAGACTTGTAAAGCTAGAACGGTCGTAAAAGCTAAAGGCAACAACTATATTTAAAAAAAAAACATTAAGAAACAATCCTTGAACAGAAATATCCACAATAATACTTATAATTAAGGAATGCTCTGAAAAAATTCGGCCTTATAACTATGATTGAAGTCGCCATAGTCTACAGGTAGTGTGTTGGCTTATTAGACTCTCAGCAGATTTCTGGTAAAAACTATGAGAGTGAAATAAAATTGCCATGAAAAAAAAGTTTCTCAAAAGTCTGTCGTTCATAGTCGAGTTTAAACTGTAGTTCTCGCCACTCATGTATAAAATTAAAATTGTACTTTGTCTCTGTTAATCGGTAAGTTCATTCATTTCAATCCCGTACTGTACATTTAAATGGTGAATTTAATAACTTTTATTTCTACTCTTTTGTACTTTATTTTTATTATTAAGCCATTGATGGCAATGTGTGTCCTTCGTTTTACATATTAGAAATCAGAAATGAATCGTTTTTTCGCTACTCATGAAATTTTGAATATAAGCGAGTCAACAGTATTGAAATTTAACCATGTACTCTGATTCAGTCGTACTCAATACAACGTTGATTTATGAATACAAATGGCAAATGAGTATGCGTACAATGTTGATATCAATCTCGTACCATTCAAAATATGTTTGATTCATAAGCCTATTCATTTCGATTCCTAACTTAAGAAAAATACTTATATTACTCATAAATGATTCAAGCGACTCGAGTAATTCATCAAAATTTACTTTCTCAGTTATTGTTGCATTAACAAATAAAGAAAAAAGAAAAGAAAAGACAGCAAGCAAAATAAACACCCACAACCTTTTAGTGAATATTGTGGCATTCCTCAACAGGAGAGTTGAAATCAACAACATAATACTTGTTGTTAAATATGAATATGCTGAGTACTTTAAACTTTAAAATATGAATGCGTATAAGTATCAGAAATTAGGAGTATGATTCGATTCTACTCATCTTTTTACATACTCATTGCTGACCTCAGTAGCATATTCAGATACATATGTCTGCTTTGCAAATTATGGGCAACTATTGGAAGTTATCAGTATGTTTGTTAGGCTTGATTTCAGCCGAGTTCTTAGCAGTTCCGTGAACTATAATGTGTTCATTGACTCATATATTCCAGTATGTTTTCGTTGTCAATGAGAGCACATTTATTAAGCAATAAGAAGTATGTTTATTCTTTTTCATTTTAGCCGTATTCTAAGCAGTCTATATCTATGGTTTTTATAAAACTAAGCATGAAATAATTTCCTTTGTCCAAATTCCTTATAATTCATACCCTTCATATACATACGTATGTTTATAATTTATCACCCTTATTCGAATGTTTTTTTTTTTTTTGGACAAATGAATGACAAAAATTTTTTTGTAATTATTTATATTGTATTGTTATTAATAAACCTCAAAAATATTTCAATTATTTGCCAATATTTTAATAAACTTTTAATTAAATTTAATTGACATAATAAAGCTGCTGCTGCAGTAATAAAAAAATTTACGAAAAAATTAACTTCTAACTTTTATATATGCATACCACATAATAATTAAATTGTTTTTGTTAATTTTTGATAAAATTTTTTATCTTTTCAATAAATACTCGTATATTAAATTTGTTAATATTTAAACAAATTAAATTTTATACAAAAAAAAAAATTATTCCAAATCGAAATGTACAATTTGGCAAGTATTTCTCATATTATTTCGAGTGCAATTAAAATATTTGAATTGTATTCTACTATTCATACATACTATACACATACAATATACATATTCTCTATAATTTGATGAAGTTAACATTAATGCACTGCATTTGAAATTAACAATTTTATTAAGTCTTACCAAAGAAATTTAAGTTTTTGATTTTTATAATTAGTATTGCTAAATGGGCTATCAAAATTGTGAGTCAAAATGGGAGCCGTTTTTGAATCACAAAAAGAGGGCATCAATTCAGCACTGTCTAATTGTTTGTCCTGCTGCATGGAAACTGGATTACTTTCCCAAAAAGAATATCACAGTATAGTCTGATAGGATTTTCTAAAAATACTGGTTAGTTCTTTAGGCGACCACTTGTAATATATATGTATGTGGAACTGAATGAAAGTATTAGTATTTGTGAGTCTCTCTTTCGACTCACAAGATTAAGTTGTAAGCAAATTGTGCAAACTTACTAAGCCTAAGTTTAATAAAGAATATTAATAGTTTAAGCAATGCTCTGCTATGTACCATCTGACTTAGACATTAACTTGAAGGCGTATGCGTAAACGTATTAATCCGTCTTTACGTCACTATGCAGAAGGAAACTTGCGGGCTTTATTATATTGCAGGCTTTATCATATTTCAAACATGAAATCTTATCAGTTTTTTGTTTTCTGTACAGAAGACCGGTATTTCCAACATTATTCTAAAATCAGATGTAATAAGCATTTCATTAATTTCATAGTACAGGTATCCCTCGTATAACGCGGTACTTCTACAACGCGTTTTCGATATAACGCGATTTAAAAAGGAAAAAACAGTTTTATTACAACGCAAAATTTCGACTTGTATAACGCGCCTTATTACTAGCGCCTTATTACAAAATCGAATATAAGCAAACAAAGGCTGATAACTGATTTCACAATCGCACAATTACTGGAAAAACGTACAACATTATGTCCTTCTTTAATTTAGTACCGCTTTTATTTTAAAAAAGTTTATTAGAACTTAACCCTTAAATTTATATGAAAGCTAAGTCTTCTATAACGCGAATTACATAACGCGGAATTTTCCTGGAACGTTACCGATTTCGGTACTCCTTATGAGATTTCACTTAGTATAGCGCTTTTGAAACCATTTTTACCATCAGAATAATTATTAAAATGCAGCAATCGATCACTGTAAATTTTGTGAAATACTAGACAAACCTTTAGTCAATTTGCAGATTAAAGTACTATTTTGGACTCTACCAAGAGGTATTTTAAATTGACAAGTGTCTAACTAATGGCGGCTAAAGTTTTTTTTTTTTTTGTTTTAATCTAGAAATAGCGTTCAGGTACTTTATCCAGATTTGATTGACTTTAAGGCGATTACTTTGATGTGTCATGAATGAACATTGGAAATCTCAAAGGCTTTATCAGAATTTCTAGATAATACTACTCCTTTGATTTATAAACCACTTTTACCTGTCTATATACCTAATGACTGCCTGTAATTTGAATATATTCTTTATAATGGTTCTACCGATGTTCGTTAGTTGATAGCGGTCAAATTAGTTTCCTCTTCATCAGTCTGTTTTGTCACATCATAAGCGATGAATAATATTCAGGAACACATGTAAAAAATTTATTCTAACATATAAAATGCTCGTGTCACAGTGCTAGTGGTTAAACTCCTCCGAAATGGATCGACCGATCATTAATGTCTAAATCGGACATCTATTTTTCGTATCCTTAAATGTTAAGAGGGCGCGGCAAATCGTTAAAATTGAACATTTAGGTACACATTAATCGTAGACGAACAAAATTTAGTCGTAAGTTCGTAGAGTCAATATCGACAATCAAAAATGGGCGTGACAACCCACCCTTTTCAGGTTAAACATATAACTCTTAAACTACTTAACTCATTTTAACTACTCCTTTTTTGTTCGCAAGCTTATTAGGTTTAGATGGTAAAAAAAATCAATATAGCAAAAAGTAGGCGTGGCAAACATTAAAATAGAATATTTAGGGACATAGTAACCGTAGATAATTACAATTTGGTGGATATCGACAAGCTCACCAAAAATGGGCGACCAACTTCCTGTACGAGATATCTATAAGTTGGCTAATTCGATGCTTTATAACTACATATATGTTAGTTTTTCATTTGGAGCGAGTAAAACAATTACAACTTCGTCAGCATTTATGCAGCGTATTACAATAAATATGAAATGTGACCTGTTTTGGGTAATAAAAAAAATCAATTTTTTGGGCGTGATGAAATGCGTTGGGACAGCTAGTTTTTCAATAAAAATGGGTGTTCTGTTTTGGCAATGTTTTTAACGAAAATCGACTTCAGTTATGATGGTCATTTTTGCATGTTTGGCTAAAACCAATCCCTATGGAAACCAAGAGTATTTACTTGGATTTATCATTGGTTTATATCTTATTGAAGACGATGTTCAACAGGCCATCTTTGCTAACGGTGAGCACTATAAATTAATGATTATCAACTTCTTTTGACTTGAAATGAATGATCTGGATAATGGCAATAAGTTTTCATCAGGTTGGTTTTAAATGTTGTATAGCTTATATTGAATATAATGCATGAGTGATTTGATGCCATGGTTATTACACTTGTAGGTGATATGAACTTTCCACAGAAATTGTTAGACCTTTTCTTGCGAGGTCTTATTAAGTCGCAGTTGTAAGAGAATAAGCCACCCAACCACAGCATTGTCAGAATCATAACGATATTTGAATTAAAAAGAAAAAAACTTTATTCAATAAATGATTGCAATAAAAGCTTATGTACATATGTATATTAAATATTTGGAATTTTATTAAATTTGTATTTACAATATTTTCCATATAATAACTCACCATTTTCCAAAACTATGATACAACAATAGAAATGCAATATTAGTATGTACTATACTATGATCGAAAATAAAAAAAAAGCATGTGAAGATTTTTTAAAACGCAAATTTACATTTCAATTAAAGCCAATAGGAAAAAAGCATATTTTTGATTTCATCTTCTACAATACATACGTACATACATATATACAAAAATAGTAGGTTTTTTTTTTTAAAAATATTCATTTTTTTTATTGCTTTTTTGTCTTTTTATTAATATTTTTTTTTATTATTATTTGATTATAAGTATTGTACAATATACAATGGGTTAAATCATATACATAAAGTTAATAATAATAATATACAGATACATATATATATATAGTATATGGTATATGGTAGTAAAATAGTTGTTATAAAGCTTTAATGAAAAATCAGAAATTTTTTTTATTTATTTTTCTCTAAATATACAAATTTGTATGTCCTTTTGTAGTAATTTTTTAGTGGTTTTTTGTTTTATTTATATTTTTTTTTGTTCTGATATGATTCATAAACTCTTGAGCTACAAACAAACCAAAAACAAAAAAATTCATACCATAAAGAATATTTATTAAGAAGATTTTGAAATAAAAAATTAAAAATAAAAAAAAAATATTTACCATTCCATTTATTACAATATACACGAGAAGAGAAACCAAAGTATATAATTTATTAATAAAACAAAAACAAAAACAATAAAATAATAATTATACGTATTATGTATGCATAAACAATTTAAAGAATATTTTTTTGTTTTTTTTTTAATAAATAATATAAAGCTTAAAAAGCATATTTTTTTAGTTGAGTTATAGAAAAATATATGAGAAAAAAATTTACAGAATAAAATAAAGCAACAAAACTATTAAACGAAGAGGCCAGAAACAAAAGGAACGGGGAAAAAAATTAAACAAACAAAAAAACAAATTTTTAATATTTTACCTCCGGCTCATCAATATTGCCTTGAATTTCATTCTCTAAAGGTTTCTTGTCCAAAGGTTCGCGTTTCTCATCGGATTCATTTGACTCGTTATTATTGTTGGTGATTTCGGGTCCTGGTGTCACAGGTTGTACGTCTTTGGTTTCGGTTTCTTCAACAGTTTCGCCTTCTTCCAAGGGCCGTATATTGACCACACGTACCTTGAAGACACTGTTTTCATCACCATAAACAGTTTCGTTTACTTCCACCTTATGGCCATCGACCACCTTTAATTGTTACAAATTTTTTTTTTATCGTGTTTCTTAATAAAAAATTCTTTTTAGTTTTTTAATTAACTTTTCCAACATACCTTAACAGTTGAAGTACTATTTGCCTTTTTGCTATCGATAGCTGGAAATCCTAAAGCACTGGTGTTATCTTCATCGCTATCACTATCAGCTCCACCAAATAGACTAGCGGGGAACAAGCGTGCACTGAACCGACGGAAAAGATCTATAAAAAACAAGAAAACAAAAAACCCCAATCAATAATTAACTCTCTCTGTAGTAACTTTGTTGTTAGAATATTTAGAAATAAAAATAGTTTAGAAAATATTTTATATTCTTTTATAATGTTGTTTCTTAGCTATGCCATTAGCTTTTAGGAATTATTTAACTGCACAGTGGTTATAACGCCTCCGTGGCGCAATTGGCTAGCGCGTTCGGCTGTTAACCGAAAGGTTGGTGGTTCGAGCCCACCCGGGGGCGTGTAAAATATTTTTTTTATTCAATGATTTTTATTTATAAAATAATTCCATTCACTACATTCCAAGAATAGTTTTTATTACCGTGGTTTCAAGGCCTCCGTGGCGCAATTGGCTAGCGCGTTCGGCTGTTAACCGAAAGGTTGGTGGTTCGAGCCCACCCGGGGGCGCAACATCTTTTTTAACGGCTTACCACCCCATATCAGTCCTTATTCTCTTTTAAACTAATTTCTTAACATGATATATGGCTTTCAATATAATTTCTTTAAGAATTTTAATAGTTTTTCACCCATAATTGAAGAAAGTTTGTCTTAAACGGTCAGATTTACAAAAAGTTCTTTAATAATTCTCATAATCTTATTTCAGTATGAAACAACCCATGAATAGCTTATATCACCTACTGCATCATGGCCTCCGTGGCGCAATTGGCTAGCGCGTTCGGCTGTTAACCGAAAGGTTGGTGGTTCGAGCCCACCCGGGGGCGCAACCTATATTTTGAATTATCGAAAGCCAGTTTATTGTAATGGTTTCCGTTCAATCAAAAACTTAATCACTTGTAGTTATTACTGCTGAAAGATTATCTACAAGCTCATAGAAAGCTTGTAAATATCATTGTTATCTACTACTCCAAAAATTTAAAAACGAGTCCATGCAGCAAAATTCTTCTAAAAGCAATGTGAACTGCAAGACCACATAGTATAGATAGAATGTCAATATTAATACAACAACATGGTTTTAAATACTGGTGCCTTCACAAGTATTTTTTTTTTTGCCATACATAGCTTAATTTACCCTAGACAAAGTTTGAAAATCTTGATAGGCATTTAAATGATGTATGTTTCCATAAACTGATACGTATTTCTCCTATGCACGTAAATCTCTCTATATCGTTATTAAACCCGAAGTCTGGCTTAAAAGTATCTTTGCAACTTAACCAAGCTTAAGGCCTCCTCGGATTTCATGCCGTTAGGAATAGCGCACTAAACAATTTAAGCTGAGTTCTTTCAAATTTAGATATAGTTTCCAGTACTCATATTTTCAATATATTATCTTCTAATCCTGTTCGATCACTATTAGTGACGCGCTCAACGCCTCCGTGGCGCAATTGGCTAGCGCGTTCGGCTGTTAACCGAAAGGTTGGTGGTTCGAGCCCACCCGGGGGCGCATGTATTTTGGAATTTTTGTAACTCAGAAAATTTTTTATAACATTCCTTCTGAGAATTTTTGAATTTAACTGTTTTACCCATGGAGTCCTTAAAATAATAAGTTTGCAAATATTATAATTCTTTTTTATATACAAAATTCTATAGTAATTCCCATTAACTTATTTCATTAAACATGAATTCAAAGATAGTTTATTGAAGCCGCTGTATCCAAGCCTCCGTGGCGCAATTGGCTAGCGCGTTCGGCTGTTAACCGAAAGGTTGGTGGTTCGAGCCCACCCGGGGGCGATTTCTTTTTATCTCTTTTATAATTGCATTCATGTCCCTTTAAGTGTTTATGGGACTTGAATACATATTCATAAGGAGTTGCAGATATTTCTCGCCCATAAATGTTGCAGTGTGCCCTTAAATGCTAAGATTTTTAATTTTTACAATTTCTTTGTAGGTTCTTTTATACTTCACATTAACTTATTTCTTTAAAATATTTTTTATATAAAGCTCATATCAGCTGCTGGCTCAAGGCCTCCGTGGCGCAATTGGCTAGCGCGTTCGGCTGTTAACCGAAAGGTTGGTGGTTCGAGCCCACCCGGGGGCGGTTTATTTTAAATATTTTCGTAAAAATAAATTTGTTTAAATAATTTAAGATTATTAGCTTTAACAATTTGAATGTAATTTTTTAATAAATTCCATACATTTTTCGTCCATAAAGAGTAAAGTTGTGATTAAATTGCAATTGTTAAACTTAAATTCAATGAAATTCTTTTGTAATTCTCATTAACTTTTTCCATTGAAAATATTTCATAAACAACTTAAATTAGATACTGGCTCATGGCCTCCGTGGCGCAATTGGCTAGCGCGTTCGGCTGTTAACCGAAAGGTTGGTGGTTCGAGCCCACCCGGGGGCGTAATCTTTTTGTTAAATTTTCTAATAACATTTCATAATTTGGATCTTTTTTTTTAGCTATTTAAGTAATAATGTCAGGTCAAATGGACAACTGGAAAACATAGAAAATAACGAGTACAGTTTTATTAGTTCTGTTAAAATTATTTTATAAAAGTTTTTATAATTGAGTTATTTAACAGTCCTTTTATAATTTAAAAATAAATTCTTTGTTTATATTAGTTACAAAACATTCTAAATTTATGACTTAATAATTGATTTCTGCTGATATTGCTTTTTAGAAAAGCAATACATTTTTTCATAATTCTCATTAGATTGATTGAATGACATTAATTATAAATATAGGGCAATTAGATCAGATATCAAGGCCTCCGTGGCGCAATTGGCTAGCGCGTTCGGCTGTTAACCGAAAGGTTGGTGGTTCGAGCCCACCCGGGGGCGCAAGCAATTTTTTTGCGTTTTTAATTTGGCGAGTTTTACGCGGGTACACAGATCAAGGACTTCCAAGGTCTTCTAAGTTGATTATCGTAGTTATACTGTAAGAAACATTATATCGAACATAACATATCTTTACTTATAGAGTAGATCATACGTACTTCATTATACTCATAAGCAAAATGTTTAAAGGCCATCCAACAACTAGCCCAGAGGAGTAACATAAATCTTAAAAATGTTGTTTTTTCTTCTTATTCTATATCTTTTATAATAAATTTCTCTTGGCTTCATATTTTGTGGAAAATATGACATACGCACAGATCTTAAGGTGGGTCATAAATTCAATACAGAGAAACCCAGATGCAACAAACACCACATGTTGACCATTAGAGAATACAACATTCATGTACAATATAATCTATGGAGTCTGTTGTATTTAATAAAATCCCATTAAAAAATTTTTCTTTTAAAAGAAAAAACAAAAAAAAAGAGCCATAAAACATGTACTAAGTTTAGTCAATAGTTGTACTAAGTTTAGTTTCACACTTGTTTTATACTTTTTGTTTTATAAGAATAAGGGGGAAAAAAGAAGAGGGGGCTTGCTTATTGAGTTTAAATATAGAAATTAAATTATTGCTGCTGCGCTGCTTTTATTTGTTCATAATTTAGTTGTAGAACAATATACAGGGAAACAACAACAAAAATCAATTTATTAATCCTTGGAGAACATTTAGAAATTTTTGATTTACAGTTTTTTGTTGTTGTTTTTTATATTTATGCGAGCATTTATTGGTTAGCATCCGAAGAAGATAATGGCACTCCTTAAATTTAAGGGGAAGCAAAAATTTATGTTTTTATGGCTGCTGTTATGAACAACAATCTAAACGATAATAAAGGAAAAACTTTTAAGGATAATAATAAAATGACTCCGGGGATATAATTTTGTTGTTTTCATTTTTCCATTATTATGCTTCTTAAAGAGCATATAAACATTTTCTACTAATTATTGTAGCAATTAATGGCGAAATAAATGGAGTGTTTGTGTAACAAAGCATGCACATGGTTGCGTATGATGAATATTGAATATAAGCCGTATGGATAATATTGCTCATAAGCCACAGTGTACTTTAGTTAAGAGGATTTAAGTTTTTTCATTTGATTTAATATCACTAAAGTTTCATTATTACGAATTGGTAGATTTTTACTCCCCTGAAATATTGGCTTAATAGTGGCTGATATAGTGGCTTACAGCGCAATTTTCTTGTCCTTTTTATACCGACTGAAACAGGGGAGTATTTTGAAGTCATTTGTAGTTGCTAAGTTCATACTAGCACAACAAGCTTATTCAAGATACAACAGATAGGGAACAGATTAACAATCTTTTTCTATAAGAGGATCAATAATTTTTTGTAAGACAAACACTAATGGGATGGCTCCTACTCATACAAGGCATGTTTTCCAATTAAGAAAATAGGTTACACGAAGAAGGAAACAAAGAGTATTCTTTCTTGGCATTTAACTGAATCTTTTTGATAAGACGATGAGTTATTTTTTGTGAGACCAATTCTCAGGGAATGGCACCAGTCACATAGTGCGTTGCAATTAAAAAATAGACAATGGGAAGGATCAAAAAGAGAGTAGTGCTCGTGTACATTATATTTCAATATTAATATTGTAAGTGACAGCAAAGATCTCTACAGAAAAAAAAGTTCCACATACGAATAGATAGAAGTGACTGCCCCCTCGATGGAGTCTTGATAGGACATACTTAGTCTACAAACTGGGCTATTAGTGATCCAAATACGAGTAGTCCGCCAAAAAAACTAATTCTGCCTTGAATACAGTGTACGTTACACTGGTTAATCGACCACAAACGGATGTGCTCTGCAATATGTGATTTCAGGGCAAAAAGGTCTGAGGTTAAAATAAAATTTCATATGAAATGTTTCTCTCAAACATTTGTCGATCGGAATTGACTATAAACTGTAGGTCCAACCATTGCCGCAACATGCATTGTGTTAGCCGCTTGACCGTAATGTTAATTGAAGGGTTATGATGGCCATTGAATAAAGGAACCAGAATCCTTTTTATTACATCCGCTGTAATTGCACTAGAAGAGTGAAACATAAGCCGCATTACGACAGTGCTGTAATGAATTAATCGAGTTGGATAACCTACCGTCATTAAAAAGCATCTCCGCAGTTTCTTTTACTGTCTTGAGGAACTCTAAAATAGATTTCGAGAGTTATATTCCATTGTCGGTTGTAAAGTCCGAACTAAGGCATTTGAATGCTTCTTTAAACATTTAAAGACTGCTCTGGTTTCACAGCATATCTTTCGGAATTTTCATGACCCGATCTTTAACGTTTGGGTTTCATATATTTTCAGTTGAGAGAGAAGGATAAAAGTCAGCAATATGGAAACTGTTAAAGATAACTTAAGTCTTACTGTATTGGCCCAATTCTATACGATTGATTTCATGCTTCCAGTTACAAGCTTAGCTATTAATGACTGTGACAAGAAACAAACTTTTTAGGGGTGCTTATGACAAAGACCAAAAGTTCAACTGGAGTTGGCAAATCATTGGAAATTTAAGAATTTGTAGGTTTTACCTTAAAGCTGAGGTAATATAGTAACTATGTTTGTTTCTAATAAGCTATTTCATCGTGTTAACTAGAAAGAAGTTTAATTGCCTAATTTTATTTAAATTTTCAAAGGCTTTAAAAAATATAAAAAAATCAAAATGTCTTCTATACCTTTGGCTTGTTTTCATTTTTAAACAAATTTTCAAATGCATTTTCATATTAAAGAACTAATTTTCAACAGCAGTTTCTTTTGTTGTTGTATTATATGCAACAACAATAATTTTCCATTACATTAGCCAATGTTGCTGAAGGCAACATTGTTTTCTAATTATTCTGCACCATTTGTTTAAGACCTTTTTCAACGATTCCAACGTATCGTATTGATGTCAAGAAACAAAGCAAATTTTCTATTTCCATTTTCATTTTCATTTCCATTCATTAATAGCATTTTCAAATGTCATTGTGCATGTCATACAATCGTCTTTAAATTTTTATTTTTTTTCTCCTCTACTCTATTCATTTTCCCCTGCCTGCTGTGCTCTTCGCTTCTCGTCTATACACTTTCCATGTTACAATTTTCAATACGTTTTAAGGTGTCATACTGTTGCGCATTTTTATTGCGTCTTTACCTTGAATTTCTGTGTTTTTTTTTCGTAGTACGTCTATGAGTATGGTTTCACTTACTCAGAGAGACATTCATTCAAGGGGTATTAAAAAATTTTCTATTGATTTGTAAAAATGGAATTGTGTTGTAACATGTCAGGTTGCAGTTATTGAATGTATGCCAAAATGTTGTAAATGAATTAGAAAAACGCGCACTGAAATAAGCATTTAGAATGAGGTATCGTTTTTGGTTAAAGGTCTTTAGACTAAATATGCGTAAATCTATTAGCATATGGCAGCTCGTATTTGTTTTGTAAAATGATGTGAAACAAATTCATACACAATGAAGAAGTGAAAAGTAGTGTTTCTTACTACACTTACTACACAACAAGTGTTAAATAGCTTGTAATCAGAACTTATGCGGTTTACATCGACAATTCTAAGAAGTTTGGGACAATAGTTAAAGGGCATAAAAAGGGTTGTGTATGAATTATGTATTCCATGCATTAGTAGGCCATAAATAGAAATGTTTCTGGAGCAAATTATTAAAAAAGAAAATGTTAAAATTACATTAGAAAGAACGTCAAAATTTATACAAAATAAAACGTAATTTTTACATGATTGACGTCAATCATGTTAATCAATCAAACCGAACTACATGAAAATTTACTACGTGATAACCTATAATTTTCTAGTGGAACATATTGGCTTTAAAACTACGCGAGTTATTAATAGAATAATATTTCTGAATTTGTTAAAAACAAAAGTTATAAGAGAACAAGTTCTGAGGTCGAGTTACTTCACTTATTGCCTACCGAAACTTTACACTTTCAAGCTGTACATACAAATATACACACATAATTGATTAATACAAACCTTCAGTCATTACATTACAATCTAGCTTATCACACCACTTATGTTGTGTGTGTTTTATACATGAGTGACGAGACCTACAGTTTATTGTCGACTTCGAACATCGAATTTTTAAGAAACTTTTTCATGACTCTTCTATTTATACCCAGAGATTTTGCCAAATTTTTTCATATTCCGGTTTGTGGCAGATGTCTGACCTGGGGTTTGACCCGAAGCCTAGGCATGAGGCCTAATAATCAACGGCAACAAGGTTACATTTAAGTAAAAGCGTTACATGGCAATGGCGACTCTATAGGCCCAGCAGTATTTTAATTAAATTCGTAGAAAACTTGCAAAACTTTACTGATTGTAAGTCAGCAATGTTGGAATGCTAACTTACTTGCAGAATTCTTATTACATAATCAGATAATGAAGAAAATCATTTTAATTTTTTACAAATGACTTTAAAATCTATGATAAGGTCGGTGCATGTGTTGCAGAGCCAAGCTATCAAATTATGCCCATGGTGTATAAGCTAAGGACTTTTCAATATAGAAAGCCCATCATCTATGGCTTTCAATAGTGATAACTATAGTTAAGAAAATCATGATTTTATTCGATTATGCTCTAAAACTTCTTGAGTCAGTTGGAAAATTATTTAATCAGGGTAAAGAGAAGCGTGTAGAATCCAGCAAACAAGTCATCTTGGAAGCTCTGGGTACTAAAATCTATAGAACAATCGACTATGCGAGCATTCAGCGTTGGCTGCAAATAGGCTAAGATTTTAAGGTTTAGCTTTCATTAAAATACTCATAAGCAGTCAAAAAAGTCTACATACACCTCTGTATGTAGGCTTTTTCCCCGTTGATTTATCAAATTGAAAAAGCTCTTAAAGCAGTAATTAAGAAATTTACAATAAATAATGTGCGAAGAAAAATCCAATTGTTAAATAAATACGGAAAGGAGAAAAAGCCTACACATAGAGATATATGCAGAATTTTTGTTGTGACTGTATATCAAACTAGAAGACCTTTAATTATGAAGTGATTAGTGGTATTTGATTTAAACGATATGAAGGCAAAGAAATGCAAAAAAAAAAAAACGTTAGATTTTATACAATATTTAAAGAACTTATAAAACCCTTTTGTTCATTTAAAATGGCTCTATGCCGTAATGTCTTGCCGTAATGTTTTCTTTTAATAAAATCACTACTTTGGTTTTATTTCCACAAGTTAATTTCTTTCAATTGAATTGCCAACACATATCACGCCGAGTGGCATTAAAAATTTAAAAAAAAACTCTCTCAACTATTGTTATGTAAGGCCTTAATCGTTCCAGTAGTGGTGCTCTGTCATAATTAATTTACCGCAGTAACTTAATTTAATTTAATTGTAAAATCAAATTAAATTCAATTAAAAAATGTTAATTTTTCCAATTTTTCCAAAAAATTATAAACCCTACCCCAAATTCTTATTCCATTTTTGGTTTATAAATTGCAATCAATTAATATGACAAATCAAAATTCATCATACGCAACGCATAATAAAAATTTCGCATTACGCATCCATCATACGCACCATATAGCCGAGCCATACATATGTTACCCAAAAAAGCATTTAACATTCATCATAGGCCTCAATATGCGAGATAAAAATGTTTTTTTCTTTTTAATAAAATATGATACAGTACATGACAAGAAGGACAGACGTTCGCGCTTCTGTGAACATAATAAAAAAAAGGATGTAAAATGAAAAAAAGTACAGAAGCTTATGACAAACCAATGTGTAAAATTCAATATTAATTATGAAGGAGCAAATATTTATTTTTTTTGCTCTTAAATGTAAATCGATTCTTAAAGTCAAATTATTTTTAACAGAAAATTTTTTTGTTTTAAATTAAAGTGTTGCTAAAAGGAAAATCGAATTGTAAAGAATTTTTTATGCAAATATTTGGTTTAAATAAAATTAAAAGAGCAATAAAAAAAATATCATAAAGTATTTAACATTTAACAGCTATTAAAATGAGAGAAACAACAACAAAAAAAAACTTCATGGCATGGTACTGTTAAAAACAACGACAGCAACAGTAAAATTGATTAAACGAACAAATATATCGTCGATATAATTAATTTCACAACATGCAATTCAATAAGCAATTCTTGTACGTCTAGCCTGGTGTTTGTTTGTCAACCATGCGTCTGTGCGTCTGTGCGTTGGTGCTTCCATGCGTCTCAATGGATTGTCCTGCCAGCCATCTCTTTATGGCTTGTTGTTTATGTCTGAGTGTTGTGTTGTATTGTTGTATTGTATTGTTGTTGTTGTTGTTGTTAAAAAATAATAATAAGCAATTTAAGCCAAAAATAAAATGCTCGACAATACAATAAAAATTCACGAACAACAAACAACTGCTGGGACAAGAGGTGTCAACAGGACACGAGGCCTTCTATTGAATACTTTAGCGTTGGAAAACGTATTTCGTCTGCAAACAAAATATTTAGCCGAATAATATTCAGTGACTCTTTTTACCAGTTTCCAGAGCAAAAGAGAAATACCCTGGCTACCTGAATACGATTCAGATTAGCGTAGTCAATTTTGGGAAGCCGATTTTGGCATGGTGTTGTCACAATATCCGATTTTGCGTTGTTTTTTCGATTTAAATGCTCTTAAAATATCGGTTTATTTATAAAAGTTGTTCACTATGTCTGGGAAACTATAGACGCTAATTCCATTCCCCCTTTATAAAAAGGGGTATATTACGTTCCACAGGATATTATGTTCGATTATTCTGATTACAAAAAGAAAACGAAACGCATCATAAGTGACAAGTTAATAATTTTACATATAAGATTTCGGATTCTCTACACATAAAGTTCGATTAGATTCCGATTAATCTAACTATCTAAATAACACAACACAACATCCCGATTTCTTGAATTTCTTGAATTAAGCCTATCTCCACCTAATGCCTTAGCTTTGCTGAGATAGTGCCAGCTATCCATAGCATCGAAGTATAAAAGCTACTGTACATTACAACGTTAATGTGAAAGTTTTTTTATGAGGACTTTAGAATAGAATGTTAACAAGATCTATTCTAGAATATATGGAAAGTTGAAAAAATTTCAACTGATTTTCAACAGGAAATATCTTAAAAATAATGCGCTAGTAACAAGAAATAATGCGAAAAGAATTGATATTCCCTCCAGTTGTCTATAAATACTATACGAAATGATAGTTGATGATACAGACAGTAAAATTAATGCAGGCTTTGATGGCGGCCTGAATAGTTGGTTGCGGATGCTTAACATGGTGGCATGTTGACCCTCTATATTTCGTACATGGTATCAGGCGAAAGAAGACTATCTAAAGATTTTGCAAACTCATCTTCCGAATTTTATAGACAAATGTGCTTATCCCAAATAAGAAATTATTTACCAACAGGATGATGATCCGAAGCACACAGAAAAAATTGTAAAGATATGGGGTGGGAAATAAAATTTTCAATTGATGGAATGGCCGACACAAAGTCTCGACCTCAATCCGTTTGAAAATTTTTGGTCATTCGTGTAAATCCGGCTCGGACAGTACGAAACAGCCCCAACAAACATGGTCAAACTTTGGGATCATATAAATGCGAAATGGAATCGAATTTCGAGAGATGTTATTGATCATTTGATAGAAAGCATATCAAACGGCGTAAATCAAGCAATTTCTAATAAGGTCTATGGACGAAATATTGAAATTGGGTTAGTTTCTTGAATTTTCTTGAAACGTGCAAAATTGAGTTTATGTGGGTTATTTTCGTTTTTTTATTCAAACTCATTTCATTAATTATTGTTTTTTACTGCTATTTGTTAAGAATAAAATAAAGAATTAAAATTAATTTTTTTTTTATTTGCTTGTATGGTTTTGTTTTTGTGGATGACGAAACTCAGTATTGTGAACATGCACTCACTTCTGCTCGTCACTGTACATACATTGCTCGCAATTACAAGACTTTAGCCAAGATCCCAGCCATGATGCGGGTAACAATTTTATTCAATAGTTTATTGGTGAATCCGAACACAATAATAAGAAGCTTTTTTCCTGTTATGATGAATGGAGAGAGATTATTCACAAAACTTACTTCTGCTCTACAGAAATCAATAATCAGCTTCTTATATTTCCGAAATGTGATAGCCACACGACTTAATGGATACATTCACTACTAAAAGGGGCCACGATAAAAGAAGAAGCTTTAATGGGAAGAGGGGATGTCATTGCGAAACTTTGCGCCCTTTATTTGGTATAAAAGCTATCAAAATAATTTTTTCATGAGAGTGAATTATTAGCAAAGATAATCATTTAGAGAAAAAAAGGAGGCTTCTATTTAATCCTGATTTGCATTTCGTGGTACAATCTATTACATCTCTTACAAATCGTGTTCACCTTTCGAAGAACCATGTCAACGGTCAGCAGAGCGAAAACTTATTGCTTAGCAGTCTTTACTATCCAAAACCAATATATTCTAAACATGTAAATCTGTTTCAATATCACAAAAAAATTCCACTCAATTGCTCCTATTGCAGTAAAAAAAATTTTCTGAGTTCAGAAAGTTTTCTTTTAATTTCATGCCGCCTTTTTACAACGCATGATAATAAACTTTCATTCAGAAAAAACACAAAAAACAACAAGAATAAGTGTGAGCAATAAAGAATATAAAAATAAATACAAATACATTAAATGCAATAATAACTACACTTTACTCTATAAATGTAAAAAACAACTACAAGCGCAAAACACAGTACAGTCTCAACCACCACCACTACGTTCATACTCCATGCCATATTCCCGAACTAAAGAGTGAAATGGTGGCGAACAAGCCAAAAGTAACAACAAACAAAAAAATAATAAAACGAAAACAACAGCATCAATTGAGATGAGTTGCATGTGTGTGTAGTTAAGTTGTACGTATGTTGACAACATGCAACATTTGCACATTTGTGAGGTGACAATTTTACGCAACATAAAATTTTAATTAATTCGCATTTTATTGCACAAGCAGAGACCATTCAACACAGACTCAACAGAATAAATTTACACGCACACATTTAAATGCACGCATATTCATTTGTCGCTTCATGCATACGCATGTACATACTGCATGCATGTGTAAGTGCATGTGGAGTGTATGCGTATAAAAGCACGAATTGCATGAACAATTGCTAAAGTCAAGAAGGAAGCAAAAGACTAAACATTCGCTTCAAATCACCCACTAGCCACCAGCCTGTGTAAAGGTCAATATTAAATTGTATTTATAAATACCCCACCTACACTCTGCTCTTTATCCTTTATCTCATGTATACACCAACACATGTGCAGTATACTTGCATGTGTGCAATTGTAATTGGTTGCATGTGGTCGCTTTCTCTTCTATGTAACCGTCTTGAATTTGATTTTCTTCTTGTTGTTGCTGTTGTTGTTGTTCTTGTAAGCATAAGCATAACAATTTTAGTGGTTTAAATAGTATTTACACGTCACTACAACTGCTACTACTACTACAGATAAGCACTCTCTTTGTAGAGAGTATAAAAACAATACCACAGTGTTGGTAGTTATAATACGTACACTTAAGGAAAGCATTTGTAAAAGCAAAGATAAACTATTCTAAGCAAACATTTTATTTTTCAATTTCGTAGAAGAAAATTTAATTCTTTTTTTTCCGTAAATTGATTGATTTGGTTTAAGTACGCTTAAAATTATTTTCAACACTATACATCTACACATATACGGATACAACTACCTTTTTTTAGGGTTCTCTCAATTGAACAAATAAAGTAAAGGAACATATATGAGTACATATATGCATACAGATAAACATTTATTCATTCATTCATACATTTCATGTATGATGATCGGTTACTGTCTGGTCATCTCCTTCACAACGGTATGTTAATAATTGTCAATTAAATTCAGTTAAATACACACTCACCGTCAAATGAATCAAAGAAACCCACACGTATCACCGATGGATTGGGCTGTAGGAAAGGATATCCCGAACCGGTATCGATGACACCTTTAAAATTTGTAAAATCATCATCATTGACATCATCATCATCGTTTTCAGCTTTTGTATAAACACGTCGTGGTCCACCAATTACTTCAGCATCCTCGGTGCGTGCTGTGAAGATAATGAAAAAGAAAAATACATGAGAACACAACAGAACAGAATACTCGTAAGAAGAAAAATCGAAATTATTGAAAAAAAAAAATAAAATAAAAATGAAAAAAAATGTTTTTTCAATAAAATTTTATTTCATTGAACGTTGACTACGCAACACGACTGATTGACTATCTGTGAAGACAACTTTTCCAATTCAAGGAGTGGGAAATATTTCCTTTTTTTTTTTATTAAATTATCTTCATAGCAGTCCATCAAAGCGTGAGTGAAATTGACTAAATTATAATAAATTAAGACTGGTTGTCAGGCGGTTAAGGAACGGTGATGTTTACGGTCATGTTGTTTTCCCAAATTGACAATACGGATTGCCAGAGCTTTCTGTATGCCAAGTTCATCAAGGAAAATGGAATATGGAAACTTTTTTTTTTTTTTTTGGTAGTTTTTTGTGTATGATTCATGATGTGAAATAAATTGAATTAAAAAGAAATTTTATAAATTTTCCAAAGAATGTTATTGATTACTGCAACAGAATTTATTAAAGGAAAACGAATTTTTTTTATTTTTTATTTTAATTTGCTAGAGTGTTTAGAGTTATTCGAGAGAAGAACAGAAGGAGCAGTGTTTGTGGATATTAATTTTAAAACAGGTTATGACTTATCAAGAGAGGTTAGTTAGTTAAACATACGTATTCTCTCTGTATTTGATTGTTCGATCTATTGCTCTTTCAACCACAAGCGATGTGCTCTACAAAGCAGGTGAGTTTTACGTAAAAGTATTGAGAACAAGTAGCTTCTTTTCCCTCTACCAGAGATAAAACAGTGGAACACAAAACACATTGCAGCGGTGCCTTAAATCGATAGAGTAGCATATTCTACTATTGCCTTCGATAAGGACTTTCGTTCTCTCCTGTTTGCGGTTGAAAAGACTTGGAAGCATTGTGTTCGATTTTCGGACGGATATACAAAAGTGGTATAAATATTGATGAGATCAGATAGAGAGAAGTGAAGTCATCATAGGTCCAACATTTGCAAGAAAATGAAAATATAAAAAGAAAATATTTCTGCGGCGACTTTTTCTCAGCAGATTTCTGGCAAAAACTTGGAAAATTGCCATGAAAAAGTTCTCAAAAATCTTTTGATTGGAGTCGTCATTAAACTTTAGTTAACACCACTCATGTATGAAATTAACACCCAAAACATAAGCGGTGTGATAAGCTAGGTCGTAAACCTGATTGATGGGTTGTAATGATCGTTTATTTATGTATAATTGAGTGAAGTTTATCTTGGAAAGTCTTAAGAAATCGAAGTCCTTGAATACTTATTTCAAGACTTAAAAAATATTCCGCTTCCAAGGAACATTGCATTGATTGACCTTTTTAAGCTCAAAACATCAAGGGCTTCTGACTCCATAATTTCTGGGTTCCAAACCAAGAGTCAACTGATTCATCGACATCGGATCGGCAAATTTCATTCTTCGGAAGGCATAAAGAAATTTAAGGACTTTTAGACAAAATGCATAGAGCTTTAGGAGTCACCTTGGTCTAGTAGGGTAGTATAACTTAAAAACGTGATTCAAACCCTAGTCCAGACATTGCATACAAAACGAAATATGATGAAATGTGGCGACTTACACTCAGTAGATTTCTTGCAAAAACTCTGAGAGTAAATAAAAATTATCATGAAAAGTAAAACTGTAGTTTCCGCCTCTCATGTGCAAACATTAACAAACATAACATGGGTGGTGCTACCTAGCTTCGGTTGTAGTCCTGACTGAAAGCTTGTAACGATCAATTAAATAAATTTCCGTAAAGCGTAAAGGAGACTACGTTAACAAATACAATGATTTTTTTCTTCTATGTTCTATTCCAAAAAGTCTATTCCAAAAGTCTAGCCTCAAATAATTCCATCACAAATTTATATTTATATGGGAGAAATTAGTCTAAATCTTACCATGATTTTATCTTTAAGTAGTTCAAATAAATCATAGAAAGAGCTGAGAACAATACAGCGTAGGGTATCATTTAAATATGCTTAGTCTGCATTGCAATTCATTTCTAGCAAAATTCGATTTTCATTGATTATCTCGTTTCATATTTTTTAATTGGTGAAGAATTAAGAATCCTTGCCATATCCTCTTAAATAAATTTTATATTCAACACAGATATGTGTCTTCATTAGATCATTTTTGCAATTGAAGTTTTTCACATTTGAATATAATTTCTGTTTGATTTAAACAGATACTGCAACAAAAAAGTTTAACAACGACAAAGTTTTAATGATTGAACTCCACTTGTTTTTTCCTCAATATTGTGGAATATTACAAAAAAAAAAAAGAAAATTAATTAATAAACCCCTTAGTGCATATGAAATATACAAAGTGAAGCATAAACAAAGATACACAAAGTATATACAATTGGCAGTAAATTTATTAATTTGCGGGTAAAGTTGATTAATTAAAAACTTTATGAACATTTTATGAAATACAAACACATACCAACCATACCCATTTCTTAATACAAAGAGTAAATGTGGCAAATTGTTGGCATATTTCTGTGACACCCATAATATTTTCCCTCAGCAGGTCTACTACAACATAATTTCAGGATTTTTCAAATGATTTGTATTCCTTACTCTTGCTGTCGTTGCTATCTTTCATATTTAAAATTAAATATACTCTCCCCTCCCCCGACAGCGTAAGCAAGCTGCGACAAATGTATGTACGAGTAACAAATTTATGACAAAACTAACCAAGCCTTTAATTTATAACCAAAAAGGCTTAAAGCACAGCTTCACTGTAAAGTCCTTCGATGAGTCAGTAGAAGTAAGAAAACTTTGGCATTCATTGTCACCACAACTCTTTTTGTTTTTGTTTTCGTTTTTGTAATTATTATGTTAATTTCAAAGTTTTCCTATGGCTATCCTCCCATGTATTGAGCCTTCTTCTTCTTCTAAAAACATTCAAACTAAATGTCTAGCCTTAAGGCCTTACGGTAAAAAAGGAGAATATTTTTAATTTAAAGACAGGTGTTAATGGTTAATGACTTGATTGTTTCTTACCTTGGAACAACGCAACAACGCAACAACCAACCAACCCACCAACCACAAGACAAACAATTAAAATTCAAAAATAAACAAATTATTTTGCAAATTGAAATATTAAGTTTCATTCATTATTGCTTAAATTATCAAAAGCTTTTGTATCATTTAGTATGCCTTTGTTCGAAACTAATAATTCAAAATTATTTTTTTGGGGGGTTTGGGGCCACATAAAAGGCTTGTTAAGTCCTTTGATTCATTTGCATAATAAATATTTGCAGAAATTGTAATACCCATACCCCATAGCATATTATTGGAGCGAACAATATAAATTATATTTTGTGACATTCAAGTGATTGTACTTCATTAGAAAATAATAGGAACGTGATAAAAATTTGGTATATTCTGAACAAAAATTGAAAGGTCAGTAGGAAAGTTTTGCAAAAATGTCTATAAATTTTGTACAACAAACCAAACTTACATGCTTAATTGATTGTAGCAAGGATTCCAACCCAGTTTGTTGCAGCACTCATATCTTAAATGTATGAACTTGTATCCAAAATATCAGAACCTGCAATTTAATATTTAATTGAGTGGTCCTTTGACCTTTATATTCAATAGGCTTCTGAGGGTTGGTCATTTTCCATCTATTTGGAAGAGTTCGTTCATAATTCCTTTGCACAAGTCGGGTAATAGATCTAATATTTCCAATTACAGGGGTATTGCCAAGCTTAGTGCTATTCCCAAGTTGATGGAGGAACTAGTGACGGATTATCTCTTTTTTAATACAAGATCTTTAATATCTCCTTTCCAGCATGGTTTTTTGAAAGGCAGGTCGACTGTCACAAATCTTCTTGAATTTACTACACATGTTTTCAGGGGCTTTCTTGTCGGTGCTCGGACTGATGTAATTTATACTGATTTCAGTAAAGCTTTTGATAGGATTGATCATAGTATTTTGCTTCTTAAACTTTCACTAATCGGTATTCCTGATATTATTCTTCGTTGGCTAGACTCTTACCTCTCCCTTAGGACTCAGAGGGTATTGTTTAGGAATGTATTGTCTAAGACTGTATGTGTTACTTCTGGTGTTCCGCAGGGTAGCCATTTGGGTCCTTTACTGTTTTTATTGTTTCTGAATGATCTTCCTTCTGCTCTTTCTGATTGTAATATTCTGATGTATGCTGATGACGTTAAATTATTTTATACTTTTGATGATGATCATGGCCAGGCTGTTCTTCAGCGAAATATTGATTTGTTTGTTACTTGGTGCAGGATAAATTTAATGGATCTTAATTTGAGAAAATGTAAATGCATGGTTTTCTCTCGCCTTGGTGTAAACTCGTCCACTTATATGATTAATTCTTGCCCTTTGGAAGCTGTGCCTTCATATCTTGATTTAGGAGTATTATTGTATATTAAATTGTCTTTTATTGATCATATTAGTTTGATGATTGGCAAGGCTCGAGCTGTTCTTGGTTTTGTGAAAAGATGGGCTAGGGAATTCATTGATCCTTATATAACAAAACTACTGTACATTTCACTTGTTAGGTCTATTTTGGAGTGCGCGTCTGTTATTTGGAATCCATACTATCGTTGTCATAGTGATTCAATCGAGTCTGTGCAGAGACAGTTTTTATTATTCTGTTTACGTGGCTTAGGATGGGATTACACCAATGGGCTTCCGTCGTATGAGGATAGATTAGCTTTGGTAAAACTTCCAACTCTGGAACGTAGAAGATCTGTTTTAGGTGTTTGTTTTATTTTTAATCTGGTTAAAGGTGATATCGACTCTGAGTTTTTGCTTTCTAACCTGAATTTCAGCATTCCTGCAAGATTTACACGGCACTATCGTCCTCTTTCCTTAGATGTTTATAGATCGAATTATGCATGTCATTTTCCTTTTCGGAGATTATGTAATGATTTTAATTCGCATTATAATTCTATAGATTTTAATAGTAGTGTTTGTAACATAAAACGTAGCTTGTATTCTCGCAGTAATTTATAAATTATCGTATAAAAACGTATTTTTGTTCTAGTCTTAGATAGTTCTGTTTTTTTTGTTCAGCTTGTGATTAAGTTCTGTAGCTGTTTTTATGTTCTAGTAGCCATAGCTTTTCCTTTTCCCGCTACAGTCCGGACTGTGGTGTGTACGTGTCCCTACAGAATGGGGACGAGCCCTCCGCGGTCGGGTGAGGGTGGGTTAGTGTGTGGCCGGGGACGTTCGAAAAACAAAATATCGTTAGTGAACGACATATTTGAGAAGATTGCTGAGAGGAAGCTACAGAAAGAAATGTAAAGACGTTTCAAAGTTAGATTGAAAAACGGGATGGATATCAAGATTTTACACATACTATTACGTTTTTACCTTCTAAAAATGTTTAAAATATAAGCTCTTAGATTGCAAATAAACTAAAAATAAATTTTGTGTGTTTAGTTTTAATTAAATTCTTTATTGTTCGCACAATTCTGTGTGTCACTGTTCACAACTTGTTGTAAACGACGCTTTATTTATTCTTCCTCTTTACACTCTTTTGCGTAAACAATAAGAATTGTTCGACAGATCTTTATAACGCCGATCTTCAAACTACGATTATTCCATACAAACATACCCCGCCTTCACGCCAGACAGACTGAATTTTACTGAGACCATTGCCTACTTTTTATTGCCTTTCAAATGGCAACGTAAACAGTTTGATAAATGTTCTTGAAGGCAAATGTTCGCTTCTTCGGCGTTTCGAGGTCTCTATAAATGTATAAATCGTTATTCCATTATTGATGTGCAATTTTTGTTTAAATTTATTCTTGCAATGTTTGTTGTTGCATTTTTGTTTACTTGTTTATCCTTTTTATATTGGTGTTTATTGGTAACAAGTTCTTTGTTTTTGTAGTTTTTGTTTGTAATTTTAATGTTAAATGATATAAAAGCACATCACGAATTTCAATTTCGTAGCAATACAATCCAATCACTGCGGTGTCTTTATTGTGATTCAAATTTTACATAATAATGAAATGTACATATGCTGAGATAACATTAATAAACGTTGATTGCCAGATGAACGAAAGTCTTGGGGTATACCCACTAGCAGCACTTGCACTAACGCGAGGTTACACTAGTAACCGAATGCTTGACGTCCCTAACAGAAATATCTGGTTTTAAGATAAGGAATTTTGCCCGGCTTATATGTGAGTCTTATTGACTTAGAGACTGGAGGACTTTTTCCAAGGGGATATATTGTCGCTACTTTAGCTCAAGGAAAAGATTTACAAGCAATTTGACATTGGATTACAGTTTGTATTTAGAGTAATAAATATTAACCCTACCTGCGCATTATATATTTCCAATTGACATTTTACTAAAGCCCATGTGCACTGCTCTAATGATTAATTAAGAAATTTGTACAAAATTTTTGTTTTCTGTGCTTTTTTGGTCTCCAAAAATTTCATTTTCTAAACAGACGTAAATGTCACCGTGGCAACGTGTAAGTACATAACATGCATACATTGTATATGCCGACACCACGTTGCATACTTTTGCTTTAACATGTGAATCATAACTGTATAAAATTGTGGTTAAAACTGCTGCCACTTGAAGCCGCATTAGTCATTAGTTGTGTATCTCTGGTTAAATAAATAAGTTTTGCTTGCCTCTGTTATTTGTTGTTGTTGACGCTGATGATGAAGTTAATGATTTTTGCCACCCAACTCTGAGAATTGGGAGAATGTATGAAATTTACTGTTGAAAATGGCATCATCTGTTAAATTTATCCAACCGTTTGGAATGTTTACATGTGTGTATGTGATGAACATTTTTATTTGTAAGTCATTGATTTTAAAGAGTATTTGGAAAGTAGCGGAAATTTGCTCCAATCTGCACAGATAACTTGAAATAAAATTTGGAGACGGATTGAATTTTTGCGAAGGATAGTATGGCTTAAATTATTTCTAGTGTTTATAAATTGCTTACCATTTTCGAGACACCCTGTATTATTACATACGAAATACAAAATAATTACAAGTGCTCTATTGCATAATGGCGGTTTTTCCCTTGTACTCGTATATGGCATTTCATGCTACAAAGGTATGCAATTAGAAGCGAATAATATGCGAGTATTTATGTTTGTAAACACAAGATACCATTTCAAACAGAACTCTAAATATTGAACACACATACATACAAACATAAAACTTAATTTATGCATGTACTGATGTCATTGCATATATTTATTACAACAATACGAGATGCTTTTGAAAAACCATAATATTCCACTGTATACCGTGCATCTGTATTTAACTATTGTCATACAATCTAAGAACGTATGTGATAGTGTGTGGAAGTATTTAAAATTTTAATTTTTCCTTTATTTTTTTCATGTCTTTTGCAGCCAACTTCATTGAGTATGTGGTTTTTGTTAATGATGTTGTTGTTGTTGTTGTGTAACATAAAATTCTCTTCATTTCCTAAGTACTAATAAGCATAACAAGCAACTACAATAACCTTCAATAATACTCTTTGGCATTATGCTATGTGCTGTATTGTAATGGGGTATGTTGGTAAAAGGATGGATGCCGTTGTAATTATACGAAAATTTATAGAAAATTTGAAGAAAATATTTGTGTTTTGAATGGCCCAGCTAAATGAGAAAATTATTTTAATTTATTTTGCCAGATATGTAAGATAGAGTAAGGAGAAGTCTTTTATTTTCTCAGGTTTATATAAACGCACCGAGATCACGGAAAAAGATTTATACAAAGGAGGAGATTTTATTCAAAACAAAATTCCTATGGTTCGAACACAATTGGAAAGTATTAACCACATTAGAAAAGAGAGCGTAAAATCAAGAGCGTTTGAAGTATTTTCGTTGAAGACATCTCTTTGTAAAGTTTATTCATATAAACCAAAAAAAAACAAAAATTAATTGCAGACATGAATGTAAATGACGTTTGCAATATATTATCTACAATTCATAAATTCTATACGTAATAAAGACACTCGAAACAGAACGGAGATCTTTGCCACCAGGCCGTTCCAACTTTTGAAAAACATTGAGGACTTAATAAGTCGGATTCATCAACTATCACCTAATTAATGAGTAGGTAAAGGAATGCTGTGTGTTCCCTAAAGAACGAGTATGTTGATATCGTTGACTTAGCGGCTATAAGGCTTCAGAAGATAGAACCTATAGCACATCGTATATTTATCAGCTCGGATTTTTGTTCCTGTTTTTCTTTTTTTTTTGTACATAGACTTAGAAGTTGCCATAGTCAAGTAGATAGTATGTTGGCTTGTTAGACATAAGCCGACGATTTAAAATTCAGATCAAACAGCTCTTACGAAATTAAATAAGGAAAACAAATTTTTAAGGCTAATTTTTGAGAACATTTGCTTTGACAAGTTTCTCAAAAATCTATTGTTTGGAGTCGACTTTACTCTGTAGGTCCCTACATTTATGGATAAAACACACAACATAATTGGTATGAGAAGTCGCCGTGGTCTAGTGGGTAGTGTGTTGGCTTATTAGACAAAAGGCCCGGGTTCGTATCCCAGGTCAGACATCAAAACGAAAAATATTTCTTCGGCGACTTCCTCTCAGCAGATTTCTGGCAAAGACTCTGAGAGTAAAAATTGCCATGAGAAGCTTCTCAAAAATCTGTCGTTCGGAGTCGACTTTAAACTGTAGGTCCCGCCACACATGTATAAAATTAACGCACACTACATAAGTGGTGTGAAAAGCTAGGTCGTAATTCTGACTGAAGGGTTGTAATGGCCAATTATGTATGTAATTGGTATGAGAAACATTATACACATTATTCTAGAACGGCGCATGGCTTAATGAGAAAAAGATGAAGGATATGTTTTGGACAGTGCAGTGCTCTTTAAAGGCCGGACAATTTGGCTGTAGTGAGAGAATTTGTAGAGACAATTAGGACAAGCAAGGTTTCAGAATACATAATTGGTCAATACAACCCTTTAGCAAGGATTATGTAGTGTGTCTTACTTTTATCCATAAGGACCGACAGAGTAAAATCGACTCCAAACAATACATTTTTTGAGAAACTTTCCATAGCAGTTTTTGCCAGAAATCTGCTAAGAGGAAATCCACGAAGAAATAGATTTTTATATTTTGTTTTGATATCTGTCCTGTGTCTCGAACCCGGGCTTTACACGCCTAATAAGCCTACACACCGCCTACCTAGACTTCGGCGACATGCAGTACATCATATATTTTTACATCGGGTTTCTATTTATCCTTTCCATATATAGAAGCCACTGTAGTCTAGTTTTTAGTATTTTGCCTTATTTGACGTGAGGCCACGGTTCAAACTCCATCTTCAACAAAATGAAGTACGAAAAAGTATTTCTTCGGCGACTTCCTCTCAGCAGATTTGGAGAGTAAATTTTTAGAGTAAATAAAATTGCCAAGAAAAGGTCTATAAGGCCGGTGTATTTCTATATCCGTCTTAAAACTAGATGCGTGAATATGCGAAAAACGCTTCTGTTTATAATAGTTTAAGAGTTAAACACATTTCATTAATTTTGATGTACATTGCTAATGCCCAATGATACAAACAATAAATTTATCGAATTTGACAATGATGTAAATACTGTTTCAATTGCCGAAAAATGATTTGGAAGCACTTTAATAAAACTGAATATAAAGTAAACGAATCGAAGAGGTAGGTGTTTGCGACTTGCTGACGAAAAGTATGTATGTCGCAAGCGTAAATCAAACATTTCGAAGTAATTTTTTCTCTATTCGGTGGAACTATACACATGTATACATCATTATTGACCAATACAACCATTCAGCTAAGATTACAATCTAACTTCTCACGCGACCTCACTTGCATGTGTTAATTTTATTCATGAGAGATAGCACGTCAGCTTGTCCCAATTTAATATCGACTATGACCGAACAGGCTTTAGGAACATATTTTACTTTTTAAAAACTTTCCTTTATTGAGTTTATCAAAAAATCTAAATTTTCTCCTGTTTCATCTTACTACTACCATCCCATCCCTTAAATAATGAGCACAAACACACATATGCCTGTGTTACTTAATGAAAAATTCGTTAAATGACAGTCTCTCCTGACACATTTTGAAAAATTATTACACTTTTGTGTACTTTATTTAGTCTCTGGTTTGAATATCGTCGTTGTCATCATCATCATCATTGAAATTGTATCACACGATAATATTTTTTCATTAATCCTAACCAATACAGTTAAATTACTTTATAACTCGATTCTGTGTTCTGTTTTTTTCCTTAGTTCACTGTCTATAAGCATCCATTTGACAACTGGACCGTATAAGAGAAATCACTTGAAAATTCATTGAAAATATGATTAACAAAAACAAAAACAACAATAACAACAACAACAGAAAAAATTTGTCCATATAAGCCTTGTGAATACAAAGTGAAATGAAGAAAAACAAATAAAAATTAAGGGCAAAAAGTGAGAGATTCTGTAGAGGAAATAAGGAACAATAACAACAAACTGATGAATAATGACCATCAGCCTAAATACACATTTCCATGCAACAAAACTTTTCTGCTGGCGAAAATTTAAAATTCAATTTATAATAACAACAACAACAATATACTTGTCAATACAAAACTCTGGCACAGAACTTTGATAGCAACAACATGCACAGTTGCATTAACTATTGACAGACATCCTCCCATATACAATGTGTAGGCTAGTGGCTAGCTAGAGCATCTATGCATAGGATTTACCTTTCGCTTGTTGCCACAATCATTCGTCTTCAGGTACCTGTAGCACGTAGTACGGTATGGTATATGGAGGGGACACTTTCATCATACTTTGCTAGTATAAATTCATGTTTTTTAATTGGCCTCCCCGAAGATACATCAACTTTAATGTAGCGTATCTAATAGTACTTCAAGTATTAACGATATGACTTCAATACTCTCTCGCTTTCTCTTGCTCATTCTCTTGCTTGTTCTGTCAATATGTGTGACCAGGAATACGAGTGTACACACTACAGTTAGTTGCATGTATGTAGATCAACAAAATTTGTTTGCGAGTGTGTGTGCGTTGGCTTGTTGCATACCATCACCAATACACATACAGGAATGCCAACGAAAATGAACAAATAGTGGCCTTTATTAGCAGCAGCAGCGAACATATGAAATAGGCTCATTGGCAAGAGAACTAAAGGAATGAAATCATGTTTTGTATGACAAAAAATTAAAAGCATTACTCCTCTTTAGCTCAATAAAAATCTTTAATTTCAATAAATTCATTTGGTTTCAGTAAATTTATGTGCTAGTTAAGGTTCATAATATATTGGCTGAATGCTAAGCAACAAATGTATCCAAAATATCACAAGTTTACCTTAACCATTCTATTGCAATTGCCCTCAAATTTCATTAGCGTTCAGGGGCAGAGTCGGCGTGGTCAAGTAGATTGTGTGTGGGCTTATAAGATGCGAGTCCGTGCATTAACTCCTGGCTCAGCCTTCTCAAACAAAATGATAAATTATTTCTTTGGCGCCTTTCTTTCAGCAGTCATGCCCTTCAGCAGTCGTGGAAAGTAAATATAATTGTCCTCAGATCGGAATCGACTTTAAACTTCAGATCCTGCCACTTATGGATAAAACTAATACTCGCAACTAAGTTGTAGACCTGATTGAAGAGTTGTAATGATCACTTAAGTAAGTTATTGTGCCCCGCCCTTAATATAGTTCTTGTGAGGGAAGTTTGAGCAACCTCGACGTCAATCTAACGTCAAGTATTACCAAGTAGAGAACAATTTTTATCAAAAATAAGCAAATAAGCCAAAAAGTTAAACACGACGTGATAGAATAGGAGTGAATGGCAGCTTCGTTAGTTAAGTTAAGCTCACTAAATCACGGGTCTTAGAGTGTATTGTGATACTACATGAAGCGATACGTGAGTGTTAACTGACAAACTCTGTTTAATCGATCTAGACAATCACAGTTATGGGTTCTCCCCAAGGGTCAAAGTGGAAGATTTTTAAGTCTAGTGATTACAATTACAACTATAGTTCCATTAGACTATCGAGAAAAGGTGATCCAAACAGAAAACCCTGTATCCAGTCAGATGTGGCTAAAATCTAATTCCTTCCTTTAAAGGCATGTCCAGTTCGGTTTGTTGGCTAAAGACCAATATGCGCGTCACCAACATTTTCAAGATTGGCTTCCATGAAAATTAACGTTTGATAATTTTTGTTCGTCCACTACATTTCTATATTTTTCCTCTCTCTCTCTCTCTCTCTCTTCTGTTCTGTTTTTTTTTTTTTTATCAGGGGTTTTTTGTTTGATTTGATTTGTTGGTATTGTTGTATTCAGTTTGCTATGTCGTTTACTTCTATTTTTTTTTTTATCTCCTCGTTTTTATTTTTTTCCCTGAACTCAGTTTCATTTAGCCTGGCCGTTTTTGTTTTGCAATGCATAGCAAATAAGTCACGTTTTGGTGACGGTCAACACTTGCAAATGTTAGAGTTTTAGATGGACAGATGGCTAAATGGATGCATGGCTGTATGGATATATGGAAGTCCAGACAACAAAACGTATAAAATGGATACAAATAGCAAAGAGAGAACGAGAGAGAGAGAGACAGTAAAAGAAGGGGGACAAAAAGAAATGTAAGAGTAACAGTAGCCGAAGAGACAGACAAACAAATTTTTATTAGCCTGTTGGGTATTAAGCTGTCATTTGCTATGAAATGTCAATCATTGGCATTCTAGTAACGTCACAAAATGTCTGTACACGTACACATATACCATGCTATGCATGCATAGCATTTAACAAACATATGCATACATACATACATACATACATACATATATACGAGTGTGTTCATATAAATGATGATATGCAAACATTTGCAACAATATTCTCCATGAATTTTTTTTTATTTGCAATAAACTTTAATAAATTTGCAAAAAGCAAAAATTTAAACAACCCAAGCATCATCATATGTAGGCGATTTTTAATGCAAACAAAAGCAAAAATAAAAAATTATTAAGAGCTTTACAGTGGGGGTAATATAATTAGCATAGGATTACGGAAGGTCATGAGATTGATGCAATGTATTCAGGATTGTGTGAATGCTAAGCAATTTTTTCCAGTAAATTTATCTGGCAATGATTCATTCAAATTCTGATTTTTTAATGGATAGGTTTAGTACCTGCCTTTGCTTCAAATCAAGCTAACATTTTAAAGTTTAAATAGTTTGAATTGGCCGCCGTCTCAATGAAAATAACATACAAATGAAAATAACATACATCCCTTAAGGGCACAATGTAACATCAAAATTATCTCTCCCGTCACAAAAGCATAATTTCTGGTAGACTAGCCTTCCCGTCATAATGATAGTTTTTTAAAGGTATGAATTCTATCAAATTATCCTGGGCTTACTTATTTACTTTATTGCCCCTTAACACACCGATTAACGAACTTCGGCTGGCCTTAACACATCCTTTCAGCCGCCTTTGCTTCTTGCATACCTACGCCAAATGGTCACACCAATCGATGATAGGGCTTCCACGCTCCAGTCTTTCAAATGCAAAAAATAGTAATCCTCTTCGCCAACTTTCGCAGATTCCGGAGTATCCTTCTCGATACCAACACAGCCGCTGGATATTAATACCCCAGCCAAAGTCCATGTCATTGAGGAGCTCATACAGCTCACTGTTGGAGCGCCAACTCCTACAAGACCGAAGATCTTAAGTAGGACTTTTCTCTCGAATACTCTCAAGGGTTCAGTGCTTAACAGTGTCTATGTCTCTATGCCATAAAGAACCACGGAGTGGATGAGCATCTTGTAGAGTACTAGTGCGTTCGTACGAGAGAGATCTCTGCTACTTAATTGCCTTTTTGAAAGAGTGATCCTGCACTTGATCTCCATTCTGACATCATTTTTAGTGCTAATGACGGAGCCAGCTGTAGCAAACGCCATTGAAAGTAATCCCCACCCTCTGGCGAGTACACTTAGAGGTGAGTAACTGGTTATAACTGCTATGAGGCATATTCGGATCAACTATATACAAGATTTTGCAAAATCGTAACTTGTGAACATCCGTGCACTTTTGATACTCTGTTTTCTGCGTTAGCAGTCACTTGTATCGCCAATATATATGGATGGATCGGGTAGTCTGAGCTGAACTTGAAACCGGTATTTTATGATATTTTTTCATTAACCTAACCATAAAAGCTCAGTTTTGTAGAGTAGAACTTTGTATTTGTCGTATTAATATCCAGTCCATATTCAAGTTTGAATTGGTTTCACGACGTAGATCTTAGCCCCCTTTACGTTATAAAATAGTTTGAGCTGCATTATCGAGCGAACTTAGAATCATGAATGACTTATAGATTTTATCTAACCGTCTCCTTTAGCAGATCTGAAACTCAAGAGGCTTATTTTTAACTGGAGGAAATTGTAAACACTATTAGGAAGACATGATATAGCAAAGTCATTAGAATGGGTCAAGAGATATAACAGAGGCTTGAAGTGCTTAGAATATGATAGTAAAGTCTCGGTGGAGAGATAACACAAAGGCTTGAAAGGCTTAGAATATGTTAAGATAGTTTCTAGAGTAGGTCGAGGTATATCATAGAGCCATGAAAAGCTTAGAATATGATAGAATAGACTCTGGAATGAGTCGAGAGATAAGACAGACAGAAAGGCTTAGAATATTGCTTAAAACATGGTTGTACATATTGCTATAATTTCCAACACAACTGCAGAGAAGCATTTTTCGCATTATGGCATGAACATCTGGTATTTGCTACTTTTATTACAAAACTATTCATATTTTTAGTGGTGATGGTGTAAGAATGAACGAATACTTCTGTACCCATATATGTAAGTCCGACATACAGTATTAATTTACGTATACGAGTACGTGTGTATGTATGTATGTATGTAAACAGTTAGAACCTACAACTATAGGTTTAATAATACTCAACATTGTATCATTCTCCGACTCATTTTCGGTATCAGTCTTAGTCTCATCGTCATTATCATCACCATACACATCCACATCATACCATATATTCACACACACTTGTGTTGTCGCACTCATTCATAGATAATGCTGCTGATGACTACAATCTTTTGGGGTACTTGCTCTTCAGAATTTATTTAAATAGGTATGGGAGCCTGTTTGCTATTCCCTTGACTATAATAAAGACAAGTAGTATTCGTAAACGTATGTGTGTGTACGTATGTATGTATGTATGTTTGTATGTATGTGTGCATAGAGTATTGTATTCCACTCTCTGCTGCAATAATTTGGTTTGTTTGGGTTTTAAAGAGGAGAACCAAACAGAAAAAGAACAGAGAAAAAAGAAAATGGAAAAGGATTTGATTACAAATTCATTGCCACACATGTACAAGTGGCATCTGTGTAAGTGTATAAGTGTGTGTGTCTGAGTGAGATTGAATAGAAGTGTTTGTATTGCAAATCTCCTCAGCTTTCACTTTTAAGAGTGTGTTACACTTCAATATCTTTCACGTACTCTCATCCATCCACAATAGTTAGCAGCAGACACATATAAATGTGATCTGTCTGTCTACCATGCCAGTCTATTTCAGAGTTTGTTCAGGGGACGTTAGAAAAGTTACATGCCGTGCAGAATGATGCAGACAGTAGACGACAGGTGGTCATTTGTATATTTGGAATGGCAACAAACAAAAACATGAATTCAATCTTTTCTTTTGACTTCAATTTCAATTGATGGATTTCCGTTTGTTTTTATAGTCGCATGTGTATTGGTATAGGTACGTGTGTACGTAAATCCACTAGCAAGGGCTGATGGTGATGGGGGTAATTCGTAGTAGACATAGTTGCAGTTGTAGTGGCGTACACTACAAAATAAATTTACTGACGAGCATTTTTGACCTTTTATTGAAATTCTTCTTCTTTTACGTTTTCTTCTTCTCTGTCTTCTATTTGATATTGGTTAGACAGCATTAGCTTAAGGATGGTGGCGGGGTGGTGTTAGTGGTGCCACATCTAACACCACAATAATATTGTGGCCTGTCAAACCAGATACTCCTGTGGTGGCTAAACTACGGTAAACGTTTTGCTATTTTCCCCATTTTAGTTCGGTCACAGTCACAGTCCCAGGCATTCTCAGTCATTCATTCATTGTTTATTGATTTGCAAGGAATTGTTTTCCTGCTCTGCTGTGGCTGCTGTTTCCAACAAATTTCCCATATTGAGTGTCAATTCTGTTGTTTAAGTACCACAATTTTTGTTTCATGTCCTGTTGTTAATTCTTTTCTTTCTTTGCTTTCCGAATCTTTCGTTGTCCTTTTTTTACTTTACTTTGGTTTTGTGTCAATTCCCATTTGTACAATGTGTGATTGACAGTCATGTTCGTTAATTGTGAAGGCAAAAACGAATGAACGAACCAACAACAACAACAAGAATTCTTTTTTACTTCAGCGTTAATTTCATTAGCTGGCAAGATGTCCAAGTCTATTGTCAAAGGGGACAGACATTTCGTTACGTTTGAAGATGAAATTTGTCATGCCTTAGAGATTAAAAAAAAGAAAAAAAATTAAACTTTAATAAAGTGAAAGCAAATAAAAACTAAATTGTTCTTGGCAATCTTCATGACATGTAAGGAATACTTTCAAATTTGTTGTCTAAACGAATCGCACTTAGTTTTTCATTAAAGCCTTGAAATGAAACGTATTTGCACGATTACGATTAAGCAACAATACGAAAGTGAGTGTATAAGCCATTGAAATCTGTAATACAACGCAGTTGTTTGTATAAAAAATCACTTTATTTGGCAAATTAGTTTCATTTGAACTAAATATTCCCATTGTCTAATGATTCTTTAATTTTTTCAGGCTTGTTTGTGAGACATGCTTCAAAATTAATCTCTTTTTAACCAATCTCTCTTTAGATTTGGAAACTAAAAATAATCACTCGGGGCTATTGTAGCCTAATTCATGAATTGTTGTCATGAACACTGCAGAATTGCATTGTTTTGCAGCAAATTTACGATTGTCTTTAAAATATGCCGGTATTTATTTATTAGAAATTCTCATAAATTTAAGACAATATGTTGACATACTCTTCACCATTGATTTTTTATCTCTTTTCCTGTTCGCCTTGTCTTCTTTGCTGAATTTTCACTTCAAGAATTCCATGTTTTTACTACCGTTTAGGTTTTATGATCGATTTATTTCATTGAAGATTGCGAAAAACGCAAATAATTACTCATATTGAGATTGATTAACACCATATAGATTTGTAAAGGTGTCACACCATTGCATTTCATACCCAAGTAAGCATTTAGACTAGGAACCAGGAGATACATATGATTTCTACAACCTCTCGCATTGATTGAGCGGCCAACACGAAATAGTATTTTTTTTCTTTCGATCATTAATGATGTAGGGGCTTCGACAAGGCGTTCATGTTTCGGCATAGTCTGCCACACATTTCAAATCTAACAAAATACGAAAAGAAATATTTCTTCGTTAACTGTCTCTCAGCAGTCTGCTGGCAAAAACTCTGAGAATACAATAAAATTAAATTGTAAAAACGTTTTTGAAAAATCTGTCATTCGGTCTGTATGGTGAACACTTGCAGCCTAGGTGGTTCCAAAAGTTAGGTTGTAAAGCAATATAATAACGAATCAAGCAAGTGTGTTATTCGTCAAAGTAACGATTTTAAGTTCCCTTACTATCAATCAAGATTGGTCTTGATAGCGATATTTTCCTTAAAAAAGTATTTGCTTAATGAGCCCTTAAAAATTTTGTTTTACGTTCATTTTATATTGAAATCACTTAGTAATCTGCTTCTGCAATAATCTGTCAAACACAAAGTAAACGATACAATTTGTGCAAATATAAAGAGACGTCAACTGGCAGAAATATCACAACCCCCCCTTGTTTGGTGTGATGCAGAAATCAGGAATTGATCGTTAAACCCACAACCTTTTAGTGAGTATTTTAGTGTTTGTTTGTGTTTCTTGTAAATGTGGCATTATGAAGAGTCAAAATCAGTTTAAAGTCGACTGCAAACAACTGATTTTTTAAGAAATTTTTAAAGGCAGTTGCATTTACTTTCAGAGTTTTTGCCAGAAATCTGCTGAGAGGAAGTCGCCGAAGAAATACCTTTTGTATTTTGCTTTAATGTCTTGTCTGGAGCTCGAAACACTGGCTTTACGCCTAATAAGCCAATACAATACCTACTAGACTACTGCAACTTCATCAATAACATCATACGTGTTGTTAAGTATGTATACGATGATTATTTCAAACTTTGAAAATGAATAGTGGTTCCATGATATTAAAAAAGGCATGAATGTGTATAAGTATCAGAAATTATGAGTATGATTGATCTTTTTGAATACTCACTGCTATACACTGGTGTGATTCCTCACAAATACGAAATGACAAAGATTTTCCTTGCCATACCTTATCAAATGTATTGGAAATTATTTTCAACTAATATATACTGATCCAGCTCTTTGGGGATGTAATGTAACATAAATATTTCGGAAGTAAAACGTTAAAATTTGTATAATACGAATTTTTTTGTTTGTTTTTGTTATGGAATTTTGAAATATAAAACAAATTTTATTTTAATAGGTTCCTCCATACGTATTATCACATTGTCTTCCATGTTGTATTTCGTTCTTATGGTTTTCCCCTTCAAATGTATTTGAAAACTTTTGGGCGAAACGATAAAAAATAAATACAAGAAAATAATGCAAGAAATACAAAAATTTTTTTTCGTTTTCTTTTTGCTTTGTTTTTTTTCTGAAAAGTTGACAAATAATAAAACAATAAATGAATGTGATGTATTTACGCAGTTAACTTGCTTTTCCACTTTAACGCCCTCCGACAAAGGACCACATATACACACCGTATCATATACAGAGGAAGGGAAATAAATAAAAGAAAACAAGAAAAATAAAAGAAAGTTTAAGAATAAAAGGAAAAACGAAGAATAAAAAAGAAAAACTCATTTAGAAGCGACAAACGTAACATTTAATCTTCCAGAACAATAAAAACGTGATACGATTTTCTAAAGCTCGAAACAAAACCGTTAGAATTTGTTTTTTCCGAGAAACTTTGGTTTTTCCAGGTTGCTTAGGCAACGTTCGGTGCTCCCTACCTATCCTCACACACACACACCCATACATTCTTTAAAAACATGATTAACAAATACAAAAAAGTTTAATTTAAGAATACATACTCGTATCGTATACATTCATTTGGATTCCTATTTGCTATTAAACAAACAAAAATAAATACATTTTAAACGATATTAATAAAGAAAACAAAAAAATAAAGAAAATTTTAACTTTTCTTCGTTCACAAATTATATGAGATTTGCTTGCAGCAACATTAGCAGTAGGTTTATTTTATACCACGTTACTGCTCTAATATGCTACTTGTCGTATAGCTCCAAATAATCCAAATTGTTAATTTTCTAACAACAATAACAACAACAATAGCAATGCAATGCTATAAATAAACATTTACAATCGAACAAAAAACAAAAAAAGAAAAAAATAAATTTGAAAAATAAAAAGAAATGATTTTTAATTTTATTTATTCGAAAATAAACAACCAAAAATGCCAGACGCGTTAATATTGTATATGAAAATGCCAACAATAGCAATAATAGCAACAATAGCAATAAAAATAGCAACAACATTAAATTAAATTGACTTTCGATTGTAATCAAATGGATTTTTGTTTTGTTGGTAATTTCACAATGAACAATGTTCAATATTTGCTCAACTAAATTCGATAGCAATTTAGATTCGAATCAAACAATCATCATCATTTCAACAATTTTAAATACTAAATATTGACAATAAATTTTAACGGTTACTATACGTTGTTGGATGACGTTGCTGCTGGATATGGAAAAGTGCAATCGATATTAGCGGAAAAATCAGAAAAACTAAAATATGGAAAAACTGTAGTATTCTATGTTGAATAGAAATCAATGCCAAAGAAAAAACACCAAATCTTACTACACAGTTTTGCTTTGGTTATAAAGGTAATGCTATTAAATTATCTAATCATTTTCCCGGCTTCCAGCCTCTCAATTTTAAATACTAAGAAAATTTATATTTTTCTCATTTTTCTCGCAACGAATAGCTTTGTTCTCTTGAAATATAAGAGCAAGGTTAAGTAAGTTAAGACTGCCAGCCGATTCTCCTTTAGTATCTGGGGAAGATAGGGAAATTCGAATTAATTCCTGCTGTATCTCAGGTCATACCTTCGAGGTGATTATCAACCAGATCAGCTGTAATACAGGGTTCCTAACACATTGGTCTGGAATGGAAAGGGATGTCCTCAGCGAAGTGGAATTTAAATAAATGCAAAGATTCTTCTCCAATCAAATCAATTTGAGGCAAACAAAACTTTTTATTAAGAAATTACAATAAGAGGAGATATCAATGATGAATCAGGTTATCCTGGAATAAACAAAGTTTGATGACTGGCCTTTTGACCGGGCACTGTAGTTTTCAAATACATTTCTTTAGAATGGGTATCATCCCGATTCCCACATGTAGATTCCATGATGATGAGAATAAATCACCAAAACACAATCTTGGAACCCGTAAGGTGTAAATCTACCCTCTGGATGCATATCAGATGGGGACTACGTACGCTCTTAGTGCCGAGTAGTACACAGAAATTTGTCAGCAATATGTTTGAAGGTGGCATTACAGAATATGAAATTTCAGGGGTGTGCTATGGCATCTCTTCACTACAGTAAAATTAATAATACACCGGCAAGTACATCTGGGTACCAAAAGACCCCACCATAAAACGATCCAACAGTTTAAAATTCTCTTCGTTTTTAAATAAAAGGCATTTGATGGACCTTAGATGGATCTAGTATATGTCAGTTTGACTACATAAGCAGTATAAAAAATGTAGTGTCCACAACTACAACGCAGCACCTGTCTTCTTTAAAGCCAATGTGCATTAGTCACTGGCTAGCGTCTGTGGCTTTATTATACATACGTAATTGGCCATTACAACCCTTTAAATAGAATTACGATCTAGCTTCTTACATCACTGATGTTGTGTGTGATAATTTTATACATCAGGGGCGGAACCTACCGTTCGAACGACAGACTTTTGAGAAACTTTTAATGGCAATTTATATTTACTCTCAGACTATTGGTCAGAAATCTGCTGAGAGGAAGTCGCCGAAGAAATTTTTCTTTCACTTTTTCGTTTTGATGTCTGACTTGAGTTTTGAACCGAGTCGTTAAGTTTAATAAGCCACACACCACATTGTAGTATACTACAGCCACTTTAAGGCTTTATCTTTTCTAATTATTCTCATCTTTTTTTTCCAATTAACAATTTCAGTTTTTTTCTTTTCGACACTTTTAACCTTACGTTTAATTTGCAACATTGTACCCCCCTCTAACGCCTCTAACAGCTTCAGCTAATTTCCAAAGCAATTCTTTTGCAATCTGTTTCCCAACCATTTTTCTAATTATCAAAAACAATAACAAAATCCTTGTATGTTCTCAATAATGAAAATTGATTGAAATTTAGCTTGAATTTGGTAGGCGCTAACCTCCTCTAGATCCCCTAGATTGGCATTGGCTTTCATATGAAAAATTGTACAACACAAGCAAAATGTTTCTATGGGTATGTATGAACAATTTTTGGAAATTATTCTCATTTTCAAACGTAGAACTACATGTACTAGTACAAGCGTGCACAGTGGGGTTATGTGTATGGCCCCACAAAGTTTTAATTCTCCTTGCAACCACAATTCAATAAATATTCTGTTGTTATGTTGCATTGGTTGGTCCATAAAAATATTGTTTTCATACATTATTGATGCATGCTTAACAGTATTTATCTCTGGCCGTTCTTTCTGCCCCCACCTGTGTGTAGCCAGTAGATATAAATTTTAGAAAATTGCATGAGAGGAAAGGATAGAGAGAGAAAACAAGTTTTTTTTTTGTAAAATTATCGAAAATATCGAAATTAATTTTATTTTTATTGGTTTTATGTGTGTGTGTGATGTTCTTCTCATCTTTATTTTTCAGGAAAATTGATTTTTTGCTTACACACGTGTATGCATGTGTATGTAGATGTGTCCGGGTGTTTGTGAGTTATAATCGAATTTCATTATTTCATCCATGTATGTAATACAATATTGGGATGTTGTTTTCATGCATGTGAAGTCGTATAAAATTCGTTTGGTGTGCATAATTGCAATTCTAATAGCCAGTGTTAGAACTTATGGGTATTGATGGTTTGCTTACAAGTTTGTAATGTTTTGGTTTTATTGTATAGCGACTGTCCTAATATTTCTATAACGATCAATTAATTCTTAACTGTTGATCGTTAATAAGCTATGGAAGCCAAAAATTGCTACCCTTAGGTGGATTGATTTAAGGAGTGCGCACAAAAAAAAACTGAACTTACACTTTTTGTTATAGAAATAAAACTAATTGGGGGATTTTTTTCGTTTTACATTTCAATTAAAGTAAATAATATTTGAATTCGTTTGTATTGTATATAAAAATTTTTTTTGACAGAGGTCTCAGAGCTTCCAACGTTTTGAGCCACATTTCTTCCACACATATTAGGGTATTTTAGAAAAATACGTATTATTTTACTTGCTTTGTTTTGGTCTGCAAATACTTTTTTCACTTCCACGCTTTCTCTCAATACTCAAAGACCACTTATATTGTTTTATTCTTACCTTAGAAACTGTTTTTTCGTTAACATCTGCAACCCTAGCAACCGTTATTTGTAAGCGGCGCGGTTTTTCATTGAAAATTTCAATTATTTTTTTTACGACACTCTTGTTGGCGGCTGCCCATTTTCAAAAAACTAATCTGGCTATTGAAATGAAATTAAGCACATGGATTTTGAAACAGATGACTAACAAAAACAATTATGATGAAAGTTGTAAGTTTAAAAGTAGGCCCAATTTTTTTTTTGTGCGCACTCCTTAATTACTTACTTAACGGATCATTACAACCCTTTAGTAAGGATTCCAACCTAGCTTCTTATACCAATCAAATTGTGTGTGTGTTAGTTTTATTTATAAGGCTCGTTACCCACAGAGTGGTGTTGAAAATTTCAGATGCGTTTACCTGACAAAGTTCCTTGGAAATGTTTGATTAAAATAATTGCCAAATTAATACAATTTGCATTGGTATAAGCCATCTTCAACAATGGTAATGATATAAACTATCATACAATTTTGTCTTTAAAGCCTTCCCGTATATTCGACCATAACGTAACGAAAAAAATCTTTCTCTCTTTCTCTCTCTCTCTCTCTATTTCTCTTTTGAATCGGTTATTGAAATTTTATTATTCATTTTATATTTTGTTAATAATAAACTGCGTGTGTGTGAGTGTGTGTGTGTGTAATAGAAATTACAACAGCAATAAAGCAATAAAACAACAACATTAAAGAAAATATTGTTCAATATTGTTGAGCTACTTTTTCAATTTTAGTTGGAAAAACTAATTAAACTTTTTGTTCTGCTTTTTTTTTTTTGTTTTTTTGTCCAGAATTTTTTTCTATTAGTGCAGCCATATTTTATAGTCAGTCATCTGTTGCTTTAGGTTCCGGTTATGACTTTTTGTTGCTGTTGCTTTATTGCTGCTATTGCTGCCATTAAATTGTCCAATATTCAATATAAATTTTTCTAGCAGCTGTCAATAGTGATGGACTGCATTTCATTTTACATCATTTTTACTCAATTACTCTCATTTTTTTATTATTTTTAATTTGAATTTTTTTTTTTTAACTATTTTGTTTTTTTTTTTGCAATATTTTCTCGGGCAATCTTCTTTAGCTGTATAGCAATTAATTTTATAAATTTTTAGTTTGCTTTTGTTATTGCGAAATGCTTCTTCATTTTTTGTTAAAAGTTTGTTTGCAGAATGATGAACTTAATTGTCTGGTAAATTTATGAAGTAAAGAATTTCTAAAGAACTTTTTCTTTTATCGAAACGAAAACAAAAAATAATAATTTCTTCAAGTATTTTTATTAGGATTCTGTCAAATGCAAGTAATTTTCTTAGAAAGGAATGATAAAACAGCTTTAAAAGTTGACGGAATCGAATACTGTTTTAAACTTGGATTAATAAAGACTTGAAAAACACTCTGTTTAATATGGATTCCTGCAATGCAATTTGTTTGTGTTTTAGAAACCCTTTTGAAAAATATATCAATTTATTCTGATGGAAATCAATTTAATTGAAAAACAGTATAAATCGAATTCTATTCGATTGCTTATTACATAGAAGGATACATGCGTAATTGGTCATTACATTATTTCAATCAGGATTACGCCCTAGCTTCTCACACCACTAATGTTGTGTGTGTTAATTTTATGCATAAGTGGCGAAACGTGCAGTTTAAAGTAGACTCCGAACGCCAGATTTTTAAGAAACTTTTCATGGCAATTTTATTATCTCACAGAGTTTTTGCCAGAGAGGCAGTCGCCGAAGAAATGTTTTTTCATATCTTGTTTTGATGTCTCACTTGGGGTTTGAACTCTGGCCGTACGTCTATAAGCCAACAACTACATCGAATGATACAACATATTAAATCATTAAAATGAATTAAATACCACCGTAAAAATCATAAAATGCAGTCTCGGTTTTTGGAGAAATTTGGTAAACGTATACCTAAACATTGTGAATGAATTTTTTATGGAATTTTTTGTGGGACCTAGAAAGTTTTATAGAAAATTATGTCTGCGAAATTCTCTACAGAAACTTTCATATATCGTTCTCTGAGGTCTTCAGTGTGAAAATCTATCCGCTTCTGGAATTTTCTATAGAAAATCTCTCTGTCTTTATAGTTCTCTGTAGAAAGTTTATGAGCCTCTATAATTTTTTATATCAAAATCAGTCAGTCTCTATAACATTCTGGAGCTTATCTGTTGATCTGTGGAATTTCTAAAGAAAACTTATTGAACTCTGGAATATTTTATAGAAAATTAATTCTGGTCTAGAATTTCTATTATAGTATTCTCTCAAGGGATCCCAATACTAAGACTTACATGGCATATTTGCTTCATTAAAAGCGTTAGCTTTACAGATTCTATTGGAAAGGTTGGCAATTAAACTTCGGATAGAAGAACCGAATAAGATATATGTAAATGAGTAGATAGAATATAAAGAAAGGGGAAATGTACAGCTAGGATTTAAGAATGCAAATAAAATCTTTTAAATCAGTCTAAGAGAAGGTATGTCGCTCAAAACCCAGATCAGACATCTTCGACTAAACGAGAAACAATAAAAAAAATATTTCTTTGGCGACTTCCTCGCAACAGATTTCTGGCAAAAACCGACTCGTTCGAAGTCGGCTTTAGACCGTAAGTACCGCCACTCATATCGAAAATTAACAAGCACAATATAAGTGGTGGGATAAACTAGGTTCTAATCCTGACTAAAGGGTTGTAATGATTAATAATTTATGTATGTATGATAAAAAACAAAAATATGTAGTTACTTTAGAAAGTATTTATACATTCGGAATAAAACATAGTTCACTATAAGAATGAGGGATTCATTGAGAGAATGAATTATGAATTATTTTAGTGCCACAATTGGGTAAACGAGCAAGAGTCGAAATAACTAAGAATTAAACCTAAAATGCCAAAAAATATTGTGGCAAATTATTGTCTGAAACAACTGGCAACGAAGAAATTCGATTTTGAAGGAATATGAAAAGCGGTCTGGGCTGCATGCCTACAAAGTAGTGGGGTAATACACCATCAAGGGCAGTCAACACGAAGCAGTGTAAAGAATGCAAACTTCTATATGAAACAAGAATCGTTACTAGTCGCTGTATTGTTAAAGTAATGGACTCTGACATACATATGTATCTCCAGTGTTATGGCTTTTAGGAAATTCGTAAAAGCATTTACTTTTTCGTCAATGGATGATTTAAACACTTGACAAACATTTGTTTATCGATATTTTGTGCTTAAGAATCCGAATTAGAAATACTAGAAAGTCTTTCAGGCTTTTTCTTTTGAAAAATAAATTAAATACTTGTTTAGTGTATGTACAGTGGTGGCCTTATAATTAGAAACGACTTAGCAACATGTATGTTTGTTAATTTCTTTTCAAAACTTTTTTACTCATTTTAAAACATTTTACGCATTTAAAAAAAAATCAAGAGTTAAAAAAGACAGTACAATATATTAGCTTTAAGTTTAAAATGGAAAAAATTCACAGAATCAATATTATTATTATTTATATTTCCAATTTATTACAATTACATTATGGGGTATACTTACTGACTATTCCAATTATAATTACCTAAAAATAAAAAGAAAACGAAATATTAAATTCATATTTATTAAAAAAAAAAGAAACAATTTGCACATAAATTCCTATTATTTTATTGAACATTTCAGTTGAATTTAAAAACCTTTAAATACCCATTAAGAGACTTTCAAGCAAAGTCAATAAGTATACATAGGATATTATCTGTTTGTCATTTTGTTGAATGCCTCATTAAATATTAAAACACTCTTCGAATAATTCTTTCTCAACTTCTAAAACAATTCACTTCTCTTATTAAGGAAATAAATGCCAATTCAAAATGATTTGTGTTCACAACAGAGAAATCTCTATCAATTGAGCTATTTTTTACCATTGCAAAACACGCAACAAAACAACAACAACAACAACTTAAAAAAAAAGAGAATACTCAGTGACATCTACAAAATACTGACACTGATTCCATGGAACATGCATTCTTTGGCAATGTACATACGTACCATACGTTTGGAACTTTGTTGGCTGCTTGAAATCAAACCAAATGAAATGAAATCTTAGAAAAATAAACTTCTTTCCTTTGCTTACATTTTCCAAAAATATATCTTCAAAGTATAGGTTACGCCAGAGTACGGCAAACACTACTCGAGTTGATGCTTAACCAAGTGGCGGGGGGTAAAGCTGTTGATGACAATGATTGTAAGAAAAAAAAAGAGGAAAAAAAGTAAAAAAAACATATTCACATAACGCTGGTAACATGCTTGAGCCAATGTAGAAAAGATGATGAAGGTTTGACAAAGACGTTGGAGACCTTATGTTTGGTAGAAGAGAGCCAACATAAAAAAGTATAACGTAACGCAACTTGTATGTACGTACGTGCTGCGTAATATGAACGTGACACTCTTATAAGAGAGATGTCTTTAACAGTAGCAATAACTAACAATGGACAGTGGTTCAAAACAGAATTAGGTTTAGAAAAATTAATTTAGTTTTAAGGCATATTTCTAAACCTGAGAACTGGAGAGGAGATATGTAAAATTTCTGAACAAATTGGATACCTTTACGTGGTCTAGTTCATAAATCCAGTATCCCATATTGAATTGCCCACTGTGCAGCATGAACTAACACAAGTACCATATTCTGTTTTGCTTCTTCTTACTCATTTATTTTATTAAAAAAAAATCGGTTTTTTTTCTTCTGCTTTTTCCTTTATTATTCCAATTTCTTTTCTTCGGTGTCACACTTAAAGTGAACTGCTGTTGCAAGTTTTTTTTTCCACTTTACCCCTCTCCATACGTTTTTTTAAGCCGATTTAAAAGAGTGTCTACATAATATTACGTTGTATTTGACATGAATCTCGAAAGAAAGCTGACGATGAAGTGGGGCGATTGCAATACAAAAAAGGTACACAATAATAGTGTTCAAGTGTACCCTAGAACTCTGCATATACGAGTACGTATGTATGTCCATATGTACGGTTATACATAGTACAAGCATATCGGCTCTATACACAATAACGAATTTTTTTTTCTTTCTACTTTTCATATTTGCTTTGCTAAAAATCAGGGGAAAGTACGAAACGTAAAAGTACAATATATTTGCCAATGCCATGAAGAAAAAGAAAAAAATTATTTCATAAAACTTTGAAGAAAGGAATGCAAGAATCAAAAAAAAAGAAAAGAAAACGCTGAAAAAAAGTAGAACAAAACCATGAGCATTTACCATAAAAAAAAAGAAAAACGCACGTGAATGTCATTTATAAGTGTAAATATTTAGTTAAGGTAACTATGAAAACATACAATGCACAACCCATTCATAACATTTCCTTCCCTCAATTATTATCGCAGACGCAATAAACTGCAAAAATAAATTTTTCTTCAAACAAAAAACAAACCAAAAAAGGAGAAAAACATTCAACAAGCCATTCATTTAAATAAATATTTGTGTGTCTACGGGTAAATATACCCTACACATGAAAGTAGATGACCATCATGATTTTAATGGCATCATAAAATTGTTTAATTCGAGACAAATTAATTTGATTCCTTTAAGAAAAATTAAAGTTTGTAACTGCTTCGATCGGTCAAACAGTAGACTTCAATGTAATTCCACGATTAACATTGTCATTGCAAGTTATAGTTTTAAATATCAATTCGCTCGACTATAATGGTTTTTTGCGAATTCTTAAGGTTTGTATAAATCACAGCTTACTTAGTTGTCATTTATTTAGTCCACTTTCCCAAATTAGCATGGTTGTATACAATATTCAACACAATATGAAACTAGTAATATTGTTTTATCTATGGAGCGCCATACAGCTCGATTTTAATCTGAAAAACATTTTCAAGGATATGCCCAATGTTCGAATGCATGAATATGTATTTGGACAAACAAAATTGTCGAATATGGGCTGATATCAAGCCACGTAAAATGTAAGAACATCTAATGAAAAAGGCACTATATCGTGAGGATTTTAGGCTGTCGGTATTATCGGTTCATATTTTTTTAGTAGACGTTGGCCAGAACTCAGCAGTCTTGTGGCAAATAATTTTAGAGTGAAATTTAAAATTGCCGTGAAAAATTTTTCAAAAACTGTTGTCCGTTCATTTATAAAGTTAACACACACAACATGGGTGGTGTGAGAAGCTGGGTTGTACTCCTGACTGAAGCGTTATAATAACCACATTATGTATGTACATAAGTATAGGTCATAGCATCACTATCAACGACGTGTACTATGTGTCGATGAAAACCAACATCTCTTGGCCTCAATTGGAGGATCTTCATGCCAAACTACATGGGATATCAACAAAACAGCTATAGACCCACACCACCACACAGTTTAAGTCACATTGGACATCCTATACAAGCGATTTGAGGGCATGGTAATATCACATGAAGGTAATGTAAAGTGGGCACAGCGAACGGGGGTTAGACCCCGTTGAAGTTCTTCTTCTGGAGTATTCTAAATCGCAGGTAAATGCGAATAAGCCATAAAATACAACAGTATTCAAAGCCAAGATAACACATGTCATCGTGCAAATTTAGCCCGATCTATATGACACAGTCATAAAAAATATAAAATTTCAGATGCTTCTACATAGAGCATCCGTTAGGGATATTTGCACGATGTATTATTCCCCTTCGCCGTAGTCTAGTTGATAGTGTATTGACTTATTGTACAGAAACCCGTGGTTCAAATCCCAGCTCAGACATCTTAAACTAAACGAATTATTAAAATTACAATTTCGGAGATTTCTCCACAGCATTCTTCTAGGAAAAATTCTCAGAGTAAATTAAAATTGTAATTTTTCTGAAAAAATATGTCGTTCGGAGTCGAGTTTAAGCTGAACTTCCGTTCATTCATGAACAAAAACACATGCAACATAGGTAATGGGATAAGCTAGATTGTAATCCTAGCTAAAGGGTTGTAATCAACAATCAAATAGTCGTTAGAAGTAAGTGTCCACTCAACGAGAATGAGTAGACACACCTGGACCTACTGTGATGGTAAGCAGGTGGAAGTCGCAGTCCAATCAAGTAAGTAAGTATTCCGCACAAACTAGTAATAGCAACAGAAGGTATTGCAAACACCCTTTACTTTTTCTTAAAATTTAAAGATGTGAAGCCTTTTAAAAAGATCTCTTACATATGTTTCCACTTTTACCATAACCATCGTATACATGCAGCAACTAGTCTACTTCGGTATGTTTTAAAACCAATCTTTGAATGTTTAAAATTTTTTAGAAAATGTTTCTTTTGTTGAAAAACAGAATAACCATCTAATACCAATAATCGTTAATGGTTTCAAATAAATGGCCATTTCCCTATAGTGCATAATAATTTCATTTGCTTTCGACCCTTTTGTCAAACAGTTGGCTATCCTATTTACATGAAATTGCACCCACATAGCACCTATTGCCGATAAAAACGTGTGCAGCCATTTGATGCTGGAAGTATGCGTCTATGTGTGCTCATGTACACATTTAAATGGCTCTGCATATTTGCATTAAACAAAAAACGTGTGCCGTTTTTTATGCAGCAGCAGCAGCAGGATTGATCAGAAAAAATTTCTGTAAATTGCCTACAATTTTTTCTAGGCTTTAATTATTGAATTTTTGTGTAGATTTTTCGCATTCTTTTTTCATGTTCATCCCATCGAATATCAAATTTTCAAGTGGGTATGCCTTTTATTATGAATTGGCCATGAATCCATGTAATTGTTTAAGTTGAAATTTAAATAACGAGTAAAAAACCAGCAACAGCAGCAGCAACAACAATAAAAAAAAAACATCGAAAGTTAAAATATATCGTATCTGTATGTGCGTATGTAAACATGTATGTATCGTAGGAGTGGTTGATTGTTTGTTGTAAGTTTTGTATGCATTTTATTTAACAATGTTGACCGTTTTTTTCCCCTCCCGATCTTTTTTTGTTGTTGTTTTTGTTGTACTGGCCTATTCTGTAAATGCAAATAATTCAATTTTCACTTTTTAAAGTGTTTTTATTCTCCCTTGCCGCCGCCATTGTTTTTATACGCTGTTATTGAAGTGTGTACAATAAACTCAAACTATTGAAATTGAAATGACTGTGTAGGCATGGCATACCATCGCATGGCATGGCATTTATTTATTAAAAATATTTGTTTATGAAGGAAATATCTGTTTGCTTCATTTCTCCAATTTTTTTTAATCTTTTTCGTTTTTTTTTTGTTTTGCAATCGCCTGCAAAAAAGTGTCCTTTAGATAAAAATTGAATGAAAATTTTTGAGGATGAAGTTCTGTTAAAGCCATAAAAAACAGTTCAACAGAAAAATAGCTTTAAATGGCAAAATGTAGGTTTTTTGTATTCGTTTGAAAAAGAGTGCTTTAAAAAATTGACATTTAAAGTATAAATTTAAAAATTGTTGATTAAGTATCGTTTTTTCTTTTCTTAAGGTATACGCAATAATAGCTTCTATCAAACTTCATTCATTCCCGAAAGAGATTTCTTTAAATTATCTTCCCAACAACATTATAATTGAAATCATTTTTTAAACTAAATCAAAGCCATTAAGCTCTGTTCAACTAGGCAACAGAAGATAATCAGACGAGGCCTTTTAATATTAAAGATTAAATCTTCAAACCGTAAGGTGCATACATATCTCACGTAGAACTGTTATTATAAAATAAAAAAAAATTCAATGCAGAAATGTTATCGTAAGATGAACACCTAATTACTTACAAATAATGCAATGAGTTGAAAAATTCAATGTTAATAAACGTACGATTCTCGCCTCAATTCAATAAAATGATCACATTTCATCTGACGTCTCATAATATCAAATAAAGAACATCGCAACCAACAAGATAAGTGATATCCATATAGCTGAGCTGGAAGGGCTATCAAATTATCATTTGACTTCAACAGGAGGCTTCTAATGCCAGGTATACAGGAATGGATATTACTTGCCTTGATCATGCCAAAAGTTTTCTCAAACTCAATGTTAGGAAAACGAATTTTAACCTGGGTTGAAACTTTAATGAAGAAACAAGAGGATATCACGAGGAGGAGCATTTAACGTAGCACAGCATGAGAGTTGAAGTCAATTACATGCATATATTGTTGTCAATTTTATTGAAGAAAATTGCTCCTTTCCTTGACAGACCCATGTTTGTGGCTGACAACAGAATCCACAATGGAATCCACAGTACACTAATAGAGGGTCACAGTGTAAAAAACCGCCTTAGATCTTACCTCACCTGATGCAACAATTTTTTAGTCTTTGTACAGTAACTGGAGATCTTAACTGCGATTTCTATAAGACAAACGAATTCATATTAGAAACTAATATTATTAAAAATATTTGAGCCGTTTCAAATTGAGTGTTTTATAATAACCGGTGATAACCTCTTCTTTACAGAGGGTTTGATTTATCTCAACTAAATTTCGATTTGACTAATCTTACTTCAGCAGATTACTAACAAAAATTGTGAGAGTAAATAAAATTGCTACCTTAAGTTTCGCAAAAATCTGTCGTTCGGAATCGGTTTTGAACTGTAGGTCCAGCAGCAACATCCAAAATTAACACATTCAACGAAAGTGGTGTGAGTAGCTAGGTTGTAATCCAGACCATACGTACGTATGTACTTCAAATTAATACTTAACTGCTCATTGCAACCTTTTTGTCAGGATTACAACCTAATCTCTCACACCGCCCATGTTTTTGTGTTAATAAATGGGACCTACAGTTGAAAGTCGACTCTTAAGAAATTTTTCTTTACAATTGAAACTCCCTTAATCGCGATATTTTGACGGACAACACTAAGCAATTATATGAGGCAAGTAGATGACGAATATTGAAAGTATTTATGTATGAAATACTGATTACGATTTTTTTCTTTTTTTTTTTGCTATTTAAACGGTCTTCTTCACATGAGCATATGATGAAGAAATAGTTTAAATATCACACGCTGCACTAATATTTGGTGCAGTATTTGTTCTATTTTTCCTTTTGCATTTTATCGTACAACGATGAATATTAACTTTAAGTAGAGCGCCCAGGTAGTCTAGAGGGTAGTGTGCTAGACTGAGGGCTGTGGAGTCGACACTACACCGAGCACATGGTCGAAGTTACCAAGCTTGTATATAATTAGAATTTAATTTGTAATTGTTAATAGATAAATAAATAACTTCAAATAACCTTAAAAACATTGACACTGACTATTATGAAGTGTAATTCTCAATTTCATAAAAATTGTTATTAATTTGAGTACATTTTTATTTAAAATCATATTTAATATCAATTTTTTCTTAAAACTCCACATACCAACCTAACAATGTATCATCATCATATCATGCGTTTATTAAAATTTGCGCATATTTTATGGAAAAGTTCAAAAAACTCTGGTTATTTTAATTTAATTTAAAATTTATGGAAAAATTAAAAACCAAATAATTTTTTTCTATTTTTTTTACAAATTTGATGGCTTTTTACACATTACTTTCTTTTTTTTTTTAATAATAATTGGAAATAAAAAACAAAAAAATAAAATGTTGAAATAAATTAAATAGCAACTAATCCATTATAATTTTCCATCTATTTGCATATTTAAATGCACTAAATTCCACAATTTAAATTTATGCCAGTCTACATAACTTTGTGCTGTTAATATATAAACTGCATTTTTTATTTTAATTTTTTTTTTTCTGTTTTAAATCTACAAAAAATTTTTGTAGAACTTGTTAAAAATTTAATATTATTTTATGCGATTTTATTACACAAAACAAAAAAAAAAAACAAAAAACAAGAGGAGAATAAAAAATTGTTCATTTTATTTTTGTTTTGTTCTACACTCAGCACTCATGAAATTATAAGTTTAATTTAATAGAAAACCAGTGGCAAACAGTGGTATTATTGCATAAACGCCTATGGGATCCATATGCATAAATATTAATATTGAATGAATTTTACTACTGCTACTACTACTACTAGTACGACTACATACCAGCCTGTTGTCTGCTAGCATACCATATCATGCATAAATAAGTCCACATACATTCATACATCCATGTGTACGTAGTGGTAGGTAGTCATTAATACGTATCCCAACCATTTCTACATATACACACAGTGCCATGTGTAAATGTGTGTGTGTATGTGTGTAAATGTGTATGAAAATGTGTAAAGTTTATATGCGAAAGCTGCCTTTAGAAAATGAATATTCATTTTGACACATACAAACGTCCTTTTGACCAATCGAAATCACAAATGTATACGGTTTAAATATTGAATGTGTACGTATGGATGTGTGTGTATAAACGCTTGTGTGTCTGTTTAACAAAAATCCTGATATATTGTAAACGTGTAAGTATGAATGTATGTGTATTACAAGCCTGTACAGCTGATAGCAAAACAGTAAAGAACTTTAAATAGGAGCTTTAACTGCAAATTTACATGCTTCGTAGTAGTCATCCATTCCTCGCCGATTGAGAGAATCAAGAGAATCGTTTAATTCGTTTCAAACAAAATTCGATTTAATTTCCAAACACGAAACAATTGAAAAATGTTCATAATATCGTGTCTGTCAATCAGTTGAAAAGTGCTACAGATTTTTTGTAAGCCACAGATATCTTATATGACTTTTCAACTTTAAAATTACGTTCTGCAAAACAAGTGCATCAATTGCTTACGGTCCCCGGCAAATCCAGAATTGTTTGGCATTGTTCTATGACAACTTAGAGAATATTTTGCTGTGCTTTACAAATGCTACGTAGAACTCAACACAACACAACAACAAACTAGAGGCCGAACAGTATGTAACACCATAGATTTATCGAGGCAAAACGATACTAAAGAATACCATGGGGAATAGTATTCCAATAAAGTAGTGACAATTGCTTCCTGAGGTATAATGGTCTTTACAACCCTTTCGACAGTATTACGACCTAGCTTCCCACACTAGTTATGTTGTGTCTGTTAATTTTCTACATTTCTGAACGAATGATTTTTGAGAAACTTTTCTTGAAAATTTGATTAACTTTTACAGTTTCTGTTGAGAGAGATACATTTAGCTTTGGGTCAAAAAATTTTCTTGTACTTCACGAAAATACAAGGGTACAGGGCCTTATCGGTAATTACAACCCTTCAGTCAGGATTATTGAGCTAGTTTCTCACACTACTTATGTTGTGTGTGTAACTTTTTTACATGAGTGACGGGACTTACAGTTTAAAGTCGACTTCGGACAAAAGATTTTTGAGAAACTTTTCATGGAAATTTTATTTACTCTCAGAGTTTTTGTCAGAAATCTGCTGAAAGGAATTCGCCGATGAAATACTTTTTGTATTTTGTTTTGATGTCTGGCCTGGAGCTCGAACCCTGGGTTTAAGTCTAATGAGCCAACACACTACCTCCTCAGTGATTATTTCTTATGTCTAAAACTGAATGAAAATTACTCAGAGAAAGACGTTTTGTCTTCTACGAAATCTTTATTTTTTCTTTTGTTACCAAAAAATATATACGAAAACTTTTGCACCAGACTGTACATACTAAGAGTTTGTACAGACAAACCGATAGACAGATCTGTGAAATGCATTAATATGACTGTGTTTGTGTGTATGAATTCTATGAAATTTATATCAAAATTTACATTTATCATACACATACACTTACATTTATACATTTAAACATTAAACGTATGTATGTATGTAGTGTGTAAGTTTAAATATTTAATATTTTAGCTGATATTCATAATGATGACTGAAAAGTTTAAATTCATGTTTGAGTTGTATTTTATGACTGACTGTGTGGGCGTATGTGTGTGTGTTGAAACCACAAATTGCTATTAACGAAAATCTAATCATAACCGGAAATTAATTTGACAGAAATCTCATTAAATTTACAGCCACCACAAAAACAAAAAAAAGAATTCATAAAAACATATCTACTCGTATGAATATACGAATGAATGAACGTTTGAATGTCTCTGCATACATTTCATACATAGTGATGGCGTTGTAAATACATCTTCCACTGCAATTTTGTATCAATTTTTTTCATGTTTTTTTTGTCATGATGACGATGGCTATGTTGCCTAATATTTGCTGACTAGTCAAATTGGTTGGCTGGCAGACAGGCTTAGTCTGTGATGCGTGCATAAAATCTAACCTTCGATGTTTGGCATTTGTCTTCAAAATGTAACAGAAATTTAAGAAAAGGTTTCTGGAAAACCATTCAGGATCTTAGTATTATTTATAAAGCTGGCTTCTGCTAGTTTTTAGACTAGAAGTTAAGTTTTAAAAAGGAAAATGTTAGAAAAAAATCCACTGTGCGTCAAATGTAATTTAAAATGAAACAACTAAAGTATGTTTAATCAATTTAATATTAAACAATTGAATTGAAGTCCCGTCATTAAATTCAAATACAAATAGAAAATATGTTTATTAATGCAGTTTAAATAAGATTAAAGACTTATTGTATCTCTGTTTTTTTTAATTAATATGTTAATAGAGCTTTCATATTGTAATTTGAATATTAATTAAGTAAAAACGTCTTATGAGGTTAATATTCAATTAAATCGTACGAGTTTTAATTACACTTAACAAACTTAAACATTTCGAACTTACGAATTGCATTTAAAGAATCAATTAATATGAGTATTAAAGTCATATGGGGTGACATTTATTGAAATTCAATTATTTCACATTGATGTAGTTTTAAATGGAAAATAATAAATTATTTGAATTGATTGTAATGAACTTTGTTGAAACATATTTCTTATTTGAATTGGTTTTTTTTTAATAATTTAAAGTTTTTTTTATTGTCATAACCTATGACAGTAGTATCCAGTATTGGACAGTGGTACTCAAGGAAGAAATGAATTTGAAAGAAACCTTTGTAAGGCAATCTATGTATATCTTAACACAGTAGTACCCAGTATTGGACAGAGGTATCGTAGAAAGAAATACCTTTGACCGGGATAATACCTAATACCCACTATTGCTCAGTGGTTTCCTAGCAAGAAATGAATTGCAGAAGCAATCTTTGTGTTGCATAATGTGTGAAAACTGCATTTAATTAAATGAAATGTCAACCAAAAATTTTAAGAAAATTTTCAGATTTATATATAGTCGTCGTAACCTAGTTGTTGGACTACTCGTCGTAGTCTAGTTGGTAGCCTAGTCACCATAGTCTAGTGAGTAGTCTAGTCTTGTTGGTAGTCTAGTCGTCGTAATCTAGTTGATTGTCTAATCGTCGTAGTCTAGTTGGTTGTCTAGCCGTCGTAGCCTAGTGAGTAGTCCAGTCGTCGTAGTCGAGTTGATAGTCTGGTCATCGTATTATAGTGGGTAGTCTAGTCATCATAGTCTAGGTCGTAGTCCAGGCGTCGTAATCTAACTCGTAGTCCAGGTGTCGTAGTCTAGCTCGTAGTCTAGTCGTCTTAGTCTAGCTGGTCGTCTAGTCATCGTAGTCTAGTCGTCGTAGACTAGTCGTCTTAGTCTAGTCTTAGTCTAGTCATCGTAGTCTAGCTGGTAGTGCAGTCGTCGTATTCTAGCGATACTATAGTCTTATTCGAGCTGGTAGTCTAGTTGTCTTACTCTAGTTGGTTTTCTAGTCGTCGTAGTTTAGTGGGCAGACTAGTTGTAGTAATCTAGTCGTCGTAGTCTAGCTGGTAGTCTAGTTATAGTAGTCTAGTCGTCGTAGTTTAGTTGGTTGTCTAGTCGTTGTAGTCTGGTGGGTAGTCTAGTCGTCGTAGTCTAGTCGTCTTAGTCTAGCTGGTCGTCTTGTCATCGTAGTCTAGTCTAGTTGATAGACTACTCGTCGTAGTCTAGTCGTCGTAGTCTAGCTGATAGTATAGTCATCGTATTCGAGCTGGTAGTCTAGTTGTCTTACTCGAGCTGCTAGTCTAGTTGTCTTACTCTAGATGGTTTTCTAGTCGTCGTAGTCTAGTAGGTATTCTAGTCGTCGTAGTCTAGTAGGTTTCTAGTCGTCGTAGTCTAGTCTTCGTATTCTAGTTGGGTGTCTAATCATCGTAGTCTGGTAGGTAGTCTAGTCGTCGTAGTCTATTTGATAGACTAGACGTCCTAGTCTAGTCTTCGAAGTCTAGTTGGTCTTCGAAGTCTAGCTGGTAATCTAGTTGTCGTAGTCTAGCTGGTAGTCTAGTCCTCGTAGTCTTTCTGGTAGTCTAGTCGCCTTATTCTAGTTGCTAGACTTTCGACGTAAGCTAGTTGATAGTGTACTCGCCGTAGTATAATGGGTAGTCTAGTCGTCATAGTCTAGATGGTAGTCTACTAGTTATAGTTATTTGACTTTAGGCCTCAGTTCAAACCCTAAATATGAAAAAATATTTCTGAGGCGACTTCCAGTCAAGAACTGACTTATGATACTTTTGTTATACTCCAGCATTGATATGAAATAGTTGACTGATGCTATCATTGGATAGTAATTAATGCTTTCAAGGTATTTGGTCAGTTAATAGTATCGAACATTTTCTGTTTTCGTGTGAAAAAAAGTCTTCTTTAGTTGTGGCAAAAAAAAAAGACAAAAAAGTTCTCATAAACCAAACCAGAGAACAAGATGTAATACCATTATTAAGTTTGATGAAAATAACAAGGGGAAATTTTAATTTGATAACTAATACTTGTAAATTTGGCAAAACAAAAAAATCAAACTTTAACTTAAATGAACAGGTAAATGAAACATGAAAATATATAAAAAATGTTAAATTTTTCTGAAAAGAAAAGGGTATTTTACACTGAAAGAAATGGAGACAGTAATTTAAAATCAATAACCAAAACCCAAATAATATATTTCACATAATCTGATGTTTTCAGGAATAAGACATGGCAACCCTATCATTTTAGGGCTATCTAGCGAAAAACTTGATCAATTACAAAAGGGAGTTGCAGTATGTCAGCCCACTTCAACTATACCATTAAAGAGGAGTTTGAAATAGCAAATTAAATTTTTTTAAGGACCATTTCTAATTAAATTGGAAAGCTAAGTTAACCTGGTTCTTAGGCATTAGACGATCTATAAAATAATTGAACTGCTCTCACAAGCCACGAAAACCCTTTTATGTTCCTTTTAAAAATTTATTTGTATTTTAAAATTTTTTTTTTATTTTTCAATTTTCCTGTTCATGGTATTCAAAGCGTTTCTTTTAGTGCATTTGACTTGTGTTGTATTAGTTTTGCTCAATTTAAGTTTAAAAAGTTCCTTTTGTTTTGAATTTTCTTTTCTGTTGTTGTTAACAATAATATTTATTGTAGTTGTTAAAAAAACAACAACAACAATTTTATTGTTTAAATATTTTTATTTCTTAATATTCCCAAAGACTTTATTTTTTTTATTATTTTTATTACAAACAAATATTTGTTCTTGTCTTTGTCTTTTGGGGAATTGCATTTACTGTGTAATATTTAAGAGGATTTAATTAATTTACAAAATAATTTCTTTTTCTTATTTCATTTGCTTGTTCCATTGTCTTTTGTTAAATTTAATTTAAATAACATTAAACGTTTGTAGTTTTATTTGTTCCATAGAAAAACATTTTATTGTGATAAATTGTAAAAAAAAAACTTTATTTTCTTGATTTCAAACCGTGTACTTAGAAGTGCACAGTGGGCTGCATTTGAATAAAATTCGAAACAAAAGATCATAATTATAGATCATGTTATTCATTTGTTAAAGGGATAGGCAGCACATTCAGAAAAAAGTATAATAACAGAGTTACCAGTTTGTGAATAACTGAGGTATGTTAAGAATAAAAGATAGGCAACCTAAGCAGTCGCAAGTTCATTCGCATTGACTAATGGTGCCCATTTTCGATGTGTATCTTGAATTTTGTGTTAGATTGCTAAGAGCTTAATTACGAACACTTCAAATATGTGGAAATCTATTAAGGGACACCCTTTATTCCCTCTAACTCCATGAAATGTTCCAAGAAAGAAATAAAAGTAAGGAAAAAATTAAGATGGAATAAGAATATAAAGGCTAGGAGGTAATTGAAAAAAATTCAGATCAATTATGTATACTGCTAGCCTACTGTGCCTTTTTCATAGTTTAAACTAATAACACAGTTACAGCCGGTAGAGTTCGACTATGTAATATAATTTACCCTATTAATGCTATTTCGAAGGAACTATTTTTTTTGTTTTTGTAAATTAAATGCACAAAGAACTAATTGTCAAACAAATTCGGAAATCATAAACTTATTCTTAACAAAGACTTATTTCCGAGAAATTAATGAGTAATAATCATCATTTGCCTAGGTTACAACCGACACTTTAATCAGGATTACGGCCTATAATGTCTAGGTTAGTCGCACTGAATAGAGCTTTGTAGGTCTCTGAAGAATTTAAATTTATATTATTGAGAGAGTTCGGTTGGTAAAGACGGACGTTACGGGCTATATGATGGATTCATTCCATCATTCATCAGCTATAAAATCCCTCGTAATTTTTGAAAGAATATCAAAAATGGGACTATCATATTGAAATGAATACACAGCATTATGTTTAATTTTTTAATTGAGAGAAACACTTTGAAAGCGTCGTAGTCTAATAGGTATTAGACGTAAAGCCAAGGTTCGAGCCCCAGGCCAGACATCAAAACGAAGTACAAAAAGTATTTCTTCGGCGATTTTCTCTCAGCAGATTTCTGGCAAAAACTCTGAGAGTAAAAAAAAAACCTTCCATGAAAAGTAACTCCAAAAAAAATCTGTAGTTCGGAGTGGACTTTAAACTGTAGATCCCACCACTCATGTATAAAATTAACACACACAACATAAGGGGTGTGAAAAACACTTAGAAGATGTCCTCTTCACACAATAGATTGTGTTGTCCGTGTTATACTTTCGTAAAATCGAACGCACAACTCTTGTGTCACCGGATCACGGGGTTGAATGAAACTTTATTACGTTTATAATGCTTTCATTATGTTTTTGCATTTCTCTTTACACTTCGAACATAATTCGATTTCGTTTTAATAGTATATTGTAAATGGTGTATTAAATTTTTAACTTCTAACCAACTATCGAGAGCCTTCGAGCACCGAGCTCCTAGCTCCCTAGCAATGTCTGTGCCGCTTTTCTTTAGTTTTTAAACGCATTCTCTTTAAAAGGTTTTGAGCTGTTGTATTGGTTGCAGTAGTTAGGGACTTGCTTATTGAGAGCTACTATTCCTTAACTGTTCTAGTTGCCTGAGTTGATGACTAGGAGATCAGAGTACTTTCTTCAGGTGTGTGCTTAAGCACTTTAGCCACTACACCATGCCACCTAAGATGCTGTAGCACACAAAAAAAAAAATGAACAAGAAAAGTTTTATAAAACCTTCATTTCATTTTTTTATCTCCTTTTGGTGAAATCAAATTAATTTTAACTCAAGTTTAACTTAAAACCTAGAAATATTTGATTAACAAGACAAAACAAAATCAAACAAATCATTGTAATTTGTAATCTGTTCTCTACTCTTTTTTTTCTGCATTTAATTACAAGGTTTCCTCCAAAAGAAACACTGAATTTTCAAATTCTACAAAGGAAATATAGACTGTAAAGTAAAGCTCATTAGATGTTGTTTGTTTCTAAAGACTTATTGTTTCGAATTTGCAAAGAATATTTCGTTTCGTTTTTTTGTGAATATTTTTGTTTTTATTGCACTTTATATTGCATTGAGAATAATTTGCATAACGAAAGATTAATGGAAATTCCCGGTAATTTGTTTAAAATAACTGCCACGACTATAAGTTTAAAATTTGAAATTAATTTTTAATTCTTTTTTTTTATTGTTATTATACAAAGGCATACAAATTAACATGTTGCTTGCATTTGTATTTAAAATTAATGGCAACTTAAAAAAATTTTATTTTCAAGTTTCTTTTTTTTCATTTATTTTGTGCTTTTTAGAATTTCTTAGAAGATCAAAAGTCATATGTGAAGTCAAATACCAAACAATTGTAGAAACACAATATCTTACAATGTAATATGGGTATCGGCATGCGCTGTAATTTATTTTTTGTTTATTGTAAGGCGAGATAAAGTAATTGCCGAAAACTTACTTAATTTTATAGATGTGGCTGTTGTGTAGTCATCGAATTAAAAATGTTCGAAATAAGAAAGGTTTTCGTAATCAGTAAGCGGTGCTATCAGCAAGAAATCCAGATTATTAAATACAAACATTTTACATACACCATTGGTAATAACAACCCTTTAGTAAAGATTACAACCTAGTTTCTCACACCACTAAACTTGAATGGGTTAATTTTATACATGAATGGCTAGACCTTAAGTTTAAAGTCGTTTCCGAAAGGCAGATTTTTCTTTGTACTTTCAGAGATTTTGGCAGAAATCTGTTTAAAGGAAGTCGCCGAAGAAATATCTTTTCATATTTTCGTTTTGATGTCTTACCTGGTGCTTAAACCGAAGTCTCAGATCTAATAAACCAAAACACTACGTACTAGACCATTCATTGTATATCTTGTAATATTTATAGGCAAAATTAATTATTGACAGAGTCTTATGATGAGTGTACTCTAGAAAAAAATATTAAGGTCTTGGGTTTAGTAGAGAACATACAACAATTGATCATCCCTGGGTTTTAAACTTTTAGCCGGGATTACAATCTAGCTTCTCACACCACTCATATTGCCTGTGTTGATTTTATCAATGAGTGGACTGACGATGCCTCAAAACAATAGTTTTGAGAAGCTCTTCATGGTAATTTTCTTCACTTTCAGAATTCTTCCCAGAACAATACTGAAAGCATATCGCCGATGCGGAATTATTTCGTATTCCGTGTTTGTTCAAAATATCAAAGCTCAGGTTTAAACTCACAACTTTCTTGTTTAGTAAGCCTACTAAACAACGCCGTCTACATTAAACCTTATTGACATTCTTATCTGTAACCGATATCAATATTTCTTCTGCAGGTTCAAAAACAAAAGATATATCCTCCGCGAAAATGAGCAAATACCCCCCGTGTTTAGCTGAAGTGAGAGACTCTTCAATGTGATATACTCCAGCATTGCTATAAAATAGTTGACTGATTGTGTAGTAATATGAGTTATTATCACGGAAATGCTTTTTCCTTTTAACGCAATCTATGTTACTGGAAGGTTGATAGTATCGAGGCCTTTCTTGATTTGTATGTATGTGTGATGAAAAGAGGTTAGGAAAGAATACGCTATTCTTTACTTTGCTTTACTATTATGTATTCGTAAAGTATTGAAACAGTTTATGCAGCTTCTGTTAATCTTTCTGTTCATCTGGCAGATTGTTCTCTATTTTAAATTGAATTTGTCTTTGCATTAGGACTGCCACTATCATTCACTAGGTATTAAGCGGAGGAATTTCTCACGAGATTTCTCTTACCGAAAACCGTATATAGTTGACTATCCATCGAGTTGAAGGCAGTCTGTTTTTAACCACAATACTTGGTATGCTTCGTGATTAATTCTAACTACAGTAAGACCCCGCGTAACGCTGCCCTACTTAATGCTGTTTCAATATTACGCGATTACAAATGAAACGGCCATGCACTAGCCAAAAGCCGTACACTATATAGCGACGGTGTATACTATACATCCTCTTCAACGTTCTTTTCTTAGTCTGTTTAGAAAAAAGATTCCTACTGAATTTTCCGAAGTAGCAATCACAGTACGAACGCATCTTTCCTGTGTCACTGTTGATTTCTTAGTTGTAATCAACGTTACTAGGTGTATACCAGAGATCAGCAATAAATATTCAAAACAATGAGTACATTCGTGTCATACTTATAATTTCAGATACCTATACGTATTCATACTTATTTTGATATGATACTCATACTACTAATACTCAAAGTTGGAAGTACTCGTCGTATTCATACTTAACAATACGCATGATGTTATTGACTTCGACTCGTCTCTACTTAACATTTACACGAAGCACAAAATAAGTATGATTCGCGTACGAGCACTGCAATACTCACAAGAAGATTGTGTGTATGCTTTGCTTGTTGTCTTTGTCTTTCCTTTCTTCTTTGTTTGTATATGCAACAACAACAAAGGCTGTAAATTTTGATGAATGCTTCAAGCCACTCGAATGACTGGGTAGTTGAGTTTCAATTCTGTTGATTAACACAGACTCAAAATTGCTTGAGTGCCTCGTTTAACGTTGGTACGTTTAGCACTGAAAATTATTGGAACGTATTATCCGCTTTAAGCGGGGTTTTACTGTGCGTACATACATATGTACATAGTTGGGTATTACAAGATTAAGATCTAGTCACTCACACCATTTATATTGTATGCGTTCATTTTTATACATGAGTGGCGGGAAATAGAGTTTAAAGTCGACTCCGGATAACAGATTTTTTGAGAAACTTTTCATGGCAATTTTATTTACTCTCGGAAGTTTTGCCAGAAATTTGTTGAGAGAAAGTCGATGAAGAAATATTTGGGCAATTTACACAACTTTGTATCGTGTATGTTGTATTCAAGACACTTGGTTGTTTGTGAACGCTATATGCTATGCTGTATTATGTATTACGTATTCCAAATATATTTCTTTTGGCATTCACACAATTTGATAGCACGAAACCAATACAACTTTTAAAAACATATGAAAAAAATGTGTATAAGTGTATCGAATTTTTACATGATAATTATTAACAACAAGCATACACTGTTGTATAATCGTCCAACGATACAACGGTTTGTGTGAATTGATCAATTTATTCGTATTTCGTTTAGTTGGAGATATCTAATCTGGACCGAGACCTTACGTTCAAGGGGTGATTGTGTAAATTGTAGAACAAAATCGAGTTTTTCACAGAATTCTAATCATTAATTAAATAAATTATGAAATTCCTTTGAAATGTAGGAGACTGATTAGATTTTTATGCAAAGTTTTATAAAATTTTTTACATTCCAAGAAAATCATTATCACCATCATCGTATTACTTTGTGTAAATAATTAAAAATTGTTTATAAAATCGAATCATTCATTATCTTTTGAAAATAAAATCGTATATTTTCTATTTATATTAACATATTAAAGTATGGAGTATGGTATTCCATCATGTATTTTTCTTTCTGTTTTGTAGAAAGAGATAAGTTATCAATCATTATTTGGTTTTTTTTTTTTTGTATTACAATAGCGATTATTATTATTATTCCAATCAGAATAATGATGAGCGAGAAAACAAAATCAAAATTTCTTGAGAAAATCAAAAAAAAAGCAAAAAATAATGTAACAAAAATGAAATAATAATGAAGACACTTTGATGATGATGACAGGATAAGCACATGCACAATGAAAAGTTTGTGATATTTATGGATTGGATTCACTAACTGCATCAGGTTCGTTCGTTCGCTGTTGTCGTACAAAAGTATCTTTCAAAAGCATCATTAAATTGTATTTCTTGTTTCTTTCTTTTTTGTCCGATGAAATTCTGTTGAAAATAAGCGATGATAGTTAAGGACTGCAAACAGGATTTTATTTCTTTTTCTATTTTATTTGCAAATCACCCTCTACAAATTCTCTGCGGTAGATAAAATCAAATTCATACAGATTGTTGTGTTAGTTGTTGCTTTTTGTACTACGTTATAAACAAAAAAAAAATAATAAAAATTATGGAAAGCGAAATACAATTTGACAAGCCACTTGAAAAATGTTAAATCGCTTTAAATTATCAACGTTCTGCGAGTAGATAAGGTAACCCAAAAAAAACAACACAAATATTTCAAATCCAATTTGGGTATTACGAAAGAAAAATAAAGCTAGAGCTCTGAAGAAAAATACTTAACTTGCAACAAATTGTTGCAGAAATATATAAGAGGGGATTCCATATTAAAAAAAATGGTATTTTGTGAACAGCTATTGGTTAAGGGAAAAATTAATTTCGTATTATCCAGCAAATATATATGAAAAGTTTATATTTTTCCTAATGAATGAGATTAAGGTGAACTGCTATTAAATAACGCAGACAGCTAGGTGTGAGAATTCGTTCAATATACTGTAAAAGAAGGAGAACGGGGGAATGGAGAGTGTCCAAAAATTGGTTTTTTAATTATTTCGTTTTTTTTTATATTTTTGACGATCACCGTAATACCTTCGTTGATATTTTCTCGTAATAAACAACAAATTGAAGAGTCGCCGTGGTCTAGTAGTTAGTGTGTTGGCTTATTAGACGAAAGGCCCGAGTTTGAATCCCAGGTCAGACATCAAAACAAAAATATGAAAATACTTTTTCGGCGACTTCCTCTCAGCAGATTTCTGGCAAAAACACTGAGAGTAAAAATTACCAAGAAATGCTTCTCAAAAATCTGTCGTTCGGAGTCGACTTTAAACTGTAGGTCCCGCCACTTATGTATAAAATTAACACACACAACATAAGTAGTGTGAGAAGCTAGGACGTTGTACAATGAGTCAATTCGACTTTCGGGTACTGTACTTGTTAGAATTGACAAGTACACGTTCTCTAACCTAACCTAACCTAACAACAAATTGAAATAAATTTTACCGCATAGAGTTTCTGGTTAGATGAACTTTGCCCAGCAGACGTATTGGCCAGATATAGCATCTAATTGAAATTTTGGGAGAGTTTTCGATTTTCTCTCAATAGCCATCCGATAAAAACTCAGAGTAAATAAAATTATCATTAAAAGTTTTGTAGTTACCGCCACTCATTGGCATAAAATTAAGGCGTGATGTTCGCATCTAGGTCGTAAACCTGACTAAAGAGTTGTAATGGCCAATTATCTGAGTACTCATGAGAAAGGTGCTGCTCTAGTTCACAAAAGCTGTGGAGAGGAATGGAAGACTAACTTGTTCTTCACGTCTTCGATATAATCCTGCCTTACTCAATTGGCCATTAACGGAGTACGGCCATTTGCGCCTCTGCTTCTTGCGAGCCTACCGAAGTTTGTCACACCAATTTATTCTTATTCTTTAATTTATTACTTCGCCGACTTCCGCAGATGCCCACATCATCCATTCGTATGACATGATCAAGCCAGCGCTTCTGCTGGATGCTAATAAGCTGCACAACGTCTATATAGTGGAATAGCTCATACATCTCAGCCTTGTGCCTCAGCAGAAGAAGGTAGCCGGGGTTCCATCGTACAGAATTTCTTACTGAACTCTCGTGAAATTGAAATTGAAGCCTATATGGCTTCATTAGAAAATCTCAATAATATTCGGTTTAGGAGGAAATGAAAGTATTGTGGTAACAAAATAGGTCATTTGTCGTTTAAGTGTGTCTAGGATTGACAGTCAATTTTACATACCTACTAGAGATTAGGAATTAGTATTCAAAACAATGAGTAGATTCGAGTCATACTTATAATTTCTGATACTTATACGTTAATATGACACTCATACTAGTCATAATCAAAGTTGGAACTACTCGTCGTATTCATACTTAACAATACGCATGATGTTATTGACTTCGACTCGTCCCTCCTAACACATTTACACGAAGCACAAAATAAGTATGATTCGCGTACGAGCACGGCAATACTCACAAGAAGATTCTTTTTCCTTTTCAACAACAACAAAGGCTGTACATTTTGTTGAATGATTCGAGCCACTCGAATCACTTATAAGTATTATAAATATTTTTCTAAATTTATGAATCAGAATGAGTAGGCCTATGAATCAAACATATTTCGAATGTTGTGAGTTTTATGTCAACCTTGTACTCATACTCATTGCTACTTATACTTATAAATCAATGTTGTAGCGAGTAGGAATGAATCAGAGTATTTGAATTTCAATTCTGTTGATTCATTCATACTCAATATTGTATGAGTGCTTATGAGTAGCGGAAAAACGATTCACTACTGATCTCTGCTACCTACCTTCTTGTACTTTTTACACAGTATTCCCGAAGTTATTGGAGAATCACTATTTAAAACGATTTACCAAAGGATACCGCATTTTGTCTCTCAATGTTTCTGGTTTTTTTATTTCTTAATTTCATTTCTTTACTAATTATCCCCCAACAAAAAGCTGTGAAATCATTAATTTATATTCACGTACACCTTAAAACTGTAAGAAAATTTTCTTAAAAACAAATGAATCTACACCACAATAAAAAGAAAAGAAAAAATTTTAATAAAAATTTTATGCGTTTTAAGCATTTTATTTTTCTTAAATTTTTCTTCCGTAAGACGGCACACAAACAGTAAATAAATTTTAAATTGTTTTTAACGATAACTTTTTGTCGTTCATAATTTGTTTTTTTTTGATGCGATTTATGTGGAAAAATTTTGCGCACATTGTCTATACTTGTGCTGCACTATAGCACGAAGCCGATGGTGGTAATATTTTCTTTTTGGCGGGTTTTTTTTCAATATTTTTATACATTCATGGCTATGCATGACTTAAACAAAATAAAAAAAATAAAACAATAATATTTTGTTTTAATTTTATTTAAAAATAAAATAAAATCCTGCATTAAACTACCAGCCCATGTGGATTTCGTAGAAAATCTGGTCATATTTGTTGAATGTTTTATGACTCAATTAATTCAATACTATGGATGCATTTATATCTTTATATATGTATGTGTAATATGCATACGTACGTACTGCTGCGAAAGATGACCAATAAGTAGACACAGTGGGTTAAATTCAATTTTAATTCGAGGGTTTTTTTTATTAATAAGTGCTGGAGGCTGTTAAGGTTTTTCAAGTTAGCAGAATTGTTTGACTGTCACCGTTACTGTAAACACCTAACAAAATTACATTGGGTTTATATACGATCAGTTAAGACTTAACCAACCCTTTAATAAATACTTTATTTTGTTTAATTTTTTAACAAATATAAACACCACCTTTTAGTTCAAAATATCAACCTTCTTCACCACTGTGCTTTACATTTAGCCGTGCATACATCTGCTTATGACTGTACACAAACGACAATTTTTGTTTTTAATTGTTTGCAATTTATATGGCCAAATCGAAAAATAACAACAACAACAAAAATTGTAAAACAAAATCATATAAATTTTTTATTCCCAACAAAATAAAAAAATTAAAAAAAAAGAAATAATTTTTTAGGCCAACAAATTGTTTCCTTTCCTGCAATTGATGCATTGATGCCCTGCATACAAGTTTTGTTTTTTTGCTTCATTTTTACTACAAATTTACTTGCTTTACTCGGGCAAGAAACAGATTTTTTTTAAAAAAAATCAGTCATTTCTACAGGGCTGGTCAATATCATTTAATTTAATTTTCACTGTATAAATATTTTTTTTAATAGTTTGTAATTAAATTAATTGGATTTTCTCCAACAGCACACACTACAATAAATGTCTACTGGAAATATTGTAAATTATTAGCTATTTTGGTAACAGATTTGTTAAAAAAAAAATTCCTTGTATTTGAATTTTGAATAACTTTTAAGAGGCATTCATTGGAATAATGTTTCTAAATCTGTAAAATGTAGCGAAATAAGGGCCAGTAAATAATTTAAATTAATAAAAAACTATTTAATATTCACAATATTTTAAACCATTCGGAGGCTATAATCGTTAGACATTACTTCTAAAATCTGAAGCTGAGCTATTGTGGCTTCTTGGGAAGCTGTAATGGAATCCCTATTATTTTCACATAAATAAATACGTTATTGGTTTTTACCGTCGGGATTACGATCTAGTTTCTCACACCACATCTGCTGTATGTGTTAATTTTGTGAAAATCAAGAGCTTAAAGACGACAAATTTTTTGAAAAACTTTTCATAGAGTTTTTGCCAGAAATCTGCTGAGAAGAACTTGTCCAAGGAATATATTTCGTTTTAGTACAGGTATTTGACTTGAGTTTTGAACCATGGCATCGCAACTAATAGGCCAATACAATATCTACTACACTACAGTGATTTCTTGGTTGTTTGATAACCTTTTTATAACACACCATAGTTCTTTCTATGATTCCTTATAATTTTCTAAATAGATCAGCTTTTGGTCTAAAAATCTGGATATTCCCTATGGGATCCTTGAGGTTTACAATGATGGCTCAAAGATAAGTGACAGGATAGGTTGTGATATATTCAAGCAGAAGTCATGGTCCTTTTAAAACCCTCACAATGTTTTTTAAAAACGGCATTTTCCTTACAAATCTTTTGATTTCCTTGAACAACCAAGTGGACAACCTAATGAACGCAATTTCTGTGTTCGCCCTTAATAATGAATGCCGAGAATTTCTCAGAGAACTTTCGCATTATTTAAAGATAATTCTTATCTACTATACGGGTTCAGGATTCAAGTACATAGAAATTACATTTCTGATGAATTGGTTAGAGTCAATACGGGACTAGCAGCCGTTCTAATGTTCCAATTTATTCAGTTTACTTAAATATCATCCGCACTTATTATTGAGAAACTCAATCTCTTTGGCAGCAAGAGGAGAATATTGCTTGACTATAGTGGAAATGAACAACAAAAGGAACTCGAATAGCACAATAGGGATTCTTATGGGCCACTGTCCTTTTGGAAGATATGTATGTCGAAAATCTAAGCATTCTTACATATGACTTCGGAGGGCATAGTGATTCCGCTTTTGTCACAAAGAGAGGGAAATTTTAGACCTTTTATTTTCTGCCATCATTGACTCAACTCTCTAATATAAAGTTTGTTTTAGTCAGACATCTAAATAGAAAATATTTCTTCAGCGACTTCCTCTCAGCAGATTTCTGACAAAGACACTGAGAGTAAATAAAATTGCTATGAAAAGCTTCTCAAAAATCTGTCGTTCGGAGTCGACTTTAAACTATAGGTCCCGCCACTCAAGTATAAAAATTAACGCACATAATATAAATGGTGTGAGAAGCTAGGTCGTAATCTTGAATGAAAGGTTGTAATGGCCAATTATGTATGTACAGTAGAAAAATTTATTTTGAACTTGGGTTGGTTTCTGGTAAGGAATGTTCGGTTCTCTGGTTGAATATTTATTGTGGCTTTACAATGAGCCGAAATGCTGGCCTAAATGAGAACTCTCTTTTGATGAGGTTCGTCACCTTACCTAACCTAACCTAACCTAACCTTTATGGTGCCAATATTCACACCTCACGTTAGGTAGTTCTTCTGCTCGACTTCTGGAAGAAGTGGAAGCCCATACTTGAACTAAAGTTAACAAAAATTGTTAATTGCAGGAATGCTCCTCTAAGATCTTTAAAGTAAAAATATATTTTCCAGTCTCAAGGGATCTTACATACTTAAGCGATCATTATAATCCTTTAATCAGGATTAAAACCTAGATTCTAACACCAATCTTTAACTACATAAACTAAAACGAAATGGTGTTTTCCGCTTAATTTAAACCAAATAATTTTCAATTTTTTTTGTCGAGTGTAAAAGGGTAAAATTTCACGTTAATTTAATATTAAAATTTATTTACTTTCAACACTACCAACGCAAAATGATATGCAGGCAGTTAATTTGCGCATTTTGATACCAAAAGAAATAAAAGTGAACTGCTTTCTTTAACAATAAAAAGGAAGAAAGAAAAAACAAAAGAAAGAATTTAAAACACTCCATTCGCTGACAATAAGACTTCTGATCGGGAATAAAGTTTGTCTGTGCATATGTATGCCATAAATATGGTACAACGCCATTAATCAGTTGAATTATATGCGAAAAAAAGGCAAAATTTCGCTTATATTGTTCACATATGTACGGTACGTTATATCTGTTTCGTGTAAAAAGTAATTTCGTATTCATATTAATTTTGACCCACTTACCTGGTAATGAGAAAACGCCATTCAAAGCCAAGGTGGCGAACAGTACAGCCATAAATAATTTCATTTTTATGTTGTTTTTTCTGCTTGTCGTTAATTTTATTTAATAAACAATATTAAAAATTAATACTTTTTGTTAATTTATTTTATTTTTATTTCTTTTTTTATTTTTTGTTTGTTTTGATTGAATTCAATTGTCTGTCAACACTTAAAAAATTTATATTAATTTCGTTTTTTTTTTGGTTTTTTTTATAATTTTTTTCTATTTGCGTTATTTGAATAATAATTCTAGAAAATTTTATTAAAATTTTATAATTTTTTTCTTTTTGATTTCACTTCAAAATGAATTTCAATTGAAGAAAAAAAAAAACGAAAATATTTTCAACTCGTTAGGTTTTGTTTTGGCTTTGCGCGTCTACAGTCTACAAAGGTTTGAATTTGATTGTGATTATAAGCAGCGGTTGGACAGTCACTTTAGAATACAATTAAGCTCGACAGGTTCTATTATTTTTTTTTTATGTTGTGTTTGCTATTGTTGTTTTTTTTTTTTTTTGTTGTCCCAACTCAATAAGTCTGAGAAACGTAAGTGTAGCCCTCACTATCAGTAGCTTGAAATCAAATGAAAAATACAAATTCGTTGTGATTCCATATAAATGTTCATACCACTATGCATGTGCATATGTATGATTGAGTGTGCCTATTTGTCTGTCTTCTTTTTTTGTTTTTTTCATTTAATTCTTGTCAGTTAAAACAAGTTGCTAGGTTATGTAAAAGAATGTATTCTGTATTGAGTTGGATCATCATGTATGATCGTTTAAAATGTCAATCAGACAGTTGTAGTCAAGAATCAAAAAATAAAAAAGCTCCATGAAAGTATTTGTATAACTGCAGCCGCATATACTTTTTTGTTTTCAATTTAAAATTTCCAAAATTCTCTGTTTTTTGTTATAGGCTTTGAAACTTTAGAGCTGAGCTTTGGAACAAATGTTTAAAATAATGGAAAACAAGTCGAACTTGAAATTCTTTAAAGAAATGAATTTAAAATTCCCAAAATTCCCTGTTCTTTGTTATGGGCTTTGGAGCTTTAGACCTGAGCTTAGGAGCAAATATTTAAAATAATAGAAAACAAGTCGAACTTGAAATTCTTTAAAGAAATGAATTGAGTAGCTGACATTTTCCTTTTTAAAGCAAATTAGTAACAAACGTTTTAACATAATCTGGACATTTTGTGGGTATGCGGATGGGTCAAGCATAAATCTTGGGAGAGAAACGAGAGTTTCAGGTCCAAGAGCGAAACATTACCAGCCCCTTGTAAAACTTTCAGCGGAAGTTTCTGCCATCCGAAGCCTCGGCTCTTATGAGGTTATATCGATAATAGTATGGGACTGTCTAGAGAAGTCTCTAGACAAGAACCAAGTGAAACTAGATTATGCCGCCAATAAGCAAGCTTATGAACTTGCGACGAAGAAACCTTTTACACAGCTCTTCTCCGATCTCCGAAATGGGTTTGAGGCAACATTTTGGCGAAAAAATTATAATAAGAGGAGTTATGAGTGATACATCACACTGTCTAGCAATAACTTAAGCTTAGTAACTGATGTTTTGGATGAGGGTTCGAATGGAATCGTCGTGAACACAATATATGGATTCTGTAATGATGAATATTAAACATCAGAAAACATACTTGGAACCTTGAGATGTGTTTAGTTTTTGTGAATATGAAAATTTCGCGGAATACTATATCCTTGAGGAAAAATTTTGGTTTTTGATGAAAGAAATCACATTTTCATAATAAAAATCACTAGTTTGAGAGCAATAGAGACCGGAGAGACAAACTTAAACACAAATTCGTTAAGACGTCTCTTAAGTTTAAAACAATCATCCTCACTGCTCTATGCCAGGATATTATTAACATTCCATTCCTTTAATTCTCTAACAGATTTTCGTTTATTTTTTGTTTCTTTTTTCATTTCATTTCATTACTTAAGCTTATTTAAACACTTTCAACAACAACAAAATACTGACAAAAAAAAATATAACAAAATTAAGGGAAGCTTATAATTTGTTGCTATTTTTACTGTTTTTTTATTATTCAATTGCAATAAATAATGAGAGAGAGTATGAGTGAACAAAAAGCAAACTATGACTACAACAATAACAACAATAATAAAAAAACAATGCAAACAAATATTAAAGCAAACAAAAACCATATGGTAACACTATATTGTTATGTCACCGATACCGGTGTTTTAAACAACACTCATCTAAGGTTCACCCATACAACAAACAAATGAGAGTGTATAACGTTTAGTAGGGTAGTATATATTTAAGGATTAAACTTCTAAAGCAAATTACCGAATAGTTTCTTGAACAACTCATACAAACAGGTCTAATAATAAAATTAAGAATTCAAGTCTACATATGGTACACCTGCAACATACAACCACGTACTCATATATAAAGGAAGTTTAGGCATCCAGGACATGAGGATATTTTGCAAAAATGAATTTGGAAAATAATTCTGTAGAACGGACATTCTTTCTAAGAACCATCGATTACTAAAGACAGTATTTGAAATATTTCACTACAGCTGATCTTCATACTTATTACGTTGCTCATACATACATACCAGAGATCAGCAATTAATCGTTTTTCCACTACTCATAACCACTTGTGCAATTTTTAGTATGAGTGTATCAACAGAATGTATCAACTATTCTGATTCATTCGTACATGCTACAACATTGATATATAAGTATCAGTAGCAATGAGTATGAATACAACATTCGAAATATGTTTGATTCATACGCCTACTCATTCTGATTCATAAATTTAGAAAAATACTTATAATACTTATAAGTGATTCGAATCATTCATCAAAATGTAAAGCCTGTGTTGTTGTTGCATATACAAACAAAGAAGAAAGGAAAGACAAAGACAACAAGCAAAGCATACACACAATCTTCTTCTGAGTATTGCCGTGTTCGTACGCGAATCATACTTATGCTTCGTATAAATGTGAAGTAAAGACAAGTCGAAGTCAATAACATCATGATTATTGTTAAGTATGAGTACGATGAGTATTTAAAACTTTGAATATGATTAGTATGAATATCATATTAAAATAAGTATGAATGCATATAAGTATCTGAAATTATAAGCATAATTTGAATCTACTCATTGTTTTCAATACTCGTTGCTGATCGTATCTGATATATATATCATACATACATAATTGGTCATTACAACCTTTCAGTCAGTATTAAGACCTAGCTTACGTGATGTGTGTATGTGTTAATTTTATTCATAAAAACGATGCCAAACGACAGATTTGTTTTGATTGTGAGATTTTTCCAGAAATTACCGATTAAACATTTTTCATATTTCGTTTTGTTCGAGATGTAAGTCCTGGGGTTTGAACAGCTGACTTACGTCTAATAAGCCTCTACTAGGCTATGGCAGCTTATATTTGTCTAAATTAAATCCAAGTATGAGTATCAGTTTCTACTTCGAATTCTACTATGACACTTCTTAGTTGCGTAATGGAGAAGGGAGCATGAGATACCACCCTAATATTAATTTTATTCCTCAACCATATTCTGTTTTGTTTTCCATTTGCACTTTTCCTCGTTATAGCTGTACACACTTTCAACGTGCCGATCTGTTTTTCCAAATTCCAGATTCGAACTTTATATACAATAATTATAAGGGATAAATAGATTGAGATAAGAACGTCTATGAGTCATCTGAGATGTGATGTAAAATAAAAACTTTGACTGTACTAAGTAGAAGAGATTGCATCGCTTATTAAAATGTTAAATTGAATTTCAACACAAAGTGAACGAAACAATCTAGAAAGTTTTAGAGAAAATCAAGGTTAAACAAGTCAGTTAATTGACTGACTTATCAGCTGAATGCAGGCGTAAGCAATGTAAAATTATGAATGATTTTTTTTTAAATATTTATGAATAGACACGAACGTCATTTAATCAATTGCAATTCAAGCAATTGCAAATGCCTGATATGGTTAAATGCGTGTTGGAATATTTGTAAAGGGAAAAAGTTTTTTCTGCTTCTGATATTTTGTTTTTCCTACATATGTCCATACATATTTAAATAAAATTTTAATGCGTTATTAAGTTATAATGAAAACCACAAAACAAAATCAAAAATTTAAATAAATTTCAATTTTAAAATAGACAAAACAATAAAGTTGTTCAAATTTTATATGCCGTCTCAACTAATTTAGTCATAAAATTCACATGAGCCATGACCTCAAAGTAAATATGAATGTAAACAATGCACCTATGTCTACAATGTCTAGATACATACTTTACATTTTGTTTTTTTTTACAAAGCATTTGTATATTATACACGTAATTTTTTGTTTGCATACAAATTTAAGGTCAATGATATTGGAAATTTTATTTGTGAAAATCAAAAAAGATATAAAAACCTATGGTATGTATGTATGTATGTATTTTGACAACATTATTACGTATAATTTTAATTTAAAATTTTAGAATTTTACAGAAATGACACGCATAATGATGATGAATTTATAAACCGTCACCAACCGGCAAATTAAATTTGAACTGCAAAACTGAAAATAAAAAAGAAACAAAAATAATTGAATAAATATGCATTCAACAGTAAATTGCATTGAATAGATCTAAAAATATTATGTAAAATACATATCTCCTACTCCTGTACGCTATACTTTTACACTGGGCAACAAAAGGAAAGTAAACAAAATGTTTAAATTTTAGTTTACTTAAGTTTTTTATTTTATTTCATTAAAAGTATTGGATTTTAAGGCCCACGAGCCCTATAACTCGTGCTAAAAGAAACTGTGACTACACTAGAGCTCTTTCTTGTTCACAGCCAGGTACGCATGAAGTAAAAGAATCCTTTACACCATGGCAACGCGAACCTGTTCTACAGGTACTAGAGGCTGAGCTAAATTCAAATCCGTTGCACATAGATCTTAGAGAATATTGTAATATTGTTAGGATAATGGAAGATAAGTCTAATAAGAGATTTAAAGACATCGTAACTTAATAAATTGAGTGGCTGACAGTTCCGTTATAACCTAACCATACGGATCGATCAAGAACTGATGTTGAACAGAAGCCGTGTTTTTTCACCACAGACTTAATTATTTCGATTTTACAGGGAAGTTAGCGGTTGTCTTTAATGCTGTGGCCATAAAACTTAAAAGCTGTGCTGAGTTTAGCTTGGACAGAGAGCACTACAATCTGATAGTCTGGTGGGCCCTCACCATTCTATGAGGTTACTCGAAAATATTACGATAGGGTCTGGGAACTAGTATTGCCCCTACGTCAAGTGAAAATTCACGATGATGAACAAACACATGAGCTCGCGAGAAAAGGATCTTCCATGTTGCTGAAAGGGCCATAACATTCTGTGCAAGGGGAAGAGATACTTGGAAGATCATACTCAACTAAAGGGAAGATGGGGAAAGATAAGAACTGTTCATAAATAAACTAGCTTTAAGGCTTAAACTTTTGCTGATTCATTGCAATATGAATAATAAATCAGACAATCCAGGAGTAATCTGAGAACAAGGCGTTGTAGACACAAAGAGCAATTGTTCAGAATTCGGATCCCCTCGAACAAAGTTTGTAGATCCTCCGATGTTGAAAATACATACTGTGTGGCAAAAATGCATCTCAGAATGAAAAAATGCTGAACAGGAAATTATTCTTGTTAATGACAAGCTGTACAGCTTGGGAAGGAGTGTAATGGGATTGGGAACTGCACTTAAAATAGTTTCAGCGTAAAGATACTATACACTATAAAGACCTGGAGTCTGAAGTTTTTTCAGAGCAATAAACTTTGGATGGGACATTGTAGGCACATTCAATACAAATTCAGGGCAGTGGTTTGGAGGCTTTGTGCTACAGTAAAAATGTGATAACATATACTTCCAATCACTATTTCTTACAGGAGATGCAGGAAAGAAAGCTATCCGGTAAGAACCGTTATTTCCAAATATTATCGAAAGCATTTAGGATCAAATGAGAATTTTTTTAAAGGTTTCCCTACAGAGAACCGATGAACTATTACTTTCGAAATATGGATTCATAAAAATAATGTCCAATTTTGACCTAATGAACCTCTCGTAACATTAAATATAAGGGAAGTATTTGAATATAATTCTAGATTGGCAAACCCATTTCCCATATTATGTTTCACTTGAGAAAGTTTACACGTTTTGTGTTACTCAGTGTATATAAATATGCCGGCTGTACTATAAATAGAGAAAAAAACCGATTTTTTTTTTCTTCTTTTTGGCTAAAGTAGTTGTTGGATTGTTTGATTATTCGATAGTCTGTTGCATGTGGGAAATAAATTAAATAAAATGTTAAAATTAAAATCATTTTCAGTTTCATTTGAAATCCAATACAACGACAGAAAAAATGTACAAAATGTGTAGAGAATATGAGACAAAAATTAAAAAAAAAAATGTAAAATCAACTAAACTGTAGAGAACATGGAATAAATAGAATAGAAATGAAATGAATTGTTTACAGACGTAACAAATCCAAATGAAATCATTGCCTATTTACTTTCAACGCGCAGTCATAGCGCAACTAAAACAGTTGCAGATGGAGGGAGCATGCATGTAAAATAACAATTCATTTTTGTGGAAAATTGTTTAAATTCAACTTAAATGCGGGTGCTTATCAAATTGGAATAAATTAAATGCAACTATAAAAGTGCATTGACAGTTTTTCAAAATAGGCATTTAGACTCGTAAATTGTAATTTTATTTTGTATACTTGTTTTGCAAAAAAGAACAAAAAGCCAAAATTTTTTTTGTTGTCATTTTGTTTGAAATTATTTAAGTGCCTCTAATATGATAGGCCAAGCCATGTGATGATATTCAAATTAAATGGACTGACTAAATAATGATATAATGTTTGTATTTTATTTTCAATAAGAGTTCATTGTGCATATATTAGCAACAATAGTAGTATTGTAGTTAAATGGTTAAATATGTTTTACTGAACAGGAGTTGAAACAAAAAAAAAATTTAATTTTATTTCATTAAAAACAGTTTTAAAGTACGTAAATTGCCATCAGTTGTCTAGATGCTTCTTAAATATGACCACAGTTAGATGATAATGAAACATGCGTATATACATACGAAATTTATCATTACACCCGGTCAGTCTGGATTAAGTCCTAGCTTCTTATACCACTTATGTTGCATATGTTAATTTTATCAATGAGTGGCACGACCTACAGTTTAAAGTCGATTTCTAATATTAGATTTAGGAGAAACTGTTTCCAGACAATTTTGTTTGACTTTTAAGGTTTTTGCTAGTAAACTGTTGAGAGGAAGTCCCCACGAAAAAATGTTTTCGTATTTCGTTATGTTGCTTATTTTTGAACTGTTGCTTGAACCGAAGTCTTTTATCTAATCTAACTATCAGACTACGGCGACTTCATATACATCTTTTATCTTCAATTACTAAAACAACAGGAGAGAAAGTCATCGTAGTCTAGTAAGTAGTGTGTTAGCTTATTAACGTAAAGCCAGGGTTGGAAACCCAGGCCAGACATCGAAACAAAATACAAAAAGTATTTCTTCGGCGATTTCTTTTCAGCAAATTTCTGGCGAAACTCTAATTGTAAAAAAAACTTGCCAGGACTTTAAACTGTAGATGCCGCCATTTATGTATAAAATTAACACACACTGCGTAAGTTGTGTGAGAAACTAGGTCAATAATTCAGACTGAAGAGTTTGTATTTTTCTGGAAATGTTCTAGACTTATTTTTACTACACCTTACAATAGTAATAAGTAATGTTTCAAATTAAATTCTAAACAAAAAACAATTTTTAATTAATCAGCTGCAATTAATTTTCTCAGAAATAATTTGAATTGTAATCCACGATTTCTTTTTCCGCAATTGTTTGCACAAGTCATTCAATTCAATTTTATTATTACGGAAGACGACTATAATTTCTCTATTTGTCTTCTTCATCGTTTTTTTTATTTTTTTCTTTTATTTTTTTTTTTTATTGAATTTTCTGTATTTAATTATATATTTTGAACTTTAAACTTTTATTGTTTTAATAGAATAATTATTGCATTACCGATGAAACAACATTTCATCAATACTACACACAATTATTGCTTTTTTTTCATTTTATTATGATTTATTGGTTGGCATGATCGTGACTAACACATTTAATTGTTTATTATTGAATTCTTTAATTTTATTTATTTTTAATCTAATACTAAAGAATACTTAATTAAAATGAAAGTCATTAGTTAAAAAATAATTAAAAAAAAATTAATTTGAAAGAAAACAATCAAACAGAGAAATTTTCTTATTACACGAACGAATTATGATTGGAATAACCAAAGCATTACTTAGAATTATTGTTATGGATTTATTGAACTGATTGAGGGTATTATAATCAAAATTATTGTTAAATTTACATGCATGTGATTAGTTTTACACTTTCTTAAAAGTTTCCAATTTTCTTTCTATTTCTGCAAAAAAGTTTTGGTTTGAATAATTATTTGATTTTGATTTGTCATTCGATGACAATTCGTAGCCTAATTCGTGGTTTTTATAATGGAATTTTTGCAACCTTGTATTCTGATATAATCTGCAATATATTGCTGTCAAAGTCAACTTAAAAGCCGCAACTTGTTCAAATACCAGAGAATGCAACTGACGGATATGTCCCTTGACGGCAACAGCACTGCTCTTCCATATAAGAAACGGAAAATTCAAAAATTCAAGGATGACCTAGCAATCGTTAAAAGAAATTAATAGGTAATCGCCGTAGTAGGTAAAACCCCAAGAACTGGGGTGAAATTATAAAAAAAAATTTCATTTTGATATCGCCGTAGTAGGTAGTGTGTCGGTTTATTAGACGTAAGACCCCCTTTTAAAACCTCAAGAACTGGGGTTAAACCCCAAGAACGATATCAAAATGAAATTATGCAAAAAAAAATGTCTTCGTCAAGTGCCTCTCAGCAGACTCTGAGAGTCAATAAAATTACCATGAAGAGCTTCGCAAAAAATCTGTCATTCGGAGCTGACTGTAGGTTCAACTCATGTATAAAAATCTAACGCACACAACATAAGTGACGTGAGAAGCTAGGTTGTAGTCCTGACTGAAGAGTTGTAATGACCAATTATATATGTATGTAAGAGGTTTCCATTACTCAGAAAATATATCCTTCGAAGCGTCTTTAAACTATAGGTCCCGGCACTTATAAATAAAATTAACACACACAATATAAATGGTGTGAGAAGCTAGGTCTTAATCTTCTCCGAAGGGTTTTTAAGTATGTAAGTAAGTATATTCTAAGATATTTCTCTATAAATAAATAACTCAAACCCTCCAGATTAGATAATGTATAGTCGATGAGTGCGGTTTCTCACCACTACACCTAATACTATTTCACAAGGGTTATGACAATGGGAAGACTATACCACTATAGCCATTGGACCCTCTTTAAGTACATCTATGACCTGCATAGTGTGATGGCAAGAGGCGCCCCCTCTACCTTCTAGCTTTCAATCCTCTCTTGGGTTGACTATAGCTACACTTTTCGGAATGAAAGAAAAGACATTTCAATTGGTGTACTTGCATAGGCAGGCTGCTTTAGCTTACAAACGAATAAACAAACTTTTAATATTATGTACGTATGAATAAGTATGAATATGAATAATTTACATAAAATAACAAGTTATTGCAAGTGATACTTTTGCCATTTGGTAGTTATTGTGTGTCTAGAAAGCATACAGAAATACTTGGAATTTCAATATTGTTTTGTATGGTATTTCCGTTGTTTATTGTTTTTCATGGAATCGTATTTAACTAAGCGATGTTTTAAGTTTCTTTGTATCAAAAATTATTAAAATTATTGGAAAGAACTTTTGTGTTTTTTGTTTTGTTACGACTAAGATTATTATGAACAAATATAAGCACTGTGCGTTAGGGAAATACTTTGAAATGAGTATCAAACGTGAAAGAAGCCATTGTACAATACTAAGAGAGTGAGGGATACATGGATATTTCAAAGACAGACAGCGGTATGGTAGTGAAGGTGTTCGTTCACAAAATGAAATATTCTAAACCTATAGCGAAATTCGCAAGCATATTCCAAGCGGTAAGTCTACGCGAACAAAAATTTTGGACTGGAATTTCAAGGTCGTGCAATAAATCGTATAATTTTAGATCTTATGGTACGGCTCTACAAGACTATAATAATCGAAATGTCATGAAAAGGTTTGTCAAAATTCTCGTTTGAAATCGAGGGTAAACTTTAGGTAGTCGCCGTAGTCTGTTAAGTGGTGTACTAGCTTATTAGACTTCTGAGGCCTTGGTTCTGACCTCGGGTCAGACATGTCCAACAAAAAGAGTTACGAAATACGGCGACTTCTTATCAGTAGATTTCTGCCAAAAACTCCGGAAATAAAATTGCCATGAAAAGTTTCTCAAAAATCTGTCGTTCGAAATCGACTTTAAACTGTAGGTCCCGCCGCTCATGTATAAAATTAACACACACAACATGAGTTATATAAGAAACAAGGTTATAACCCTCACTGAAGGGTTTTAATGCACAATTACAATATATTGTAACGCTAAATGAAACAAAGTTAAACCAGTCAGCTTATCACGTTCATATGTAAATACATTGCAACTTTGGAAAATACAGTTGAAATCTTTATTCTGGACAGGGAACAAAGGAGCATTAAAAGGGATATATAGTATACACCGTCGTTATATAGTACACCACAAGTATCAATACAATACGCGATTTAGGGGAATCTTAATACTACCGTATAATACTGAAACTGCGTTAAGCTAGGTCTTACCGTATGTTTGCATGTAAATTATAGGCTGTGTAACCCATTGAAAAAATTAGCACATACAACACCAAGAGCTATATTAAACAATATTATACTGTAGATATGGCTAAAAGAAACCAATAATACACGCGTTTCGATATTACAAATTTGGAACCATAAGCTCATTTTCTGTCGCCTTTCTTAAGTTTCAACTTTTTCAAAAAAGTGATAAAATATGAAACATTTTCTCAATAGTACACTTCTTATACATTTTTGAAAGCCAGTCTATCTGAGTCTACACCTTATGAATGGATCGAGAGGCGTTCGATACAACCAATTTGTAAGAGTTCATAGGAAACGAATTATATTTTAGCATTGATTTCTAATTGCATTGAAATCTTAATCACACTGTAAAAAGCAAACAATCGTTAGAATCAATTTAATAAGCATTCCCGAAAAACTATACCCCATAAAATTTAATTTTACAATAAAAAAAAATCAGAAAAACCTAGAATCATTATGCAAAATTGTAAACAACAAATCGTAATCAATTAAACAAGATTTACAGAAGATTTCAAAAGAAATCAGACAACAGATACAGAGTTAATCAACAAACCGACAATCACTGTGATTTATTCAACAGACGTGAGTCACGTTCTAACAAGCACCTGTATTAAGCAAAACTGTATTCAAATTTGACCGCTTAAACTTAACATGCAATCAGTCCCATCGTATTGTAATCACAAATCATTAAAACGTAATTGAAAATAAATAGTGGCTGGCATTTCACACATACACACACAAACACAAATAGCAATAAATAAATAAATAATTAAATAAAATAAATATTTCAAGGTTAATATCTTTAATAATAAAATAAGAAATGATTCAAAATTTATTTGTAACTAAATTTAGATTCATTTTTTCACACACTTTTTTTTTATTGATATTTTCTGTTATTCTTCGTGTTTTATTAAAATTTTTTTATTTTTTTTTATCACCACGACCCAAAAATTAAAGCAAACAACAGATGCCATAAATAATAACACACAATAACAGAATTTTTTATTTTCTTTTTGTTTACTCATGCAATTTTTCACGGAAATTCTAAATAATTCACACGCAACAATTGAAGAGAATTGAAATTTTTTAAAACGGCCACGCACTGTTATTCGTCGCGTTACGTTGTCTTAATATTCACGTTTTTCAACTAAACCGTTGCGTACGAATTTGTTTAATTTTATACCACACCGCCGTTCATTTGTGAGACATTTTTCGGACAATCTTTTTATCCAAAAACAAAAAAACGTGAAAAGAGAAAGAGTTTCGTTTTAAAGATCTCATAACGAGATGATGAGATTTTTGATCATATCGAGAGGTGTGTTTATGTTTTACTTACGTGTAGATGGTAGGGGGTGGGGGGCACCACCATTGGTCATTGTATGTAAACACAATTTGAGATCGGGCAAGAGTGATAGGAGACAAAATTTATGAGTGGACGACACACATACTTGATTCGTATACAAAAAAGAAAAACGTCACGTTCAGCGTACTTTGGTGTCAAAAAAAAATAAATAAAATAAATAAATGTATTCTCTCACGCGTGTTTTATTTTGAATGCAGAGTATTAAAAGAATGAAAAGATTTTTGAAAATTAGAATTCTAGAATTGATCACAATATGAGAAGTCGCCGTAGTCTAGTAGGTAGTGTAAAGCCAGGGTTAGAGCCCCAGGACAGACATCAAAACAAAATACAAAAAGTATTTCTTCGGCAATTTCCTCTCAGCAGTTCTTTTGGCAAAAACTCTGCGAGTAAATAAACTTGGCATGAAAAGTTTCTGAAAAATCTGTCGGAGTTCAGAGTCGACCTTAAAGTGTAGGTTCTACCACTCATGTATAAAATTAATACACACAACATAAGTCGTGTGAGAAACTAGGTCAATAATCCTGACTGAACGGTTGTAATGACCAATTATGTATGATTCTCGTGATGTTTGAAAGTCATTAAGCTTGCCTTTCAAAGGAAAGGACTAATAGACTATATTGTTAGGATTTTGGATAAGTTGCCGTCACTAGTTGTACAAAAGGGTCAATTTGACCTCCGGGTACTGTACTTGTCTCAATTAACAAGTATACGTCTTCTACCCTCATTAGTATCAAGGTCAAAGGGTAAGTAAATTGCTTGTTAGTCATGCAATCTGCATGGACGGTTTGAAAAGGCGCCCGGTACCGATACGTGAATGAGGCTATCATGCAAAAGGTTTCCTGACAAGTTTATTGTTTTTTTGGCCAATGTTGTGAAAAACCTAAAGGCTGCCGAACTAATGTGGAAATGAATCAGAACGGATGATGTTGTACTTATGTAGACAGTCAGGCAACTTTGAACGCATTATCAACTCCAGGCTTATTTTAGTTTACAGTAAAACAATTATGAATCTCTTAAATAGGTATCGGGGAGAATACTTTGCAGGATTTCTGTGGTAGTGCCAATTTGGGGGTTGTTTAATTGCATATTGAGAACTGATAAATGGGCTGACAAGCTACTTGATCATATTGAATAGAACATTTTGGGTGGGGGGTGACATACAGTCAGGCAGATTCATAAGACTATTAAGGCCGAGGTTCAAAAATTTTAGTACGAAATAGATACTGAACTTTGGCATTAGTATAGAATATGGAATCCGATGGTGGCGCCCAAAACTTTCGAACACGTTTTATGTCTCTGCCCTGGTATACAGAGTATACTAGCCTAGCATTTTTAATTGCATGTTATCTTTATTAATTGGCTGGTGAGATTACTCTATACTTCTCCTATACTTTTACTTTGTCTCTCTTTCATCAGTTTAATATTTAACTATTTTATCTACAGTTTATTTTATTTATGTGTCTCAGCTAAACTAAAAGTAGGCCCAATAGTTCTTTTACAATAAAAAGTTGCTCTAAAAGCAAATCGTGATCGCAACACTGTTGCTTTAAATCTATTGGATTGGTTCCAATTGGTACACCAACTACTTGCAACAGGCCGTTGTATGAATTGATACATTTCCTTCTCTGTCTACCATAAAACATTCATTCAATATCTGCTAAAAGCTAAAATGCAAGACACGTCGTTTGTCAAGCCAGTTCGTTACAAAAACTGATGGTGCCTTTGCCGTTATAAGACGAGACGATCTAAATTGAGAGGCAGCCTGAGTACTTTTCTTGACCGGATACATTTTGTTATTGTCAGTAAAAAATTTTTGCTTTTCTTTCGTTCTTTTATCGTTTTTGTTTTGTTTTTTTTTTTTTTTTTGGATTTGCAACAATAAAACTGCAAAATTCTTTTAACGTTCACTGCCTATAAATTGTATTTAAAATTGTTGTTATTTTTGTGTTTTTTTTTTGTTGTATTTTTATTTTTTTAATCTTTTATTTACATTTTTCTGTAACTGGCTTAATATTTTAAGTTCTTCTTGCTTGAACCGGATTCGAATTGTTTCTTTAATAACTTAAAAGCAGTGATTATTGTTCCAAAAAATACATGCGACACATACGTTCGTTCATTCATTCATTATGTACGGTATGTATGCATCATCTTCCGTTTAGTGAATTTGGGAATTTTTTTTTTTCTTAATTTCGCTTTATTGCGGTGATTTTATTTCAAGAAACTCTGTGGTCAAGGTCGTCATCAATAAATTAACTCGAAAGCAAAGATCATTCACGTAAAGATTAATTACAGTGTTAATGTTTTTTAATTTATTATTACAATTTAGAAAATCAGAAATAAATTAAAAACAATCCTTTTAACATTAACCGTAAAGAAAATTAAAATTTCTTTAACGCATATAAGAATAGTTTCTGTCTCCATACAGTTTAGGTTTAGCCTAAGGTTTATTACCCATACGATGTTACGAAATGATACTGTTCAAACTACCGCATTCAGGGAGCTAGATGTAATAGGATGTAGTGGGGAAAGTGGTTACCCAGATCTAGGCACGAACTATTTTGAAACTCAAATCAAATTGTAGTACTTGCCAACGTTCATGCACGACAGGTTAGCTTTTCTATTGAGAGCATAAATATGCAAAAAGCCGCCTCTGTTTTTGCAAACGAAGCTGGCCAATGACGGATTTGAGTGATAGTCTCATACTCCTTCACTACCCTTCAATTCCCCTATAGTCATTATGTATAAGAGCTAGTCTTTCCTTTAACGTTGTATAAAGCAATTGAAAATCTCATTTAGAGTGGAACTTCCCTTCATTTGAAACATCTAAAATCAGGATGAGATTCTTTAAGAACCACCACTTAAGTACAAAACAGAAGACCTTTAAAAACGCTTTGGTCAAACGTCATGTTCGATATTGTCCAGCTCACCCGCCTCTATGCGTCAATCATCCGCCTTGTCAATATTGTTTAGGTTCAGTCGCTACAACACAGTATATGCTCTCTTGATTATACTGAGTCTGCACAATATGGGTCCAATAAATAGTTGTCCTGCATTCCATTTGTCACTCGAGTGTCACATCTCGATAAAAAGCTTTCAACGGTTGGTCTATAGCCAAAAATCTTTTCGAATGTTTTTCGTTGAATCTGTTGAACTACACAGTTACGTGTTTCGCCAAGTTCCCTTGGGTAGTTTAGACACAGAGGACTATTTGCTGATTTGAACCAGCGATCTGTAAAGTGTGATGACCCACTTTACTGTGGGTATATGGCCATCTCCTGATGTGATGCCCATCTAACCATAATAAATTGTGAGCACTTACCAGATTTTCTGTACTACGAAGGTGCACATTATGAGCCTGGCTAAGCTCATTAGTGTGTATGTCTATCCGTATACATTGTCCATATTATTGCAGCGTAGAGTACGATGGAGTCGTCAACCAATGATACATACATACATAATTGACCATTACAACCCTTCAGTCAGGATTACGACCTAGCTTCTCACACCACTTATGCTGTGTGCGTTAAGTTTATACATGAGTGACGGGACCTACAGTATAAAGTCGACTCCGAACGACAGATTTTTGAGAAGCTTTTCATGGCAATTTTTACTCTCAGAGTCTTTGCCAGAAATCTGCTGAGAGGAAGTCGCCGAAGAAATATTTTTTCGTTTTGATGTCTGACCTGGGATTCGAACACGGGCCTTTTGTCTAATAAGCCAACACACTACCCACTAGACCACGGCGACTTCTCGTCAACCAATGATAGACTATCGAATTTTTTCGCATGAACACTAAAGTTTATGACGAGTAATTATCCCAGCCATAATTTGCTGCTCTCATCTCTAAATTCTAATTAAACCAAATGACTTCTTAACATCTTAGAGTGGTCAGGTTTTTTGCGTTATGGCACAGATAACTTCTTTTCAGTACTTCCCGACCTATCTCTGTTTTAAATGAGAAGAAGAGATATCGGCAATTGCCACCTCAGTGCGTACTTTTAGTGGCTTATAAGGAACAAGGCAAGGGCTATATAAGAATAGGTATTCTATTGAATATATTTGAGAACAGAATATCGGTTTTATGCCAGAAAAAATGGACTTTTAATTGCCGGCTAACTTTAGAACTACTCTCATAAAATGCGTTATTTTTAAATTGGAATTGCGCCCTCTGCATGTCAAATGAAGCACTAATATAAAAGTAATGCCAAGTTTAGAAATTCTTAAATCCAATTCAAGAACCATTCACAGATTGACAATTAAATTAAACTGTCATTTAGGTAAACCGTTACTATAGTTACGTTTTTGCCGTTGTTAAGCAATTTAAAACAATAAAAGGAGCCTGCAGCTGTCAAAATTTCATTTTCCAAAACAAGATAAAAACCAAAAAATATAAGAAAAATAAAATGTTTCGTCGTGGCAAATTGTCATTTTTAAACACCAAAGATGATCGCATTAAAATCATAAATGAACGCATTAATTTAACGGAGAAGCATCTCATAGAGATGTGCACGACATTTGCAGCATGTACAAGGAAATTGGCTAAGTATACCCTATTTTTCACGAGTTTAAAACTTCGGTTTGCTTAATCAATTCAATTTATTTCCCTAAGATACCGTGATTCATACGATGAGCTGTCCAAAAGTCTTAGAAACTATTCGGATGAAGAGGAAATCAATGAGAGTTTCAGTGATGGTCTGAAAAATATCACCAATGCCGTGACCATTTTAGCTGATTACATTGATTTAAATGTACATCGTATGGAATTAAAGGTAGAAGTGTGTTCTAGAATTTTTGTGTTGTGGGTGTTTGGGTTTGATTGTTTACTTTTAGATTGTCAATGAATTGGCGCAATTTGACAGCTTGTGTAAGACTACACGTGACAGTTTACGCACGGCCGTTATTGCCCGGGACAAGGAGGTGTTGAAGCAGAGGCAAATGCTGGAACTTAAAAGTAAATTTTCTGCAAATAATGTAAGTATCGTAGTAGATTAGGTTAGAAAAGTTAGGTCCGTTAAAATGCCACAAACGAACCCAAAGTCAACAATCCCTATAGGAAACTGTCCATACTGTGAGGTAAATCTCCCATTCCCAGTTTAACTGTAGCAGTTAGAACACTTTATGTGAGAAACTGCATTGTAATCCTGAATTAAAGATTGTAATGTCCAACTAAGCAAGTGATTAGAAAAGCTTTGCACGATAACAGTTCGGGAATTGTGAGCTCTCCCATGCTCTATTATTCGTTAGCTGGATTGATTTTTTTTTTTTTTATTAACCAAACCTATTTAAAAAAAAGGCATCTCAGCATGGCCATTATCTCAGGCTGAAAATTTAATGTCCCAACCCTTTACGTATGTACCATAAAGACATTTTAGAGCCATCTGTATAGACATAATGGGCAGTGCCAGACCAAATTGGAATCTAGAATTCAAATCTTCAATTAAAAAATTAAAAGAAACCACATAATTGAAACGAACGCGTATGTGGCTTCTCGAGATTGTAGCGGATTTATATGCCCAGAACTGGTTTTCAAAAGGCTCTGTTATTTGGGACCCCGAGTCTAACGGATCTTTAACACGTGTCATATTGCGCCTTAATCCAATATATGGAATAATTCTTAATTTTAATTGCCATTCTGAGATGAGAGCAGAATTGCTCATACATTGTTTCCAAATACTTATGCATATTTTAATTTAATTCGAGACTCTCCCTCGGCCTTTTCCTTGACAATTATTATTACCTACTGATATATCTTTTAGTCCGCAGCCGATTCGGAGCTACTAAAAGCAAAAATGGAAGTTAATCGTACGAATAAGGAAATCGATGAAATTATCAATAATTTTGAGAAACGTAAACTGAATGATCTTAAAGCGATTTTAACCGATTTCATATTGATATCCATTAAATATCACACGAAATCTTTGGAAGTTTTGTCAGCCAGTTACTATGATGTAAGCAATATGGATGAAAAAGGTGATTTTATGGAATTTCAAAAGCTAATCAAGTCCAAGACAGAGGCGAACGATAAGAAATCAAATAAGAAGGCAAACAGTTTAAGATCACAATCTATGGATAGCCTAGATAGGGATCAACTATTAAGTCCTTTGAAGAGGAAAGGCAGATTAAGTAAATCGACAAAGAATTTAAATGAAAATAAAACTGATGATGAAGATGACGACGAGGAGGAGGATGATGAAGAAGACGGAGAGGAGGAAGAGGAAGATGATGATGAGGAAGATGAAGAGGTAAATAAGAAATATTTTAAAAGAAATTCTAATTAAATTTTTCTGACTTGCAGGATGAAAGTGATAATTCCAAAACAGAAGATGATTCAATTACAGAAGCAGAAGATGTAGGCGAGGCAAATGCAATGGGAAATAGTTCGGATATTAAGGCAAATAAATTGAATATTAAGAAACCCTTAGCCAAACCCCAAGTTAAACATCCCTTCAAAGCAGTGGCGGCTACACATGTAAGATTGCAAAAGCAATTGCATGTGCAGTCTTAAAGACTTTTTCAAACAAATAAACGCGTCCATTTCCCATGAACTATTTTTCAAAAGTCGGTATAATTTTATTATTTATTACAGCGAAGACTAATTGGCCTTAATAAGAAACATTTCTGCACCCACCATCCACTATCTACACCCCATTTCCGATCCATAAAGCAAAAAAACTGGATCATCATTATCAACATGACAACATTCGAGTTGTTTTATAAACAAACTTTTTTGTTTTTTCTTTCTAAAGCACTTTCAATATTTAATATCGATTCGCTTAATATTACTTTATAAAAAAAGAGTCAACAGAGTTTCATTAGATAGTTACTTGCCATAGACCACACCTGCTTTTTACCTTTAAATAACGTACCAAAAGCAACAACAATAAAATGAAATATAAATTGAATTGAAATAATTTACAACTATTTTATATATACACACACACACAGGTACTTAAGAAATCAACAACAAAACAAGGTAAAAATGCATTTGCCACTAAACGTTTAAGGGGCACGAATAGTACGGGCATACCACGTTTAGTTGCCAGTAGCACTAAACATGATGATAAAAAATCCAAACATGGTAATGAAGGTGGTGTACGCAGCAGTGCTGGTGGTGGAGCCGGTGGTGGTGGTATGAAAACAAAAGCCCATGACAGCAATAGGGGTAGCAGTGGTGGTCGTCGCCTGGTAACAGTTGTTGAATCGAAGAGAAAATCAAGTGTGGAACAGAATGCAATCGACAATGTAATTGATTGTACTCGTAGAAATTAAATTCATGACGTTGTAAATAATATCGAGAAGGATAAAAGGACAGCTCCTATTTACTTGAATATTTCCATTTAAAAATGCTACGATTTTAAGTTTTAACTTAAAAACTACATTTTCTTTTTATTTCATTACAATTAATATTCAAACTAGTAAATAAAAAATTACAAAAAAAAAAATTAAAAAAGAATGCCTTAATAATCAACTAAAGAAACTAATAAACAAAAAACCATTAAATTTTCATTATAAAAATTGTTTTTTTTTTTTTTGTTTAAATTACAATTTCTTTTTCTCTTTCTTTTTTGTTTTATTTTAAAAAAGTTTTAAGGACTTTTACTTAACAATTAAAAATATGTATGTATTTATGTATGTACCTTGCTTTTAAGATGAAATAGTTTAGAAAAGGAAAACATTATGTTTAAGGCTGAATAATGTCAACAGAAATGTTTGATGGCAATCAATGTGTGCTTGGGAAGTAGAGGATATTCTTTTCATTTGGTGTACATATTACAATTACATGTTGTAGATAGTTCTTTCGATCTGTTGCTGTGTGTTCAAGGAATTTTGATATTCGTTTAATTGTTTTTTTTTTTTGTTTTGCTTAACATTTAATTGAGCATCCTCTGTAGCTATAAACTTATTTGGGAGATCATTATTAAAAATTACTTTTCAGGACCTTCAACGCCAGCTTGATTCATAAGATCGGCAATACTTTTTTCTAAATCATCTATTCGATTGCCCATATCATCGATACGTGTTATAATTTGATCCGACATTGTTTGGAATTTATCCTGGACATTTTGTAGTAGACTTTGAACCTAGAAAAAGAAAGAGAAGTGATTAGGTTAATTAGAAACTGAAATAATTGTTTTTTTCAAGAACATAACACAAACAAACCACTAATGCCCATTGCAATTGATTATACCATTCATACGTTTTTGCATGCCTTGTATGTATTTCTAGGGCAAAAAATTGTTTACTCAACCCTTCATAGCAAAGGCAAAATTGCGTACAAAACTTTAATGGCATACAAAAAATTATTTCTCTAATAATGTTAATTTAGCTGTTATTAAAAATTTGTTCTTTATTTTATTTCCATTTAAAATTGTAGTGACTTTAACAAAAAAAAAAAAACCCCATAGGCAACAAATTAAGCCTATTATTATAATCAAAAACAGAAATTAGAAATAGAGGCGGCAGAATTTTGTATGAAATAAATAGACAAAGTAAGTTTGTAGTTTATCAGTCACGCTATTTTTTTTTTTTTTTGCTTTTATTTATCGAAAACAAAATATGAAACGAAATCTGTTTCTAATTCTGTTTACACATTTCGTTTAACAAAGAGCATCAGAGAAATAAGTTCAAAACGTTTGATATACAATTAACCTTAATTTTGAAGATATGATTGCTAAGTTACCTATGAAAATAATATATTTCCTATCTTTTTCATTATTTTTTTTTTCAGCTAAGCAAGAAAAAGGTTTACTGTAGCTGAGCCAAGCGTGATAGGATTTCCATCTGTCCTTGCCTTAATTTCAACGACTTCCGAGTTCATGTTTTGGGTGTAATGACGTGGAATTGTCTTTTAAATGACCAATACTCTGGGAAAGGCTTCTACTTATGTATTGCATTGTGTTGGAACTAGCTTAACAGTTAATGCTGAAAGGCAAGAAGAATTTCAATGGAAAAACAGTTTTTCACGAGGATAGTGCGGCTAAGTAATGAAATCGCTTTGTATGCTCTAAATGAAAGAATACTACGTAAAAATTTGTGATTTTTAGGAAAAAGAAGCTTTAATTCCTTGGATCTCTTCACATTCCGTTGAAGCACTAATAAAGCTCTAAGACACAAGCCACGTCAGTAATCTAAGTAATCAATAAAATTAGTTACTCTTGTTACTCCGGCTAATGAATACCTATATCCTCTCCTGTTACATAAGACTTGTATTACATTTTCAGACGGATAGATTGCTTAAAGAACTTCATTTTAGCCACGTTTATCGAATTTTATATTTAATTTCGGGTTTAATGCCGAATTTATTACACAGTTCCCTGTGTGAACTCATAAAAAAAGATTCAATTATGAAGGGAATGTAAGTAGTACAAAGGTAGAGTTAGTTAAGCATATACAGAAATTGCAATAAGCACGCTTGGGCCCATTGTGACACCACAATTTTTCAGCTTCCTATAGTCTCGGAACTTTTCGCAGGTTCTAGTGAAGTAACTCAGACGTTCGGCTATCTTTTTAAACTAAAGCAGTCTGCCATACGCAGTTTTTGTGTTCATTATATCGGAAGACAGGTTTTGTTTCCTTAATAAGTCACGTCACAGCCTGTATTGCTGACACTTCTGCCTGAAAGACGTTGCTATGTCATGGTAGCCTTGTTGATTAAGCTTTGTATATCGAAAAATTTACCACCCACAGAGAGAATCTAAACGGAATCATTCTGTCTTTAGACAACTATCCACCTTCACACACCTTCACTTGTTCAATTCAATCTGAGTTTACTGTACAAATAAACTATCAGAGGGACATGTAAAAAGCATTGAGTTTAAATGCCTTAAACGTACATTGTAAGTCATTTTAACAATTACCCGCCTTTATTTGAAAAGAAATTTAGTAATCTAAACACCACCACAAACATCTTAACGTCCGCAATAGCTTATGAGGTGCTGCGCCCTTTTAATAGGAAATGAAACTGTTGGCACACAATAACAGACAATTTATTAACTTAACAACGTTGAACATTGTAAATGTTCATGTTTCCGCCCTTTATTATTTAACGATTGTTTGTGGGATCGTATTACACACTATTTTGTTTGACGTGATGGCACTTGTTTTGCATTCCACCACCCCGCCCGCTTAAAGATCATGGCCCTCAATGATAATGAAATTTTCATAGAGCACATTAAAAATAAACAACAAAATAACAATTGCCCGCAATATGATAAATGGGAGAAAATAATATCACAAGATAATGACTTGAAATAATAAAAATAAAATCACATAGTGATTGGGTGGCTGACTGGCTGATTGGCTACTCACATAAATTGTCAATTCCTGCATATTCTTGGGGTCTGCATTGCTGTTCAGAGAATAATTTTGATCCAAATCGCTGTCCATTTCATTCTTGATTTCAGTCATTTTTGTTGCCGGGTATTTATTGATGATACGTTTTAATTAACTGCTAAAAATTTTATTAAAATCTTACAAAATTTATTTATTTATTGTTGTCTTTTCTCTTGAGATATTTATTCTGTTTGCAAATAACAAAAGAACGAATTTTTTTTTCCGTTTTGTCTACTCTTCTTAATGCACACACAACAACAAATGTACACTCGTCCAGACACAGTGAGAAAGAAATTGTGCCTGACAGCTGCTGAGAGAGATTATAAAGAAGACACAGAGTTGTAGTTATAAGGCGTAACTTGGATGTTTGTTTTCGTGTGTTGACAGGGTAACGCAAATGTTTATTTTTAATGTTAAACAAGTTAGTTACTAATAGTAACGGAATTTTTTTTTGTTTTAAACTCAGTAAATAAGTAGATCAGATTTAATTGCTACTTACCGCTGCTGTTACCTAAATGTAATTTTTTACCAGCATATAACTTTTCAATTTAATGAACAGACAAAAGAAACCTCCGTGGCTAATGCAGTGTTGCAAATTTCAGCACTATTTTAAGTACTTTTTGTTGTTGTTGACGAAGCCCAAAAACGCCACGGTTAAACCGCCGGTCAGACAAAAAAAAAACAAAAAAACAAATAGAAGAAACGAAAACGAACGTGGTGGGGTGTGTGTGTGCCTGTTGAGGAACTTTTCACGGCACGGCTCTCTTCGTCGTTGTTGACGGGGACAGAAAAGGCAAAAATGTTGATATGTATTTTATTTGAATTTGTGGTGAGTTTATACAAAATGTGGTGAATTTATTCGTTCTGGTGAATAACTCACCAATTTGCCATTATTCGAAAATGTACTGTATTACTATAGATGTATATACTGTATGACATTATTTGGACTGTGCATGTCTAGAATAAGTAATTTTCATCTGTGTTAGAGGAGGTATTCACCGATATGTCTGGTTACCATATACACTGCACTACCAACGATGTGGTTAGTGTTACCAGTGTCATTGGAGGTTTTTTACTCCAATTTGTATATGAGTGTGTGTCTAGGGATGTATTAATTTACGAATAAAAGGTTTTGCGGTTACTTTTGGGTGGAAAACTGTTCAATACCCAAATAAATCACTCCACTTTAACAACGCCAAATATAATGACACTCTGTTAATAGCAATGCCCTTAGGTTATTATATTATAAAGGGAAAAGTTAAGTTATTAAAGGACATAATCAATCATCTCTTTGTATTATCTATGCATTATTTTTGCGGCTTATCTCATTATGTTCTGGCCAATGTTGCTAGGATATAAACAATTTTGTACAGAAATTCTGTAAAGGATATGTATCGGTTGATAAAGAGAGAAAATAAAATAACCATATTTATTTACTTCCTAGTTTTTTCTATCATTTACCTTTCGTACCCCAACTTATGTATTGTGAACTTGTTTTAACCCAATGCCTACTGCTACCTGCTAATGGAGGTGAAAATTACTTATTATAGACACACACCAGTTCATTCACCACAGGAAGTATAGTGGTATATGGTGATGCAGTACTTAATTCAAAAACGACACTTTGATGAATATCAAGGTTATTTTAACCCCACGAGTCAAATTCACCACACTTTGCAAAAACTCACCACACCGAATAAATTCATCATACTTCCAAAAAATTGGCCACGTTAGAAACACACTACACTCATAAGTAATTGATTGTGAATTCCGTCCGTTCTTCAAATCCGATGAAACGCGACGCATATCACACCCAAGGCAGATAGGCATACAAATCCTCTCCGATATTATTCAATCACCAATAAGTGAAGTACTATTTTTTTTCGAATGTAAAGGAAAAGGAAATTGCCTATTTTAATTAAAAATAAGCAACACGGCAACACTATTTCCAAATATGACTCTACCTTTCGTTTATTTTATACTTTCAGACCATCATGATATCACAAGAAGAACCAGCTGCTTTATCTGCTAAACAGAGATGCTGCCAAAAATATCTTTCATTTCTCTCAAAATTTACCGTTATTTCTATTTAGCTGTTGTATTCCATTCAAACGGAAACTGTCTCAGAATAAATGAGAGAATTTTCTCTCAGAAATAAGCTTTTGAGAAGAAAGCTTATTATCAGGTAAAGCATAGTATATGCTCATATGTATGTATGTATGTATGTATACAATATATACATTAATGCATAAATTAGTAAATGCAGAGTACAAAGGTCGTAATATAATCGTTTGTTTTGTTTACGGTTATTACTCAGTTGCGTAAAATCATCCGTGACATGTTGACATCATGAATGAGAATTTTATTTATGAAAGGAGAACTGGCGAAATATTTTAATTTTATTAGTTAAACTGTTTGAATTCCTTTAACTTAATGTATATACTTTGTAATATTTATTGAAAAATAATTAAAAATATAAGAATATATTGAAAAATTTAAGTGTTCCTATAATTTTTCAGGCCTTTATTTTACATTTTTAAGAATTTGGCTGCAGTAGTGAAATATAACAGGGACACTTAAAGTTTTCTATATATTCTTATATATTTAATTATTTTTCCATAAATATTGCAATGTATTTACATTAAATTAAAGGTATTCATACAGATTAACTAATAAAATAAAAATATTTCACTAGCTTTATCAAATTCTTAAAAAAGTTTAAGATAAAGGCGCGGAAAATATAATAGGAACACTTAAAGTTTTCAATATATTCTTATATTTTTAATTATTTTTCCATAAATATTGCAATGTATTTACATTAAATTAAAGGTATTCATACAGGTTAACTAATAAAATAAAAATATTTCACTAGCATTGGGGGTCGCCGTGGTCTAGTAGGTAGTGTGCTGGCTTATTAGACGTAAAAGCCAGGGTTCGAGCCCCAGGCCAGACATCAAAAATAAAAAAAAAAAAATGTATTTTTTCGGCGATTTCTTCTCTTTCTCTTCTTGTTTCTCAAAAAATCTGTCGTTCGGAGTCGACTTTAAACTGTAGGTCCCGCCACTTCTGTATAAAATTAACACACTCAACATAAGTGGTTGTGAGAAACTGCGGGCTTCTTTGGGACGTTTGCTGTAGGCTGTCTAATGGTGAAGGTATAACACTGACCATTTTACAGTCACCAGCAGCAACTCGTTTCCTTACCGTTCGCATCTTCCCTCTTTCTACCTTTCCTAAACCTGCACAATGCACTGCATGAGTAGGGGTATTCATACAGGTTAACTAATAAAATAAAAATATTTCACTAGCTTTGCCAAATTCTTGAGAAAATGTAAAATAAAAGCGCGGAAAAAATAATAGGAACACTTAAAGTTTTCACTATATTCTTATATTTTTAATTATTTTTCCATAAATATTGCAATGTATTTACATTAAATTAAAGGTATTCACACAGGTTAACTAATAAAATAAAAATATTTTACTAGCTTTGCCAAATTCTTAAAAAAATGTAAAATAAAAGCGCGGAAAAAATAATAGGAACACTTAAAGTTTTCAATATATTCTTATATTTTCCCAAATTCTTAAAAAAATGTAAAATAAAGGCGCGGAAAAAATAATAGGAACACTTAAAGTTTTCAATATATTCTTATATTTTTAATTATTTTTCCATAAATATTGCAATGTATTTACATTAAATTAAAGGTATTCATACAGGTTAACTAATAAAATAAAAATATTTCACTAGCTTTGCCAAATTCTTAAAAAATGTAAAATAAAAGCGCGGAAAAAATAATAGGAACACTTAAAGTTTTCAATATATTCTTATATTTTTAATTATTTTTCCATAAATATTGCAATGTATTTATATTAAATTAAAGGTATTCATACAGGTTAACTAATAAAATAAAAATATTTCACTAGCTTTGCCAAATTCTTGAGAAAATGTAAAATAAAAGCGCGGAAAAAATAATAGGAACACTTAAAGTTTTCAATATATTCTTATATTTTTAATTATTTTTCCATAAATATTGCAATGTATTTACATTAAATTAAAGGTATTCATACAGGTTAACTAATAAAATAAAAATATTTTACTAGCTTTGCCAAATTCTTAAAAAAATGTAAAATAAAAGCGCGGAAAAAATAATAGGAACACTTAAAGTTTTCAATATATTCTTATATTTTTAATTATTTTTCCATAAATATTGTAATGTATTTACATTAAATTAAAGGTATTCATACAGGTTAACTAATAAAATAAAAATATTTTACTAGCTTTGCCAAATTCTTAAAAAAATGTAAAATAAAAGCGCGGAAAAAATAATAGGAACACTTAAAGTTTTCAATATATTCTTATATTTTTAATTATTTTTCCATAAATATTGCTATGTATTTACATTAAATTAAAGGTATTCATACAGGTTAACTAATAAAATAAAAATATTTCACTAGCTTTGCCAAATTCTTAAAAAAATGTAAAATAAAAGCGCGGAAAAAATAATAGGAACACTTAAAGTTTTCAATATATTCTTATATTTTTAATTATTTTTCCATAAATATTGCAATGTATTTACATTAAATTAAAG